>OZ018324.1:22148327-22748327 GCA_963969495.1 Ceratothoa steindachneri
TTGAATATAGGGGGTATTATTAAATTAAAATGACGTGAATTATGATAATTGGAAGAATGATGTTAAAGATAACACGCGATATAAAAAAATGAACACGTGAGTCGAAAATGTTCAAGCGAGTCTTTGGAAAAATTGATGCGTGGAATTAAGAATTAGTTTAACGTTTGGACTTATTTATTGATTGGCGGGGGATTATTATACTTTGGGCACAACTTTATAGTATATGGTTATTCATGTGATTTATTTTCTGTTAATAAATCAGCCTAAATAGCGTTTCGAAAACCATAACCATAAATTTGTTTGATCGAAGTTGTCGCCTGATAGTTTTTAGGCCTAAGACGAAAGTGAAATAAATTTTGAAATAATGAACTTGGTTTTGAGAAAAACAATTAAACAAATATAAATATATTCATAGAATCAACGAATGTACAATGAGATAAGTAGATTAGGTATACAATGTAAGATATTGTAACATATGATTTAAAGTAACAAGATGCGAAGAGAATTGAAGTATGCGAAATAAATATAAAATAATATGGTGGAATAATATGGTGACTATGATGGACTGTGAATTAGGGGCTGCAATATAAGAAGTAAATATAATTAGAACCTACTCTCGTTTGGTCGTTTGCAAAGAATTGTGAGAGAAAGTGAATTAAACTAAGTATGATTTGTTTGGAGGTAAATGACTAAATGTAGAAGGAATGATTACCGACCTTTATACGAAGAATGGTGATAGTCGACTGGGAAAGAATAGTGGGCTATTTGGTAGAGCTGAAAGCGTGTTTTATTGTTTGTGTGTGAAATTTACAAGTTAAATAAATGAATGAATTAATTTAATATTAAGTTGTACATAAAATGATTTAATTTACAAAAGTTAAGTAAAATAATTGGAAGATTAAATTGACAGTTAAAGTATTTCATGATATATATATATATATATATATATATATATATATATATATATATATATATATATATATATATATATATATATATATATATATGCCTAGAGGCATTGCTATAGGTATATGTGAGTGGTTTTTAACATTAGAGTTGTATGATGTGCTACGCCCCCTATTTTCATTGGTTAAAGTCCTGCTGCCTGCATTTTCCCAGCTGCTGAATGGATTATTATACAAGGCGTCAGCCGCCTTTGCTATCTACTCCACATTCGCAGGGGCGGGCATTAGTATGGGGAGCTTAATTTGGTCCGGCATCCCACGCATGAATATCTCAGTTATGAGTGGCTCGAGTTGGTCGAGCTGTGCTCCCTTGGCATGTGCCAGGGACTTAAGAGGGTCCAGAAAGTGCGTGGGGGTGCCTGTCACCCATCTCCTGCGTATCAAGAAGGGTTCGCAGGTCCTCAATTTGCGACCTCATAAATTCCTCCATGAACGCCCTCTTGAACCTTCCCCCCAAACCAGAAATTACCCCATCAAGCAGAATACTCTTAAAAGTGCAAAAAATAATTTCTGGACTACGACGATTGTTCTATGGTCCTCAGGATGAGCTCCACCATTTCCCACCAGCCAATGGGATTTTGTGGGTCGAATAAGGGAAGCTGAACGGAAGAGGTAGTGGGGGTTGAATTTTTTACGTGTGAATTAAATGTGCATGAGTTTGCGAGAATGGATTTACAATTGAGAAATATGGTTTGGTAATTAGAGTATAAAGTATGATGATTGATAATTAGAATATAATTGGTAATTGGATAATGATTCAATAGATTGTATTATAAGTAATTTGTAAGTAGTAATTGTTAAATAGATTGGATAATTGTTAAATAGTAATTTGTAAATTGAGTATAACAATTGATGATTGATAATTAGATTGGGTAGTGTTAAATAGTTTGATAAATTAATAGTTAAATGGGAATTATAATAATTGGGAAATTGATTGGTAATTAGTAATTGATTTTTAGTTGATAAATAGTAATTAGTAAATATTGGTAATTTGATTGGTAATTATTAATTGGTAAATTGTTTGATAAATATTAATTGGTAAATATTTTGATAAATACTAAATAGATTATAAACTAGTAATGGATAAACAGTGGTAAATCGTCTGATAAATATTCAATAAATTATAAATTGGTAAATGAATAAATAGTGGTAAATCGTTTGAAAAATATTAAATAGATTATAAATTGGTAAATGTTGATAAATAATTAAATGAGTAAATAGATTATAACGGAGTTGAATGGGTCTGTAAATGAGAAAAGAATCACGCATTAATTCGGGATTCTTTTTGGAAATATTTAGCTAAACACTTATAATTCAACTATTTACAGACCTGATTCACTGATGCGAGGTCAGCAATGCGAATGAACCTCATGGGTTGACTTTAAGACGCTTAGGAGAGCAGGTGTACCAATCTCTCGATTTAAGTCATAGTTACCAATCCTTCTTGAAATTTTATATATATATATATATATATATATATATATATATATATATATATATATATATATATATATATATAGTTAGTTAGTTAGGAATAAAATATTTACATTTGTCACATGTTGATCTGATCGGGTACAGCGTGGAGAAGGCTCGCGCATCTCTCTTCTTCCCCTACGAATTCGGGTAATTTGGAATATTTGGGAAAATGTATGCGTAGGAATATATATATATATATATATATATATATATATATATATATATATATATATATATATATATATATATATATATATATATAAAGGTGACGAATCCTATACAAATAAACAACCATGTATAGGCAATATATAACAACTTTGTTTTTAGTTTGTGTGCGTGCATGTGGGGAGGGAAATGTCTGTGCCTTAACCTCTAACAATTTTTATATCAAGAAAGGATGTACAATTATCTTTTCCCAACTCTACCTTAAAATTTAGAGTGGGATCAAGGTCGTTAAGATTTTTAAGGAAATTGTCAAATATGTTTAAACTATTTATAGGCCAAATCGATATGACATCATGTACATAGCTATACCATATAAAATTATGATGGGGAATCACAGAAGGGAGTAATTATACTTCGAAATGTTCCATAAAAAGGTTGCATAATATCGGCGATAAAGAATTACCCATGCCTAGACCATTTATTTGACGGAAAAAAACCCATATCGCTGATAAATACATTGTCAGTAACACAAAGTTTAACAAGATTTATAATTTTATTTTTTGCCTAGAGGGAGATTTAATTTTTGATTTTCTAATACCTTACATAGATCTTTAGGAGCTTTATTGTCTGTGACTTTAGTGAATATGCTTTCGAAATCAAAGCTTACTAAGCGGCTTCCTTTTATGTTCATTTTTCTAAAATTGTCAATGAAATCAGAGGAATGTATTACCACCTATTTTGAAGGATATCAAATTGATTTTAATTATTTTGGGAGTACTGCGGATTATAAAAATCTGGTAATGCTACAGACTCCACGACAAATAGGTGAGAATGGGTGTAGGAATTAAAAATACGGAAACCCTCTGATGCTTTTTATTAATCTTTCGCTTTACAGTTTCATCGGAACAGACCATAACTATACGCACGCAAATGTCACCCCGGGTCATTTCTGCCTGTTTGTCGGATTCTTTGATGTGATCGGACTTCACCCTTTCTACCTCATTTGATATGACCGTACCTGCATCACCCGGAAGAATCCATTCCGCTACTTGGTTGGCATGTTAGAAATAATGCACGCTTCTTCAGTCATTCTTCTTTCTCTCTTTCCTAACCCGTGTAAATTACTTTAACATATCATAATTCTTTGCATGACAAAAGCCACCCCCACCCCATAAACGGCATCTACAAGATTGTGTCTGAACTGCTTAAAAAGGTATCACCATCATGGCTTGTTGAAAACTAAATCATGCAACTAATGATTAAAAAGGCATCCCCATCATAGCTTGTCAAAAAACTAAATTATGCATACACATATCAATGATATATACATAGATTAGTATTACAATTTGTAATTTGCACCGATACAACTTAAAAATCATGATGACCTACTCTCCTTTTATACTCATCTAACCTGCGCTTGAAAACATTTGGACTTCTTATTGTCTCATGTGGTGCAACGGAGGGCAACAAAGATTATTCCTTCCATGAGGCACCTTGAATATGAAGATAGACTGAGGGTATTAAATATGTTCTCCTTCGAAAGGAGGTGTGTGAGAGGGGATATGATTGAGCTCTTTAAAATTTTTTCCGGGATAGATAAATTGGATGTTAGCAAGTTTTTTGAGTTAGATGATGGAAATCGGACTAGAGGTCACCACTTGAAAATTAAAAAGCAAGGGTGTAGGTTGGATTTAAGAAGATATTTTTTCACCAATAGAGTGGTAGACTTCTGGAACAAATTGCCGCCGAGGGTAGTAGGTAGTCCAAATTTAAATGTATTTAAGAGTAGGTTGGATGAGTTTATGGGAAGGGAAGGTTGTGATGGTTCCTAAGTTTTGTATATATTAATATTGTTTGTATATATCTATAGCTGCATGATTTAGTTCTTGACAAGCCTTGATTGGTGATACCCTTGTTTCTGGATGCAATCCTCTGGATGTAGTTTTCCTGGGAGTTTGGGTGCCTTAAAAAAAGAGGCCGCTTGACTCGGATGACCTATGATGAGCCCTTGTGGCTTTTGTCATCCGTTATATTATATTGTGGGGGACTTTGATTTTGTCTTCCCCTGGTGATAGTGCTTTTTGTGGGTGGGTTTTGACGGAGGCGGATGACCTTTGATAGGCCCTTGTGGCTTTTGTCATCCGTTAAATTATGTCATGTTATTATATGTTATAATTCCAGTAATCTACCATTCTGTTGTTGAAAAATACTTTCTCATATCTAACCTACATCTCCGTCTTTTAAAAATTTCAATTGGTGGCCCATAGACTTATTACAACTTTGAACTCAAAGAACTTGCTAAAATCCAACTTTTCTACTTCAGGACCAATTTAAAAAATCTCAATAATATCTCTTCTTACACACCTTCTTTTAAATGAGAACATATTTAGCACTCTCACTCCATCTAAATATTCAACATATTTTCTTAGCAGAGTCTATCAGGTTGATATCCTGTTTAAACTCTGCCTATATACAGTACTCTAAATGTGGTTTGATATGTGAGTTATATAGTTGAAGGATAACCTATTTACTTATGTAACTAACATTACTCTTAATTAAGCCCATTCTGTTTGCCTTATTTTGCCTCAATAAACTGCTTTGAACCCACTCCAATTAGTTTTTCTAGATTTTATATTGCAATGGTCACTGAAACTATTTTTAAAACAAAAAAATAATATATAAAAGATTATATTTTCTACAAAAATCTGAGTTTATTAACCCATTTAAAAATCGAATTATGACCCATAAGAAACACTTATTTTGTAATATAAACTCAACTCACTTTTTAACGTTTCTCATTCCTCATTGGATTTAATCTGGGAATCACCAATGTTGCCCATACGTTAAATATTTTGTTGTCTTAACAAGCTTGTACAATTAAATTGCGATCAACCGTGTACATATTTGCTCCCATAACAAATATTATGTTTTATCATTCTCGCCTTATTATATTGGATTCTATGCTTTTGTGTTGGGTAGAAGTATTTATTTATGATAGGCCACTTCGTTAAAGCTATATTTAAATATGCTTTAATTATATATATATATTAATTATATATATTTTTTTAATTTATTTTTTCCACCAACTTTCGTAATTGTGGAAACCTCTTATCTAGCCTCCCCTCCCAACACCTCAATTGTCCTGTTACAAAAGATAGCAAACCTGAACTATCTTAGAGTTAACGTTATTATTTCCTTGTTTCACTTTCCGAAGTGAAAACTGTACTATTTTTCATTATGGATCAAAATTCACCTAGATCTAGTACTGATCGCATTAATGACTCAGAAAGAATAAACGAAGAAACGAGAGCCGTTCTTGACGATAAACTTATTGATATATCGCCTAACATTACAATAGTTGAGGAGTTTGACGAGGATAATAAACGAGGAGCCATTTGTACAAAGTGTAGGTCTATCTCAAATAGTTTGTTGTCACCATCCTCTTTACCATCCAGAAATAGGAATTCAGTCAGTTCCTTTTCAAGGAATTTGAATTCAAGTCCCTTATTTCATAGACATCATTCCAGTCGGGTCCAGAGTTTGAATGATGATACAGCTTTACTAAGAGCACTCGTAAGTTTTCCTCCCAAATAATGTATACATATGTTTTACACAGCCTGAAAATATTAGGATAATTTAAGGTAAACATGAAAATTGGTGGCGTGAATGATGGGGCAAAAAATATTTTGTCCCTGTTACAATATGTTTTACCTTTTTGGAGTAAATTAAAGGGGACTGTTCATGGGGGGTTTATCACTGCTGGGGGACCCCCCTACAATGATCCTGAGTTTCAATAAATTGGGGGGAACAGCCCCCAGTATATAAACCTAATTGTTTATAGAATAGTGTTTTAACGTTTTTATTCAACCAAACTTGCATGAATATGCATGCGTGGGTGAACGAAACATACATGCAAAAACCCCAAATTTTTTGGGTGCACCACCGATCTTCATATTTACCTAATTAAATATATAGTGCCATGGCTGTTTCTTGTATCAATTAAGGGTAAACCTGAAGATCCATACCCTGTGAGCTGTACAATGTGTTGCTATATGGGGAGTCTATGCTTGCCCTCAGGAACAAGTAATAAAACAGTTAATTATACAGTTGGGTGAAACATGTTGGAAGGTGGAAGAAATATGGAAATGCGAGCGGGAATGCTCACAGGGTATGGATCTTTAGAATTACCTTGAAGCAAGCCATTAAAAGGGTAATTGTTAAAACTATAGCTAGATTCAATTTCTAGCTATTTATTTGCTCTTTTCCTAGCGACTTCGGTAATACTTCAGATTTGGGGCGCACGGTAGATGGCGCTGTTAGTCTGCTACAATTTTGGGCTACAGCATATCTCTTATGACGTCAGACGGTAGCATCAGATATGACCAATCACAGGGTTATATTTTTTTGTTATTTTGGCGATTTGTAACTTTTAGTCTATTATTTACTAAATATCTGCGCTCTGCTCATTTATAGTTTTTTCTAAGTTGGGTAAGGTTTCTTGATGTCTTTTATTGTTTTTTGTTTTGTTTTCATATTTTTTGTTTGCTGCGAATGATAACAGCTTCTTACTGGCAACATCGTAGCTTATAAATAGGACCCGTTTTGCAAATGTTTTTCTTTCATTATTGTGTTTTCGTGCTCTCCATGTGCTTCTTTGTTATTCAAATTCGGCTTTAGTTTGTATAATTGCAAAAAACTTTTAGATTATCTAGAGGCGCATAAACTAATCAAGAAACCTATAAAAGTAAGAATTGTTTGTTATTAAGTTAGGTTTTTCTGCCATTAAAAAGCTGTTTGGGGGGAAAAAACTCAGTAAATTCAGGGGGACTGCTCGTGTGGCAGATATCACTGCAGGGGGACCACCCTGCGATGATCCTGAGTTTCAATCAATTGGGAGGGTCTGGGGGGCGCAGGACCCAGTATATACTCATATACAAAAATATATAACGCTGTGATTGTTCACATCTGACGCTACTGTCTGATGTCATAAAAGATATATTGTAGCCCCAAATTGTAGCTGACTAACAGCGCCATCTACCGTGCGCCACGAATCTGAAGTGTTACCGCGACTTTTTCCTAACTTAATCCATGTGTGTGTATTGTTCAATACACTAATAAAATGGTATATATGTAATTATTATCAGGGGAAGGGCTTCCCATACCCCCTTTATTTTTTATTATACTAGTAGAATGGTAAATATCTATTTAATTTAAGTTGGTGGGTAGAGTTTGGCGGCGGCATTCCAAAACTTGTCAACCTCTCCATGATCAGAAACTTCTTTATAGAAAGAGAGTTTGTTAGATACCTGTCCATATGTGACTCTCTCTGTCCATAGTGGGGCATATTGGCTCTCGTATCCCTCCACACTCTTTCTATATTTTGCATGCTGGCACCAGTTTCTGGATCTATGAAATTCTTGGAGTGGTTGATGGTTAGATAAGTGTACCCTTCTGCTGCTAAATTTGAATAGGCTGCCCATCTGTCCTATACAACCGTTGTTCCTGGCAAAATCCATTTTTTAATCCTGCAAGGAGGGTTTTGCTAGTTTGATTTTTCGTCAGGATGATGAAAATTCACTGACCTTCAATTACACGACCCTGATTGTACTTGCATTTGCCAAACTTTGCCTAGTCTATTTTAACCATTTTGCCCGGACCTCTGACTGCTGCTGAGAAAGCTTGTTTGAACCTGACTTTAATTGCATACCAAAAAACATCTGAGACCTCACTGAAGTGACTCCAGAAACATTCAGGAGGAACCTGGACAAGTGACTAAGCAGCATATCTGACCAACCTCCAACACCAGGTATACAGTTCAGAATAATGACTCCCTCCCCAAAGTAACCAATGAGAGGGATCAGGAACACAGAAGTGGAGGACCACCTCAGCTATGCCCCTAAAAGGCAGAATCTACAAAAGTAATAAAAGTAAAGTATATGTTTGGTAATTACACTCATAGGTACCCTGTTTACCACAAACCAGAACACCACCATTACTACTTGTTCAATTGAAAGGCATCAACCAGTGAAAAATGTCCCCTTCCGAGCAGTAGATTTCTAATTACAATATTTATGGTTGCCGATGGCAGCAACAAAAGATTTATCCCCCTGGAAAAGACATTTTTTGTTAATTTTTAGTTCTGCTTTACAATGAGGGCAATTGCGAATAGTTTTAAAAAGTTTATGGCTTACTAAATATTACACTTGTCTATCTAGGTTGGCTAAAACAGCACCTAAATGGTAAACATTCAACAAACAAAAACTGAACATGTATCGTACTAATGCCTCAAAATTGCTAAGAGGAACTTTAAATATTGTTTCTTGAAGCTCTCATTAAATGTAATCTAAACAAATTCTGAATGTTTATTTTTTAAAGGAGGAAGAAAATGAAGCTTGTGAAAAAAACTAAAAAAATTAAATCAAAACTGAAGAAAAAAAGCTTCAGAATTCGTTAATAATGTAGTCTTGAAATAAGAAAGATGAATTATTTAGTTATATTATTGATGAAGATGTAGATATAATATGTGTAATAGAATCATAGGTTAATGAAAATAAATTTAATGACAATGTGAGTGAATTTGAATTACAGGGTTATGATATATACATTAGTCAAAGGAGAGATAGGACTGGTGGTGGGTTGATTATTTATATCAGAAATAGTATTTCGTCAAATCTAAATAATTCTATAAAGCAAGAAGAAGTTGAGTCACTGTGGATAGATATTAGGGTAAGTAAAAATAGGATAATACACTTGGGAGCTGTTTACAGACCACCCAGACAGACTAACTGTAGGGATAGAGTAAGTTTATAGAATGCTTTGAGGATAATTTTTAACTCAATTTGTTAATAAGCCAAGGGGTGCCAATATTTTAGATCTGGTTCTTTCAATTGATGATCACTTGATTCAGGAATTGACTGTCGGGGAAGCATTGGGAAATAGTGATCATCAGATGGTTCATTTTAACTTGGGAATAGTGAAAGGAAGAACATCAACTAATTCCACAAAAACTCGAATTTTTTATAGGGAAGATTACGATAAATTACGAAACTTGCTAAATAAGATTAGGTGGGATATAGAATTCAAGGGGAAGAATACTTATAACATAACATAACATAACATAATTACACGGATGACAAAAGCCACAAGGGCCTATCAAAGGTCATCCGCCTCCGTCAAAACCCACCCACAAAAAGCACCATCACCAGGGGAAGACAAAATCAAAGTCCCCCACAATATAATATAACGGATGACAAAAGCCACAAGGGCTCATCATAGGTCATCCGAGTCAAGCGGCCTCTTTTTCAAGGCACCCAAACTCCCAGGAAAACTACATCCAGAGGATTGCATCCAGAAACAAGGGTATCACCAATCAAGGCTTGTCAAGAACTAAATCATGCAGCTATAGATATATACAAACAATATTAATATATACAAAACTTAGGAACCATCACAACCTTCCCTTCCCATAAACTCATCCAACCTACTCTTAAATACATTTAGATTTGGACTACCTACTACCCTCTGCGGCAATTTGTTCCAGAAGTCTACCACTCTATTGGTGAAAAAATACTTTCTTAAATCCAACCTACACCCTTGCTTTTTAATTTTCAAGTGGTGACCTCCTGGACTAAACATAGTCCAGGAGCAGTGTATTCCAATGAAGGCTATTGGGAAGAAATGTAGGAAACCATTGTGGTGGAATCAGGAGATAGCTGGGAAAATTTCTGAGAAGAAAAGGGCATACCTGAGATTACAGAGAGAGAGTTCTTTTGAGAATTTAAATCATTATAGGTCAATCAGAAATGAGCTACATAAGATTATTAAGAAGAGCAAAAGGGTGACAGAAATTAATTTAGCTCAAATTAATAATAAAGATCCAAGAAAATTCTTTAGCTATTATAGAATTAATAACAAATCTAACAGTGATAAAATAGGGCCTATTAGATATGAAGGGGTTTTGAAAGAATCTGATGAAGAAATAGTAGAGGTTCTTAATGATCATTTTTCTTCAATATTTACACAAGAGAATTGAGATAGATTAATTGATGATAATTCTAGGTCAAAGGAAGTGTTGGCTTTGTTCTGGAAGGTTGTCTTACAGGAAGCTCCTGATTCTCATTGTAACATTGAGATATAATACTGATTTGGGTGTGTAGTTTTTCTTGTATTTATTTAATACATCAATCACTGTGTAATAACTACATTAGTGATTAATACTTTTGGGGAAGATAACTGGCAGCAATCCTGAGGAAGAATTTTTTTGGTGAGTGTTAACTTTGTCCTTAGTAAATTTCTGAGAGTATGGCTGTTTGTATAGATGGTGAGAGCATGCCATTTGAAAGTAGTGTGTATGTGGTGTGTGATGCATGTGGAGTTGAAAGGAGAGTGAATGTAACTGAATGCTGTGTGTGTTTTCTGGAAGGGGAGGTTAGGAGGAATGTAAGAGGTTGAATGATTTGGTGTTTGAGGTGAGAAGAGATGCAAGTGTGCGATTGAAGGGTGAGATTAGTGCTAAGAGGGTGGAAGATAGGGCTAGGTCTGGGAACAGTGTGGAAGTTGTGAGTGATGATGAATAACATAACATAACATAACATAATTACACGGATGACAAAAGCCACAAGGGCCTATCAAAGGTCATCCGCCTCCGTCAAAACCCACCCACAAAAAGCACCATCACCAGGGGAAGACAAAATCAAAGTCCCCCACAATATAATATAACGGATGACAAAAGCCACAAGGGCTCATCATAGGTCATCCGAGTCAAGCGGCCTCTTTTTCAAGGCACCCAAACTCCCAGGAAAACTACATCCAGAGGATTGCATCCAGAAACAAGGGTATCACCAATCAAGGCTTGTCAAGAACTAAATCATGCAGCTATAGATATATACAAACAATATTAATATATACAAAACTTAGGAACCATCACAACCTTCCCTTCCCATAAACTCATCCAACCTACTCTTAAATACATTTAGATTTGGACTACCTACTACCCTCTGCGGCAATTTGTTCCAGAAGTCTACCACTCTATTGGTGAAAAAATATTTTCTTAAATCCAACCTACACCCTTGCTTTTTAATTTTCAAGTGGTGACCTCTAGTCCGATTTCCATCATCTAACTCAAAAAACTTGCTAACATCCAATTTATCTATCCCGGAAAAAATTTTAAAAAGCTCAATCATATCCCCTCTCACACACCTCCTTTCGAACGAGAACATATTTAATACCCTCAGTCTATCTTCATATTCAAGGTGCCTCAGGGAAGGAATAATCTTTGTTGCCCTCCGTTGCACTGACTCAAGAAGGTTAATATCGTGTCTAAAATGTGGGGACCATGCCTGTATACAGTACTCTAGATGTGGCCTAACATAAGAGTTATAGAGTTTAAGAATAACCTCCTTACTTTTGTAACTGACATTTCTCTTAATAAAACCCAGCACTCTATTTGCCCTATTTCTTGCTTCAATACACTGCTTAGAAAACCTTAATGACTTATCTATTACTACTCCTAGATCTTTCTCATCCTCTACTGAGCTCAGCCAATGCCCATCCATTTCATAGTTAAATTCTCTATTATCTTTTCCCATGTTAATAACTTTGCACTTATCAAGGTTGAAAGTCATTTGCCACTTATGTGCCCAGGATAACAATTTATTTAAGTCCCCCTGCACTTTAAAATTATCATCAATATCTTTAACTACAGCTGCTAATTTGGTATCATCCGCAAAAATTGACACTTTATTATTAACTGCCTCCCCAAGATCGTTTATATAAATGACAAATAATAATGGACCGAGAACTGATCCCTGAGGAACCCCACTGATAACATCCCTCCACTCTGACTTTACACCATTTAGCACTACCCTTTGCTTCCTGTCTTTCAGCCACTCAGCTATCCAATTTGAAACACCCCCACATATCCCAATCATTTTTAATTTATGAACTAGTCTCCTGTGTGGTACCTTATCAAATGCTTTACTAAAATCTAAGTAAATTATATCTACATTCTCTCCCTTATCTACTTGATCTGTTACAAACTCCAGAAAGTCTAGTAAGTTAGTCAAACATGATCTACCTGATCTAAACCCATGCTGAGCATCGCTGATTAACCCCTCCCTCTCTAGATGTTGGCAAATCCCTTTTTTAACTATTTTCTCAAGAATTTTACAGACTACAGGAGTTAGGCTAACCGGTCTAAAGTTATTTGGATCCTCTTTACTACCCTTCTTGAAAATGGGGACTACATTCGCTCTCTTCCAATCATCGGGTATTTCTCCATATTCCAATGACCTAGTATATAACTTGTCCAGAGCTATTGAGATACTTTCTACCCCTTCTTTAAGTATCCTAGAATGAATATTATCAGGGCCGGAGGCCTTGGTAGTATCTAAATCACCTATTAGTCCTTTTATCATCCTCCGATCCACACAAATGTTAGTAAACACCTCTTTTCCTGACCTATGAGTACTATACATAGGACTATTTAGTTTCTCTTTTGTAAATACTGATGCAAAATGACAATTTAGTACCTCAACTATTTCCTCATCAGTTTCTCTCACAAACCCTTCATATTTGATAGGTCCTATTTTAACTCTGCCACACTTGTTATTAATTTTATAGTAACTAAAGAACTTTCTAGGATCTTTGTTGCTATCCTGAGCTAATTTAATTTCTGACACCCTTTTGTTCTTCTTTATAATCTTATTTAACTCATTCCTAGCCATTCTATAATCACTTAAATTTTGAATATTATTTTCTACCTGTAATTTTTTATATGCCCTTTTCTTCTCTGAAATTTTTCTAGCTATCTCCTGATTCCACCATAATGGTTTCCTACTTTTGTTCCTAATGGCCTTCATTGGGATACATTGTTCTTGGACTACATTTATTATATGCTTGAAAGTATCCCACATCCCATAAGCATTTTTACCTCTGAATTCTATATCCCAGTCTACCAAATTTAGCAAGCTTCGAAGTTTTACATAATCTCCCTTATGAAAATTTGGAACTTTTTCAGCATTCTCAGTTATTTTACCCTTCTCAATTCCCAAGTTAAAACGAACTATCTGATGGTCACTATTTCCCAATGCTTCCCCAACAGTCAATTCTTGAACTAAATGATCACTGTTAGAAAGTACTAAATCTAATATATTGTCCCCCCTCGTTGAATCGTTAACAAATTGATTCAAAAAATTATCCTCAAAGCATTCTATGAACCTGCCACTTGTTCTATCCCTACCTATCATATTTTCCCAGTCCACAGAGTTTAAGTTGAAGTCCCCAATAATAACTGCATCTGTTTCACATCCCTTACTTATTTCCTTTATCATTAGTTCATCTATATCATCAGTCTGCCCAGGTGGCCTGTAAAAAGCTCCCAAATGCACCATTCTATTTTTACTGAACCTAATATCTATCCAAAGTGACTCAACTCCATCCTGCTTTATTGAAGTATTTAAACTTGAAACAATGTTGTTTTTTATATAGATAATTATTCCTCCACCAATCCTACCTGTCCTTTGACTAATGTACATATTATAGCCCTGAAAATCAAATTCACTTATAGTGTCACTAAATTCTATTTCATTAACCCATGATTCAGTAACGCATAATATATCTATATCCTCATTGCTAATATAACTAAATAGCTCATCCTTCTTGTTTCTAAGACTGCGAGCATTTGTATAGAAACAATTTAACCCCCCTATCCCTGAAGCACCTCTTGAAACTTGAATGACCTCACCTCTATCGCCTTGGAACCTATTTCTGTTATGTGCCAAGTCCATTCTACTTTCAGTACTATAATGTCCTCTCATAATTCCCTGACCACTATTTGAAACATGGTGGGTGAAAATGGATAGGATAGATAAGTTAGGACAGATTAGGTGTTTGAAAAGGAAAGACATAGAACCTGTTAGGTTGACTAACAGATTCAATGTCCTGAGAGAGGAAGAGTGTGAAAGTGATTTGCCTGGTGTGATTGTGGATGAAAGCAGGATGGGTGGTAGTGTGACTGAGAGCAGGAGGGAGGGTAATGTTAGGCCAAGACAGAATAGGAGAATGACTGAGGTTCTAGTGATGGGTGACTCTCAGATTAGGTATTTAGATAGGAAGTTGAGTGATAGCAAGTGGAAGGGAATGAGAGTTTGTTTGCCGGGTGCTGGTGTAAGGGATGTTTGTGAGAGGTATGATAGGCTGGTTTCTGGGTGTGAGAGGGATGCATTTGTGATTACGCATGTGGGAGTGAATGATGTAAAGAAGGTGGGTACATGTGAGTTACGTGAGCAGTATAAAAGGTTAGTTGAAAGGATGAGTAAAAGCAGGGTAAAAGGTGTTGTTTCTGGTGTGCTTCCGAGATTGGATGTGGGGGTAGAATGGTTGTCACGTGCAATTGGTTTGAATGAATTTGTGAAAGGAGTGTGTGAGGAGTTAGGATTGGTGTTTGTAGATGTCTGGGGTGGGTTTTACGGGAATAGGAGGTTGTATGCGATGGATGGGCTCCATCTTAGTCGGGCAGGTGTTGAGGTTCTATGGGGAGAGCTGGATAGTGTGATTAGGTCCTTACGGGTGGGAAACTAGAAGCTGTTATAGGTAAAGGAATAACAGGAATAGAGGGCAGGGTTAGGAAATGGAAGGGATGCAGAGATAGAAGAATAGCTAGGGGGGAGGGCATACTGATGCATTATAGGGGGACTAATGCACAAGTGAATGAGCAGATAACTAGGAATAAAAAAGCACGATGCAATGAAGATGGGAATAATAAAAAAACCTTAAAAATATACTACACAAATGGTCGGAGTATAAGGAATAAGATAGATCTCTTAAGAGCGTTAGCGAGTGAAGAGAATTTTGATATAATTGCGATAACAGTCATGGCTTGATTTGGCAGGTAATCACTTTAAACCTGAGGTTGAGATTGAGGGCTTTAACATGTTCCATACAGATAGGAATAGGAAGAGAGGAGGAGGGGTTATTATTTATATTAAAGATAATCTCCAGTACAATTAAATTAGATGATAACAGTCATTATGGCTAAATGTAAAGGAAGGTAAAAACAAGCTTGTCATAGGATTATTATACAGACCACCAAATCTTAGTAAGGGAGCTTCAAATCTTCTGTGGCAGGAGATAGAACGGGCATGTAGAAGTAAGCATGTATGTATAATGGGCCATTTTAATTACAGAAATATAGACTGGGAAGCTCTTGTGGGTGATCAGGAGGCTGAGGAATTTTTTAATATTGTCCAAGATAATTTTCTGAGGCAGATTATTAACAAACCCACTAGAGGTAATAATATAGTGGATTTAGTTCTGACAAATAGGGAAGAAGTTACTAAGGATACTGAGATTGGAGGAAATTTGGGTAATAGTGACCATTGTGAAATTAGATTCAAGATGAAATGGAATGGTATTGATAGTAGCTGAACAATGTTAAAATTCCTGACTTTAGAAGAGCAAATTATAATGGGCTAAGGACTTACCTGGAGGCAGTTGTACAGAAACCAGGCAATGAAATCAAATTAGGAATAGATTCAATGATATCAGTTAGTGGAGACAATAATCACCAGGAGGAAGAGATTACAATTTAAGAGGAGTATGAAAGAATAATTGAGCAATTAATTACAGGTCAGATGATTAACATTCCATATAAGCAGATTAGGACTAAAAATAATGACGCAAAATAGATGACAGATAAAATTAAGCATTATATTGGCATTAAAAAGGGCATTTATAGAAAAATAAAAAATGGACAGGATCACTTAAGGCAGAGATATAATGAACTAGCAAGAGATGTTAAAAAGTTAATTAGAGTAGCAAGGAGAAATTATGAAATTAAAGTGGCAGATAGGGCAAAGGAAGATCCTAAAAGTTTTTAGCAATTATACAAAACTAAGGTTAGAGATAAAATAGGCCCACTTATAGATTCCAATGGAGAATTAGTGAGTGATAGGGACTCAATGGCTGGAATGCTAAATGACTTTTTTCTCTCAGTATTTACACAGGAGGATACTCTAAATATACCCGAGGTGTCAATGATCTTTCAGGGTAATGATGAAGATAAATTAAAGGATATCTTGATCACAAAGGAAATTGATAAAATCAAAAGTAGTAAAGCACCCGGTCCTGATGAGCTCTTTCCTAGAATTTTGAAAGAATGTAAGGATGTGTTAAGTGAGCCCCTAGCATGCATCTTTAGAAAATCATTGGAGAGTGGCATGGAAGAAAGCCAATGTGATACCTTTATTTAAGAAAGGGGATAAAACAAATATGTCTAACTACAGACCAGTAAGTTTGACATCAGTGGTAGGGAAAATGATGGAATCTATTATAGCAAGGAATATTAGAGATCACTTGGATAAGCATAAGTTGATAAAAGAATCACAGCATGGCTTTAGTAAGGGTAAATCCTGTCTGACTAATTTGCTGTCTTTTTATAGTAAGGTGTATGAAGCAGCAGATAATGATGAAAACTATGATATTTTATACTTGGACTTTAGTAAGGCTTTTGATCGAGTGCCACACTTACGGCTTCTGAGCAAAGTTAAAGCACACAGGATCGATGGCAGTATATTTAGGTGGATTCAGTCATGGCTTGGTGACAGACAGCAAAGAGTTAGTATAGATGGAGTTAAATCTGAGTGGGGGTGTGTTAGCAGTGGAGTTCTGCAAGGATCTGTTTTGGGTCCCTTGGTATTCTTAATTTATATTAATGATCTTGACATAGGTATAAGTAGTGACCTGAGTAAATTTGCTGATGATACTAAGCTAGGTAGGGTCATTAGGGCTGATTCTGATGCTGTTGTAATGCAGGAGGAATTGACCATTCTGTGCAATTGGGCCGAGAAATGGCAAATGAAGTTTAACATAGACAAATGTAGTGTACTTAGTATAGGTAGAAATAATCCATTGAATAGTTATAAATTAAATGGGAGAATTTTAGGGAGGACCGATTGTGAGAGGGACTTGGGTATTTTGGTAAGTTCAGACCTTCGTCCTAGAAAGCAATGCCTAAATGCTAAGAATAAAGCTAATAAGATATTGGGATTCATTAGGAGGAGTGTAAGCAATAAGAGTGCTGAAGTCATTCTAAAACTGTATCTGGCACTAGTTAGGCTTCATCTAGACTATGCAGTACAATTTTGGTCACCATATTATAGGAAGGATTTGATTTGCTTGAGTCTGTGCAGAGAAGGATGACAAAGATGATTGGTGGGCTAAGGAACTTACCTTATGGTGAAAGGCTCAGAAAACTAAATCTACATACATTGGAAAGGAGAAGAGTCAGAGGGGAATTGATTGAAGTCTTCAAATGGGTAAAAGGATATATAATAAAGGGGATCTGGGTAAGGTTCTTATACTTAGTGAACATGACAGGACAAGTAGCAATGGGTTTAAGCTTGATAAGTATAGGTTTAGGAAGGAGATTGGGAGGAATTGGTTTACAAATCGTGTGGTAGATGAATGGAATAGGCTCACTAGACATGTGATAGAAGCCTCCTCTCTGGGTAGTTTTAAGAATAGATTAGATAAATATATGGATGAAGCTGCTAGATGGGACTGACGTTTTTTTATGTACATATCTATATATTTTTCTAAGGAGTGGGGAGATTCTATTTTGTGGTTGCATGAATGGACATAATCCTCTGGATGCATTTTATGTATATTGTAGATTAGATCTGACGAACTCCTGTAAAGGGTATCAATGTTGATGACTTTTCTCTGGTAAGAAATCTTTTGTGTGTTGACTGGAACAGGAGCTGCCAAGTGTAGGCCATGAATGGTCTTTTGCAGTCTCTTTCTTTTCTTATGTCTTATGTAATTAAAGGGTTATATTGGAGTTAAATACTAAGTCATCTGGCCCAGACAACATTCATTCTAGGTTACTCAAAGGAGGTGTAGATAGCATTGCAGTAGCTCTTGAGAAGATATATACTAGATCACTAGAGTTTGGAGAAATACCTAATGACTGGAAATTAGTGAATGTAGTGCCAATTTTTTAAAAGGAAAGTAAAGAATTACTTTAAGCCGGTAAGCTTAACTTCTATCTTTTGTAAAATTCTTGAGCAGATAGTTAAGAAGGGGATTTCTGACCATCTAGAGTGTGGTAGGTTAATAAATGATGCTCAGCATGTGTTTAAAAGTGGTAGATCATCTTTAACAAATTTACTGAATTATGTTACTAAACATTAGATAAGGGAGAGAATGTTGATGTAATTTACTTAGATTTTAGCAAAGCTTTTGATAAGGTTCCACATAGGAGACTAGTTCACAAATTAATAATGTATGGGATATGTGGTAAAGTTTTGAATTGGATAACTGAATGGCTGAAAGACAGGAAACAGTGTTTTGTGCTGAATGGGGTGAGGTCACAGTGGAGGGATGTTATCAGTGGCGTACCTCAGGGATCCATTCTAGGTCCTTTATTATTCAGTTTATATAAATGATCATGGGGAGGCTGTAAATAGCAAAGTGTCAATTTTTGCTGATGACACTAAATTGGCAGCTGTAGTAAAAGAAGTTGAGGGTAGTTTTAAAGTGCAGAGTGACTTAAATAAGTTATTAGCTTGGGCTCAGAAGTGGCAGATGACTTTTAACCTTAAAAAATGCAAAGTTCTTAACATGAGAAGGGATAATAGGGAATTTAGCTATGAAATGGATGGGTATTGGCTGAATTCAGTGGAACTTTTCAGAAGGACTTAGGCGTAGTAGTAGATAGGTCACCGATATTTTCAAAGGCGTGTATTGAGGTAAAAAATAGAGCAAATAGGGTGCTAGGATAGGTAAATATATAGATTTGCGGCACAAACGATGGGACATAAACTATTTTGTCTCTGTTCCATTATGTTTCATGTTTTGGGAGTAAATTTAAGGGGACGGCTCACATGGGGGTAAACACTGCAGGGGGACTCCCCTACGATGATCCTGAGTTTCAATCAATTGGGGGGGATCTGGGGGGCACAGCTTCCCAGTATATAATCATAATTGTTTATAGAATAATGTTCTAACATTTACAGAACTAGGACTCAAACGTGCATGAATATTCAGGCCCAGGTGAACGAAATATAAACACAAAAATCCACTTTTTGGGCCGTGCCGCCAATCTACATGTTCACTCTAGGATATATTAACAGGAATGTTAGCTACAAGAGTAAAGAGGTTATCCTTAAACTATACAACTTGTATGTTAGGCCACATTTAGAGTACTGTATACAAGCATGGTCACCACATTTTAGACATGCATCAACATGCTAGAGTCAGTACAAAGGTAGGCAACAAAAATAATACCTTTCCTGAAGCACCTTGAATATGAAGATAGTCTGAGGGTACTAAATATGTTCTCATTTGAGAGAAGATGTGTGAGTGGAGATATGATTGAACTTTTTAAAATCTGTTCTGGGATGGATAAGTTGGATTTTAGCAAGTTATTTGAGTTGGAAGGTAGTAATAGGACTAGGGATCACCACTTAAAAATTAAAAAAACAGAGGTGCAGGTTGGATGTTAGAAAATATTTTTTCCCAATAGAGTGGTAGATTACTGGAATAGTTTACCATCTGAGATGGTAGACAGTCCAAACTTGAATGTTTTCAAATGCAGATTAGATGATTATATGGGGGTGGGGTATTATTCTGGACTCATTCCTGTGGATACAGTTTATTATTATTTTATATTATGATTGATTTGGATTTTGACCGGTCTTGGTGATGATGCCTTTTGTTTTTGACATTCCTGTGGATGGTTCTTATTATATATTGTAGATGCATTTTTCTACAACCTGCACACTTGACAATCCATCTCTCCAGGTAATTTCAGTCATGCAGCTCAACATTCTCTGGTCTGCACTGACTAACACTCTTGACTCTCCCTGTTAGGCCCCAGAGTCTCCTCCATAAAGCATCGCAGATCTAACACAAGCCTGATAGACTTGAGCTCTGATTGAATGGTATATCCTTGTTTAACAGCAGGCTGGATATTTCACGGCATCTACTCCATGCTGCGACCACCCTGGATCTCACTGCTCTCTCAGTTCCCTCCTCACTTTCCAGCACATACCAAAGTAGCAGAACTGTCGCACCTCTTCAACAGCACCATCCACGTTAATTGTTCCCTCTCTGGCATCTCAACACTTTCCCTACAACCTCTCCCACAACTTTCTCTGGTCAGCCTCTATTTTCACAGGGTAGATGCTGACCTTCTTCTCAGCCAACTATCCTGGATTGGGGCTGAGGGGGAGGGGACAATGTTCCCTAACCCCTGAGCTCCAGTTTGGGATGGTGGGTTTTTAACAACCTGCTTGATCTCCACCCATACCTTCCTCACATCCCCTTTCCTCATTTCAATATCTATCTTTTTACGCTATGCCCAAGGTGGAGCCACCATGCCAAAGGGCTGTCAGGTCACCAGGTGGGAGGGGTGACCTAAAATGGCGGCACCTGGCTCTGCTAGTCTTTGATGCACCCCTTGCAGAGCGGGCGACTGCGAGGGGTGATTAGCATCTGCATCCCGTGAAAATAATAGGGTCACCATGCCCAATGATGAAATTAAAAAAAATCTCACCATAATTTTGCCCCCATCCACTAACGGAGCCACCCTCGGGCAGCTCCACTCAAAAAATGGAGGTTCCTTTGCCCCTCTTTGGAATCACCCTTATGTGACTCAATCTTAACAGTGGCAGCCCGCTTTTACTTTCTCAGGGGACTGCCAAGAAAGCCAGCAGGCAGCTTATAACCAGCCGCTCCCCGTTGAAGTGACTTGGTAGGGCAAACCCCCTTAGAGGGGGGGAGGGAAGACAGGGTTCATCAGCCGCTTCCCTCCAGAGACCTACTGGCTTGGATACTGATTGTAGGAGGGGGGGGGCAAGGCCTGTGTCGCCCCATACAACCTGACTTGTGATACCACTGCAAATGGGACCTGTGATGTACCCCCCCCCCCCCCCCCCCGCCCTGGATAGGCATGGTCCTTGAGGCAACAGGGCCTCAGACGGTAGGGCCTTCCATGGGGGAAATCTGGGTCCGCCCTTATGCAAGGTCCTTCTCAAACAGCTTGGGTCTCCAACTAAGAATAAAAGTGCTGTCCGCGGAGCAGAGCCTCGATTACATGGGGACCCTCATTCAGAGACTACCCGGCATTATGAGCCCGCTGGCTTCAAATGCTTCCTGGTTATTTGCTCCACTGATGGCAACATGATCCATCAGAGGAGAGCATTAGCTCTCTTTCGAGGCAGCCATGCTTAGTGCCCTTCGGACACTTTATGGCATGCCTGTGAGTGTGACACTGCACTCTTCCATGAACTTTGTGAAAAGAGTAGTTTATGTGAGGGAACTTGTGGACTATTCCATAGATGACATCACCTTAGAGCTGGCAGACCATGGGCGGTCAAGGTCGAATGCATGATGAGAAAACAGGGAGGGGCTTCGAGACCCACCCTCTACACTCTTTGTCACACTCGACTGTGACAAGCTCCCTGAGTTGGTGCGTGTTGGTTGGTATTGCTACCTAGTGAAGGCATTTGTGCCACTGCCGTGGAGGTGCTATTACTGCTACCGCTTCAGGCATACTAATTGCTCCTGTCAATGTGCAAAGTCGGGTTTTTCCCTAATCTGTGTAAGTTGCTTCAAGGCCGCACACGATGTCCAAATTGTGTCTGGCCAAATGTGTCAATTGTGGAGAGCTGCACCCCGCTTCTTTGAAGCAATGTGGTGCGTATCTCTTTGAGAAGGAAATCCTGGTCATTCAGGCTCAGGATCGTCTCTCATTTCGCGAGGCTATGGACTTGGTCCTAGCGGGCCCGGTGCTGCCTGGGACATCGTATGCTTCAATGTTGAGAAAGATACCCTCTACTCCTAGCTCCTCCAGGCCTATGAGCATGGTAATTTCCGTGCCCATTCTGAACCCTTCTGCGGGTTCTACCCACCCTGGGTGCTTTCCTGATAAAGCTGGTGGCACAAAGGATTCACACCGAGCCCTGGCTAAAACCAGCACTCCCCTCCCTTTCCCCAGCATGATTCACAGGAGGCAACACCCCTGAAGAGGGTAGTGATGCCATCTTCCTGGGTTCCTAAAGCTGCCCCCATGAAAAGAGGACAGCACTAAAGGAGCTTTGGCTCTGCCCACACCCAGTGATGGGCTGGGTCGCTCAGAGACAGTGGATCCTCAACAAGAGGGCCCCTTGCCTCCAAAGCCCAACCCTTCTCGATAAGTCTTTAAAGGCATCAGCACCTTTAGCGCATTATCTGGCCAACAGCACCTGGAGTTCTGGCTCCGGGAAGCGTATGGCCCATCCTGTAAGGGTCTCTCTTTGAAGAGGACCCCCGCATCACCTCTGAGCTAGGCCGGGAGGGCATATTCCTTCAATGGAATTGCTACGGACTCTGGGTCAACTGGGAGGATTTGCCCGAGGCTCGTCTTCTCCCATTCCCTGTTAGCTATCCTTTTGCAGGAGACCATGCTGGGCGCATTTCCCCTGCCCACCCTCTTGGGGTATAAGGGTTTAGCAACCCCACCACCGCGGGATGGCCGGGCTGGGGGATGCACGGTTTACACCCGGCATGATGTCTCCATTCTTCTCTTCACTTTAGATACCCCCTTTCAGGAGGTAGATGTGCAGCTGCACCTGGATAGGAATACTGTTATTTCTGCGTACATTCCACCATCAGCCGACTGATGCAGGGGACTTCCACTACATCAGTCACAATTGCTGAAGCCCTTTCTCTTGTTCGGAGATCTGAATGGTAGACACGCCCTCTGGGGAGACTACTCTATCAATCCCAGGGGTCAAGTCCTTGTCGACCTGATCGACGAGCTTGGGATGTGTGTTGTAAATGTGGATGAGTTTATGCATGACTGCCTGAGAACCGCTTTATTTTCCTGCGTAGATCTATCTTTGTGCTCTAGAGATGCACAGCTTGATTTTGATTGGGGGTGGTTGATGATCTCCATGGTAGTGGTCATTCGCTTTCCTATTCAAATATTATTTTATTGACCGCTGCTGCCCGCCACGGTGGGGCTTCCTTGCACAGGTGCAGTGGTCTGCATTTCAGGAAATGACTGAATTCCCTATCTCGGTTGAGGAGTTTAGGTTGCTAGATGAGGCCATTGAGTTCTTCTCCAGGAGCCTCATTGCTGCGGGCCTAACTACTATTCCTAGAAGGTCTGCTCATTTTGTACGTAAACCACTCTCCTGTGGTGGTCAGCAGAGTGTGAGGCGGCACTAAAACAGAAGCATTATCCCTACATGCTCTATATGTGCTGCCTGAATGAGTTCACTGCTGGTTAATTCTGTCAGGCTAGCTTCCGGTATATTTCACAGCCTGCTGCTCTTCTTGGTGGGCATATTATGCGTCTTCACTTAATAGGAAGACCCCTCTAGCAGAGTTGTGGAAGCGAGTCAAAAGGATTCAGGGACAGTTCTAGCAGGAACCCCCCTCCCATTCTTCAGGAGATTGGGACCGCAATCTCGGACCCCACGTCCGGGACAGAATCCTTTGCAAACGCTTTCTCCACATTCTCTTGCCAGCCAATGGCTTGAGTTTACCTCCAGAGGCGGAGAAACCTTCAATGACAGGTTTACTGTGAGTGAGTTGCGTTCCGCTCTCGCTTCATGCGTGGACACTGCTCCCGGTCCGGACGATGTCCCGTACGCCATGCTTCAACACTTGGGTGAGCGAGTCATAGCCTTTCTGTTTTGTTCAACAGGATCTGGGTAGAGGGTCTGCTCCTAGATTCCTGTTGAATTGCTACTGTGCTCAGCTTTTGAAAACTGGGGAGAAATTACTCTACCCCAGCTCCTTTCCGCCCAATCTCTCTAACTTCTTGCATGTGCAAGAGGTAAATGTTAGATTAGTCTTTTTTCTGGACAGCAGAGGCCATCTATCTTCTGCACAGTGCGGCTCCTGCAATTTCCACTCCACGTCGGATGCTCTGCTCCAACTGGAAAATGCCGTCTGCAAGGCCTTCCTTTATACACAGCACAACGCCACTGTGTTTTTCGATCTGTTGAAGGCCTATGATACTACATGGTGATATGGTATCATGTAGACTCTCCATGCGATGGGTCCAGGGGATGCCCTCCAATCTTTATATCTGGATTTTTGTGAGATTGTCGATTCCATGTACGGGTGGAGGCAGAACCCTCTCCAGCCCAATGGAGCAAGAAGAGTGTGTCCCACAGGAAAGTGTCCTCAGTGTCACACTCTTTGCCCTGAGCATCAACGGCATCACCTTGATGCTGTTGGAAGATGTTCTCGCTATGCTCTACGTGGATGACCTCTTTTGGCATGGCCCAGATGCCAACTCTGGAGCATCAACTCTAACAGGCATTGAACCGCTTCTCTCGCTATGCCAAAGCACACAGGTTTTCCTTGGCCAAGACTAAGGTTGTGCCCTCCGCTGCCATCATGGCTCCACCCTGACTCAGACTTGTTTCTCAATGGGGTAGGCCTGGAAGTGGTTGAATTGCACCATTTCCTTGGTTTTGTATTTGACCGAAACCTCACCTGGGAGGCTCATATTTAACAGCCTTAGGGTCTCTTGTACCCGCACCATGGATATCCTCCATTCTGTGACATTCAGCGCTTGGGGGCATTCATAGGGCTACTACCTTACTTTTTTAGCGATCCTTTGTTCATTTGAAGATCCTGTAGATGTCAGTTTTATGCATCTGCAGCTGAGTGTGTATTGTGCAACGTAGACTCGATCCACCACACTGGCCTTCACCTGGTGACCGATGCTTTCCCCATTGAGAGTCTACTTGTCGATCCTGGGGAGATGCCACTCACTCTGTGCCATGCACGCGAGCCCAGTGCCTTCCTCAATCACTAACAGCTCTTACTGCATCTGCAGCTGATTTTGATGGTGCCTATGCCACAGCTAGGTATAGCTCTCGTGCTGGTGAAGCCCCTGGTTCTGCCCAAGACGCCACTCTGGAGTGTACCACCTATGGCTATTTCTCGCCCTGCCTCTGCTCCCAAAGCTTCTACAGTGCTGAGAATATTGCATTCAATCTTTTTGGAGCACATTTTGTGTCATGCTGGAATTGTGCTAGTGTTTACGGATAGCTCTAAGTCCCAATATGGGGCTGACTCCCACGCTGTATCCCCTAGGTTTGAAGTCAACGGGGCTCTGCGTCTGTCTTCATGGCAATATACCACTCGGTATGGGAGATTATGTGACGTGCCCAGTTCGGAGACCGGATTGTGATTTATTGTGACTCACAAAGCGCCCTGAGTGCTCTCGGGTCATTGTAATCTCAGCATCCCTTGGTTCGCGATATTTGTGACACTACCGTTTTGGCAAGCTGGGTGGATGTCAATATTATCTTCTGTTGGGTTCCTGGACATGTAAGAATTGTGGAGAATGAGGGCACCAAAGAGTCTGCGAGACTTAGGTGACCGGACCAGTGTTTCCTTTTTCCTCACTCCGACTACATGGCATGAATACAGGCAGCTCTCTGGGCTGCTTAGCAAAGAAGATGGGAGATGGTCGAAGGGAACTTAAAGTTGCATGCCATTGCGCTGTGACTGTTCCCATGGACCTATTCCCCAATGCAGTGGCGGCTTCAGGTTGCTTTCTGTCGTCTCCGAATCGGACACACTCGTGTGACGCACCGCTATTTGATGGAGCGCTCGCCTGCACCTTATTGCAACGACTCCGTCGTCCCCCAGACTGTTCGGCACATTCTTGTTGAATGTCCCAGTCTGGGTGATCTTCGCGCACGATACCTGTCCCGGTACCGGGACAGGTATCGTGTGCGAAGATCCCTTGTACTCGGGATGGATTCGTGCACATTGACTTGTTGACTTTTGGGGGGAGGCCGGGCTTCTCCCCTTTATTTAAGGTTCTTTTCTGTTTTTTCGTTTGTTATTGTTTTGTTTGTAGGTTGAACTCTCCTGCACCGGGGTAAGGGGGACCTCCCCCCGCTGCCGGAGATTGCTTCCTAATTGTTAAGTTTTTCACATTTTTATCATTGTTATGTTTTCATATTTTCATTTTAAAGTAGCCTAGCTCTAGGCTGTCGTGTTTTTCGGCGACTTATGCCCAAGTGGGCAGTTGCCAGATGGGCTCTATATAAAAAAAAATCCTGGGATGCACCGCTATTTGATGGAGCGCTTGCCTGTACCCTACTGTAAACACTGCGTTGCCTCCCAGACTGTTCGGCACATTCTTGATGAATGACCCAGTCAAGTCAATCTTAGCCCAGGTCATCATCTTCCTGGTACCAGGATGAGCGAGGTCGCTACCACTTATCCCTTGTACTTGAGATGGATTTGTGCACATCGACTTTTGGACTTCATGACCTTTTGGAGGAGGCTGGCCTTTTCTCCTTTATTTAACTAGATTTTTTTGTTGTTTTCCTTGTAGGTCACATGTTCCTGTGCCAGGGGGAGGCAGACTGACGCCCAAGCTCACTTCCTGCTCGTTTCCTTTTTATTTTGTTTTTTTTGTTTGTTTTGAATGTTATTTTAAAATAGCCTATTACTAGGCAGTGGTGAGGATGTTGACTTATGCCCAAGTAAACAGTTGCCAGATGAGCTCTTAAAAAACAAACAAAACAAAACAAAACAAAAACTAAACATTTCTTCCATCTGCTTTCCTGTTGTAGCAGGCCGAAAATATAGACTTATCCAAATCGATCCAACCCACTTCCTACACTATTCAGACTTGAGAAATTGAAGGAGAATGAAACGGATTGTATATACAGTCCCTTACTTAAAAAAAAAGTAGAATAATATTTACAATAGAGAGAATTGAATTTTCTTATAAGAATTCAATGAGAAAAAAAATGTGTGCACACAACAAGGCCAAAATTCCCCAAAATAAGATACAAAAACCTACGACGGCCCAAGAAAAAATTTATATAATAACACCAATCAGTACTGAGTCAAACACGATGTGCACGCAAAAAACCCTAAATGTTACAAGATATTTCAATCAACACCATACATTTCTTTTATGGCAAAAGGGGGGTACAGGGGTATCACTCGCGAGTTAGGGCAAGGCTGTATAGTTCTTGGTTCAGGACAAGCGGTGGGGAAATCAGGTGTGGTCGAGGCTTCCAATGAGAGGTTGTGCAAACCAGGTGCGTGCGAGGCTTCCAATAAGAGGTTGTGCGAACCCTTCTATCAGGGCGGGGGTAGAAGCTGGCATCTTTCCAACCTCCGCTAGAAGTTTGCTGTCCCACAGCTGCGTCCACGCGGTCTGCACTCTATGCTCGAACTCAACAAATAGTTTCTAATCTGACAACACTCCTCCTCACCAGCATTCTTTTGAAATGTATATATATATATATATATATATATATATATATATATATATATATATATATATATATATATATATATATATTATGCTTCCAACCTACTTTTTAACTAACTTTAATCTTTTGATAAAAGATTATTTAAACAAGTACAATCTCTGAAAAGAGATTGAAAAAACCCCAAAACAATTTAAATGCCAGTTATTCACACACACCCATTTGCACAGAGGGAAGGAGAGGGTATTGTGAAAAGGGTGGGAGAATGGCCCTTCACACATACACTCACATTTGCTCCACCACACTGTCACCATCTTTTTTTTGTTGATATTCACCTTCATACCTCTCTTCTCCATATTTGACTTCCAGTCTAAACATTTCTTCCACCTTTTCTCTGGTCTCTGTAGTCAGCACCAAATCATCAGCTCCCAAAATAAACAGCAATGGACTCAGCGCAGAACCTTGATGTACTTCCACTCCAATATCAAAAGATCCTGATGTTACTCCTGCCACTCTTAGTTTTGACCTCGATTCACTATATAGTACCATCACCAGCTTAACTAGCCTTTCTGGTACATTTTGTCTTCTCAGTGCCCACTATATGGCTGCTCTGGGTACCTTGTCAAATGCCTTCTCCAAATTGACAAACACATGATATAATCTCCTTTTCTTCTCATTAAATCATTCTTGCAACTGTCTAATAATAAATATAGCATCAGTTGTAGATCTGCCTTCCATAAAACCAAACTGATTGTCTCCAACGCTTACAATCTCTTTCAACCATCTATTCAATATCCTCTCCCAAATCTTCATACCATGTTCCAGCAGTCTCAGTCCTCTATATTTCTTACACTGCAGTGCTTCCCCTTTAAATTTATTTCTCCACTCCTCTACCATCGGCTCCTCCCACAAAATCCTTCTGAAGACCTTCATCAGTGCATCTCTTCCTGTCTCATTTGCATATTTAAGCATATCACTGGGAACCCCTGATGGTCCAGCCTCTTTCTCATTTTTTATTGCCTTCAGTGACGCCGAACACTGGACCCTCCACTGCATCTACCTCTTCTATTATACTCTTATTTTCATCATTCAGGAGTTTGGCAAAATACTCACTCTACCACTTCCTCCTCATCTACCTTGATGGTTCCATCATCACCTTTTATGAAATTAGTGCCCTCTACATCCTTCTTATCCTACACGGAACATATTCCTCTGTCCCTCCGATGTATTTAACTTACTACTCCACTCCTTTTATCTTCTTCACTTCTGCTCCTCTGCCACGGTTTATATGCTCTTTTCTTATCAACAATCGTCTCCTGCATTGCATCATTCCACCACCATGTTTCTCTCTCCCTTCCTCTCATTCCTGACGTCTCTCCACATGCTTCCCTTTCAGCACTTAGGATATTAGCTTTAATCTGCTGTCAGTCACCATCTTCCCTCTCCATCCTCTGTGTGAATTTCACCACGAATTCAGTTCTTGATCTCTGAAGCTTCCATATCTTTATTTTCTTTTGGCCTTTCCACCTTTTCTTCTTTACATGAGTAATTATCATATCTGCAGGCAATCTTTCCCTGGAATGGCTTTGCAGTTTGTAACAACAAGTCATCTTCTCTTCCTTATCGATATTAGATCCAACTGCGTCTCTGCAGGTCCACTCTTATATGTTATATACTTCTCTCTGTTCTTCTTGAAAAATGTGTTTATCACTCTCAGTTTGACTTTTTACAGTTCTACCTTGCTCATTTTGGTTCATAAAACCAAAGGGACCCATTACATCCTCATTGCCTATGTGACCATTCATGTCACCACATACCATCAATCCTTCTGTGTGAGGCAGCCCAGCAACATCATCCTCAAGGCTCTCCCAGAACTGCTCCTTTTCTTGTGATGTTCTGCCCACTTGAGGGGCATATACTGAGAAGATCTGGCACACAATCTTTATCTTCATGGCCCTATCACTAAATCATAACTTTTTTAACATTTTCATTCAATTCTTGCTTTACCATTATTTCATTATTCCTCTCCATCTTTTTGGAGCATAAGTTTTACACCGCGGATGCCCTTCCTAACAGGCAACCCTCCTCATTTATCTGGGCTTGGTACCAGCTCTTGAGTAAAGTTTTTAATTCTGAACTGTGATTAAGATCATTAAAAATTGAGGGCTGTCTGTTTATATGTAATTATTTGTAATTTTATTTCTTCTGACATTCAATATTTCTAGTAAAAAAAAGTGCATCTTACATTGGAAAAATATGATGCATATTTGTTGTGCTTAGTAACACATCATAAATTATACATATTACAGACTCAAAATTTTATCTACTGTATATTAAAAAAATTATACTAAGGGACAAGTGAAAGTTTTGGCTTTTTAATATCCCCTGCCCCCCTCTCCCCTAATTTGGAATTCTTTGTCAGATGTGCCTCCTCCCTGAGCATTGCAACTAGGGTTGGCAAAAAACCCAGCCCACCCAGGTTTTATTGGAAAAAATGCCACGTTTGGGGTGAAAATGTGGGTTTTCTACAATTTACTAATTTCATATATATTTTTTGTATTTTCTTATTGATTCTTTACCTTTTCTATTTAAACCTAGTACTATTTCTATATCCTCAGTTTCATTTGTATTTCAGCTAGCTACTTATAATCCTTGGAAAATGAAATAAAAAATATAAAAATAAGATGAGGAAAACAGGCTGATTGGCATACATGTTGAAACTTGTAACATAGACAGTATATAAGTACTGTATTGAGAGAAGAGCATTTAGTTTACTTTGTGGCACTGTAGGATCAAGCTAATTCTATAGCACAGTGAGTCCATCATGAGAAGCAAAGAAAGATACAAAGGAACTGCATGGAAGGAATTTGAGGAAACAACAGAAGATAAAGGAAATAAAAAACAAAAGTGTTTACATTGTGATGAGAAAATCAGTTTAAAAATTGAGAGACTTGGAGAACACCTGAAATGGTGTACTGAATATGTTAAAAATGTGCACTCAAAGTCAGACCCTGATGATTTACCAACTGAAATAATTAATCTAGCAATACATCTACACTTGGTCCAACTTCACCACCTTTCAAAAGAAGTGCAAGCTCAATGTTAAATACTTTTACAAAATCAATTTACAGTCACATTGAGGTGTCGTGTTGCTCTATGGTCCAAAGGATTGACAAATTTGTTCATAAAACAACAGAAACAGAGAAGAAACTTGTAGATCTACAGTTTGTTAAAACATTTTATATGAATGATATTCCTTTCAATGTGGATGATAATTATCATATGAAAAAACTGCTAACAATGTTCAGAGGAGGTTCATACAAACCTCCCTAACAGATGTGATCTTAATGGATATTTGCTTGAGGTGAATGAGGAGTGTGAGAAGGAATTAGCAACTGAATTACAAGGGAAGATTGTGAGGCTTGGTTGGTCAAATGTACATAATCAACTGATCATTGCAACATGTCTTTACACTGGTACTAAAGCTTTCTTCATATGCTCAGTGGACACAGGTTCTGAAAAGAAGACCGCTGAGTATTGCAGTATCATTGCTGAAAAAGATGTATTTTTGCGAGGAAACCTAGAAATGTTGAATTACTTACTATTCAGCAATACTTCCTTGTAGAAGTATTTAAAAAATTGTGATGGTTAGGCTGCATTTTCACCAAATGCATCTTGTCACTCAAGTCACATCAAGTTACAAGGCATCATGCTGTCTGGTGGTAGCAAATAAATTGTATATTTCATAACAATTTTTATTTATTCCATATATGCTGCTGCATTTGCAACACATTTCCTTAAACAAATTGGTATGTTTACTACTGCCACTTGCAACATGTTCACTGGAATGAATGTCACTTTATTTCAATAAAAATGGTTATAGAAAGAAATTTATTTATTACTGTAACGTCTTTTTTATGCTAACCTAACAGATTCTCAGGCCCAATTCAATGTACCAATGCCATGCCGAGTTTATTTGTCTGTAGGACTACAGTATTCAATGTACTAATGCCAAGTTTATTTGTCCGTAGGCCTTACAGTATTCAATGAAGCTAGTTTTGTATAATTAATTACAATACTTTTGAATATATAATCATAAATACTGGATTTTCTTTTATTCCTGATATTTTATAATGTATGTAAATACTGCATACTGTACAGTACAGTAATACCCTGTTGCAGAGAGAAACTTGGGACTTCAGTTTACTTATGTATCAAACTAAAATATACACAATAGTACAATAATAATGGATTATAAAAGCAGAAAACAGCTAAAAAAAGGCAAAAAAACAGGCCCAGGTGGGTAAGCGGATAGCTACCCATGCCAACCCTGATTGCAACTCATGGAAATTTTACTGTATTGCATTGAGTTATTAAAAAAAAAGTAAATTGAGAGTTAATTGATATATACAATTGATTCTGTTCAGAAGTTTCTTACAGTGTTAAATTTTTTAAGTGGAGTCTTAACAGTGTATGTACAAGTGAATGCATTTTATTCAGGGTGAGGTACAAGATGTGGCTATACTAATAAATATGTAAATATTATACAGTCGACCCCCCATATTCGCCGGGGATAGGGACCACAAACCCCCGCAAATATTGAAAAACTGTGGCTAGTTGACGCTACCCCCAAAACACCCCCAACCCTTCCCAAACCTCGTAATACACTCCCCATATTAATTCAAGAAGTTATGTTTTGTCATGTTCCTAAGAAATAAAGTACATACAGTACGAAATAAAGTATCAGAACACATTAAATTATTTTATTGTATAATGTTTACTCACCCGGAGATAGTTTTGTTTTGATTGAAGAATGATGATTGATGACTGATGATTGTAGATGATGTTGCCTGTGCAGTTCAATAATGACAATGATATAACTGCATAGGGAAGCTGAGGAGATTCTAATTATCCTCAGACTCCTGCTCAGGAAACACCGGAGGAAGAGGAAAAGTTTCTCTAGAGGTGGAGGGCGTAGTTTCGGGTGTGGTTAGGGGTTCAGGCTTTTTACTTGGGGTGAAGAACACTGTAATGCGCAATTGAGATCATTGCCTTTTCATGTTCTTTAGCATGTCCCAGTAAGGGCCCATAGCAAGATCGAGGCTATTTTCGAACCATATGAGGGTACCATGATTCCAAATCTGCCTGAACACTTTTAATTCTTCTCTGAAGATCAGCTAGCCTCTCTAACATAAGCCCAACTTCAACGACAAGTTTACCGTAAGCGAGTTGCATTCCGCTCTTGCTTCGTGCGCGGACCCCGCCCATGGTCCGGACGATGTCCCGTACGCCATGCTTCGACACCTAGGTGAGCGAGGCATGGCCTTTCTGTTAGATTTGTTCAACAGGATCTGGGTGGAAGGTCTTCTCCCAGACTCCTGGCGAATCGCTACTGTGCTTGCCTTTCGCAAACCGGGGAGAGATCACTCTACTCCGACCGGTTTCCGCCCAATCTCTCTAACCTCTTGCGTGTGCAAGTTGATGGAGAAATTGGTAAATGTTAGATTAGCCTTTTTCCTGGACAGCGGAGGCCATCTGTCTTCCGCACAGTGCGGCTTCCGCAAGTTCCACTCCACGTCGGATGCTCTGCTCCGACTGGAAAATGCCGTCTGCGAGGCTTTCCTTCGTAGACAGCACTACGCCACGGTGTTTTTCGATCTGGAGAAGGCCTATGATACCGCATGGCGATACGGTATCATGGAGACTCCACACGATGGGGGCGAGGGGACGCCTCCCAATTTTATATCTGAATTTTTGCGAGCTCGTCGATTCCGCGTACGGGTGGGGGGGAGCCCTCTCCGGCCCAAAGGAGCAGGAAGAGGGTGTCCCGCAGGGAAGTGTCCTCAGTGTCACACTCTTTGCCCTGAGCATCAACGGCATCACCTCGGTGCTGCCGGAAGATGTTCTCGCTACGCTCTACGTGGACGACCTTTCGATCTCTTTTGGCGCGGCCCAGATGCCAACTCTGGAGCGTCGACTCCAACAGGCATTGAACCGCGTCTCTCGCTATGCCGAAGCGCACAGGTTTCGGTTTTCTTTGGCCAAGACTAAGGTGGTGCACTTCTGCCGCCATCCACGGCTTCACCCCGACCCAGATTTGTTTCTTAAAGGGGTGCGCCTGGATGTGGTTGAGTCGCACCGTTTCCTTGGTCTTGTATTCGACCGACGTCTCACCTGGGAGGCTCATATTCGCAGCCTTAGGGTCTCTTGTACCCGCGCCATGGACATTCTCCGTTCCGTGACGTTCAGCGCTTGGGGCGCTGATAGGGCTACTGCCTTACTTTTTTATCGATCCTTTGTTCGTTCGAAGCTCGACTAAGGATGCGAGTTTTATGCATCCGCAGCCGAGCGTTTATTGCGGAAGGTGGATTCGATCCACCACACCGGCCTTCGCCTTGCGACCGGTGCCTTCCGCACTTCCCCCATTGAGAGCCTGTTGGTCGATGCTGGGGAGATGCCATTCGCTCTGCGCCGCGTGCAGTGTATCACGACTGTACGCGCGAGCCCGGCGCCTCCCTCAGTCGCCAACAGCTCTCACTGCATCCGCAGCTGATCTCGATGGTGCCTATGCCACCGAGAGACGCCGGTCATACCCTAAGCCCTTTGGGTTTAGGGCCAGGAAACTCCTTCGAGAGGTAGATATAGCTCTCGGGCCGGTGGCGCCCCTGGTTTTGCCCAGGACGCCACCCTGGAGGGTACCACATTTGGCTATTTGTCGCCACGCCTCTGCTCCCAAAGCTTGTACTGCACCAGGAGTATTGCGTTGGACCTTTTTGGAGCACACATCGTGTCACGCTGGAACCGTGCCAGTGTATACGGATGGCTCCAAGTCCCAAGAGGGGGTCGGCTTCCACGCCGTATCCCCTCTGTTTGAAGTCAGCGGGGCTCTACCAGGCGCTGCGTCTGTCTTCACGGCCGAGCTGGTGGCAATACACCACTCGGTACGGGAGATTACGCGACGTGCCCGGTTCGGAGACCGGATTGTGATCTATAGCGACTCACAAAGCGCCCTGAGTGCTCTCGGGGCATTGGAATCTCCGCATCCCCTGGTTCGCGATATCCGTGACGCCACGGTTTTGGCGAGCCGGGCAGATGTCGAGATTATCTTCTGCTGGGTTCCTGGACATGTAGGAATTGCGGGGAATGAGGGCGCCAAAGAGTCCGCGAGGACTCTGCGACCGGACCAGCGTTTCGCTCTTCCTCACACCGACTACATGGCAGGAATACAGGCAGCTCTTCGGACTGCTTGGCAAAGAAGATGGGAGACAGTCGAAGGGAACTTAAAGTTGCGTGCCATTGCGCCGCGACTGTTCCCATGGACCTATTCCCCAATGCCGCGGTGGCTTCAGGTTGCTTTCTGTCGTCTTCGAATCGGACACACTTGTGTGACGCATCACTACTTGATGGAGCGCTCCCATGCGCCCTATTGCAACGACTGCGTCGTCCCCCAGACTGTTCGGCATATTCTTGTGGAATGTCCCAGTCTGGGTGATCTTCGCGCACGATACCTGTCTCGGTACCGGGATGGGCGGGGTCGCTACCGCCTGTCCCTTGTACTCGGGACGAGTGCGTGCACCATGACTGGTGGACTTCTTGACTTTTTGGGGGAGGCCGGCCTTCTCCCTTTCACTTAACCCGGTTTTATTGTTGTTGTTGTTTTTGTTATCATTTTTGTTACTGCTTTGTTATTTCTTTTTATTGTTGTTTCCTGTTGAATTTTTTTGAAGTAGCCTAGAACTAGGCTGTTTGTTTACGGCAAGTAATCCTAAGTCGGCAGTCGCCAGATAGCCCCTTAATAATAATAAAAAAAAAAAAATAACATTTAAGCATCAAAGATTATTATAGAGTTCATTACTTTCACTTTTGATTTACACAATGTCCACAGTCACGATTCTATTATATTATTATTATATGCCTGAGGGAGAACAAAGATGAGTTGGGAGCATGATAGAAGTCTATCTAGTCCCCCACCTGCAGCGATGACGTCCCATCACCCGATCCACACACACACATTCTGAAAAGGAAGAAAGGGATTAGACATAGGGGAGGAAAGGCAGACAATCACTACTACTACATTATAGTGGTTTTATGGGGTGTGGATGCTCTTAATTGGATACCCTCTGATAGGCCATTGCAGTTTTTCTCATTCTTTACATTGTCATGCCAAAGCTTTTTTCCATTCATTGAATGCATTCAGGGAAAATCAAAAGTTCTGCTTCATAATATATTGGAAAAATTTCTTCACTCTTTAATTCACACTATTATTCGATTTTTTCAAAGATTTGCTCACCCTGATACAGATCTCTTTTCACAAACCCCTGAAGTGGTGAACAAGTTTGTGAACAGTAGAGGTGTGACATGAGTGGTCACATATACAGGTTATAGTGTGTGAAAAATGAAGTAGGCCAAGGTAAGAAAGTTGGCCCAGGGACCAAAGTTTGTTCAGTGAATAGTTGCTCACTCTGGGAGCGAGGTTAATAAAATGGGTGGGGTCTTATGAATGCAGGCCAAAGCTCCCCCAAATAGCTTTGTCTCTCAGATGGGCTGACTTCTTGAACCTGGAGAGGGAGAAAAACCTTGCTTAACTCCAGATCAGGATAAGATATTAAATAGGGAATTATTGGCAAATTTGTCAGGTAAGGCTTAACCTCTAGTAGACCCCTCTTCCCCAACAATTAGGAGTTGAAAAATGGAGCAACTCTAACAACCTTTGACAAGTGCAGATACAGATGGTTTTCCACAGAAAGATTAAAAGAAACCACTTGAGAATTGCTTCAATTATTGACATTTTTATCCACAAACAACAGATGTCATTCATGGTTTCAGATATACTTTCAGCATGTCAACAAAATAAAAAATCTAACCAGTTTTAGACGCCATTTTAATCTGATAATTTTGAGGAAAAAATATTTCATAACAGTATTTGGTTTCTAATTACATATATATTGATAACTGAATGTGCAGTAATTTTTTATTTTGTATAAAGGAATTATAATTATATAGCTTTTTAACTTCTACATTAGTTTTGAGACGAAAGTGAATGTGATTGATCATAGCAGTTTTGACTCTATTCTATATGTGTTATGGTGCCTATTAGCATTTTTGTCCAGGAGCCCTAATCTCTGTCTGGTGTCTCCCTTTTTTCATGCTGCAACCTTACTTTTTATCATATTGCTGTCTTTCTTACTAAAAAAATATCTCTTGCCATTTTAAAAATAAACAAGAAGATATCCCTTTAATTTCAGGATGATGACATGGGGGGAGAAAGTGATGCTGAGTTTGGATCCCTGTCTCCTGAGCACTGTCATACTACAAAGTATCAGAAAAACAGCTCAAGACGAGCTATCACAAAACTTATACTTGCCAGCTGTCTAACTACAATATTCATGGTAATTTTTTTTCTTTTCTGGGTCATTGTAACTTTCTTTTATGAGCCAGAGTTGGGATAAAATCCTGATTTTATACTCAAGTGAAACTATAAAAATGACATTATGCCATAGATTAAATAAAAAATCTTGGTATTTCAACAGTTTAATACTTTCCATGCAATCTTATCTGAACTTCTAGTATTTACTCATTTTTTACATAGGTAGATTACTGCATTTATGGTCAAATTAGGGATTCTCTTATGTTCCCTTAACTAGAATAGGATGGGAAAATAAAGGAAAAAGATGCTTTCTAATCTCTTCAACCCTTGTATTTGTGTCAAAGGAATGGGATGGAGCAGATGTCTAGACAAATGTTGAAATGGCTGATTTAACACATGGGGAAAGCTGTCTAGGTGCATTCTATTTTCAGAAATTGCCTTAGCAAAGGGAAATTGTTGGCCCTATCCTGTACTTGGTGACCTATTCTCTTTCTATCCTAGGGCATTGATGCATGCTACTCCTGCCCTTTTATTGGGTATGGTGATGATAAAGTTCTTAAATAAGACTTTTTCTTTCTCCTACCTTAAAAAAAACTGGTATATGTTGGCCTAGTAAACATTTTTAAACCATTTTTTATATGAACCCAAAATAAGACAACATTCAAACGCTGATCCAGCAAAACCAGAAATGATACTGGTAAGCCTTCCCAGTTGCTTGAAGCTACAAAACAGAGCAAGGTATTCTTGGAAACTATCAGGAGACTTGTCCTCTCTAACGTTGGGGAACAAAATCTTTTGCTTGGTTCCTGGACATGTAGTTGTAGCAAATGAGCATGCTGATGGAGGGACCAGGTTGTCTGCACAGACTGAGAGACCAGACCAGCATTTTGCTCTTACCTAGTCTGACTACATGGAAGGTTTCAAGATGGCCCTTTGGGGATGCATGGCAAAAAAATGTGTGAAATAGCATGCAGGAATTTAAGGTTGCCTGTCATTGTGCCCCAACTTTTGCTATGGATATATCCCTCTTCCCCCTTTATTGCTTTGACATTTTCAGGTCAATTTTTTAGGTGCCTCTGAATTTGACACACTCCAGACACAGCCACATTTGATGGAGTGATCCTCAGAATGTTACTGTAGAAGGTTGTGGCTGCTTGGATTCCCATACTGTTTGCCACATTCTTGTTGAATCCCTCAGTTTGGGGAAACTCTATGTGCAATATCCATCCAAGTACCAGGGTGAGCAGGGTGCCATTAGTTGTCCCTTGTACTCATGATTAGTTTGGCGCACTCTCAGTTGTTCAGCAGTGCAGTTTCTGGAAGATGCGGGCCTCTTTCATAGTGTTTAATTGTTTGAGTGCTTGCTGCATATTTGCAGTGGTATAGAAGGACATGCCAACTTTGTGCCTCCATTCCACATATACCAAATCCTTCTAAACATTCAATTTTAAAGTCCTTAATGTTTTGGTGGTCTTGTGCTCTCCCTTAACCCATTTACTGCGGTGGAACTATATTTAGTGCCTCCAAAATATAAGCCATTTTTTGGGGGGGGGGAAGCTAAATATAGACACTATCTAAAAAAAATCTTGTTACACGATTGAGGCAGAGAATATATTTAGTTTTATTAAAAAAACTATTATGCATAAAAATACTAAAAGAAGTGTATACCAGTACAACATTTGCAACATTCCACTCTGCATAGTTCCTTGCTTTTAGGTATACCACACTTAAGAAAATCTTCAATAGATAAACAAATATTTTGAGGAAGGTAGGGAGGGGGTAAACATATATTCAGTTCGTAAGTCTTGAAAATATATGCCTAAATGAATAAAATTATCATGTCAAATTTTATTCATATTATACCAAGATTTATGGATAAAAAAAAATAAATGTTTGTATATATGTGAGCAACTCCTAATATTAGTAAGTCACGGCAGTTTTTCTTGGTAATATAACATTATATATATATATGTATATATCTCTCAAAGTAGCATGAGAGAATGATGAAAATTAATCCGTTAAACCACATTGAAAGAGAAAACAGAATAATTTTACCTTGCAGTAATATTTTTATTACCTTTTTTCGGAAAAATCTGTGCAGGGAAGTGATTTGAACCAGGCACACTGAAGCAGCGAGCACTGCTTTGATCACAGTTAAAAGTTTGCCGTTAGTACACTATGCTACGCAGAGAACCAAAAAAATTCTCTGAATAGAATAGCTTTTAAGGAACACTTTCGCAAGCTCGAACGGAGACTATGAAAGAAATAGAAAATTAATTGGGAATTCAAAGAATAAATGAGGAATAGTTAAACACGTGGCAGATATACAAATGTATATCTCTCTCAAAGTAGTGCGAGAGAATGATGAAAATGAATCCATTAAACCACATTGAAAGAGAAAATGGAATAATAATTCTTTGCATTAATATTTTTATTACCTTTTTTTTAAAAAAAATTGTGCAGTGAAGTGATTCGAACCAGGCACAATGAGGCAGTGAGCACTGCTTTGATCACAGTTAAAAGTATGCCATTATTACACTATGCTACGCATAGTGTACTAACAGCATACTTCACACTGAGGCAGCGAGCACCACTTTGATCACAGTTAAAAGTATGCCGTTAGTACACTATGCTATGTATAGTGTACTAACGGCAATAAAAAGACTGAAGACTAAGGGTTCCTTTCCCTCTGCAGGTATCTCAAAGACACACAGGTCCACTGTATCTTTGGCAAGCAACCAGGCCGCAGGCCAAAATCGGCACATCCAGCCCCAAGGCACCCTTTAGGAGGGGTTCATAATTAGGTGAAAGTTGCAAGTGCACTGACTTCAAACTCTTTGTGGCTATTCACTCCACTGATGGCAGCATGTTGGTCAAGGAAACCATGATCTATCAAAGGAGAACAACTTGGATGGAGCCTTCTGCCAAATGAGTCTGAGGCAGCCAGGCTTAGTGCCCTTCAGACACTTAATGGTATGCCGGTGAGTCTGACACTGTGCTCTATCATGAACTTCATGGAAGGAGTGGTTTACACAAGGAAACTTGACTACTGCATAGAAAACATCAGTTTAGAGCTGGCTGATTATGAAGTGGTCAAGGTTGAATGTGTAATGAGAAAATAGAGAGGGGCCTAGAGACCCAACACTCCACTATATCAGTTATTGCATGCTAATTGGTATTGCTACTGCCTGAAGGCATTTGTGCCACCACTGCAGAGGTGCTACTACTGCTACCGCTTCAACCATACAAATCACTCCTGTAGAGGTGCAAAGTTGGGTTTCTCTAAAGTCTGTGTAAATTGTTTCAAGGCCATACACTCTGCTTCATCAAAGCATGGTGGTGTGCATCTCCTGAGGAAGGAAATACTTGCCATTCAGACCTTGGATCATTTTGTCAGGTTAAGGACTTAGTTGTGGCACCCCGGCACTGCCTGGGACATCTTGTGCCTCATTTTCCTGTAGCAGGGGGGTGGGTGGGTCACCCTGTGTTACCCATTACACTAGGTATTAGGAGTAGCTGCAGGTTCTCCCTGCCTGAGTCCAAATTAGTAAGGCCCTGTCACTGGATGGGGCTTGGAAAGTTGTTGCCGCATTTTTCCCTTGCCCACACTCAGCACTACTTTACCTTTTTATTAGTATTATTATTAGCATTATTATTATTATTTTTATTATTGTTTGATATATTTTTATATTAGTATCTATAAAAATATAATAAGTGATTATTATGATTAGTATTAATTATTATTAGTTATTAATATTAATTTTATTACAATTTTTTCCATGCCCTCTGCACCAGGAGAAATCTTTCCACCTGAACACAGTTTGGTCTGGTAGCCATGGTACCTTGGTGGAATGCATGCTATCCTGGGATCACCTAGTACCAGGGTATGATGATAATAAGTGATCACCCACCCGACTCGTTAGTGAACCCGCCTATTTCTACTTCTCTTTATTACACCCCTACCCCTTTGCACACTTGTCCTTCAATCCACAGAGGTTCTGGTTTCCTGGTGCACTTCCATCCTCTTATGAGCCTTAGTCGAGTGGCAGTGTATACCGTGAGGTCCCTAGCTGCTGCGAGGCCAAGTATTAGGTATGGTGTGTCCTGGGCCATTGACCCTCCTCAGTTCTTACCTTCCTCCAGTACACATAGGTGGCTACGCCGGCACTATCCTTTATGGTTAAAGTTCCAGGACAATTTTGCCTAAATGGCAGGCTGGGTTGACAAAGCCTATCAATGTTGGACTAGGGCTGATTATATGTGTAAATGATCATATTCTGGAATTTCTGATCCTATGAAGACATTTCTCTTTACCTCCCCACTCATAGAGAGGTCATAGTATCTACTTTCCATGAGGCCTCTTATTTTTTTTTTTTTCAATCTAATCAGAGTGACTGAAAGCAAGAGTAGGAAAGTGCATGGAGATCCGCATCCAAGCGCTGCCTCCTCTTCCCTAGGTGTCAGGGACTTTGAGAGATTGAGGCATCCCTTTGACCAAAGAGTTAATGTGAAGGAGAGTACCAATAATGGGATCTGTATGCCTTAGAGGGGAAGGAGGGGCACAGAGCCTGGAGGGGGGGTGATGGCAACACAAGAGCCCCCTCCCCCGTGATATGGGTAGGGTCCTAGAAGTGACCAGGCTTCAGACAGCAGAATCTTCCATGGGTTTGGACCCCCGAGGACTCACAAGGAGAGGAGGTACCTCCTCCCCTAGCTGGTGCTCCTTGGACAGCTAAGACCTTGTCCATCTTGGAGAAGGATTTGGCTGAAACCGATTGATCTAGCCTAGTGTCTCCTTCCAACCCTGTATAGAAGTGTTCATTCTGCACCATACTCTCATAAAAAGAAAAGAAAAGCAAGTAGAATACTAAAGGTTCCTCTCTCTCTCTCTGCAAGGGCTCTGGGGACAGACAGGTCTGCTGCCATTTTGACCCCCCGTAAGGGGCGCGGCGATTTGCCATCCTGGCCGCCGTGCTGACGGGACTCAGCACCCCGTCCGGCCCCAGCTTAGCCTCTCTTCCTTCCTTCAAAACACTTGTTTCCTCTCTTTTCACACAACCTCTCCCACAACTTTCTCTGGTCAGCCTCTAATTTCACAGGGTAGATGCTGACCTTCCTTTCAGCCAACCGTCCCGCATCGGGGCTGAGGGGGTGGGGGACAATGTTCCCTAACCCCTGAGCTCCGGTCTGGGGTGGCTGGTTTTTAACTACCTGCTTCATCCCCACCCATACCTTCCTCACATCCCTTTTCCTCTCGTCTTCAAAATCTATCATTTTTATGCCGTGTCTAAGGTGGAGCTGCCATGCCGATGGACTGCCAGGCCACCAGGCGGGAGGGTGGTCCCAAATGGCGGCGCCTGGCTCTGCCGGGCCTGCAAGCACCTCTTGCAGTGCGGGCAACTGTGAGAGGTGGTGAGCTGTTGCGTCCCGTGTAAATAAGAGGGTCACCATGCCCAATGATGAGTATAAAAAAACCCCCAACCCCCAACTTCCCCAAGAACAACGGAGCCGCCCTCGGGCAGCTCCATCAAAAAAATGGAGGTCCCCCCCCTTGTGCTTGCGCAGGGGACCCTCCATACTTCTTTAACCGGAGAGGAGGCTTACTCCTCTTATACGCCTATGGGTGTAGGGGACTTCCCCTCACTCCCTTCTCTGGAGGTGCTTTGAGGCACCTCCCTATTTCCAGCGGCAGTCCCTCCTTTTCTTTCTAAGGGGACTGCCAAGAAAGCCAGCAGGCAGCCCATTGCCGACCGCCCCTCTTGTAAGCGGCTCAGTAGGGCAAACCCCCTTAGGGGGGAGAGGGAAGCCAGGCCCCTTCGGTCGCTTCCCTCAAAAGACCTGCTGGCAAGGAAATTAAACCTTGCCGGGGTTAAGGCTTGTGCCTCCCCACAAATGACTCTTGACGCTGCCAAGGGGACCTGCGATGTCCTGGGAGGGGATGGCCAACTGGAGGCCCCTCCTGTGATAGACATGGTCCTTGAGGAGACCCAGCCTCAGACGGTAGGGCCTTCCATGGGGGGGAATCCAGGCTCGGCGCCAAGCACCGAACCCGAGTCCGCCCCTATGCAAGGTCCCCCTCAAACGGCTGAGGGCTCCGAGGCAATACAAGGAGGGGAGGAATCTCCTCCGACAGGTGCCCCCACGACTACCAGGAACTTCTCCATTTCGGAGAGGGACCTAGCTGAGGCCGGCCCATCTGGCATGGGGGCTTCTGCCGGCGGAAGTGAGAAGCGGGTTCATTCCCCGCCCTCCTCTCCAAAAAAGAAAATGACTAGAAAAACAAAGAAGACTCGGGGCTCCTCTCCATCCGCGGGGGCTGCGGGGACGGATAGGTCTGCTGCCACTTTGGTAGGCGACCAAGCCAAGATCGGCACATCCAGCCCCTCTATCCCCCGTGTGCGGAGCCCCTGACTAAGACCAAGAGTGCACAGGGCGGAGCCTCGATGACATCGGGGCCCCTCATTCAGAGGTTACCTGGCATTTTCGAGCCCGCTGGCTTCAAACGCTTCCTCGTTATTCGCTCCACTGATGGCACCATGTTGTCCAAGGGCAACATGATCCATCAGAGGAGAGGATTAGCTAGTGCAATTGGTAGAGAGCCGAAGGTGACCCGTTTCTCGGACGGGAGCCTTCTGGCGAATGCGGCGAATCCCGCCGAGGCGGCCAAGATAAGTGCTCTTCGGACACTTCATGGCACCCTGGTGAGTGTGACGCCGCACTCTACCATGAACTTTGTAAAAGGAGTAGTTTATGCGAGGGAACTCGTTGACTACTCCATTGAGGACATCACCCTAGAGCTGGCTGACCATGGGGCGGTCAAAGTCGAACGTGTGATGAGAAAACAGGGAGGGGCCTCGAGACCCACCCCTACACTCTTCGTCACGTTCGACTGTGACAAGCTCCCTGAGTCGGTGCGTGCCGGTTGGTACCGCTACCGCGTGAAGGCATTCGTGCCACTTCCGCCGCGGTGCTATTACTGTCCCCGCTTCGGCCATACGAATCACTCATGTACACGTGCAAAGTCGGGGTCACTCGAAGTATGTGTAAATTGCTCCAAGGTCGCACACGATAAGTCCAAATCGTGTGTGACCAAGTGTGTCAATTGCGGAGAGCCGCACCCTGCTTTTTCGAAGCAATGTGGTGCATATCTCCTGGAGAAAGAAATCCTGGCCGTTCAGGCCCAGGATAGACTCTCATTCCGCGAGGCTAAGGACTTGGTCCTGGCGCGCCCAGCTCTGCCTGGGACGTCATATGCCTCAGTAGCTATAAAGGCACCCTCTGCTCCTGGCCCATCCAGGCCAACGAGCACGGTTGTTTCCGCGCCCATTCGGAGCCCTTCTGCGGGCTGTCCCCAACCCCGGCGCTCCCCTGGTAAAGCTGGCGGCAAAAAGGGTTCATACCCAGCCCCGGCTAAAACCAGGGCTTCCCCCCCTTCCCCCAGCGTGACCGTTTCCCGCAAGGCGAAACGGCCACGCGCCTCCACCGAGCGTTAGACTCACAGGAGGCAACACCCCTGAAGATGGTCGCTAGGCCATCTTCGGGGGTTCCTAAAGCTGTCCCCCGAAAGGAGGACAGCAACAAAGGAGCTTCGGCTCCTTCGCCCACGCCCCGAGGTGGAGCGAGTGGCTCGGAGACGGTGGTTCCTCGAAAAGAGGGACCCCCGCCTCCGAAGCCGCAGCGCCCGCCTAAGGTTTCGAGGCGGAGGGAGGAAAAGACTCGCATGGCGAGCCCAACCTCCCCCAATAAGTCCTCGAAGGCGACAGCGCCCGGGGTTCGGCCCCCGGGAAGCGTACGGCCATTTCCGTGAGGGTCTTCAGTTCGAGGAGGGCCCCCGCGTCTCCTCCGAGCTAGGCCTGGAGGGCATATTCCTTCAATGGAATTGCCGTGAACTCCGGGCCAACTGGGAGGAGCTGCGGAGGCTCGTCTCGTCCCGCTCCCCGTTAGCTATCTTTTTGCAGGAGACCATGCTAGGCGCGTGCCCCCTGCCCGCCCTCCCTGGTTACAAGGGTCTTGCGACCCCACCACCGCAGGATGGCCGAGCTGGGGGATGCCCGGTTTAAACCCGGCATGATGTCTCCGTTCTTCCTTTCTCTTTAGATACCTCCTTTCAGGCAGTGGCTGTGCAGCTGCACCTGGATAGGAGGTATACTATCATTTCTGCGTACATTCCACCGTCAGCTGACTTCGACGCGGGGGACTTCCGCCGCGTCGTGGCACGGTTGCCGAGGCCCTATCTCTTGCTTGGAGATCTGAACGGCAGGCATCCTCTCTGGGGAGATTACTCCATAAATCCCAGTGGACAAGTCCTTGCCGATCTGATCGAAGAGCTTGAGATGGGTGTCCTAAACGTGGATGAGTTTACGCATCACTGTCCGACAACCGCTTCATTTTCTTGCCTTGACCTATCTTTGTGCTCTTCGGATGCACAGCCTGATTTTGATTGGGGGGTGGTCGATGACCTCCATGGTAGTGATCACTTTCCCATTCAAATATCATTTTCAGGGCAACTGCCGCCTGAGAGACCACCTCGGTGGTGCTTGGCGCGGGCGCGGTGGCCTGCATTTCAGGAAATGACTGAATTCTCTATCTCAGTCGAGGAGTTTGGGTCGGTAGATGAGGCCGTTGAGTTCTTCTCCGGCAACCTCATCGCCGTGGGCCTGACTACTATTCCTAGGACGTCTGGCCGTTTTGCACGCCGACCACTCCCATGGTGGTCGGCCGAGTGTGAGACTGCCCTCAAACAGAAGCGTTATGCCTTCATGCGCTATAAGCGCCGCCCGAACGTTTTCACTGTCGCTGAATTTCGTCGGGCTAGGGCTAAGTTCCAGTATATTTCGAAGCACGCCCGCCGCTCTTCTTGGCGGGCATACGTGTCTTCACTTAACGGGAAGACCCCTTTAGCTGAGGTGTGGAAGCGAGTCAAAAGGATTCGGGGCAAGTTCTCGCAGGACCCCCCTCCCGTTCTCCAGGAGAATGGGACCGCAATCTCGGACCCCGCGTCCGTGGTGGAATCCTTCGCGACCACTTTTTCTGCATTCTCTAGCCGTGATGCTGCTCCGCCAGCATTCAATGCACGTCGTGATGTCGCGGAAGGCCGCCGGCTGGACTTTACCTCCAGAGGCGGAGAACCCTTCAACGACAAGTTTACTGTAAGCGAGTTTCGTTCCGCTTTCGCTTCGTGCGCGGACACCGCCCATGGTCCGAACGATGTCCCGTACGCCATGCTTCGACTTCTAGGTGAGCGAGGCATGGCCTTTCTGTTAGATTTGTTCAACAGGATCTGGGTGGAAGGTCTTCTCCCAGACTCCTGGCGAATCGCTACTGTGCTTGCCTTTCGCAAACCGGGGAGAGATCACTCTACTCCGACCGGTTTCCGCCCAATCTCTCTAACCTCTTGCGTGTGCAAGTTGATGGAGAAATTGGTAAATGTTAGATTAGCCTTTTTCCTGGACAGCGGAGGCCATCTATCTTCCGCACAGTGCGGCTTCCGCAAGTTCCACTCCACGTCGGATCGATACGGTATCATGGAGACTCCACACGATGGGGGCGAGGGGACGCCTCCCAATTTTTATATCTGAATTTTTGCGAGATCGTCGATTCCGCGTACGGGTGGGGGGAGCCCTCTCCGGCCCAAAGGAGCAGGAAGAGGGTGTCCCGCAGGGAAGTGTCCTCAGTGTCACACTCTGCCCTGAGCATCAACGGCATCACCTCGCTGCTGCCGGAAGATGTTCTCGCTACGCTCTACGTGGACGACCTTTCGATCTCTTTTGGCGCGGCCCAGATTCCAACTCTGGAGCGTCGACTCCAACAGGCATTGAACCGCGTCTCTCGCTATGCCGAAGCGCACAGGTTTCGGTTTTCTTTGGCCAAGACTAAGGTGGTGCACTTCTGCCGCCATCCACGCTTTCACCCCGACCAAGATTTGTTTCTTAATGGGGTGCGCCCGGATGTGGTTGAGTCGCACCGTTTCCTTGGTCTTGTATTCGACCGACGCCTCACCTGGGAGGCTCATATTCGCAGCCTTAGGGTCTCTTGTACCCGCGCCATGGACATTCTCCGTTCCGTGACGTTCAGCGCTTGGGGCGCTGATAGGGCTACTGCCTTACTTTTTTATCGATCCTTTGTTCGTTCGAAGCTCGACTACGGATTCGAGTTTTATGCATCCGCAGCCGAGCGTTTATTGCGGAAGGTGGATTCGATCCACCACACCGGCCTTCGCCTTGCGACCGGTGCCTTCCGCACTTCCCCCATTGAGAGCCTGTTGGTCGATGCTGGGGAGATGCCACTCGCTCTGCGCCGCGTGCAGTGTATCACTCGACTGTACGCGCGAGCCCGGCGCCTCCCTCAGTCGCCAACAGCTCTCACTGCATCCGCAGCTGATCTCGATGGTGCCTATGCGGTCGAGAGACGCCAGTCATACCCTAAGCCTTTTGGGTTTAGGGCCAGGAAACTCCTTCGAGAGGTAGATATAGCTCTCGGGCCGGTGGCGCCCCTGGTTTTGCCCAGGACGCCACCCTGGAGGGTACCACATTTGGCTATTTGTCGCCACGCCTCTGCTCCCAAAGCTTGTACTGCGCCGGGAGTATTGCGTTGGACCTTTTTGGAGCACACATCGTGTCACGCTGGAACCGTGCCAGTGTATATGGATGGCTCCAAGTCCCAAGAGGGGGTCGGCTTCCACGCCGTATCCCCTCTGTTTGAAGTCAGCGGGGCTCTACCAGGCGCTGCGTCTGTCTTCACGGCTGAGCTGGTGGCAATACACCACTCGGTACGGGAGATTACGCGACGTGCCCGGTTCGGAGACCGGATTGTGATCTATAGCGACTCACAAAGCGCCCTGAGTGCTCTCGGGGCATTGGAATCTCCGCATCCCCTTGTTCGCGATATCCGTGACGCCACGGTTTTGGCGAGCCGGGCAGATGTCGAGATTATCTTCTGCTGGGTTCCTGGACATGTAGGAATTGCGGGGAATGAGGGCGCCAAAGAGTCCGCGAGGACTCTGCGACCGGACCAGCGTTTCGCTCTTCTCACACCGACTACATGGCAGGAATACGGGCAGCTCTTTGGACTGCTTGGCAAAGAAGATGGGAGACGGTCGAAGGGAACTTAAAGTTGCGTGCCATTGCGCCGCGACTGTTCCCATGGATCTATCCCCCAATGCCGCGGCGGCTTCAGGTTGCTTTCTGTCGTCTTCGAATCGGACACACTCGTGTGACGCATCGCTACTTGATGGAGCGCTCGCATGCGCCCTATTGCAACGACTGCGTCGTCCCCCAGACTGTTCGGCATATTCTTGTGGTATGTCCCAGTCTGGGTGATCTTCGCGCACGATACCTGTCTCGGTACTGGGATGGGCGGGGTCGCTACCGCCTGTCCCTTGTACTCGGGACGAGTGCGTGCACCATGACTGGTGGACTTATTGACTTTTGGGGGGAGGCCGGCCTTCTCCCTTTCATTTAACCCGCTTTTATTGTTGTTGTTGTTTTTGTTATCGTTTTTGTTATTGCTTTGTTATTGTTATTTCTTTTTATGTTTGTTTCCTGTTGAATTATTTTGAAGTAGCCTAGAACTAGGCTGTTTGTTTACGGCAACTTATGTCTAAGTCGGCAGTCGCCAGATAGCCCCTTAATAAAAAAAAAATGCCATTTTGACCAGTCACCAGGTCAAGATCGACACTTCGGGCTCCCACTCGTGGGCATCCCAGACTGAGACCAAAGTTGCAGAGGAGCCTCGATTAGATCGGGCTGGAGGGGGGGTTCATTGAGAGACTATTTGGCATTTTTGAGCCAGCTGGTTTTAAATATTTCTGGTTATTCGCACCACTGATGGCAGCATGTTGACCAAGGGTGACATGATCCATCAGCGAAGACCATTAGCTAGCTTGATTGGTAGAGAGCCGAAGTTGTTGTGTTTCTCGGATGGGACCCTTCTGGCTAATGCATCAGATCCCTCTGATGTGGCATTAATTAGTGCCCTTCAGTCACTTAATGGCACTCTTCTGAGTGTGACGCCACACTACCATGAACTTTGCAAAAGGATTGGTCTATGTGGGGGAACTCGTTGACTACATTCAGACAAAACTCCTACACTCTTCATCTCATTCCACAGTGACAGGCTCCCTGCATCGATGAGTGCCTGATGTATTGCTACCGCATGAAGGCATTCATGCCACTGCCTCAGAAGTGCTACTACTGCCACCGCTTTGGCCATAAAATGGTGGCTCTAGACATGCAAAGTCCTGTTTACCTGAAGTCTGTGTAAGTTGCTCAAAGGTCGCACACGATAAATCCAAATCATGTAAGCCCAAGTATGTTGCTTGTGGAGAGCTGCACCCCGCTTCTTCGAAGCAATGTGGTGTGTATCTCTTGGAGAAGGAAATCCTGGCCATTCAGGCTATGGATCGTCTCTCATTTCATGATGCTAAGGACTTAGTCCTAGCCTGCCTGGCACTGCCTGGGTGGTCTTACACCTCAATTATAAACAAAGGCAGTCTCTGCGCCTGCTCCCTCCAGTCCTACAAGCATGGTTGTTTCTGGCCCATTTGAAACCCTTCTGCCCTTTCTACTTACCCTTTCGCTTCCCTGGTAGATCTGGCGGCACAATGGGTTCACACCCAGCCTTGACCAAACCAGAGTCACCCCACCCCCCCTCTCCCCAAGCGTGACCGTTTCCTGTATGGCGAAATGGCTGCTTGGCTCCACTGAGTCATTAGATTCTTAATTGCTAGTAAACAGTGAAGGTAAGATATTGAGTTGAGATGGTTACTTTTAGAACTTTAAGATTTGCCTATTGTATACAGTTACCTGTTTGGTGTATATTAAACCAATCCCCAGCCCAGACCTATCCAATAGAGTGTGAAAGTGACTAACCATTGCACTCACAATTGTTTACCACATTGCAATTTTTATAGTTGTTTTCTTTGTAAAGATTTCTTTCTTTTTCCTCATTCTTTCCAGATTGCTGAGACAGTTGGTGGCTGGCTAGCTAACAGCATTGCAATTATGTCTGATGCAGCACACCTTCTAAGTGATCTTACTTCATTTCTAGTGGCATTAGTAGCCATTTACCTTGCACTGCGACCCGCTTCAAAGAAAATGAATTATGGGTATCAAAGAGCAGGTTGGCTTGTATTGGTTACTCCTTTTATTTTATATAAATCTAAATCATTTTCTTGCTAATATTGAAATTTACTCAACTTCTTTTTTTTTAGTGCTAAGTGTATATAAAAACAATTTTCTTTGACAGAGGTTCTTGGAGCTGTGATAAGTGTACTAATAATTTGGTTAATCACTGGCGTTCTTGTATATGTTGCAATTCAGAGAATCATCAGTATGGACTTCGAATTAGATGCAGATACTATGATTATTGTATCAGCACTTGGAGTTGTCGTCAATATTGTGTAAGGTTTAATTTAAACAGGTTCTTTCTTTCATAACATTTTAGGAGCTCTTGCAAACTTAGTGGAAAGTTAGTTTTTTTTACTACACATATGTACTTGGGTTTGATTCCTGGCAAGACTCGAGCAAAAAAATTTTGTTGCTTCCATAGAGCTGCAGCCAATCAGGTGATGCTTAGTCTGATGCATGCACACTGACAGCTCTGTGCACATAAATCACCCCCTACATAGAACCAATCATAGCAACACTTTGCCAGCTCTCTTCCTTCTCATACACAATAACTTTTGACTTGGAAATTGCTGAGAGTGTTTTTACATCCATAAAAAGCATCTTCTGCATACTGGTTAGTGGCTTAACACAGTATTGCTATTCTCCCAACACCACTCTACTAAGGATTAGCCATTGATGACCTCAGCCTTGCCAATGCTTATCATTCTAAACCTGTAAATTTCATTCTCCAGTCTGGGTACCTCATCCGCAATTGGAAAGGGCTGTGTGGCATAATCAACTAACAATTGGAACGTTCCAGGATTTCTTTATTTTAACTGTGCCACCCATTTACTGGAATGTATCAGGGCACAATGGGATCTATAGGGGATAGGAATTCAACTTTAACCAGTTTCCCACAAAAGGGGGTTGGCATTCTTGAATGTCTAAAACTGCTTCCCTCCCTTTATGCCTTATTAAACAGCCAGCCATACATCGTTTTGTCCCTGCCAAATCAGCCTCCTTTCATAGTGCCATCAGGTGGTATATACTATAGCAACTCTTACACAATATCATCAACTTCCTCCTCGCCCTTTCTCCCTCACACTCATTCTCATAATCACCCCACCTTTTACACAATCTTAGAATCCTTCTGATACCCTGACACTCACTCCTCTATATTCTCTTTGCAAGTCTACTTCCATTTATTCTCTGTATGCTCATACCACCTCATAACACTTTCAGTCATGCCCTTTTTCATGTCATGCACACCCTCTTAACTAGTCGTTTCTCACTCTTTCTACCTTTTGCACACCAGGCATCTCTCTTGAGTTGTCCATTTGCACTGCTTTCACTACTTACCTTCTGCTTCGAATGTTTCTACCAGCATATAGCCCCTACAACCATCAACCGATACCAATTCCCAATTTCATCCACCACTCATCTCAAGACATCCAGAACTTCTCTTTCTCAGTTTCACTTTTATCTTAACATGTCCATACACTGCAACCATACATAATTAAAATCATGCATATCTCAACTTCACCAAAAATTCTCTAGCTCACACATACTAGCCCATTGCATCATGCCACTTATGACTCAAAACAATTCCCACACCATCTTTAGAGCTGCCAACCTCACAAAGATCAAGCACCCGTAATCTCTGTTTTAAAAATATTCACTACTATTCCTATTTTTTCCCACATTACCTCACACTCACATTCCCTATATCCACTTGCTTCACATATCGATGCAGCTTAACCACCCTGACAGCACAGGGGCTGCAATAGCCTTGCCCATTACAGTCATTGTGTGTCACACTCCTGAGATAAAGCCTTTAGGGGTTTGGCTATTCTTCATTTCTGCCTCACACAGGCAACATTGCGCGATTAGTGGCCTTTTCTTCCTGCTCCACATACTGGCAGAAGTATTAATAAATGAGTTGAAGAAAAAATGGATTTGACCTTTAAGTCATTGACTCTACTCATTCCTACTAGGGTGTGTCTCATTTGATTGCCTTTATGATGTACAGTTGACCATACATTGGTAGTATTCTTTTATTGAGTAAGCCTAATGGAATGAACAAGAATACCTATCCTTACTGTTTGCTTTATTTACATGTCCATATCCTAGTAACTTGCATTTAAAAATGTTTTCGCTATTGACTTATTCACTAATATTTGAGATATCTCAAGAAAAATACCTGAGCATCCTTTAAAATATACCAAAGTAGTAAATAATTCAGATGAAGATTAACAATAATGACAGTTAGGAAATTTCCCCAAATTACATTACCGCATTTCCATTTGTGATACTTGTTTATACAAAATTTCTCAAATATTACAGGTTGGGTGTTGTCTTACATGCTGGTCATGGGCACAGTCATGGAGGGCATAGTGTGGAGTCTCACCAGGATACGAGGGGTCAGAATAACACCAATATTAATCTCAGAGCTGCATTTATTCATGTTCTAGGAGATCTGATTCAAAGTATTGGTGTCCTCATATCAGCTTACATTGTCCGGTATTATGTAAGTGTTCTGGTTGTAAATATTTGCATTGTTTATGTAGTTTGTGAAGAAATTTGTGGAAATGGCCTTCAGATATACTACACAAGAGTTGATGTATTTAATGTTGCCACATGACTTAGTCATGACCCTGATTGAAAGATGTGGGGTTTATGTATGATGTTCAGAAAATGGTAGCGGAAATCCCTGACTATTTTGGCAAGTGTTGGCTTTTATGAAATTGTTTAAGGTAGTTAAGAGAAGGGGGTAATAATGTGTGGTAGAAGAATGTGGTAGGTCTTTCACTACTGATCTGCACTCTTTTAAGATGCCTTTTATATCAGTGGGAACCTACAGTTTAATGCAAGATCCAAACTACAGGTATCTACAGTGTATGACTAACTACATTTTATGTGTACATGTCGTTGTAAAGATTATTTGAAAGGTATTTTTGAGGAGTAGAATATGAATGTCTATAAATACCTTTTCAATTCCCCAAAGTGCGCGTCAGCCCTTCTGCAGGCTCTACTCAACCCGGGCGCTCCCCTGGGAAAGCTGGCGGAAAAAAGTGTTCATACCCAGCCGAAACTAAAACCAGGACTTCCCCCTCTTCCCCCATCGTGACCGTTTCCCGTAAGGCGAAATGGCCACGCGCCTCCACCGAGTCGTTGGAATCACAGGAGGCAACACCCCTGAAGTTGGTCGCCAGGCCATCTTACAGGGTTCCTAAAGCTGTCCCCCGATAGGGGGACAGCAAGAAAGGAGCTTCGGCTCCTTCGCCCACTCCTAGTGGTGGACTGAGTGGCTCGGAAACGGTGATTCCTCGAAAAGAGGGGGCCCCCCCGCCTCCGAAGCCGCAACGCCCGCCTAAGGTTTCGAGGCGGAGGGAGGAAAAGACCGCATGGCGAGCCCAACCTCCCCCAATAAGTGCTCGAAGGCTACAGCGCCTTCAGCGCTTTGTCCGGCCAACAGCGCCAGGGGTTCTGCCTCCGGGAAGCGTACGGCCATTCCCGTGAGGGTCTTCAGTTCGAGGAGGGCCCCCATGTCTCCAAGCTAGGCCTGGAGGGCATATTCCTTCAATGGAATTGCCGTGGACTCCGGGCCAACTGGGAGGAGCTGCGGAGGCTCGTCTCATCCCGTTTCCCCGTTAGCTATTTTTCTGCAGGAGACCATGCTAGGTGCGTGCCCCCTGCCCGTCCTCCCGAAGTATAAGAGTCTTGCGACCCAACCACCACGGGATGGCCGGGCTGGGGGATGCGCGGTTTACACCCGGCATGATGTCTCCGTTCTTCTTTTCTCTTTAGATACCTCCTTTCAGGCAGTGGCTGTGCAGCTGCACCTGAATATGAGGTATACTATCATTTGTGCGTACATTGCACCGTCAGCTGACTTCGGCGCGGGGGACTTCCGCCGCATCGTGGCACGGTTGCCGAGGCCCTATCTCTTGCTTGGAGATCTGAACGGCAGGCATCCTCTCTAGGGAGATTACTTAATAAATCCCAGGGGACAAGTCCTTGCCGATCTGATCGAAGAGCTTGAAATATGTGTCCCTGTAAGAGGCGCGGCGATTTGCCATCCTGGCCGCCGTGCTGACGGGACTCAGCACCCCGTCCGACCCCAGCTTAGCCTCTTCTCCTTCCTTCAAAACACTTGTTTCCTCTCTTTTCATACAACCTCTCCCACAACTTTCCTGTGTCAGCCTCTAATTTCACAGGGTAGATGCTGACCTTCTCAAGCCAACCATCCCGGATCGGGGCTGAGGGGGGAGGGAACAATGTTCCCTAACCCCTGAGCTCTGGTTCGGGATGTTTTTTTTTAACAACCCCACCCATACCTTCCTCACATCCCTTTTCCTCTACTCTTCACAATCTATCCTTTTACACCGCGTTCAAGGTGGAGCCACCATGCCGATGGACTGCCAGGCCACCAGGCGGGAGGGGTGGTCCCAAATGGCGGCGCCTGGCTCTGCCAGGGCCTGTAAGTACCTCTTGCAGTGTAGGCAACTGCTAGAGGTGATGATCTATTGCGTCCCGTGGCACAAATAGGGTCACCATGCCCATGGATGAAAATAAAAAAACCCAAATCTCCCCATTCCCCCTTGTACATCGACGGAGCCGCCCTCGGGCAGCTCCAGCAAATAAATGGAGGTCCCCCTCCCCCCTGTGCTTGTGCAGGGGACCCTCCATATTTCTCTAACCGGAGAGGAGGCTTACTCCTCTCCTTCGCTTATGAGTGCAGGGGACCCCTCCTCACCCCCTTCTCTGGAGGTGCTTCCGGGCACCTCCCTTTTTCCAGCGGCTGTCCCATCTTTTCTTTCCAAGGGGACTGCCAAGAAAGCCAGCAGGCAGCCCTTAGCCAGCCGCTCCTCATCGAAGCGGCTCGTTAGGGCAAACCCCCCTAGGGGGGAGAGGGAAGCCAGGCCCCTTCGGTCGCTTCCCTCAAAAGACCTGCTGGCAAGGATATTAAACCTTGCCGGGGTTAAGGCCTGTGCCTCCCCACACAAGACTAGTGACAATACAGCCAACGGGACCTGCGATGTCTTGGGAGGGGATGGCCAACTGGAGGCCCCTCCTGTGATAGACATGGTCCTTGAGGAGACCCAGCCTCAGATGGTAGGGCCTTCCATTGGGGGGAATCCGGGCTCGGCGCCAAGCACCAAACCCGAATCCGCCCCTAAGCAAGGTCCCCCTCAAACGGCTGAGGGCTCCGAGGCAGTACAAGGAGGAGAGGGATCTCCTCCGACAGGTGCCCCTACGACTACCAGGACCTTCTCCATTTCGGAGAGGGACCTGGCTGAGGCCGGCCCATCTGGCATGGGGGCTTCTACCGGCGGAGGCGAGAAGCGGGTTCATAACCCCGCCCTCCTCTCAAAAAAAGAAAAAGACTAAAAAGACAAAGAAGACTCGGGGCTCCTCTCCATCCGCGGGGGCTGCGGGGATGGATGGGTCTGCTGCCACTTTGGTAGGCGACCAAGCCAAGATCGGCACATCCGGCCCCTCTACCCCCCCGTGTGCGGAGCCCCTGACTAAGACTAAGACCAAGAGTGCACAGGGCGGAGCCTCGATGACATCGGGGCCCCTGATTCAGAGGTTACCTGGCGTTTTCGAGCCCGCTGGCTTCAAACGCTTCCTCGTTTTTCGCTCCACTGATGGCACCATGTTGTCCAAGGGCAACATGATCCATCAGAGGAGAGGATTAGCTAGTGCAATTGGTAGAGAGCCGAAGGTGACCCGTTTCTCGGACGGGAGCCTTCTGGCGAATGCGTCTAATCCCGCCGAGGCGGCCAAGATAAGTGCTCTTCGGACACTTCATGGCACCCCGGTGAGTCTGACGCTGCACTCTACCATGAACTTTGTGAAAGGAGTAGTTTATGCGAGGGAACTCGTTGACTACTCCATTGAGGACATCACCCTAGAACTGGCCGACGAGGGGCGGTCAAGGTCGAACGGGTGATGAGAAAACAGGGAGGGGCCTCGAGACCCACCCCTACACTCTTCGTCCCTGATTCGGTGCGTGCCGGTTGGTATCGCTACCGCGTGAAGGCATTCGTGCTACTGCCGCAGAGGTGCTATTACTGCCACCGCTTCGGTAATACGAATCGCTCATGTAGATGTGCAAAGTCGGGGTCACCCGAAGTATGTGTAAATTACTCCAAGGCCGCACACGATAAGTCCAAATCGTGTGTGGCCAAGTGTGTCAATTGCGGAAAGCCGCACCCCGCTTCTTCGAACCAATGTGGTGCATATCTCCTTGAGAAAGAAATCCTGGCCTTTCAGGCCCAGGATCGACTCTCATTCCGCGAGGCTAAGGACTTGGTCCTGGCGCGCCCGGCTCTGCCTGGGACGTCATATGCCTCAATAGTTAGAAAGGCCCCCTCTGCTCCTGGCCCATCCAGGCCAACGAGCACGGTTGTTTCCGCGCCCATTTGGAGCCCTTCTGCGGGCTCTACTACACCCGGGCGCTCCCCTGGTAAAGCTGGCGGCAAAAAGGGTTGATACCCACCTCCGGCTAAAACCAGGGCTTCCCCCTCTTCCCCCAGCGTGACCGTTTCCCTCAAGGCGAAACGGCCACGCGCCTCCACCGAGTCGTTAGACTTACAGTAGGCAACACCCCTGAAGATGGTCGCTAGGCCATCTTCGGGGGTTCCTAAAGCTATCTCCCGAAAGGAGAACAGCAACAACGGAGCTTTGGCTCCTTCGCCCACGCCCAGAGGTGGAGCGGGTGGCTCGGAGACGGTGGTTCCTCGAAAAAAGGGCCCCCCGCCTCCGAAGCCGCAACGCCCGCCTAAGGTTTCGAGGCAGAGGGAGGAAAAGACTCGCATGGCGAGCCCAACCTCCCTCAATAAGTCCTCGAAGGCGAAAGCGCCTTCAGCGCTTTGTCCGGCCAACGGCGCCCTGGGTTCTGCCCCCGGGAAGCGTACGGCCATTCCCGTGAGGGTCTTTAGTTCGAGGAGGGCCCCCGCGTCTCCTCCGAGCTAGGCCTGGAGGGCATATTCCTTCAATGGAATTGCCGTGGACTCCGGGCCAACTGGGAGGAGCTGCGGAGGCTCGTCCCGTTCCCCGTTAGCTATCTTTTTGCAGGAGACCATGCTAGGCGCGTGCTCCCTGCCTGCCCTTCCGGGGTATAAGGGTCTTGCGACCCCACCACCGCGGGATGGCCGGGCTGGGGGATGCGCGGTTTACACCCGGCATGATGTCTCCGTTCTTCCTTTCTCTTTAGATACCTCCTTTCAGGCAGTGGCTGTGCAGCTACACCTGGATAGGAGGTATACTATCATTTCTACATACATTTCTTGCCTTGACCTATCTTTGTGCTCTTCAGATGCACAGCCTGATTTTGTTTGGGGGGTTGTCGATGACCTCCATGGTAGTGATCACTTTCCCATTCAAATATCATTTTCAAGGCAACTGCCGCCTGAAAGACCACCTCGGTGGTGCTTGGCGCGTGCGCGGTGGCCTGCATTTCAGGAAATGACTGAATTCTCTATCTCAATCGAGGAGTTTAGGTCGGTAGATAAGGCCGTTGAGTTCTTCTCCGGCAACCTCATTGCCGTGGGCCTGAATACTATTCCTAGGACGTCTGGCCGTTTTGCACGTTGACCACTCCCTTGGTGGTAGGCCGAGTGTGAGACGGCCCTCAAAGAGAAGCGTTATGCTTACATACGCTATAAGCACCGCCGGAACGATTTCACTGTCCCTGAATTTCGTCGGGCTAGGGCTGGGTCTGGTATATTTCGAAGCACGCCCGCCGCTCTTCTTGGCGGGCATACGTGTCTTCACTTAACGGGAAGACCCCTTTAGCTGAGGTGTGGAAGCGAGTCAAAAGGATTCGGGGCAAGTTCTCCCAGGACCCCCCTCCCGTTCTCCAGGAGAATGGGACCGCAATCTCGGACCCCGCGTCCGTGGCGGAATCCTTAGCGACCGCTTTTTCCGCATTCTCTAGCCGTGATGCTGCTCCGCCAGCATTCAATTCACGTCGTCATGTCGTGAAAGGCCGCCGGCTGGACTTTACCTCCAGAGGCTGAGAACCCTTCAATGACAAGTTTACTGTGAGTGAGTTGCGTTCCGCTCTCGCTTCGTGCGCCGACACCGCCCATGGTCCGGACGATCTCCCGTACGTCATGCTTCGACACCTGGGTGAGCGAGGCATGCCCTTTCTAGTAGATTTGTTCAACAGGATCTGGGTGCAAGGTCTTCTCCCAGACTCCTGGCGAATCGCATACTTTGCTCGCCTTTCGCAAACCGGGGAGAGATCACTCTACTCCGACCGGTGACCGGTTTCCGCCAAATCTCTCTAACCTCTTGCGTGTGCAAGTTGATAGAGAAATTGGTAAATGTTAGATTAGCCTTTTTCCTAGACAGCGGAGGCCATCTGTCTTCCGCACAGAAGGCCTATGATACCGCATGGCGTTCTGGTATCATGGAGACTCTCCACACGATGGGGGCGAGGGGACGCCTCCTAATGTTTATATCTGAATTTTTTGCGAGATCGTCGATTCCGCGTACGGTTACGGGAGCCCTCTCCGGCCCAAAGGAGCAGGAAGAGGGTGTCCCGCAGGGAAGTGTCCTCAGTGTCACACTCTTTGCCCTGAGCATCCACTGCATCACCTCGGTGCTGCCGGAAGATGTTCTCGCTACGCTCTACGTGGACGACCTTTCAATCTCTTTTGGCGCGGCCCAGATGCCAACTCTGGAGCGTCGACTCCAACAGGCATTGAACCGCGTCTCTCGCTATGCCGAAGCGCACAGGTTTCGGTTTTCTTTGGCCAAGACTAAGGTGGTGCACTTCTGCCGCCATCCACGGCTTCACCCCGACTTAGATTGGTTTCTTAATGGGGTGCGCCTGGCTGTGGTTGAGTCGCACCGTTTCCTTGGTCTTGTATTCGACCGACGCCTCACCTGGGAGGCTCATATTCGCAGCCTTAGGGTCTCTTGTACCCGCGCCATGGACATTCTCCGTTCCGTGACGTTCAGCGCTTGGGGCGCTCTTAGGGCTACTGCCCTACTTTTTATCGATCCTTTGTTCGTTCGAAGCTCGACTACGGATGCGAGTTTTATGCATCCGCAGCCGAGCGTTTATTGCGGAAGGTGGATTCGATCCACCACACCGGCCTTCGCCTTGCGACCGGTGCCTTCCGCACTTCCCCCATTGAGAGTCTGTTGGTCGATGCTGGGGAGATGCCACTCTCTCTGCGCTCGTGTGCAGTGCATCACTCGCCTGTACGCGCGAGCCCGGCGCCTCCCTCAGTCGCCAACAGCTCTCACTGCATCCGCAGCTGATCTCGATGGTGCCTATGCCGCCGAGAGACGCCAGTCATACCCTAAGCCCTTTGGGTTTAGGGCCAGGAAACTCCTTCGAGAGCTAGATATAGCTCTCGGGCCGGTGGCGCCCCTTGTTCTGCCCAGGACGCTACCCTGGAGTTTACCACATTTGGCTATTTGTCGCCACGCCTCTGCTCCCAAAGCTTGTACTGCGCCGGGAGTATTGCGTTGGACCTTTCTGGAGCACACATCGTGTCATGCTGGTACCGTGCCAGTGTATACGGATGGCTCCAAGTCCCAAGAGGGGGTCGGCTTCCACGCCGTATCTCCTCTGTTTAAAGTCAGCGGGGCTCTACCAGGCGCTGCGTCTGTCTTCACGGCCGAGCTGGTGGCAATACACCACTCGGTACGGGAGATTACGCGACGTGCCCGGTTCGGAGACCGGATTGTGATGTATAGCGACTCACAAAGCGCCCTGAGTGCTCTCGGGGCATTGGAATCTCCGCATCCCCTTGTTCGCGATATCCGTGACGCCACGGTTTTGGCGAGCCGGGCAGATGTCGAGATTATCTTCTGCTGGGTTCCTGGACATGTAGGAATTGCGGGGAATGAGGGCGCCAAAGAGTCCGCGAGGACTCTGCAACCGGACCAGTGTTTCCCTCTTCCTCACACCGACTACATGGCAGGAATACAGGCAGCTCTTCGGACTGCTTGGCAAAGAAGATGGGAGACGGTCGAAGGAAACTTAAAGTTGCGTGCCATTGCGCCGCGACTGTTCTCATGGACCTATCCCCCAATGCCGCGGCGGCTTCAGGTTGCTTTCTGTCGTCTCCGAATCGGGCACACTCGTGTGACCCATCGCTATTTGATGGAGCGCTCGCCTGCGCCATATAGCAACGACTGCGTCGTCCCCCAGACTGTTCGGCACATTCTTGTCGAATGTCCCAGTCTGGGTGATCTTCGCGCACGACACCTGTCCCGGTACCGGGATGGGCGGGGTCGCTACCGCCTGTCCCTTGTACTCGGGATGAGTGCGTGCACATCGACTGGTGGACTTGTTGCCTTTTGGGTGAGGCCGGCCTTCTCCCTATTATTTAAGCAGGGTTTTTTTGTTGTTTTTTTCCCTTTAGGTTGCACGCTCCTTCGCCGGGGGGACCTCCCCCCCGACGCATGAGCTTGCTTCCTTTTCCCCATTTGGGGCCGTTTTTTTTTCGTTTCTTTAATTTTATTTTAAAGTAGCCTAGAACTAGGCCAGTTTTAATACGACGACTAATGCCCATGTAGGCAGTCGCCAGATGAGCTCTTACCCCCTCCCCCTAAAAAAAACCCCATTGCGCCGCGACTGTTCCCATGGACTTATCCCCCAATGCCGCGACGGCTTCAGGTCGCTTTCTGTCGTCTCCGAATCGGACACACTCGTGTGACGCATCGCTATTTGATGGAGCGCTCTACTGCGCCCTATTGCGACGACTGCGTCGTCCCCCAGACTGTTCAGCACATTCTTGTCGAGTGTCCCAGTCTGGGTGATCTTCGTGCACGTTACCTGTCCTGGTATCGGGATGGGCGGGGTCGCTACCGCCTGTCCCTTGTACTTGGGACGGGTTCGTGCACTTTGACTTGTTGACTTTTGGCGGGAGGTCGGCCTTTTTTTCTTTCATTTTACTAGGTTTAGTTGTTTTTGTTATTGTTTTGTTATTGTTATTGTATTTATTTTTATTGTTGTTTCCTTTTCAAATTTGTAATGTAGGCTAGAACTAGGCTGTTTGTTTACGGCGACTTATGCTTTAAGTGGGCAGTCGCCAGATAGCCCCTTAAAAAAAAAATCTACTTCAGGTCAGATACACTGCTCGTTCTGGAGAGTGCTATCTTTGAGGCCTTAGTTTGTAGGCAGTAATTCACCACGATATTTTCAAAAGTGGAGATAGCCTTTGATACCACATTGCAATATGGTATTGTGTGTGCTAGGGGACACCTAATATCTATGCCTGAGTGCCTCATTTCCATGAACGGTATCACCTCAGTGCTGCCAAATGATCTCGCTATGCTCTATGTATTTGACATTTCAATCTCTCTTGGTGTGGCTCAAGTTTCTACTCAAGAGCACTCTCTTCAGTAGGTTCAGAATCCTATGTCTTGCTTTTCGGAAATGCACAAGTTTCTTTGGCCAAGACCAAGCTCGTGCACTTCTGTCATCATTGACACTACTCTAACCTGGACCTGTTCCTGAATGAGACTCGCTTAGATGTGTTCATTTTGCCCCATTCCTTGACCCTGAATTTGACCGATGCCTCGCCTCAACGCACCTAGACGATGTATGACATTACGCCATCTATTGACATTAGAGTATTAGCTAACAATACAATCTGTCCTCTTTTATTTATTGCTGGGGTTGGAAATGGTGTTATTGTGCCAGTTGTACTTCGTAGCAAAGGAATAAATGTGTCTGCACATGTTTGATTAAATGATGCTAATCCTCTTGTTTGTATAATTATCCTTAATTCTTTAAATTATCTTAGATTGTTTCGGAGGAGTGGTTAGTTTGTTGAAAGTAGTGGTTGTGTGTGAATACCGCATGTGTAGGGAATTAGTTCTCTTCCTAAAGGGTAGCTTCAACCTGTTCTCCTGGCTCCTGGTTGCCATGTCCATTAAAGCCTTCGAGTTGATAAATCATACCATGCCTAGGTCGGTATTAGACCAGTGTAAGGATAAATGTGGTTTCTCACTTGAGGCCTATGGCATATCTGTGTGAAAACGCCCCTTCTCGCCATAAGTCAGAGTCGATATGGTTAGTCATTAGATGGGAGGCTGGTTTTGGACGGCTGCCATGTTATAGTGACTAGTAGTTAAGAAACAACGATAAACTGCCACTACCCAACTGTTCTCCACCACACATTGAGATTAGGTGATAGTAAAGGGCAATATAATTTCCACACCCAGGTTGCTTTAGTGAATAGAGGAATAGCCGGTGAACTCTGAGATTTGTTCTCATCTCTTTGTCCTTTTCAGCCTGAATACAAAATCGCGGATCCCATTTGCACGTTTTTGTTCTCCGTGATTATCGTTGTGACGACGATCCCAATCCTGAAGGATTTAGCTCTGGTCCTGATGGAAGGAACTCCTCCCGGGACCGACTATACGACCATTTGCGCTCACCTCTCTGCAATCCCTGGCGTCAAGATGGTCCATTCCCTTCACGTGTGGGCGCTTACCCTGGAAAAGAATGCTCTTTCTGTACATCTTGCCATTGGTGAGTAAAACCTTGCCACGGGCGAAGAAGGATTCGAAGTTGTTTTACTGACTTAATTCACAACGCAATCACTTTGTTGTGATATTTCAATTTAGGTCATTATAGAACCCAAGAGAACGAGTTCCCTAAAGGATGATTGAAACTGATGAATATTCAATTTCAATAGGCCACTTAAGGCTGTCTTATTTAGTCATTTATGACGTGCGGCTCGCACTATGTTGGTGACGGGTTAACTAAGTTCCAGGGTGAGGTCTAGGAAAGTTGTGCGTCGTCAGGGTCACAAGTGCCTAAATTAGTTCCTATTTCTGGCTCCCACAAAAAGTATGCTTGGTGTCCATCATGGCACGGAAATTACACCAATCCCCCAACCCTTTGCGCCTATCGTTATTTGGGTGCCCTTGCCCCTTCATAGCGATGGGGTACCCTGCGGTGGAGCATGTTGTTTATAGCTACCTGGGAGCAGATGGCACCTCTGCTCCCTGTGTTGTAGGGAGCCACGCCTTCTGTGAGGCTGCCCTGAGGGACCAAGTTAGAGTGGATGGGGGAGGTGTTGAAATTTTGTAAACCCCCTCCCCGTTTCTAGCCGTCCATGCAACAGCTAGGAAGTGGAATTTCTCTCGCAACGTGGTTTAAGTTTGTAAGGAGTAGTAATCTTCAAAGAAAGTGAAGGCGGAGGATGTGAAAATGTATGGCAAATATATAGACGTAAAATCTCCTGCAGCCATGGGCATCGGGGTGGGTGGGCACAATCTTCCAAATGATAAATGCATCATTACTAACTGTGCTACAACTGACACTCCCTAGCTGGGAGGGGGCATCATTTCTCTAGGTTTCAGTTGAATGCGCTTTACCCCTGATACATTATTCACCCCCATTGCACTCTCTTCTGCACGCATCTGAACATTCTATTTATTCTCATGCTCAACATCCCTCTAGAATTGTTCATTTGCACTTCTCAATTTTCTTCTTCCATACCAGACTCACTAAAATAGACTAACGCTGGGACCAGAATACTCTCTTGCAACTTTCTTCTACATTCAGCACTCCAACCGTTGCCATTCAAGATCGTCATTGAAACTTTCTCTGCCCTTATCGTACCGGAGATTCTAAAGAACTGCGCCCCCAAACTATCTGTCCCGTACAGCGGTGCCCCCTCCGCCCTTTTCTTTTTCAGGGGTCACCGAAAGTCAAGGTAATCACCGGGATAGGATCTGTCTCATCTATAAGGAGCAGCAGGTCTTTTTCAAACTCACTGAGGGGGACCATGGTTGGCAAACCCCATTGGACTCTTCCCCCTATTTTTTTATCTCAATTATGACCTTGAAGGCTGATGTGCCGATTCTCAGAATCATTACCTCCGTAGACGATAAGGCTGTATCGTGTAAGGCCAAGTGTGTGAATTGTTACGAGTTGCACTCTGCTTCCTTCGTATCTGTTCTAAAACGAAGGTCTTTGCCCACCGAATTTCGCTTAGAGGCATTAAAGACTTCTTCCTGTCACGGTATGCGCGACCAACAACTTCCTACGCAGCTCAAGTTGAAAAAAAAAAGCCACCCGCTGCTCCCAACTTTTCCAGCCCTAGGATTGCGATAGCTTCAGCGCTAATTAGAAACCCTTCTGTAGATTTTACCTTACACGGGTGCAATTCTACGGCCAACCAGAGCCTCACTTCCGTGTCGAGCGACCGCTTCGCAGAAAATGAATCAATCCTGCTCTTCCACCGTGTTTCCTAACTCGGGGAGGAAACTCCAAAAAACGTGGGCACTGACCGACCCCCGAAAGGAGAGCAGTCCCAAAGTATGGTCTATTCCCTCGCCCCTGCCCGAAGCTGGATAAGATTTTACTGGTTGTCGCATTCCCTCCAAAAACGGAACCCCAGCTCCAAAGGAGAAGTTTCACATGCCGAGTCGGCCTTCTCTGGTGTCAGCCCCCTTATGCATTCCTCGGCTAATAGCCCTCAGAAGTCCGTCTCCGAGCGGCCTACCGCCACCCCAGTGAGGGCTTCTATTTGAAGTAGGCCTCCCGAGCTGCTAAATCGAACTGGAGAGAATTTTCCTATAATGGAATTGGCCTAGAGTCCTAGCTAATTGAGAAAAGCTGGGTACGCTCGTCTCCTTGTTCTTTCTTTTGCTTTAAATACCTCCATAAAAGCGGTCGTGGTGCAGTTACACCTAGACATGCGGTCTCTGTTGTCTTGCTCTCTATTCCACCGTTAGCTGACCTAAATGAGGTGGAGTTCTATCGCGTCGGGCTCCTTGCTCCTCAGACTTGAACGCTAGGCACCCTTCTCGAGAGACCACGTCAAATCCAAGGAGTCGAGTCCAGAGGGACCGTTTCATTTTTCTGCTTTGAACTTTGAACTGTTATTGTGCCCTCTCCAGATGCACTCTGATTTTGTATCAGAGGTGGTCGATGACTCCCATGATAGCGATCACGTTCCCATTCAAGTATTTCAAGCCACCTAACACCTGAGAGCCATGCGTGGTGTTTGGATGGGGTGCAATGGCCCGCTTTGAAGTAAATGACTGAATTTCCTAACTCCATCAAGGAGTTCAGGTCGGTTGATGAAGCCTCGTTGCGTTCCACACTCAGTTCATATGTGTGGATAACTCCCCTAGTCTGGATGATATCCCATAAACCATGTTTTAACACCACTGCAGGGGAGAGTACCCTGTTACACTTAGTATGGAGAGGAGTTTCACATCCTCCCAGCCTGAGTGCAAATTAGGTAGGCCCCGTCACGGGGTTGACGCGATGTTTATGATGTGGCCTGGAAAGTTGTTGGTTCACTTTTACCTTTTTATTATTAGTATATTATTATTATCATTTATATTATTATGATTTTTATATTATTTGCTATTAGTATTTATTGTGATATATTATGTATGATAATTCTTTACTATGTTTAGTATTAGTATTCATCAATTATCATATACAATTATATATTATAATTACTTGATTAGTATTAATTATTAGTAGTATATAAGTTTTCATAATAATATTGGTTATAAATATTATTTATTATTATCATTATGGCTCTCCACTCAAAATTTCTCCCTGCGCTTTATACCAGGAGGACGGTTTCTTGGTGCGCCCGGCACTGCCTGGCACCTCTTGTGCCTCAATTTTAAAAAGGTACCCTCTGCTCCTGGATCCTCCAGGCCTCGGAGCACGGTCCTTTCTGGTCCCATTCGGAGCCCTACTGCAGGTCCTCACCCTGGGCGCTCCCATGTTAGAGCTGGCGGCACAAAGCTGTCTTCTGGAGTTCTTAAAGCTGCCCCCCCCGAAAGGAGAGCACCAAAGGAGCTTTGGCTCCTAAGCTCCCACCCAAGGCTATCTCTTTGCAGGAGACCATGCTGTGCCCGCGCCCCCCTGCCCACCCTCCCGAGGTATGAGGGTTTTGCGAACTCTTCACAATGGGCTGGGGACCAGGCAGGAGATGTGCCATTTACATTGGCATGATGTCTCCGTTTTTCTCTTTGCTTTAAATACCTCTTTTGAAGCAGTAGCAGTAGCAGTGCAGCCGCACTTGTATATAAGGTATACCTTTAGTTGTGCATACATTCCACCATTAGCCGACTTCTACGAGGGAGACTTCCGCCGCGTCGAGGCACGGTTACCGAAGCCCTTTCTACTGCTCTTAGATTTGAACGGTAGACGCCAGGGGTCAGGTCCTTGGCCACCTCATCGATGAGCTGGAGAGAGGTGTCCTAAATGTGAGTGAGTTTACGCATCACTACCCGAAAACCACTTCCTTTACTCTCTTGATCTATCCATGTGCTCTCCCGATGCACAGCCTGATTTTGGGTGGGAGGTAGTCGATAACCTCCATTGTAGTGCTGCCATATGGGCTCTATAAAAAAAAAAAAAAAAATCCATTCTACTGATCACTTTCCCATTCAAATATCATTTTCTGAGCTCAGCTGTCTGAGGGAGGATCCCCCCATCCCTCGGTGGTGCAGGCGCGGGCACGGTGGTCCGCATTTCAGGATTTCACTGTCCTAGTCGAGGAGTTTAGCCGTTGAGTTGTTCTCATCACCATGTGCCTGGCTACTATTCCTAGAATGTCTGGCCGTTTTGCACGCCGACCAGTACCGTGGTGGTCAGCCGAATATATGACGGCCATAAAACATAAGCATTATGTCTACATGCACCGCCCGAAACATTTCATGGTGGGGGAATTTCGTTGAGCTACGGCTAGATTCTGGTATATTTCGAAGCACTCCCGCTGCTTTTCCTGGCGGGCATACGTGTCTTTACCTAACGTGAAGATCACTCTAGCAAAGGTGTGGAAGTGAGTCCAAAGGCTTCGGGGCAAGTTCTCGCAGGAGCCCCCTCCCGTCCTCCAGGAAAATGGGACCGCAATTTCGGACACCGCGTCCTTGGCGGAGTCTTTCGCGACCGCTTTCTCTGTATTCTCTAGCTGGGATGCTGCTCCACCAGCATTCAATGCATGTCGTGATCTCGCTGAAGGTCGCCGACTGGACTTTACCTCCAAAGAAGGAGAACCCTTCAACGACATGTTTACATTGAGCGAGTTGCGTTCCGCTCTCGCTTCGTGTGCAGACACCGCCCTCGCTCCGAACGCTGTCCAGTATGTCTTGCTTCGACCCCTAGGTGATCGAGGCATCAACGGTATTACCTCGTTACCACCGGAAGGTGTTCTCGCTACACTCAACGTGGACGACCTTTCGTTTCTCTTGATGCGGCCAGTCGCACCGTTTCCTTGGTCTTGTATTCGACCGACGCCTCACCTGGGAGGCTCATATTCGCAGCCTTAGGGTCTCTTGTACCCGCGCCATGGACATTCTCCGTTCCGTGACGTTCAGCGCTTGGGGCGCTGATAGGGCTACCGCCTTACTTTTTTATCGATCCTTTGTTCGCTCGAAGCTCGACTACGGATGCGAGTTTTATGCATCCGCAGCCGAGCGTTTATTGCGGAAGGTGGATTCGATCCACCACACCGGCCTTCGCCTTGCGACCGGTGCCTTCCGCACTTCCCCCATTGAGAGTCTGTCGGTCGATGCTGGGGAGATGCCACTCTCTCTGCGCTCGTGTGCAGTGCATCACTCGCCTGTACGCGCGAGCCCGGCGCCTCCCTCAGTCGCCAACAGCTCTCACTGCATCCGCAGCTGATCTCGATGGTGCCTATGCCGCCGAGAGACGCCAGTCATACCCTAAGCCCTTTGGGTTTAGGGCCAGGAAACTCCTTCGAGAGCTAGATATAGCTCTCGGGCCGGTGGCGCCCCTGGTTCTGCCCAGGACGCCACCCTGGAGGGTACCACATTTGGCTATTTGTCGCCACGCCTCTGCTCCCAAAGCTTGTACTGCGCCGGGAGTATTGCGTTCGACCTTTTTGGAGCACACATCGTGTCACGCTGGTACCGTGCCAGTGTATACGGATGGCTCCAAGTCCCAAGAGGGGGTCGGCTTCCACGCCGTATCCCCTCTGTTTGAAGTCAGCGGGGCTCTACCAGGCGCTGCGTCTGTCTTCACGGCCGAGCTGGTGGCAATACACCACTCGGTACGGGAGATTACGCGACGTGCCCGGTTCGGAGACCGGATTGTGATCTATAGCGACTCACAAAGCGCCCTGAGTGCTCTCGGGGCATTGGAATCTCCGCATCCCCTGGTTCGCGATATCCGTGACGCCACGGTTTTGGCGAGCCGGGCAGATGTCGAGATTATCTTCTGCTGGGTTCCTGGACATGTAGGAATTGCGGGGAATGAGCGCGCCGATGAGGGCGCCAAAGAGTCCGCGAGGACTCTGCGACCGGACCAGCGTTTCGCTCTTCCTCACACCGACTACATGGCAGGAATACGGGCAGCTCTTCGGACTGCTTGGCAAAGAAGATGGGAGACGGTCGAAGGGAACTTAAAGTTGCGTGCCATTGCGCCGCGACTGTTCCCATGGACCTATCCCCCAATGCCGCGGCGGCTTCAGGTTGCTTTCTGTCGTCTCCGAATCGGGCACACTCGTGTGACGCATCGCTATCTGATGGAGCGCTCGCCTGCGCCCTATTGCAACGACTGCGTCGTCCCCCAGACTGTTCGGCACATTCTTGTCGAATGTCCCAGTCTGGGTGATCTTCGCGCACGATACCTGTCCCAGTACCGGGATGGGCGGGGTCGCTACCGCCTGTCCCTTGTGCTTGGGACAGATTCGTGCACACTGACTTGTGGACTTGTTGACTTCTTGGGGGAGGCCGGCCTTCTCCCTATTATTTAAGCAAGGTTTGTTTTGTTTTTTTTGTTGTTTTTTTTTGTTGTTTTTTTGCATTTGTTTTGTTTTTTGTTTGTTTTGTTTTTTTCTTTAGTTGCACGCTCCTGCGCCGGGGGGACCTTTCCCCGACGCACCAGCTTGCTTCCTTTCCCCCTTTTGGGGTGTTGTTTTTTTTTCTCTTTAATTTCATTTTAAAGTAGCCTAGAACTAGGCCAGTTTTAATACGGCGACTAATGCCCAAGTAGGCAGTCGCCAGATGAGCTCTTAAAAAAAAAAAAAAAAAAAAAATCTTGATGCGGCCCAGATGCCAACTCTGGAGCGTCGACTCCAACATGCATTGAACCGCATCTCGCGCTATCCCGAAGAGCACAGGTTTCGGTTTTCCTGGGCCAATACTAAGGTGCTGCACTTCTGCCGCCAACAACGACTCTACTGCAACCTGGACTTGTTCACAAACGGGGTTCGTCTGGAAGTGGTAGATTCGCAGCGTTTCCTTGCTCTTGTTTTCGACCGACGCCTCACCCGGGAGGCTCATATTTGCAGCCTTAGGATTTCTTGTACCTGCGCCATGGATCCTTTGTTCATTCGAAATTTAACTAAGGATGAGAGAGTTATCCACCACACCGGCCTTCGCCTGGCGACCGGTGCCTTCCGCACGTATCTTATTGAGAGTATACTTGTCGATGCTGTGGAGATGCCATTCGCTCCTCGCCGTGTACAGTACATTATGCGTCTGTAAGCGCGAGCCCGTTCCCTTCCCCAGTCGCGAACGGCTATCACTGCATCCGCAACCGATCTCGACAGTGCCTATTGCGCCGAGAGACGCCAGTCACACACTTTGGGTTTAGGGCTAGGAAACTCCTTCGAGAGCTCGGTGTAGCTCTCGGGCCGTTGGTGCCTCTGGTTTTGCCAGGACATCACCCTGGAGGGTACCACCGTTGAGTATTTGTCGCCACTCCTCTCCTCCCAAAGCTTCTACAGCACCGGGAGTATTGCGTTCGGCCTTTTTGGAGCACACTTCGTGTCACGCTGGAACCGTGCCATTGTATACTGATGGCTCTAAGTCACATGAGGGGGTCGGTTTCCACGCCGTATCCCCTCAGTTTGAAGTCAGCGGTGCTCAGCCAGGCGCTGCGTCTGTCTTCACGGCCGAGCTGTGTCAATACACCGCTCGGTACGGGAGATTACGCGTCGTGCTCGTTTCAGATACCGGATTGTGTTCTTTAGCGACTCATAAAGTGCTTGAGTGCTATCTGACTTTTTGGAGGAGGCTGGCCTCCTTCCCTTTTTTGACTTTGTTTTTTTCGCATGTTCATGTGCCGAGGGAGGCCAGTCTCCTCCCCGACGCCGGAACGTGCTTCCTTCTTTTTGCTTTTTGGACTTTTTTTTGGTAGTTTCTTTACCTTTTTTGTTTTTTGTATCTTTATTTATTTTTTGCCTCTCTTTTGTTTTGTTTTTAATATAGCCAAGCATTAGACTGTAGCGTGATTTCGGCCACTTTTGCCCTAATGATAGATGCCTCCTTATGGGCTGCTAAAATTGTTTTGAAACGTAGCTGAGCAAAGCATGGCTTTTTGTTATCTTTTTTTCAACGGGATTTGGACGAAAGGTATCTTCCCACATATGCTCGTTTTTTGCAAACTGGGCAGGGATCATTATACCCCTGCCACTTTATGCCCAATTTCTCTCGCCTCCTGCTTGTGCAAGTTGATGGAGAAATTGGTAAATGTTAGATTATCTTTTTCCTGGACAACGGAGACGACCTGTCTTCTGCACAGTGCTTCTTCCGCAACCTGCATAACTTTCACTCCACGTTGGATACTCTAATCTGGTTGGAAAGTGTTATCTCAGGAGTCTTCATTCGTAGCCAGCATTTCCCCACGTAATTTTTTATTTGAAAAAGTCATATGATACCGCATCGCATTACTGTATCGTTTTGATCCTCCATATTATTTGGGCGAGGAGACTCCCAATATTTTTTTGAGTTGTTACAAGATTGTCGATCCCGCTTATTGGTGGTAGGGTGTAGCGGGATTTTTCTCAAGTCCAAGGGAAGGGAAGTATCTTCGTTGTCGCTCCATACCTTGAGCCAATGGACTTGGCTCGATGCTGCTGGAATATGTGCTCGGTACTCACTCTCTACATTAGAGCGCTCACTCCACAGGTTCTGAACCTCTCATTATGACGAAGCGACAGATTTTGTTTTCTTTGGCTTAGACTAAGATGGTGCACTTTTGCCACCATTCACGGCTTCACCCTAACCCTGACCTGTTCTTAAACGGCGCTTGCCTGGATATGGTAGAATCGCATCAGTCTTTAGACTTCTTTTTCACTGTCACCCCACGCGTGTGGAACACATTTTCAGTGTTAGGGTCTCGTGTAACCTCACCATGGATATTTTTCACTCTGTGCATTTCGGCACTTGGGTTCCTTATCAGGTTACTCTTTTAATGTTTTAGCGCCTCTTTGTTCGCTCTAAGCTAGACTACAGATGAAAGTTCTACTCATCCGCAGCTGAGCCTTTATTGCAAATGGTGATTTCAATCTCTATACACCATACCAGTCTCCGCATGACAACATATTCCTTCTGCAAGTCCCCTGTATGTAGTCTGTCTTTGTCGAGCCTGAGGAGATACCACTCGCTTTACGCATTGCAGTGCATTATGCGCTTGGCTTTAGGATCCTACAGTCGCCACTGGCTTCATTTCGCCTGCCGCCCTTCTCAACTCTAACTGTCGATGTAAATCGCCAATCATACCCTAAGCCTTTTAGGTTTAGGGCCAGGAATCTCCACAGCTTGATGGCAACTCTCAGGCCGTTGTTTCTGTCTAAGGCACCACCCTGTTAGGTACCATCTTTCAACGCTTGTCCCCACACCTCCCTCCAAATCTTATACTGCACCGGCAGTACTGTTTGTGTTTCTTGGAGCACATAGTGTCAAATTGGAGCTCTTGGATGGCTCCAAATCCGAAGGGCAGGTTGGCTTCCATGCATCTATCTTTACGTCCGAGCTGGTTGCAATACACCGCTTGGCACCATAAATTGCGCATTGTGGCTGATTTGGAAACCAAATTGTAGTTTGTAACTTCTCAGTGCGCTGACGAGAGTGCCAGACTGAAAATGGACTATCGTTTTGCTCTTCCCTTGACTACATGGAAGGAATTAAGATGGGTACTCTGGGTGCAGAGAAAAACAGATGGTGGACTATAATTTAAAGTATGTGTGACGACATCGCGCAGACACAGGTATGGTACGCTCCCCTTAGGCTTTCTTGTACCCGCGCCATTAACATTCTCCTTTCCGTGACGTTTCAGCACTCGGAGTGCTGATAGGGCTACGACCCTAGTTTTCTACGGATTATTTGTTCGTTTGAGGCTTAACTGCATCCACAAACGAGCGTATATAATGGAAGATCGACTCAGAGAGTCATAAGGTACCGCCACCTAATAGACCACACCACACCGGTCTGTCTCTTGCCAGCGATGCGTTCCGCCCTCCTCCCTGTGAGAGCTTACCCGTCAATGCCATTTGCTCTGCCTCGTGCACAGTGCATTATGAGCTTCTAGGCGCGGGCTCGGCATCTTCCCCGGTTGCCAACGCCTCTCACTGCCTCCCCGGCTGATCTCGACGGTTCCTATGCCGCCGACAGGCGTCATACCCTAAGCCCTTTTTGGTTAGTTCTCGGAACTTCGTTCGAGAGTTTGGTATAGTTCTAGGGCCGGTGGTGCCTCTGATTCTGCCCAGGATGCCACCTTGGAGTGTAGCATCTTTGACTATTTGTCCCGTCCCTGAGGATCACCGTGTCGTGGTGGAGGGGTTTGCGCACTTCAATGACACAGTGGGCTATGTCAGTGAATACTGTGATGGACACTGTTATCCATCAATCTGTCTTCAGGGGTCCCACCTTGCTGAACAGGCCACTGTGGAGGAGTCAGACTAAGGATCCTCACACCCTTGTGGAGTACCGCTGTAGGGGTCGCCGATCATGTTCGCCGGAGGTATCGCCTTTAAGGCCGCACTTGTTCTGGGGTTGATAGCGGTTCACAGCGTGGGTCTTAACCTAGCCGTCATCAAACTTCCATTCATGACGTTGCACTGTTTTTAAAACATCTGTAGCGTGGGGGAGGGCTACCCTGAGGACGGTGTAAAGCGCCTAGTCTGGGGGCAGCCACAGTAAAATGACTCTACTTCCCCAGGGGTACGTGTTCTTTTAATACAACTATTTATGGGTAAAAATAATAAAAACTTCCGAGGTCGACGATGATCTTGATTATGATAGATTTGTAGTTTTAAAATCAGACAATGATACACCATTAAGTAAGGCTGACACTTTCAATGTCTATGAAGACTTTGTTGCCAAATGTGGTGAACCTGCCCAAATGTAGCATAGGAATGCTGGCTGCCTTGTTGTGGAGTCTTCTTCATTTGATCAGCATCAACAAATCAAAGCACTGGATTCTCTCGTTTCCCTCAATATCTCCTCGTCAGCCCATCTTACCTTTAACACCTGCAAGGTGGTTATCAGGTCGGGGTTGCTTATTGAATATGATGTGGACCGGCTTGTTGCTAAACTGACTTCTCAGAATGTAGTTGGTGCATACCGTGTCACTCGTAATGTTAATGGCACCAGAGTTCCTTTCGCTACTATCATATTAATTTTCAATAGGTTGGAACTCCCTAAGAATATCAAGGCTGGTTATCTGTGTATTCCCGTGAAGCCCTACGTGGAGAATCCCCGTAGGTGCTTTCATTGTCAACGTTTTGGACATGTCAGTAAGCACTGCAGACAGGAGAGTATATGTGTCAATTGTTCCTCTGATTTCCATGGGACACCGTGCTCTCATCCCCCTTGCAGTGCCAACTGTGGTGGAGATCACCTAGCCACTTCTAAGCAGTGCACCTTTTTCTTGTATGAGAGAGAGGTTGTTGCTCTTCGGAATAAATTCCAAATTAGCATGATGAATGATGCTAGAAGGAGAGCTAAAGAATTATACATACGACCAGGGGTGAGTTTTGCGGACGCTCTTAGAGCGACCAGACCAGTCCGTAACAGACCGCAGAGACCATTCAGACCTCCACTTTTACGGCCGCAGAATATCCATCGAGAAACCCCAATAGAATCTCTGCCTCAGAATGATGCTCCTCCTCCATCTCCAATCATTACGGAGGCTCCTGTTTCTCCTAAACCAAGGCGCAAGAGGACTCGCCGTTCCTCAGATTCCCCTCCATCAGCATCCAACCAACCATTGACATGTCCTGAAGACATGGAGGCATATTCCGAGGATGTTCGTGTGGTGTTCGTTTCACCTTTGGACATCCACCCTCCTCCTACTGAATCTGCCTTGACTCCATCAGTCACAACTAGCCAGCCTATTACATCCGCAGCATCAGTAACTCGAGAAGAAGCTGAACAGATTTTTTTCTGATCCAGCTTTGGCTGTGGCCCTTTTGGAAGAGGAGAAACAGCTTCTAGGGTTTCTTCACCCACCCCAGCTGACCCACCAACCACCTCTCAGAATGACTCGGTACCATCTCTCTCGACATTACTACCCACCAGTACAGAGGACCCAATATCTTCAGAGGTATCTTTGCCAGCAAAATCCCCCCCTGTCATATTCACAACTGATAGATGGTTCTTTGCCCTCTAATAAAAGTGCGATCCCCAAAACATTCAAACTACACATGCCTCGTGTTAATTACACCTAAAAATCAAAAAGATTCAAAACCCCAGTCACCTTCACCAAGTGCAAAGAAAAATTTAATTACCCTTAAACGATGAATATGTTTCCAATTGTTCATTGTAATCTACAAAGGATCTTCTCCAAATGGGAACAATTCAAACTCCTGTTTCATGATTACAACCCTAGTTGTATAGCATTACAGGAGACCCAATTGGGTATTCGTCTATTACCCAATATCCCCCGCTATGTGCGATATTTTAAAAATCCACCAGAACCCATTCATGGTTCGGCTATTTTTGTCCGTGAAGACTGTTCTCACTTAGCAATCCCGTTGAGAACAGACCTTCAAGCAGTGGCGATTCGTGTGTATACCAACCGTTTATACACAGTCTGCTCACTGTATCTTCCTCCTGGTGAAGGAATAGTTGCTTCAGATTTGGCTAACAAATTAGCCAATCTCATCTCCCAACTCCCGACCCCATTCCTACTAGTTGGAGACTTTAATGCAAGACACCACATTTGGGGAGACTATGGAGACCTTGGATATGTCATTATTTAATGATGGCACTCCAATATCCTTCCCTGTCCAGACGAACAGCTCTACCTGTGTAGATTTGTCACTTTCTTCCTCAGACTGTAGAACAGATTACAGCTGGTCGGTGGATCCTGATCTGAGAGGAAGCGATCACTTCCCAGTTGTTCTGACCTCATGCCTGGGTGGCCCTCCTCCCCCACCTGGCAATAGGTGGAATACCAGGAAAGCCAATTGGCCAAAGTTTAAATACCTTTCTCACCATTCTGGACACTTCCCTCAGGGTGACATTGACATGGTCCTGGAGAACTTCCATGATCATGTCAACCAGTCGGTAAATTCTTCCATGTCCCTCTCCAAAACTGCTTCCCACAATACGCATCTCCATTTTTGGTCTGAGGAATGCAGCAAAGTGGTGATAGAGTGTAAGCGAGCTTGTCATCGCTACCTCGAAACCCTACTGCCATCAACAAGTATGCTCGTAGCCGAGCCAGGGCAGTACGACAGCGTACCCCCGCCAGGCTCGCCAAGTTTCCTTAAAAGGGTACATCAACTCGATCAACCATCAGACAAAGTCTGGAAAAGTGAAAAAGCTCATGGGCAGAGCAAGTGGTTTCTCTGCTCCCATTATATTTGAAGCAGGTGAACTTTTGGGAGACTTGTCCAGATTTTCAAATGTCCTGGCAAAGACGATTGCTGACATTTTCAGCCCTAACAATTATTCTTACTCCTTAGAATTTCAACATGTCAGTAAAATACAAGAGTGGTGCCTCTTGAACTTCATGGATCGTTATATGGATAATGAACCATACAATAAACTCTTTCTCATTCATGAACTTCGAAGTGCTCTTAAAAGATGTGGATCCACTGCACCTGGTCCTGATGGTATCTCTTATGATAAGATCAGGTATATGCATTCAACACTCATTTCACATCTTCTCAATAGATTTAACTAAATCTGGATTAAGGGCTGTTTTCCTTGCAATTGGAGGGAAAGCAATCATACTTCCCCTTCATAAACCAGGAAAGGAAGGGACGCTTCCGACCCACTTCCCAATTGCCCTTACTTGTTCCCCATGCAAACTTTTTGAAAGGATGATGAATGCCAGGTTGGTATGGTTTCTGGAGAAACACAACCTTCTTTCTCCCTCACAGTCGGTTTTAGAAAGAGACAATGCACCACAGACCTGCTGGTTAGGATGGAGGATTGCATTCGACAAGCTTTCTCAAGGAGACAACACTCCATTGCTGTCTTTTTTGATATAGAAAAAGCATATGATACCACCTGGAGGTATGGTATCCTGAAGCAACTATATGACTGGGGTATTAAAGGCCATCTTCCTAGGTTCATACAGCAATTTCTTACTGGACGCACGTTCCGTGTTAGGGTAGAAAATGTCATATCAGAGCCTGTTGATCAGATAGAGGGCGTGCCACAGGGAAGCGTTTTGAGCGTCATCTGCTTCTCGGTGGCTATCAGCAGCATTATTATTGCTCTTCCTGCAGAGGTAATGACAACTCTTTGTGGACTTGGCAATTTTTTCAGCATCGCCTCGGCTACCATTTGTCATCCGTAAATTGCAACTGTCCATTAACATCATTGCCAAGAATGCCGCTGCAAAAGGCTTCCGACTGTCATCCTCAAAAACAAAGGCAGTTCATTTCTACAATTTCAGGCAAGTTGACTGGGAACAGCCAACCTTATCTTTGTATGGTTCCCCCATCTCTTTTGAGCCTCATTGTAAATTTTTGGGGGTTATCTTTGACTCAAAGCTCTCCTGGGTCCGCCATATAACTGCCTTGAAAAAGTCCTGCTTGAAGAGAATGGATACCTTAAAACTTCTATCACATGTTTCGTGGGGAAGTAATCGCCGTACCCTGTGGCTTTTGTATACAACCTTGATCCAGTCTAAGCTGGATTATAGGTCACAGGTGTACTCTTTAGCCTCATCCTCAAACCTAGATAAGCTCAATTCTATCAGGAACCAGGGAGTGCGTCTAGCTTTGGGAGCATTCAAGTCCTTCCCAGTATGGAGTCTCCATGCAGATAGTGGGGTCCCTCCACTATCCTTTCACCGCCTTAATTTTAACCTGCAGTACCTTTTCAGGATGCAACAGCTCCCCCACTCATCTGTATATGAGTGCACCTATAATATTCACTCGGTGGTCTCATATGACAGGTTTCCTTCGCTGACTCGCCCCTTTGCCCTGCGTATGACTGGAGATACAGGTCAACTGATGGAATTATCAGTTATTCCATATCAGATCCCTAAAGTACCCCCATGGCTATTGCCACCCGTAAGGGTTTGCAAGGTGCTGGCAGGCGAACCAAAGACCAAGTTCTTGCCTTCGGTTCTACGAAGCGTCTTTTATGAACACACTTTGTGCCACAAAGAGTGGGGTAGGAGCTTCTGCTATCTTTCCCTCCCGCCATGTGTGTGCGCCTGCCTCTATCTTCACGGCTGAGCTTGTCGCGATACTGGCTGCGCTGTATACCATCGCTTCTTCATCACCGAGATCTTATACAATATTGTCCGATTCCCAGATCACCCGCTGGTTTCAAAGATCCAACAGTGGCTTTTTTATTTATCCTCGTTCCACGAAGTTTTCTTTTATTTGGTGCCCAGCCACAAAGGTATAAAAGGAAATGAGAGAGTAGATGCTGTTGCCAATGCAGCTGCATCTATAGGAACCTCCACCCCTGCTCGTCTTCCTTTCCGTGATGTGCCATACATCCATGAGTATGTGATCAGCCAGTGGCAGAGGACTTGGGATGAACTCCCCCCAACTAAACTGCATGCCATCAAACAGTCAGTCCGCCCCTGGCCACGCACTACTAGGACCCGTACTCAGGATGTTATTCTATGCCGTCTGAGAATTGGGCATTGTCGTCTGACACGTGGCTTTCCGATGGAAGGCCTTCAGCAGCCTCCAATGTGCACTCACTATAGGGGACCAATGTCTGTACTCCACCTATTTGCTGAATGCCTACGTTTCCATACTCTGAGGCAATTTTTCCTTTTATTTGCCAAGGGAAGTGTCCCCAGCAGGTTCTGAGGAGCATCCGAACATGAGTGCACCTTTAACATGAATCGAGTGTTTAAATTTTAATCAGAGACAAATCTCTTAAAAGAAATTTAATGTTTACTCATTACAACGTTCTAGAGGCCTTAATTTTTCTACGTTTTTACTCCCTCTTCCTTTTTTTTATATATCTTAGATTTTTAACCATAGTCTATGTTTTTAAAGAACATTAGAATTTTTAATGAATCCTCTCTTTTTGAAAATGGCTGCGACCTTGCCCTCTCGGACTTACGCAGCACCCGTCTGTTTTGTACCCTTCTTCTTGACTATTTGTCGCCACGGCTTACTCCCAAAGCTGTCCCAGCCCAGAAAATATTGTGTTCAACCTTTTTGAAGCTCCGTGCCAAGTTTACACAGATGGCTCAAATACTAGTAGGGTGTTGACTTACACGTCGTATGCACTTAGTCTTTCTTCACGGCTGAGCTAGTTGCAATACACCACTCGCTCTTGGACCCTGTACACGACCCGGGTAGATGTCGAGATTATCTTTTGCTGGGTTCTTGGACATATGGTTATTGCGAGGACTTTGCCACCAAACAAACGTTTCTCTCTTCCTCACACTCACTAAATGATAGGAATCAAGTCAGCTCTTCTGGCTACCTGGCAAATAAAATGAGAGACGTCCGACGGGAACTTAAAGTTCCGTGCTATTGCGCCGCAACTGTTCCCATGTACCTACTCATTTCCCAAATGCCGCCACGGCTTCAGGTCACTTTCTGTCGTATACGAATTGGACATACTCGCGGATCACGCCGCCATTTGATGGAGCGCTCCTCTGACCTTACTGCGAGGACTGCGTTGTCCTCCAGAATGTTCGGCACACTATTGTTGAATGTCCCAGTCTGGGTGATCTTCGCGCACGTTACCTCATCTGGTATCGGAACGAGCGGGTTCGCCACCGCTTGTCCCTTATGCTCAGGACGAGTTCGTGAATATTTGACTTCTTAAAGGGCAATTTGATAGTTGGTGTTGGCCGAATGCTCCCCCTTCTTTTTATTTATTTTTTTGGTTTTTGATTTGTTTATATTTTTTTTGTTTTGATAGGCTAGTTTTTACATTTCAGTGGCTATGCCATCGATGGCATTGGCAATTGAGCAACAACCAGGCCTACTCCCGACGCCGGACCCCGCTTCCTTGTTCTCTTCTGCTTATGCTTTTTTTTTGTATCGTTGTCCCCGTAAGGGGCACGGCGATTTGCCCTCCTGGCGCCGTGCTGACTGGACTCAGCGACCCGTTCCACCCCAACTTAGCATTCTCTTTCTTCTTCCGCTAACCCCTACTTCGTCTTCTGTACCAATTCTCTTTCACCCTGTATCGTCCTTCCATCTACGTTTGTTTGGCGATCTCGGTGTATCAGAGCTGCCCGTCAGGGGGCGCGACCCCATGGCTGGGTCCTGCCTGTGTTGGTTGGTTGATGCCTGAGCCGGAGTGGCGCTCTTGTGGGTTTGTTTTCCCAACCGGTAAATTTCGGAGGCTGGCCGGCCATTTTTAAAACGGGTTTACCCTCCTGGTTGTGCCGGCGCTCCGAGTAGGTGTCGCGACGGTAGACAGTGACTGCGCTGCGCGAGTTCGCACCCCCTTTTATACTACAGTGGCGGCAACAAAAAAAGTGACATTTAATATTGGCAACAGAAATCGATACACAAAATCGTTTTCACGATTTTACTTGCCAACTAGCCAATGAAAAGGTGCGGGGCTTATGCCGCAAGTGGACGACTCTCCTGAGCTAAGACAAGAGAACTGTGCTTTACTGGAACTCAGTGTCTCGTTTGAGCTCGTACAGTTAGGCTTTAGTGTATGGCACTCCAGCGTGCTGATTTCCTGCATTCGTGCCTACATTTGACGTGCTATAACTTCTGTGCAAATGGATACAATGGGGCGGAAAAAGCTTTCTATGACAGAGAAAAGCCGTGCCTTGACCCTATTAGAGCAGGGAAAGTCTTTTATTGATGTAGCAGCAGATTTAGGAACCTCAAAAAATACGATTCATCGCCTAAAACGGGCAGCTGAGTTTTTGCCACCAGGTACCATACCAAAGATGAAGGAGGGCATTGGTGCAGCTAGGAAGACATCTCCAAGGACTGATAATATCCTAAGGCGTGAAGTGATGTCAGACCCTTCTGTAACCTCCGCTTCAATCAAGAAAAAACACCCAGACCTCCTCCAGAACGTCGCCCTCAGGACCATCCGTCATTGCTTACAGAAGGACTTATGCCTACCGGCTCGCCGCGCTGCCAAGAAGCCACTTCTTACCAAGATTATGAAGATGAAAAGGCTCAATTTGTGCAAGACCTATAAACATTGGACAGCTGCCCATTGGAAGAAGGTTATGTTCAGTGATTAAAACACCTTTAGGCTGGTCAGAGGAGAGTCAAAGATCGTGCGTCGTCCCAGCAATGTGTCTCGGTATAAACCAAAATATACCGTGAAAACTGTGAAGCACCCTGATAGTGTGATGGTGTGTGGTGCCTTTAGTGGAAACAAGGGCAGAGGGGTCTGTACTTCCTTCCCAAGAATGTAACCATGAGGGGGACTAACTATCTGGAAGTTTTGAGGCAGCACATGCTGCCATTTTGGGAAATTCATCAGTGTGAATTTTTCATGCATGATGGTGCCCCTGCTCACAGGTCCCAGTTAGTGAAAAGGTTCTTCAATGATAATAATATTGGTGTTTTGGAGTGGCCTGGTAATTCCCCGGACCTAAATCCTATTGAGAATGCTTGGAATCTGATGAAAACCAAAGTTCAAGAGCCAGCACTCGGCAGCATCAAGGATCTGATAGAATCACTGAAGAAGATCTGGGTTACGATCGACCCCACCTACTTCGCAAACCTTACTGAATCAATGCCCAATCGACTCAGGATGATCATCAAGTGCAAGGGCAACATGACCAAGTATTAACTTTCATGAAATATTCATAATAAAATATGTAAGTTACATTTTTCTGTTTCATTTTCTCTGAATTGTCACATGTCACTTTTTTTGTTGCCGCCACTGTACTTTATATGGTAATAATAAAAAAAAATCAATGTCCTCTTTTCCGCGCTTGTTAGATCCCTTCGCAGAGGGTATAGATCCTGATTTGGATTATTATCGTTTTCTGGTGCAGAATTCCAGTTCCGGTCTCCACTTTCTAAATTGGACGTGTTTGATTTGAATGAGGAGTTTGAGTCACGCTGTGGCGCGCCCCGCCGTTTGCGGGCCCATGTTTGTGGCGATTTAGTGGTTGAGGTATGTTCGCGAGAGCAGTGTGGCGCCGTGCGAGATTGGTCCTTCCTTTCCGAGATCCCGGTTTCGGTTGTGCTCCACCCTCGCCTTAATTTTGTTAAGGGAGTGATTCGCTCCAACGAATTACTGCAATATGTCTCGAGACTAAAGGATAAACTTTCGTCCCAGAGGGTTACGGACGTTTATAGGGTGTCTAAGTCTGTTGGTCCCGCTAAAGTTCCTACGAGTACGCTCATCTTCACCTTTGAGCGTCAGGATCTGCCCGTTTGTTCGTGCTGGTTATCTTCGTGTCCCTGTGTTCCGTTATGTCGAGCTCCCCAGATGTTTTAATTGCAATCAGTTTGGCCATATGAGCAGCAATTGTAGGCAGGCTCGTCGCTTTGTGGCCTGTGCGTTGGCGTATCATGGCTCCTCTTGTGGGAATCATGAATGTTGCACCAATTGTGTAGGTTCCCATAGCGCGGCTTCGCGTTCTTGTTCCGTATTCCTTTTTGAGGGAGGTCCTGGCTCTTCGGGACTCGCTCAGGTTGGACTTCCGTGAGGCCCGTTATAGGGTGTGGGGGCAACTCGCCCTCTCCGGCAGTCTCTTCTCTGACGTTTTCCGGGAGGCGGATTCCCGCCGTCCTCCTCCCGGTTGTCCCACTCCTTTGACTTTTCGCGGTCCTTCTGTTGCTCCCTCTGCTTTGCCTTTGTCGCTTCTCGCGGTTCCTTTGATCTCTTCTCATTTTCTTCCTTCTGTAGCGGATCGTGAGACCGACCGAGCTGGGACGCTGGAGGATATCCGGCAGTTCCTCCAGACATCTTCCCCCGCTGTTCCTTCCGTTCCTTTGCCTCAGCGCAAACGGAAGGGTTCCTCCTCACCCCGTTCGGAGTCCAAGCGCGCTGCCTCTGATGAGGCTGGTTTGGTCCCCGAGTCGGTTGTTGGGGTGCCCTCTGTTTTGATGCCTTCTCATTCCCGGTCTTCGCTGTTCTCCCCCGTTGGTATCGCCGATGTCATTGTGAGGACGGAGGTTTACCCGGTTCCGTCTTTTTTGCCTCCTACCCCGGTTCTTTCTTCGTTGCCCCTTACCTCTGTTCAGTCTTTGATGTCTTCTACCCCAGTTCCGTCTCCCTTGCCTCCTACCCCTGTTCCTTCCTCTCCATCTGACCCTGTTCCTTCTTCTCCATCTGACCCAATTCCCTCTTTACCCTCTGACATTGTTCCCTTCTCACCCTCTGTCCTTTTTCTGCCTTCTGTTCCATCTTCTTCGCATCTTAGTTCTCGTCCGTATCTGCTCGATCTTCCTTTTCCTCATGGCCATGAGCCTTCCACGTTAAGGTTTCGGTCTGGCTCTCAGCTATCGCCTCCCGCCGTTCACGCTGCCAAGTCCGTGCCGGGTCTGTTCCCGGCTCATCGCGATTTGTCCCTTATCCCCTCTGCGTCTTCTAGTCGTCGGAACCTTCTACGGTTTCCGTCACTAGAATCCCGACGTTGGGGTCGAGACGACAGTAATGTCTGTCATCCTTCAGTGCAATTGTCAAAGGGTTCTCCCCAAGTGGAAGGAACTCCAGCTCTTGCTTTCTAGCATTCGGCCCTTGATGGTCTGTTTGCAATAAAATAAGCTTGGGACTCGCCCCTTCCCGGTGCTTTCGCACTTCCGGGTGTTTAATTCCTTGCCCCCCCCCCTCCGCCGGGGGCGTGTCCCATAGTGGTGCTTCTCTTTTAATTTCCTTTGCTATTTTCTGTGCCACTTTCCCTCCGTACTACCTTGCAGGCTGTTGCTGCGAGGGGTTTTATTTCCAAGCTTTTAACTGTTCTATGTACATCCTCCCGGATTTTAATTTGACTCGGTCTGACTTTTTAGAGCTCACAAGTCAGTTACTTACCCCGTTTTTATTACTTGGTGATTTTAATGCTCGCCACCCATCTTGGGTTGATACTGCCCGTAATATCCGGGGCGGAGTGGTTGAGTCACTCTTATTATCCGATTCCCTTTGTCTTATAAATTCTGACGTCTTATCATGTTGAAACAGATTCGTTTAGTGCTGTAGACTTGTCCTTATCTTCGCCCGACTGTTTCCTCGGCTTCCGGTGGTCGATTCGGGACGACCTTTCCGGGAGTGATCACTTCCCGATAGTCCTGTCGGCCGCCCTTCCTGGCCCGTGCCTTTCCCCCCCTCCTCGTTGGGTTCTGCGGCGAGCAAATTGAGTTGGGTTCCGGGAGGCTTCCTTTATTGATGCCGAGGCTGCTGAGCGCTTTGTTCCGCGGAGTTGCCCTGTTGCGAGTCGCTCCACCGTCCCGTGGTCGTCAGAAGATTGCGCGTTGGCTATTTCTGCCTATCAGTTGGCCCATTCCCGTTATAGGCCGAACTCGACCGTCTCGAATAGGGTTGATCGGAACCGGGCTCGTGCCATCCGCCAGAGGACCCTCCGTCGTGCCCGCCGTGAGTCTTGGCGCCGGTACGTATCTTCCATCTCTTCATCCACCTCGTTGACTCGGGTCTGAAGCGGGTCAATAAGATCCGTGGTCGCCACGCTGGTCATGCCATCCCCTCTCTGGATATTGAAGGCTCACTTGTGTCGGATGGCCAGTTGGTCAGCTGACCATTTTGCTTCGCCGAGTAGCGCTGGTAGCTATCCTCGACGGTTTCTCGATCATAAGGCCGCTATCGAGTCTCGCGTTTTAGATTTTACCACGTGCGCCACCTACTTTTATAATGCTATCTTTTCCGTCTATGAGCTACGGTAGGCTTTGTCTCACTGTGGCTCCACCTCTCCCGGTGATGATTGCATCCACTACGACTTTCTCCGTCGTCTCCATCCCACTTCGAGTTATTTTTGGTTGACCTTTACATCCTGCTTTGGGTCAAAGGGATCTATCCATCCTCATCATGACATGTGGGGGTTGTTTTAAAACTTCCTCAAGCCCGGTAAGGACGGTTTGGATCCCAGTCACTATCGCCGATTGCTCTTATGAGTTGCCTCAGTGAGTTATTTAAGAGAATGGTTCAAGCTCGCCTCACTTGGTTTTTGGAGTCCAACTCGCTCCTCTCTCCATTTCAGTGCGGTTTTCGCAGCGGCCGTAGTACTCTTGACCACCTCATTCGTTTGGAAGACTCCGTTTTACGGACTTTTTCATCAGGTGTTAGTGGTGTTCTTCGACATTTAGAAGGACTACGTTTTATCTCTTTTATAAATTGTCTTTCCATTTTTGTGTTTAGGTTTATTGTTTTATCTTTTGTCCTGTGCCATCCCCTGCGGCTGATGCATGTCATTTGTTGATTGCCCCAGCCGCCCTTGTTTTTAGAATGTGTGCTGTATGTCCGTAATTTAAGTGTGTTGTGCTGTTTTCTTCTAACCCTTTGCTTTCCCCCATTTTTATTGAGTGTTTCCTACGCCCCTTATGACCTTTTTCGGGCGACCCCGTTTTATCAGTGCTGCCAGTGAGAAACCATTAGGATTGGGCGGCTGCCACCTTGTTTTCCCTTAAACCTTTTTACCTTTGTTATTTGTTATTTATATATGTTTTTTTTAATATAGTCTAGTAGTAGGCTTTTTTGAAGTACGGCGACTTATGCCCCAAGTCGGCAGTCGCCAAATGGGCTCCTAGAATAAAAAAAAAGAAAAGAAAAGCCATTGAGCAGCAAAACTTCCCTTTACCATCTCAGAACGACATTCAATTTAACTCCTCTAGAAAACATAAGTTCCCTCTCGCCCCCGAGGCCATAGCCGCTCTCCAGCACATTTCCTGAGTGGTGGCAGGTTTGATTTAGAGAGAAGCTGAGGCCATTAAGTAAGTAAAAATTTCAGCTAACTTTGAATATTTTTCCAATATTTTCCATTCCATTATCAGGTGAGGCGTCCGATTCCGAAGTGGTACTTAAGGAAGCTCAGAGAGTCATAAGGTACCGCCACCTAATAGACCACACAACCATACAAGTGGAAAGGTACCAACCACTACTGATGGACAACTGCCAACAATGTCAGCCTCTCTTATCTTAAGGAGAGATTTAGTGTTGGTTGTTTCTGAAATTTATTTTTTGTCAGATATCTTTTATTTTTATAACTAGAAACTTTTATAGCGCAGTTCTCAGGAGGGTGAAAGGGTAGAGCGGGTTTCGATGTTTTTGCTGTTTATTATTAACTTTATTTTCTTATATAGTCTCTAGTTTAAATAATAATATTGCTTTTAATAGAGATCAATCATTGTTGTATCAAAGATTTTACGAATTTACAGGACTTGGTAGATTTTATTCTTAGGGAATATAGTGCTTTTCCTGCATATTTTTTCTAGGCTCTACTCACGTTTTATTACTCTATTGGGCTAGTTCATTATATCTTTGAAAGTATTTTCTATTTATTTGTTACAAATTGAAAATTGGAGCGGTGGGATAATTTGATTTTCAAGAAATCGCTTATAATTCGAAGTCTCTAATTTATTTTAATGTATCTTTATTTTTGGGAGAATAAGTAGGAATCTTAATAGTTTCTTGGTTATTAAGAATTAAAGAAATTATTTTAATAACTAGGCAATTTTTTATAGCGCTCTTTAATGCCTACTTGAAGGGACTAAGTAGGGACTGGGGGCATATAGTAGCTGGTTAAACAGTTAAAAATTTAAGTGGATTTTCCACTTTTAACCCGAATAGTGAGTTTATTAATGGACAATATTTATACTCCGATTTCACTGTCTCCATAGTGATGGGGGTTCCACTTGGTAGTTTTGAGTTATTGTACTCTGAGGTTTCCCCACCCACAGTGCTGTGTCTGAATTGGTTCCTGCCTCCAGCCCTCTCCCTCGCCCGGCTCTAACGGCAAGAAATTAAGTTTCACTGTAACATTCTTTTTGTCCACTACTTTACTGCGTATTTGCTTATTCTTCCGTGGGCTACGGCTTAACCGATTGAAAACAACGCTTCTCTTTACAATCAAGTTGAGCCACATTAGGTGCAATAAGTCACTGCCTTACCAATCTCTATACTTACTTCAGCCCCCTCCCCGACCCTGCCTGCAATCATCATTAATCTTCATTTGAGACCCATTGCTCAAAATAGTAAATTAACGCAATCACACTATTGCTCCAATACTTAGTACAGCGCTGTTGAACACGCACTTGGGTGCGCGTATCTGAACCCTGGCAATCTCAAATTATAGTCCTTCAAGACTTCAACAAACACCTTTCCTATTAAGTGAGGTAGGCGCGCATCATCGCCTAAAAATACTCCTCCTCTCCCATCCCCTTCATGCTCATTAAGCATAGAGTCAAGTCTACTCTTTTGTTTTGTTAACTTCTTCTTTTTGGTGGTTTGTTTCAAACATTGTGGTTTTGTCTTGTTATTTTGAAGTTTGATTTGATAATGTCCTTTTCCCCAGTCCATAGTTTCTCATCTTCTATGTTGAGTATGGGTAGGTTTTCTCAGTAAATTGACTCCCTTTTTGTCATCCATTTATTGGTTATTTTTTACTTGCCTTAACTCATAATAATGCATTAGAAATCTTTGGACTAGTTGCATGTCCATTTTCAGCAAAGATGTGCAAAATATACAGTGAAAAATATGATGGGAGATATCTGAATTGAAAGCTGAAAGAGGCAGGTGTATGGGCCGATATTTAGCATGATTGTACAAAAAAAAGTTAAGCCAGAACTTAAATAAAAAACAAACAAAAACATGGCAAGGTTAAATTAGTTGGTGCATGGTTCAGAAGGGAGAATTGGAAATGAAATGCTGTTGAATCAGTGCCCGAGGGAAGAATATATGAAACTGCTTGAGAATAGGAGCGAGAAGCAGTAAATGTGAATATGGGATAGAGCAAATGTGGTAAAAGTTTAAGGAAAAGATAACAAGTAGTATAAGGGTCATCTGCTGGGACGATGTAGAATGTGCAGTAGCTAGGAAACATGATGTATACTTGCTAACACTTCATATGGAAAATGAGCTCCACACACCTCGCTCAGATCGCCTGTTCGTTCCACTCACCCTTCTTACCCATGATCCGATGGAAGCAGTTGATACTCCAACATCACCAATCGCGGTGGTTGGACCAACTCCTCAGACACCGAAAATGCCCTCGACCCATGAATCCCGATCTACCGGCCGAAAATCCCTTCTTTATCTTCCTTTTCCGCCAGGTTGTAAGCCCGAATTACAATCAAGGGCCTCGGTCGGTTCTCCAAAACCCACGAAAAAAGCCCCAGTTACTGTTCCATCTAGGATCTCTTCCCCTGTAATTTTATCTACTCAAAATCAGCTCACCGTCTCCCAAGCTCTTTGGGACGAACCTCAAATACAATATCGACCACAAAAGAGAAAGAGATATCCACAGTGTTATCTAACCGTCCCAATTAATATCTTCCATTTTACAATGGAATTGTCAAGGCGTTCTTCCAAAGTGGGAAGAACTCAACATTCTTTTGACGACTATCCAACCCGCTGTTATTTGTCTTCAGGAGAATATACTGGGTATACGGCCCTTTCCGCCGGTACTCGGCTTTCTCACTTTCAACTCTATTGCTCCTGCTGGAAGCTCCTCTCATAGAGGGGTGTCAATCATGGTATCTTCATCCCACCATGTTTCTCCCATCTCCCTACATACTACTCTCCAAGCTATTGCCGTGAGGGTTTTTCTCACTAAGCTTTTTACCGTTTGCTCTATTTACCTACCCCCTTTTTTATCATTGTCAAGACCCGACATTTTAGAACTGATAGACAAGTTGCCCTCCCAATTGTTATTACTAGGTGATTTTAACGCTCGTCACCCATACTGGGGTGACATCACTCGAAATGCCAAAGGCAGTGTTTTAGAGTCTCTTTTATTATCTGACTTTCTTTGTGTCTTAAATACTGGCGATTTTACCTCTTATCATGTCCAGACGGACTCTTTTAGCTGTGTTTCCCTGTCTGTTTGTTCCCCTGATTGCTTCACGGAATTTCGATGGTCAATTCTTGACGATCTCCATGGGAGTGACCACTTCCCTATTGTCTTGTCGGCCCTTCAAGTTAGCCCTCATACAACCATGCCCCTAAAATGGAACTTAGGTCATGCAGATTGGGAAGCTTTCCAAGAGGCGTCCTTCACAAGTGCATCCTTGGGGAGCTTCAATGGAGTGGACGCGGTTAGTAGAATACTTTACATCGACTATCTACAATGTAGCATCACAGACCATCCCACGGAGGCGACCCGCCACGGGCCGCTCAACCATGCCCTGGTGGACCTCGGCGTGTGCAACAGCTATCAAAAACTACAAGTTAGCCCATGCCCGATTCCGAAAGAACCAAACTTTGTGCAACAATGTCGACCGAAACCGATCTCGTGCGCTTCGCCGAAGAACCCTTCGTCAGGCTCGCCGAAATTCATGGCCAGGTTAGGTTTCATCAATTTCCTCTGACACCTACTGGTAAGATCTGGTGGAGGATTAATAAGATCCTCGGCTGTTTATGCTCATCATCATACCCCCACACTCAACTTAGACGGTTCCTTAGAGAATGACGGCCTGGCGGTCAGCAATGCGTTTGCTGACCATTTCCGCCCCGTCAGCAGTGTCAGCCGGTACGATAAGGCTTTTCTATCCTACAAATCAAAGGAAGAGTTATTCTCTCAACTTCACAACAAAATCTAACTTTCTATATAACGCTCTATTCAGCATCCATGATCTGCGTAGCGCTTTTTCCCTTTGCAGATCTACTTCCCCTTGCCTTGACGAGATCCATTTCGATATGATTCGGCACCTACATCCACACTACTCTATTCTTACTTGATTTGTACAACCTTATTATGGGTGAAGGGTTTTTACCCCTCATCATGGCGCATTGGGAGCATCCTTCCCTTTGTCAAACCGGACAGGGACGGGTTGGACGCAGATTACTACCGCCCTATAGCTCTCACCAGCTGTTTGAGTAAGTTGCTGGAAAAAATGGTATTGTAGTGCCTAAACTGGTTCCTAGAAACCAATCACCTTCGCTCTCCATTTCAATGTGGCTTCCGCAAAGGTCATAGTACCCTTGACCTCCTAGTACGTTTCGAGGGATCGGTTCGGAAAGCTTTCTCATTAAAGCACCGAGTCCTGACCATATTTTTCGATATCGAGAAAGCCTACGACACAACATGGAGATAGGCATCTTGAAGCATCTATACGTCTGGGGGATGAGAGGCCTTATAGCGTTACTTATTCAGTTTTTTTAGCATCTCGATCCTTCAAGGTACGTGTTGGAGGCGCATACTCTGACCTGCAACCCCAAGAAGAGGAGTTCCTCAAGGCAGTGTTTTAAGTGTCTTATGTTTTATAATTGCCATCAATGATATTTTTTCGTCTCTCCCAGTGGGATTCCACTTTTCCACGAACAAAACCAAAGCAATGTATTTCCACCGGGGCAGAGCGGTTCTTGTTCCGCCATCTATCTCCCTACAAGGCGAAGAGTTTGTCTCCGAGTTTCGGTTTCTTGGCGTAACTCTCGATCCAAAAGTTATCCTGTTTCCACACCTATGCCACGCCGACTTCGAACGGGTTGTCTGCGGGCTCTAGACATTTTGAAAGTCCTCTCACACACTTCGTGGGACATCGACATACGAAGTGTGGACATTATACACAGCCCTCGTCCAATCTAATTTGGATTATGCTGTCAAATTTACTCATCGGCTTCTCCATCAGCCCTTAAAATGCTGAACCCCATTCGAAACCTCGGAGTTTGCCTTTCTAGTGGAGCCTTCCGTACTTCTCCTGTCAACAGACTTTACTGCAAGAGTGGGGTACTCCCTTTGCCCTATCATAGACTTCAAATCTGCATGCGATACCTCTGCCGAGTACACCAAGCCCCTGTATCAGAGGTCTACAGATGCCTGTATGCTGCCGAATCAACGGCGGCATATGATAAGTTGCCATCTTTACCCCGCCCCTTGAACCTTTGCATAGGAGATCATCTCTAACCTGGGTGCTCCAAGGGTCCTTACCCTTCCATCCTTACTGACCCCTAATTGGCGTGCTCCTCTCCTCACAGTATATGTACCAACATGTGGAGAAGTTTTCCATGGACCCTCGCATCATTAAGAGCCTTTTCTTAGAGCATTCGACCTCACACAAACAATGCTGCTCATTATACACGGATGGCTCTAAGTCGGACGGTGGCGTGGGTGCCGAAGCCATCTACCCAGGAAGAGAATTCTTAACTTTATCTCTGCCGCCAGCAGCATCCATTTTTACCGCTGAACTTTCAGCAATCCTTTTAGCCTTTAGACTTATCCAAATTTTACCTTTTAGTGATTTTGTAATTTTTTCCGACTCAAGGAGTGTTTTACAGTCAATTAGATCTTTTAATGCGTCTTATCCCTTAGTCACTTAAATTTGCAACTGTCTGATCCAAAATGCGTCCTCCCATATGTGGGGGTCCTGGGCAACGAGAGTGCTGATCGGCTGGCCCACTCAGCACATTCTGTATCCCCTGAGAACTCCGCGCTGCCTTTTAGGGACTACTTTCCTTCAATAAGAAAATATATTTTTCAAGTGTGGCAGAATAAATGGGATGACTGTTCATCATCCAAACTATACAAAATTAAAAATTCTATTCACTCTTGGCCCTCGAGCCGTCATAGATTGCGGTCGTTGGAGGTACCCCTTTGTCAAGTTCGCATTAGCCACGCATTAGCCATCTTGTTTCGAGTGATGTTCATATCAGCTCTTGCTGTCGTTTTTGCTGCGAGGGCCAATCGATTGCCCACCTTTTATTGGATTGCACCCATTTCGCCATTCTCCGGTTGTCCTGTTTCCCAACCCTTTTAACTATCCCTCAACACACCCGTCTTCGATTCATATTGGCGGAGGAATCTTTTAACACTGTTTTTTTTTCAACTTTTTATCACAAAGTGTTCTCCTCCACCTTTTATAGATGATTTGCCTCGTTTTATCCTAGCTGCCATATAGAATATCCTTGGATTGGGCAGCAACCCACTGGTTCCTTACCTTAAACCTCATTTGATGTCGGTCGTCTGTGAGCGGAAATTTTGTTCGAAGTGAGTGGGTTGATTTACATGAGCGACTCCAGTGTGTATTTTGTCGCCATGGCTGTTGTTTTTTTAGATGTAATTCTGAGAGAACTAGTAGTGGGAATGAGGTCCAGGGGTACGAGATTAATGGAAGATGGGTTCTATGTTGATGACCTCATTTTTGTTTTCTAAAAATATTAGATGTGACGAGAACATATGAGAGTGAGTGTGTGTACAAAGGGCGAGAAAACAATCCTATAAAAGATGTATAGATTATTTAAATGAAGGCACTGAAAGAGGAAGAAATAGATGATATTAGGAAGGAGGGCGCATAAAGAGGGGTTATTAGGGGACATGTTTTGGTCTCTCCGTCCAGGGATGAACCCACATTGGATTAGATGTTACAGCAGACGACCGATTGATATAAAAGCCAAATAAAAACAGATTTGTTTTATGCTTAGATAGTGCATAAAGTGGGGTGGAATATAGTAGACTTTCAGCGACTTAGATGAACCCTGATCACAGTGGGAAAGTGGTTTGCCAATGTTAAATGTTATGAAAAATCACTTATTGTATTGTACATAATTCTTAAGATTTATATTCAGTATGCTTTATTGGTTAATATAGTAGTCATTAGTTCCTGGGCGTCTTCTGTTCATAGTTGTATGATTTTTGTTAAATTACATATACCTATTGAAATGAATGAATTACGAAGGCAGTTTGCTTTGCAAAATATTTAAACATTGGAGTGTGATGAATCGTTCCATTGCCATTGCTGAAACCTCTCAAGTAAATAAGTAACCGTAGGAGGTATTGATATATTCCAAAAATGAACTTGATTCTCTCCCCTATCAAGAGTTCGACTCTTGGTTGCACATAAACTATAGGGAGGTGTTTAATATATAATTCTTGCCTTATATCCACATACCTTTATTTTTTCCCATTTGAGAATTTCACTCGAAAGTTGATATTTTGTGATGTGGTTTATACTATGCATTTTTCTAATTCATTGTGTATATGGTAGACAATTTTCTCCTAGAGGGGATCTGGTGTTTTGTGCATCGTAGTTGCAAAAATCTAACCACAAAAGCCCCGCATAAATGTTTTTTGTTTGTCTTTTGTTCAGCCCCCAATTTTTTTTTTAAATATTGAGGAATTTAGAATGTGCCTTGTTTATCATTAATAATGGTCCTTATGTACTTATTTTATCCAGATTTGTTTAGGGTACACACAAGCTCTCGTACTCCTGAGTCTGACCACCTCAAAATGGGTATCTTTAGTCAATTGGTACATTCAACAAGTTTCATACATGATTTGTGTACAGTCGAAAATTGTATCGCGCGAGATTTCTACCTTGGGTTGTTTATAATTCAGGCGGCTTCTTTTTTGTTGTGATTTAAATTAGGTCATGCAGACCTGTAGTTCGTGCATGTCATATTGTAGCGTGGCGAGATTTCAATCGGGAGGCTCATAAAGCTCTTGTTCTTGCTCGGGTCTTTCGGGAGACTTACGATGACAGAGCCCACAGGACATATATACGTTGGGCCGAGCGACACGAGGAAGGAGTTCACAAGTATCCGCGCGCTCCGTTCTTTCTTCATTTTTTCATCGCCTTTATTCCTAAACCCCTGTATCTACAATATCACAGTTGTTGGCAGATTAGGCTATAATTGCAGCCGATTCATTTATAAAGAAGTCTAAAATTGACTAGTTCAAATTAATGAAATCGGCCAATCAGTTCAAATTGTAGCCTAATTTAGTAACCCCGTCTGGTTTCTGTGGCATGCGTGAACTTACATTAAAAGAAAAATAAAGTTTTCTATATTCAAATAAGATAATTGAAATTTCTTGTTTACACAGATTTTTATTCGGTGTAAATTTCTTTGAACTAATTTTACGTGGATTTCAAGGATCGCCTGCGGCACAAAGGGTTCACACCCAGCCCCGGCTAAAACCAGGGCTCTCCCCCCCCCCTTTCCCCCAGCGTGACCGTTTCCCGTAAGGCGAAACGGCCACGCGCCTCCACCGAGTCGTTAGACTCACAGGAGGCAACACAGGAGTTCTCCGGAAACCTCATCGCCGCGGGACTGACTACTATTCCTAGAACGTCTTGTCGTTTTGCACGCCGACCACTCCCATGGTGGTCGGCCGAGTGTGAGACGGCCCTCAAACAGAAGCGTTATGCCTATAAGCGCCGCCCGAACGATTTTACTGTCGTTGAATTTCGTCGGGCTAGGGCTAGGTTCCGGTATATTTCGAAGCACGCCCGCTGCTCTTCTTGGCGGGCATACGTGTCTTCACTTAACGGGAAGACCCCTTTAGCTGAGGTGTGGAAGCGAGTCAAAAGGACTCTGGGTAAGTTCTCGCATAACCCCCCCTCCCGTTCTCCAGGAGAATGGGACCGCAATCTCGGAACCCGCGTCCGTGGCGGAATCTTTCGCGACCGCTTTCTCCGCATTCTCTAGCCGTGATGCTGCTCCGCCAGCATTCAATGCACGTCGTGATGTCGCGGAAGGCCGCCGGCTGGACTTTACCTTCAGAGACGGAGAACCCTTCAACGACGGGTTTACTGTGAGTGAGTTGCGCTCCGCTCTTGCTTCATGCGCGGACACCGCCCATGGTCCGGACGATGCCCCGTACGCCATGCTTCGACACCTGGGTGAGCGAGGCATGGCCTTTCTGTTAGATTTGTTCAACAAAATCTGGGTGGAGGCTCTCCTTTTTCCTGGACAGCGGAGGCCATCTGTCTTCTGCACAGTGCGGCTTCCGCAAGTTCCACTCCACGTCGGATGCTCTGCTCCGACTGGAAAATGCCGTCTGCGAAGCCTTCCTTCGTAGACAGCACTACGCCACGGAGTTTTCGATCTGGAGAAGGCTTATATCTGAATTTTTGCGAGATCGTCGATTCCGCGTACGGGTGGGGGGAGCCCTCTCCAACCCAAAGGAGCAGGAAGAGGGTGTCCTCAGTGTCACACTCTTTGCCCTGAACATCAAAGGCATCCCCTCGGTGCTGCCAGAAGATGTTCTCGCTACGCTCTACGTGGACGACCTTTCGATCTCTTTTGGCGCGGCCCAGATGCCAACTCTGGAGCGTCGACTCCAACAGGCATTGAACCGCGTCTCTCGCTATGCCGAAGTGCACAGGTTTCGGTTTTCTTTGGCCAAGACTAAGGTGGTGCACGTCTGCCGCCATCCACGGCTCCACCCCGACCAAGATTTGTTTCTTAATGGGGTGCGTTTGGATGTGGTTGAATCGCACCGTTTCGTTGGTCTTGTATTCGACCGACGCCTCACCTGGGAGGCTCATATTCGCAGCCTTAGTCTCTTGTACCCGCGCCATGGATATTCTCCGTTCCGTGACGTTCAGCGCTTGGGGCGCTGATAGGGCTACTGCCCTACTTTTTGATCGATCCTTTGTTCGTTCGAAGCTCGACTACGGATGCGAGTTTTATGCGTCCGTTGCCGATCGTTTATTGCGGAATGTTGACTCGATCCACCACACCGGCCTTCGCCTTGCGTCCGGTGCCTTCCGCACTTCCCCCATTGAGAGCCTGTTGGTCGATGCTGTCGAGACGCCACTCGCTTGTACGCGCGAGCCCGGCGCCTCCCTCAATCGCCAACAGCTCTCACTGCATCCGCAGTTGATCTCGACGGAACCTATGCCGCCGAGAGACGCCAGTCATACCCTAAGCCATTTGGTTTAGGGCTAGGAAACTCCTTCGAGAGCTAGGTATAGCTCTCGGGTCGGTGGCGCCCCTGGTTCTGCCCAGGACTCCACGCTGGAGGGTACCACATTTGGCTATTTGTCGCCACGCCTCTGCTCTCAAAGCTTGTACGGCGCCGGGAGTATTGCGTTCGACCTTTTTCAAGCACACCTCGTGTCACGCTGGAACCGTTCCAGTGTATACGGATGGCTCCAAGTCCCAAGAGGGGGTCGGCTTCCACGCCGTATCCCCTCTGTTTGAAGTCAGCGGGGCTCTGCCAGGCGCTGCGTCTGTCTTCACGGCCGAGCTGGTGGCAATACATCACTCGGTACTGGAGATCACGCGACGTGCCCGGTTCGGAGACCGGATTGTGATCTATAGCGACTCACAAAGTGCCCTGAGTGCTCTCGGGGCATTGGAATCTCCGCATCCCCTGGTTCGCGAAATCCGTGACGCCACGGTTTTTGCGAGCCGGGCAGATGTCGTGATTATTTTCTGCTGGGTTCCTGGACATGTAAGAATTGCGGGGAATGAGCGCGCCGATGAGGGCGCCAAAGAGTCCGCGAGGACTCTGCGACCGGACCAGCGTTTCGCTCTTCCTCACACCGACTACATGGCAGGAATACGGGCAGCTCTTCGGACTGCTTGGCAAAGAAGATGGGAGACGGTCCAAGGGAACTTCAAGTTGCGTGCCATTGCGCCGCGACTGTTCCCATGGACCTATCCCCCAATGCCGCGACGGCTCAGGTTGCTTTCTGTCGTCCCTGAATCGGACACACTCGTGTGACGCATCGCTATCTGATTGAGCGCTCGCCTGCGCCCTATTGTGACGAATGCGTCGTCCCCCAGACTGTTTGGCACATTCTTGTCGAATGTTCCAGTCTGGGTGATTTCCACGCACGATACCTGTCCCGCTACCGGTATGTGCGGGGTCGCTACCGCCCGTCTTTTGTACTCGGGACGAGTTCGTGCACATTGACTGGTGGCCTTTTATGGGAGGCCGGCCTTCTCTCCTTTATTTAATTAGGGTTTATTTTTTCGTTATTGTTGTTTTTTGGTAGGTCACACGCTCGTGCGCCGGGGTGAGGGGGACCTCCCCCCGCCGCCGGAGATTGCTTCCTAATTGTTGCGATCTTCCCTTTTTATCATTTTTGTGTTTTCATATTCTTATTTTAAAGTAGCCTAGTGCTAGGCTATCGTGATTACGGCGCTTTATGCCCAAGTGGGCAGTCGACAGATAGGCTCCTAAAATAAAAAAATAAAACAAATCAAGGATTCTCTGTCGTTTTGGATTTTTTTTATCATTTAATTCTACGTTTACTTATTTTATTTATGATTATTTACTCTGAGCAAGTGCTAATGCATTAATCTACCTAAAAATATTTCTGGCAATACATATATAGTGAACTTTGCCCATGTGAGTGATTATCAGTTTCCAAGACTAAAGGTGAAATATATTTGGGAGTTTAATGTTGTCATAATGGACCCTTTTAATATTCTCGTTACTTATCATCGGCGAAGCTTAGAAATTAACTGATAAAGACAGCCTTTTAGTATGCTTGTGATGTGAAACTGGTATTTGACTGAACTAATTGGTGATCTTAACGAAATTATAGATGTAAGCGTTTTGTACATAGCAATGTTTATACAATTTATCATCAAAGCTGTTAAACTTGTCTACATTCTTATAAATACAAGTTGACAGACATTATTTTAATTTTCCTGGTCTCAAAGGGGTGCGCCACGTCATTATTAAATTGAACTTGCTCTTAACTTAACCATTGGATTCAGACGTGTTGTCGCAGCTAGTATATCCTATCTTGTAATTTTAATGTTTACTCTGATGCAGGTGGAAGGTGTCCCAAAGGGCAGCGTCTTAAGTTTTGCTTGTTTCGTCCTCGCTATCATTAGTTAGTGTCTTCTCTCCCAGAGGGAGTTTCAGCCACTATTTGTAGATGATCTGGCACTCTTGTGTGCATCTCTGCTGCTTACATGTGCAGCCTGCCGCTGAAAATTAACTGTTGATGTAGTATCTACGTGAACTCTTGAAAGGATATAGTTTCTTAGTTACTAAAACTAAGGCGATGCACCTTGACAGGTTGAGAGGTTTTCATCCTCCCCCCATCTCTTCATTAGAATAACTGATTGAATTTGTTTGAGTTCAAATTATTGGGTGCAACCCTCGATTCCAAAAGGGCATGATTAACCCCACTTGCGAGGCCTTAAGGTTAAATGCTTTAAAGCATTTCATCTCTCATAAGTTTTATCCCGTACCTCGTGGGGTAGTGACACACGCTGTGGATGTTGTACACCTCCCTTGTTCAATCTCGTTTAGATTATGGGGTACCAAGTATACTCCCAGACTACCCCTATCAACCTTAAGATTATTAGATTTCATTCGAAAATTATGGTACGGCTATCCAGCGGTGCCTTTACCCATATCGCTTGGCAATAGTCTGTTGGTCAGGGTCGCGTTCTGTCGCTCTCTTACCTTAACATAAGAACATAAGAAAAGAAGGAGACTGCAAAAGACCATTCATGGCCTACACTTGGCAGCTCCTGTTCCAGTCAACACACAAAAGATTTCTTACCAGAGAAAAGTCATTAGAAGTGAGGTGTCTTGTGCTACCGCTCGCGTTTAGTAGACTCCAACTACCGCAGTGCACAAGTGTCTATTTGCGGCCCCGTCTGCAGCGTACTATGACAGACTGCGTCCATATATAGGACTCAGAAAGGGTAACCGCATGTCCCTGCTGTACTCCCATTTCCTCTATGTGCCCACCTTGTTGAGCTTTCCCGTAAGGGGCGCGGCGATTTGCCATCCTGGCCGCTGTGCTGACGGGACTCAGCGCCCCGTCCGGCCCCAACTTAGCCTCTTCTTTCAGACAGCCTGTATTTCTTCCCTACTTCCTCACTTCCCCTAACCCCTGAGCTCCGCTTTTGGATGGTAGGTTTTTAAAAAACCTGCTTCATCCACACCCACACCTTCCTCACATCCCTTATCCTTCTCTCTTAACACTATCAATTTTACGCGTTTCCAAGGTGGAGCCGCCATGCTGAAGGACTGCCAGGCCACCAGGCGGGAGGGGTGGTCTCAAGTGGCGGCACCTGGCTCTGCCAGGCCTGTACGCACTCCTTGCGAGGGGTGATGAGCGTTTGCTTCCCGTAAGAAAAAGAGGTTCACCATGCCCAATGATGTTAAAATAAAAAATCTCGCCTCAATTTCCCGTTTTCCATCGTCGGAGCCGCCTTCGGGCAGCTCCACACAAAAATGTAGGCCCCCCCCCTCCTTGTGCTCTCGTCGGTGACTCTCCAGGTGCTTTCGGGCGCGGCCGTCCCCCCTTTACTGGCCAAGGGGACTGCCAAGAAAGCCAGCAAGCAGCCCATAGCGGACCGCTTCCCATTGAAGCGGCTCGGTAGGGCAAACCCCCTTAGGGGGGAGAAGGAAGCCAGGCCCCTTCGCTCGCTTCCCTCAAAAGACTTGTGAACGCGCTGCCAATGAGACCTGTGATGTCCGGGGGGGGGGGGGCAACAGCAGCCTCCCCCCCCCCCCCCCCCTCCCTGAGAGAGACATGGTCGTTGAGGCAACATAGCCTCAGACGGTAGGGCCTTTCATGGGAGCGAGTCCGGGCTTGGCGCCAAGCACCGAACCCGAGTCCGCCCCTATGCAAGGTCCTCCTCAAACGGCTAGGGTTTCCGAGGCAGTAAAAGGAGGGGAGGGATCTCCTCCGACCGGTGCCCTTGCGACTGCCAGGAGCTTCTCCATCTCGGAGAAGGACCTAGCTGAGGCCGGTCCATCTGGCCTGGGGGCTCCTGCCGGCGGAGGGGAGAAGTGGGTTCATTTCCCGCCCTCGTCTCATAAAAAGAAAAAAAGACTAAAAAGACTCGGGACTCCTCTCCATCCGCGGGGCCTGCGGGGACGGATGGGTCTGCTGCTTCGGTAAGCGACCAAGCCAAGATCAGCACATCCGTCCCCTCTGCCCCCCGGGTGCGAAGCCCCTTACTTAGACAAAAAGGCGCAGGGCGGAGCCTCGATGACATCGGGGGCCCTCATTCAGAGGTTACCTGGCGCTTTTGAACCCGATGGCTTCAAACGCCATGAACTTTGTGAAAGGAGTACTTTATGCGAGGCAACTCGTTAACTACTATATAGAGGACATCACCTTAAAGTTGGCTGACTATAGGGCGGTCAAGGTCGAACGTGTGCATGAGAAAACAGGGAGGGGCCTTGAGACCCACCCCTACACTCTTCGTCAGGTTCGACTGTGACAAGCTCCCTGAGTCGGTGCGTGCCGGTTGATATGGCTACCCCGTGAAGGTTTTTTTTTTTAATTTTATAGAGACCATCTGGCAACCCGCGTGAAGGCATTCGTGCCACTGCCGCAGAGGTGCTATTACTGCCACCGCTTCGGTAATACGAATCACTCATGTAGACGTGCAAAGTCGGGGTCACGCGAAGAATGTGTAAATTACTCCAAGGCCGCACACGATAAGTCCAAATTGTGTGTGGCCAAGTGTGTCAATTGCGGAAAGCTGCACCCCGCTTCTTCGAACCAATGTGGTGCATATCTCCTCGAGAAAAATCCTGGCCGTTCAGGCCCAGGATCGACTCTCATTCCGCGAGGCTAAGGACTTGGTCCTGGCGCCCCCGGCTCTGCCTGGGACGTCTTACCCCTCAATGGTTAGAAAGACACCCTCTGCTCCTGGTCCATCTAGCCCAACGAGCACGGTTTCCGCGCCCAAACGGAGCCCTTCTGCGGGTTCTACGCAACCCGGGCGCTCTCCTGGTAAAGCTGGCGGCACAAAGGGTTCACACCCAGCCCCGGCTGAAACCAAGGCTGCCCCCTCCTTTCCTCAGCGTGACCGTTTCCCGTAAGGCGAAACTGGCACGCGCCTCCACCAAGTCGTTAGACTCGCAGTCGGCAACACCCCCTGAAGTTGGTCGCCAGGCCAGCTTCCGGGGTTCTTAAAGCTGCCCCCCGAAAGGAGGACAGCAACAAATGAGCTTTGGTTCCTTCGCCCACGCCTAGTGGTAGGCTGGATGTGGTATGGGCCCTCGAAAAGAGGGCCCCTCGCTGCCGAAGTCGCAAACCCGCCTAAGGTTTCGAGACGGAGGGAGGAAAAGACTCGCTTGGCCAGCCCAACCTTCCCCAATAAGTCCTCGAAGGCGACAGCGCATTGTCCGGCCAACAGCGCCCGGGGTTCTGCCTCCGGGAAGCGTACGGCCATTCCCGTGAGGGTCTTCTGTTCGAAGAGAGCATATTCCTTCAATGGAATTGCCGTGGACTCTGGGCCAACTTGAAGGACCTGCAGAGGCTCGTCTCGTCGTCCCCCGTTAGCTATTTTCATACAGGAGACCATGCTAGGTGCTATTTGGGTTTTGCGACCCCACCACTACGGGATGGGGGCCGAGCTGGGGAATGCGCGGTTTACACCCGGCATGATGTCTTTTCAATTTAGATACCTTTCAGGCAGTGGCTGTGCAGCTTCACCTAGATAGGAAGTATACTGTTATTTCTGCGTACATCCTACCGTCAGCTGACTTCGACGCGGGGGACTTCCGCCGCGTCGTGGCACGGATGCCAAGGCCCATTCTCTTGCTTGGAGATCTGAATGGCAGACATCCTCTCTGGAGAGACTATTCAATGAATCCCAGGGAACAAGTCCTTGCCGATCTGATCGAAGAGCTTGAGATAGGTGTCCTAAATGTGGCTGAGTTTCCGTATCACTGCCCGAGAACCGCTTCATTTTCTTGCCTTGATATATCTCTGTGCTCTCCTGATTCACAGCCTGATTTTGATTGGGTGGTGGTCCGTGACCTCCATGGTAGTGATCACTTTCCCATTCAAATAATATTTTCTGGGCGGCTGCCGCCTGCGAGCCCACCTCGGTGGTGCTTGGCGCGTGCGCGGTGGCCTGCATTTCAGGAAATGACTGAATTCTCTATCGCAGTCGAGGAGTTTAGGTCGGTAGATGAGGCCGTTGAGTTCTTCTCCGGCAACCTTATCGCCGCGGGCCTGACTACTATTCCCAGAACGTCTGGCCGTTTTGCACGCTGACCACTCCCGTGGTGGTCGGCTGAGTGTGAGACGGCCCTCAAACAGAAGCGTTATGCTACATGCGCTATAAGCGCCGCCCGAACGTTTTCACTGTCGGTGAATTTCGTCGGGCTAGGGCTAGCTTCCGGTATATTTTGAAGCACGTCCGCCGCTCTTCTTGGTGGGCATACGTGTCTTCACTTAACGGGATGGGCGGGGTCGCCACCGCCTGTCCCTTGTACTCGAGACGAGTGCGTGCACACTGACTGGTGGATTTATAGACTTTTGGGGGGAGGATGGTCTTCCTTTTATTTAACTAGTTTTTTTTGTTTTCTTTGTAGGTCGCACGTTCCTGTGCTGGGGGGACCTCCCCCCCCCCACGCAGGAGCTTTCTTCCACCTTGTTACGATTTTTCCTTATTATTGTTGTTGTTATTGTTTTTCATTCTTATTTTAAAGTAGCCTAGTGCTAGGCTGTCGTGAGTGCGGCGACTTGTGCCCAAGTCGGTAGTCGCCAGAATGCCACGTAACTTTAAATTCCTCTCGACCGTCTCCAATCTTCTTTGCCAAGCCGCCTGGAGGGCAGCCCGCATTACTGCCATGTAATCGCTGTGAGGAGGTGCCAAACGCTGGTCTGATCGCCCAGTCCTCGCTTACTCTTTGGCGCTCTCATCGGCGTGCTCATTCCTGATATTCCTACATGTCCAGGAACCCAGCAAAAGATCTTTACATCTGCCCAACACTCCAAGGGTTTAAGGTAAAGAACCAGTGGGTTGCTGCCCAATCCGAGTGGATTCTACATTGCAGCTAGGATAAAACGAGGCAAATTATCTATAAATGGTGGAGAACACTTTGTGATAAAAAGTTGAAAAAAAAACGGTGTTAAAAGATTCCTTTGCCAATATTAATCGAAGACGGGTGTGTTGCGGGATAGTTAAAAGGGTCGAGAAACAGGACAACCGGACAGTGGCGAAATGGGTGCAGCCTAATAAAAGGTGGGCAACCGATTGGTCCCCACCGCAAAAACTACAGCAAGGGCTGATTTGAACATCACACGAAACAAGATGGCCGTGAGTAAGTCTTGTGTGGCCAATGCGAACTCGGCAAAGTGGTACCTCCAACGACCGCAATCTATGACGGCTCGAGGGTCTAGAGTGAACAGAATTTTTAATTTTGTACAGTTTCGATAATGAATAGTCATCCCAACCATTCTGCCACAGTTGAAAAATATATTTTCTTATTGAAAGAAAGTAGTTCCTAAAAGGCAGAGCCGTGTTCTCAGGAGACGTAATAGGCTGAGTGGGCCAGCCGATCAGCCCTCTCGTTGCCCAGGTCCTCTACATGCCCAGGGACCCAGCAAAAAAAAATTATATCGGGGGGGGGCGCATTTTGGATCAGCCAGTTGCAAATTTCTGTGACTAAGGAATGGGACGCATTAAAAGATCTAATTGACAAAATCATTAAAAGGTAAAATTTGGATGAATCTAAAGGCTAAAAGGATTGCTGAAAGTTCAGCGGTAAAAATTGATGCTGCTGGCGGCAGAGATAAAGTTAGGAATTCTCTTCCTGGGTAGATGGCTTCGGTGCCCACGCCACTGTCCGACTTCGAGCCATCCTTGTATAATGGGCAGCATTGTTTGTGTGAGGTCAAATGCTCTAAGAACAGGCTCTTAATGATGCGAGGGTCCATGGAAGATATCCAGGCTCCCACATGTTGGTACATATACTGTGGGGAGAGGAGCACGCCAACTAGGGGTCAGTAAGGATGGAAGGGTAAGGATCCTTGGAACACCCAGGTTTGAGAGATGATCTCCTATGCGAAGGTTCAAGGGGCGGGGTATAAAGATGGCAACTTATCATATGCCGCCGTTGATTCGGCAGCATACAGGCATCTAGACCTCTGATACAGGGGCTTGGTGTACTCGGCAGAGGTATCACATGCAGACTTGAAGTCTATGGTAGGGCAAAGGGAGTACCTCACTCGCAGTAAAGGCTGTTTACAGGAGAAATACGGAAGGCTCCACTAGAAAGGCGAATTCCGAGGTTTCGAATGGGGTTCAGCATTTTCAGGGCTGAAGGGAAGCCGATGAGTAAATTTGACAGCCATAATCCAATTTGGATTGGACGAGGGCTGTGTATAATGTCCACAATGTTTGTCGGTAACTGCCACACGAAGTGTGTGAGAGGACTTTCAAAATGTCTAGGCCCGCAGACAGCCTGTTCGAAGTCGGCGTAGGTGTGGTAATCAGGATCATTTTGGATCGAGAGTTACGCCAAGAAGTATATAGTTTCCAGTATCTTATGGATACAGGGTGGCGGAGGAACAATCGCTGAAGTGAAGCCAGCATGCTCATAGAGTTTGAAAATATGGTATATGACCCTGGTGGATTGAGACCGAGGTCGTGTACGGCTAATTTGATGGCTACGCGTTCTGCTGAGAAGACATATGCTGTAGGTGGTAGGATGGAACGTAAGGTATGAGAGGGAAGGACCACTGCACTTTCATTACCGACATCCGTTTTAGACCCGTCGGTATAAATAGGTATTTATCTGTGGTGAATGTCGACGTGCTCTTGGAACATGGCACGTAGAGCTGTGGTTGGCAGCTGACCCTTGGGGCCTCTCAGAAATGTTTCGCAAAACTGAGCAGTCCTGCGAGTGCACGGAGGTAACGTAGGTGCTCTTTAGAAAGTAACAGAGAGGTGTCGAAGCTCGACTGTTTCTAAGAGTTGTGCTATACGCAGGGTGTATGAATAGAAAGTGCAAGGGCGAATCTCCGGCGGAGGGGCCGTGGAGCAGAGAATTGGAGAGAGTTTAGAGCGCACACGGAGGGCTCTGATGTAGAATCGGAGGTAAAATTCATCACGACAAGACAAGAGGGAAATAAATCCCATTTCAGCATAGAGAAAGATCACAGGGAAAAATTTAAAGGCTCTTGTAGTAAGGGGAAAACCTCGGTGATGTAGGAGTTCAGTCTATTCAGTTGCTTTTGGAAGCTGAGCCATACAAATGGCAGCCGTAATCAAGATTTGATATGAGATTTTTGTTTTAAGGAGCTCATCTGGCGATGCCTACTAGGGAAACATTCGCCGTAATCACGCTACAGCCTAATACTAGGTTAGATTAACAAACAAAAACATACAAAACCCAAATAACAAAGATACAAAAAAAAGCAAAAACTTGCAAAAAAATCAAAATAAACAAAAAGCAAGAAGCAGAAAACAAGCTACGGTGTCGGGGGAATGCCGCATTTCCCCAGCGCAAGAACATGCGACCTACAACAGAGAGAGTCAAATAAAATGAAGAAGACCAGCCTCCTCCAAAAAGTGAAATAGCACGCAAGTCAATATACAAGAACCCGTTCAGAGTACAAGGGGAAAGCGGTAGCGACTCCGCTCGTCCCGATACGGGGACATGTAACGTGCACAAAGATCACTAAGACTGGCACCTTCAATAAAAATGTGCCGAACAGTCTGAGTGACAAAGCAGTCATTGCAATAAGGTGGAGCGTACGTTACATCAAATGGAGGTGAATCCCGTGATTGTGGCCTATACGAAGATGCCAGAAAGCGACCTGAAGCCATCGCAGCATTGCGGGGTAAGTCCATGGGTAACTTTAAGATCCAGTTGGCCGTCTCCGATCTACTTTGCCAAGCAGCCCGGAGTGCTGCCCCGAATCCTGCTCTTTAATCGGGGTGAGGAAGAGCGAATCGCTGGTCTGGTTGCCCCATCTTCACAGATTATTTGAAGCCCTCACGGCGCGCTCATTCCTTACAATTCCCACATGTCCAGGAACATAGCAGAAAGTAATCTCGACATCCACCCAGTTCGCGGCGTGGGTAGCGTCACGGATGTCGCTCTAGATCACAATCCGGTCTCCGAATCAGCCACGAGGCGTTATCTCTCGTTCCGATCGGTATATTGCAAGCAGATCGGCCGTGAAGACAAACGCAGCGCCAGGTAGAGAGAGCCCCACTGACTTCCAACAGAGGCGATACGCCTTGGAAACCAACCCCCTCCTGGGACTTGAGTCATCCTTATACACTGTCACGGATCCAGCGTGACACTAAGCGTGTTCCAAAACGGCCGAGCAATATTCCCGGTGTTGTGGAAGCTTTGAAAGCAGAGACGTAGCAATAAATAGTTAGGGTGCGTCCTGGCAAAAAATAGAGACATTACCGCCCCGTGAGATACACCCAGCTCTCGACTGACATTTATAGCCCTTTGGCTCTAGAGTATGACTGGCGTCTCTCGACGGCATAAGCACAGTCGAGATTGGCGCCAGGAAGCGCCATTCGCGCATACAAGCGTATAATGCACTGTACGCAGCGCAGAGGGAGTGATATCCCTTCAGTATCGACAAGTAGGATCTAAATAGGGGACGTCCATAAGCCACCGGTCGCCAGGCGAAGACCGGTGTGGTAGATTGAGTTCACCTTCCGCAATACACGATCGGCTGCGGATGCAAAAAACGCATTCATATTCAAGCTTCGAACGAACAAAGGATAGATAAAAAACCAAGGCAGTAGCCCTATCAGCACCCCATGTACTGAACGTCATGGAACGAAGAATGTCCATGGCGTGGGTACAAGATACCCTAAGGCTGCGAATATGAACCTCCCAGTAGTCAGACCCTCAGCGATGAGGTTACCGGAGACCAACTCAACGACTTCAAGCACCGACCTGAAATCAGTCACTTCCCGAAATGCTTACCACCTCGCTGACGCCAAGCACCACACAGGGGGTGGGGTGGGGGGGAGGTTCCTCTTAGGCGGCAGCGGTCCATAAAAGGATATTTGAATGTAATATGGATGGATGTCATCGACTACCTCCCACCCCAAATCAGGCTGTGCATCCGTGGAGCACAAGGAAATATCAAAACAGGAAAATGAATCGGTTCTCGGGCAGGGGTGCGTAAACTCATCTACATTTAGGACACCTATATCCAGCTCGTCAATCAGGTCGGCAAGGACCTGACCCATGGGATTGATCGAGTAGTCTCCCCAGAGGGTGTGTCTACCATTCAAATCCCCGAGCAAGAGAAGGGGCCTCAGAAACCGTGCCACGACGCAGTGGAGGTCCCCTGCGTCGAAGCCAACTGACGGTGGAATGTACCCAGAAAAACCAGTATACCTTCTATCCAGGTGCAGCTGCACTGCTACTACTTGAAAAAGAGTTAGTTGAAGCTAAGAGAAAAACAAAGACATCATGTCGGGTGTAAATCGCGCATCTTTCTGCCCGGCCCCCATACCGTGGTGGTGAGGTCTGCAGGACGTTAGGGGGCACGGCCTGACGGTCCCTGCTATCCGTTACCCTCCTAAGAGGGTAGGCCCTATCTAGCCAGCCACACCCACCGGGAGCAGCCGATTTTAGGTTGCCTGCCTGTTCTATTGGCAGTCCCCTATGAAAGTAAGTAAATAAGTAAAGGAGGGACTGCCGCTGTAAAGAAGATGGAATCGCACACGGCCGCGTCCACAGGGTGAGGAGGAGTCCACCGCATCCGTAGGCTTAGGAGAGGAATAAACCTCCTCTCCGGGAGAAGAAGGTTGGAGGGGCCGCTGACAAAGCAAAGGGGGGAAACCTCCTTTTCTGATGTGGAGTTATCCCTGACCATTAAGCAAGATTTCTCAACCCCTGCCTCTGACGGCCAACACTAACCCCAACAAAGGAACGGCACTACTGGGCGCCTTTCATTGCTCCCCGTCGCTATCACTGGATAGGGTGGTATATGTCTTCTCCGACACCCTTTGAGAAAACCTGGACCAAATCATTCACTCGGCGTGGTAGTCAGGTCGGGATGACGGATCCGGCTTAGTGACCAGCTTATGAGCGGTTAGGTTCACCACGCCTAATATATTTTCATAGGACTGTTCGGTTCCGTAATCCAGATGAGTGCCAGATCGAGGAGGTGCATGGGCAGGAGAAGAAGGGGTCAACAAACAGCGTAGAGAAAAGGTGATTTTAGAGGGACGACGGAAGGGCAGGGTCAAGATGAAGGAGAGTTGGTCAAGGAGAAGGAAATTACGGGTTAGCGAAAGAAGGAAGAGAGACTCAGCTGGGGCCGAACGAGGCGCTTAGTTCCATCAGCTCGGCGGCCAGAAAAACCTATCGTCGTGCCCCTTACGGGGTACTGTCTTTGAAATGTGCCATTGTTCTTCGGTGGGTGGGAAAATGAACGCAAGGGGAAAAACTGATGGAGCAAGGCTCCAACTGAAGCGGAAGAAAGTCTTTGAAGATAGAAAAGCACGCTTGTCCGAGGGGAAAGAGACATAGCATTCTGCGCGGAGGCTGGTAATGGCAAGAAGAGAAAAGCCCCTGTATTCAGTCAAAGGACACGGTTCAGAATTGGATCAAAGCGAGAAACCTGCGAGGGTGATGATGAACTGTACATTACACATACAAACTCGACTAATGACTAAACTAAGGTGTTGTAGAGTTCAAGTAATTCGCGACAGTCAGCGTCCCGTGTACTGTTGGACAAATGAATTCGAAGGTTGAGTAGACTGGTTGGTGAAAGTAAGGTGTGAGTCTTTCATGGAAGCTTATCAACAAACATAAAGACTAGAAACCTCACTGATTGTTTCGCTGGTATTGGGTCCAATATATCAATACGGTCAAGGTTTTAGTGTATCCTTTGCGGCAATTGGCGAATACGATAAAGGACACAAGAAGATTTCTGTTGGGAGAAGAATTGATGAGAAGCAATCCACTCAACGACCTCATTGATGGCTAGTTGGACCTGTTTGATGGCCTTGGGGAGATACCTATTACTGTAGTATTTATATAGATCGTTAACTTAGAGTGTGCTGTTAATTGCACGTGGAAGAGAGGAAGTGACAGTGTTAATCACCTATGAAAAGAGCAGGACGCTTAAGACCAAACCTTGCTGAATGACCTTATTCTGTTGTAAGAGGCTGGAGTAAGAGGAACCTATACGAAATTGCAAAGACAAGTCGCACATGAAATGGAAAATTGAGATAGGTAGGCAAGTAGCATTGTAAGCGTTTCGTATGTCAATAACAACAGCAAGGGTGCTATTTCGGCACCAAATTGCATCCTTTACGTCGGGGCAAAATTAGAGAAGGAAAACCAGAACAATGCCAAATTTGTGCAAAACAATCTCGAAGTCAGAGAAGAAGGAATAGACCTTAGCTTGAAAGGAGTCTATCCATGATTTTGCATGAACAGAAGGTCATGACCATCGGACGGTAGGATAAAGCGTCTGAGGGGTCGAAGCCAGACCTGAATATAGGCACAGCGATTGTCCTACGTCATGCCAATGCGAAACTGCCATCCAGCCATATCTGGTTGTACAGATCTAGCGCGAAGTGAAGTGAAGATACATGTAGTTGTCGGATGAGGGGGGTAAGGAATTCTGTCAGTGCCAAGTACAGAGATTATACAGGATGAGAGGGCATGGCAGCTCTTCTTCAGAGAAAAGCCAGTTATAGTTCTTATCACTAGCAGGAAAGAAATAATGTACTCAGAAGTTAGATTGTATGATGAGGATATCGAAATTGCAGCGAAGTGTAGGCCCCTCCTCTCAGCAACCATTCTTTAGGAGAGTGAGCTTACGTGGGCGAACTCATCACCAGACGTTGTTGGGTGAGGAGGACGTAGGAATGCAGGAGACGTACGCCTACCAGGAGGAGAGGTGAGTCCCTTTAAGACCACGTCGTAGAATTGCTCCTGCCTGATTCATCTGTAATTTATGTTCTGAGACACGTGTGTTATAGTATCGGTGAGTTGTACGACAAGACTACACTAGTGAGACCATGAGGGAAAGACCCGAGGGAAGACTGTGTCAGAATAGTGGTGTATACAAAAATGGCTAGATGAGAAAATTAACGATTTTAGGAAGGTTGGGGCTTCATCACCTATGCGCAAATCAAATAGCCCATGGGAGCAGTATGTGCCAGCAGAGAAACTGAAACAGTTTGCTCTCTCCATTATTTCCATCTCCGTCTCGCACCGATTGGGCTAAGGTGCAGTAGCGAGGGAGAAAGCAGAAACTAGTCGTTACTTAAATCTTCTTCCCAGACATAGCCCAAGAGAAGTCTAGCCCCATTTTCTTAGAAAATAGGGAAATATCCAGACAGAAAAAAGTTTCAGTGGATAAATGGTGATAGATGGGCGAGCTGGCGTTCATACTCGAGAAGGACAGCTCGTTCATAAGGGATAGAAGAGTGGGCGCGAAATCTCAGGCAGTTGAAATCTCATAAAAAGGAGGGTCTGGGGAGCTAGAGGATAATGTTTGCGATAGAGTTAGTGGAAGGACGGTCGGAAGGAGATATGTAGACAAAGCATAAAGTGTACTATCATCTTAGGAAAAGGCAGAATGCCACCACATGAATATCGGTGGAAAGATAAAGAAGGTGACATGAGACTAATGCCCCAACTAAGATGGATGCTCCACCGCGGCAAGAATTGACCCGAGTAGAGGAGAACAAATGAAGCTAAACATAGATCCTCGGAACATGAGGTCCACCCAGGATTAGTTCCTAGGGACAGGCAACTAGGTTGATAAAAGGATAGAATAAATCTAATGTTTTCCCACTTAGCCAATAAATCACAGCAATCCAAGTGTACCACTGTGGGGAGATAAAATGGAAAGTAGGAGAATCTAAATATAAGATTTAGCGCTTGGACACGAGGGCAGGGATATTCTATCCGGGAGGATCAGATGAACCGTAGACTTTAGCTAGTTTATGATCAAGGCAACATTGATCTGTGAATGTAAGGTTAAGGTAGGGATGAGCAATAATTTTAAGTAGCAGATCATATTGAAGTTTATATAAACTTTGAGGATCGCACTTAAAGTTAGATGCAACTTTCGAATACATATAAATTTATTTGAATTACCTTTATGCATTTGTTTGCATATATTACATAGTCATTCATATATATATATATATATATATATATATATATATATATATATATATATATATATATATATATATATATATAGATATATATATATAGCTACACATTAAAAACTAAAGGTATTTTTTGGCATAGTTTTGCCACCCCATTTGAACTGTTTCCCTACTAATACCAGATTGGGGACCTACAGCTTAACGTGGAATCCGAACCACGATTTAAAATTCTACATAATGTGATAATTACCCAGGGCTCAGACGTCTTCCATCCAAGTACTAACCACAGTCAACGTTAGCTTAACTTCCGCAATGAGAATAAGTATTTATAAAGTATTGTATTTTTTAATCACATTTTATCTACGAATGAAATATATTTAAAATGTCTTATTTAAGAATATTTCACTTACATAAAAAAATCAGATGAGATTTTGGCAAAATGTTCAATAATTTATTTCCAATATCTCGTTGAAATCACAAATGCAACACGGGCCATATGAAAAGCATTCGCGGGCCGCAGTTTGCCCACCTATGGGTTTAGGGGACTGGGCGCTATCTTGGGGTGTTATTTGAAAGGGGAGTGAAGCTTTGAGTAGGGGAGGAAGAGGGATAGATTTAGAAGATGATGGGGGAGAGTAGAGAAATTAGGGCAAGGGGTGTGGGGACAAGAGTGAGAGACGAGCGCTTGAGGGAGGGATTTGCCTCGATGTATAGTGTTTGGGAGGAGCTAAGGAGAGGGATTCAGGAAGTGAATGAACGATTTTGGTTTGGGGAAGGCTTGGGCGGCGGGTTCTTAGGAAGGAGGGGAGATTAGAGATTTGGGAATGGACTGGGGGATAGGGTTTCAGAAAGGGCCTGGGGGTTGTAGTTTTAGGGAAGGGCTTGGTGAAGGGTCTGTGAGGTTGGGATTTTGTAATGGGATTTCAGGAATGGGATAAGGGTTTCGGGAGTGACCAGGTGCATTTGGTTCTGAGAGATACGGATTTCTGCTCCGGAATTTGAGGTGGAGTCTTTGGAGGCCTGATTTATAGTGATGCCTGGAGGGGATGAAGAAAAGGGGGGGATGTGGGAAGGAAGACCAAAATAGGTTCCTCAATAAATCTTCGATTTAGAGAAATGAATAACCTCGGGATGGTGGGCTCCACGGGGCATGCGTCTACGGCATGATGATACTGCCAATGGGTGTGTAGGAGGCCTCCTCAGGCGGGAACACCGGCAGATGGGGCGACATGAAGGTGATACTATCCTCACGAACATAGAAGGAGTGACATGGGAAGCGGGCACAGAGCTCCTACCGGTGATTCGGTTTTCGACGAGACTGCGGCTGGGTTTAGTTGACCAGGGGTCTCCAATGGATGAGTGTACAAGAGCTGAGTGGAATTGGGGATTTTTTGGGGGGGAGGGGATCAATTCAATGGGATTGGAAAGGTGCAGGGTGTGGATAAGACGGCGTTGTGGGCAGAGCGTGTTGCTGAGTGTGTTGGGTAAAGCATTAGTGACGAGCCCGATGGGGCGATGGCCTGTGCGCACTTGTCCCCTCATTGAATTGGAGGGACTGAACCTTCAACTCGAACTTAAAGGTCGGGCAGTGACGTTAGAATGCTGGGAGCTCTCCTGAGTAGTTTGAGCAATCAAGGTTTGCTCTACAAAGGAAGATGTGAAGGTCAAGGGCACCGTTCCGGCACAGTGCCACTGTCTTCGTTAGGTGCAGCTGACATACCCAAAAGTGTTACATTTAAAGTACCGTGTGGAGGTACCGTGCGGGGACGACCTCATCTTCGCACTTACAGGTGGTACCAACACTCCAGAATATTTAAAGAGTGCGACCCGGGTGTTAAAATGACAACATCAGTCTAGGGGCGGACACCCTTGCTTTTCCGACCTTATATTGAAATCAGTAGGCATTCTTGACTTTCTAGGGAAAAAGGTCCTCAAAAAGGTCGTCCATCGGTATGTCCGCAGACTCTTAGCACTAGTTGGTGCGTGGGTGTGGTTTCACGGTGGCACCACAGCTCAATTATCCTTGTGGGGCCGAGAAAAGAGTCCGTACAACCAACAGAACACGACCCTTTCTACGGACATCAAATCTCTCTTTTGAGATTTTTACATATGTAGCACCTTAAATTGTCGCTAAGGACTTGAAGGTAACGAGCCAATAAAGAGGAAGGTTTCAGGACAAGAAAGCGAGGGGCGGGAGGGAGATCGACTCTGTAATTGAAAATAAGTGGTGGACGTTAAGAGGGCGTTTGGGGCACGCGTTTTTTCCCGGGTAGTCGATGGGGTTTGAGAGGGTGGACGAGTTGGATCGGGGATAGATTGGGGTTGAGAAGAACGAGAAGATCGATTTACTTTGTTTTTTGAAGAGCTCATCTGGCGACTGCTTACTTGGGCATTAGTCGCTGTATTAAAACTGGCCTAGTTCTAGGCTACTTTAAAATAAAATTAAAGAGACAAAAAAACACCCCAAAAAGGAGGAAAGGAAGGAAGCTGGTGCATCGGGGAAGGTCCCCCCGGCGCAGGAGCGTGCAACCTAAAGGGAAAAAAAAACAAATGTAAAAAAAACAAAAACAAAAAAAACAAACCCTGCTTAAATAATAGGGAGAAGGTAACCCTCCCCCCCAAAATTCAACAAGTCCACCAGTCAATGTGCACGCACTCGTCCCAAGTACAAGGGAAAGGCGGTAGCGACCCCGCCGCGTCCGGTACCGGGACAGGCAACGTACGCGAAAATCACCCAGACTGGGACATTCGACAAGAATGTGCCAAACAGACTGGAGGATGATGCGGTCGTCGCAATAGGGCGCAGGTGAGAGCTCCATCAAATAGCGATGCGTCACACGAGTGTGTCCGATTCGGAGACGACAAAAAGCGACCTGAAGCCGTCGCGGCATTGGGGAAGGGGCCATGTAAATAGTCGCGGCGCAATGGCAAGCAACTTGAAGTTCCCTTCGACCGTCTCCCATCTTCTTTGCCAGGCAGTCCGAAGAGCTGCCCGCATTCCTGCCATGTAGTCGGTAGGAGGAAGAGCGAAACGCTGGTTTGGTCGCAGAGTCCTCGCGGACTCTTTAGCGCCCTTATAGGCGCGCTCGTTCTCCGCAATTCCTACATGTCCAGGAACCCAGCTGAAGATAATCTCCATATCTGCTTGGCTCGCCAAAACCGTGGCCTCACGGATATCGCGAACCAGGGGATGCGGAGATTCCAATGCCCCGAGAGCACTCAGGGCACTTTGTGAGTCGCTATAGATCACAATCCGGTCCCCGAACCGAGTACGTCGCGTAATCTCCCGTACTGAGTGGTGTATTGCCACCAGCTCAGCCGTGAAGACAGACGCAGCGCCTGGCAGAGCCAGCTGACTTCAAACAGAGGGGATACAGCGTGAAAGCCAACCCCCTTTTGGGACTTGGAGCCATCCGTATACACCGGCACGGTTCCAGCGTGACACGAGGTGTGCTCCAAAAAGGTTGAACGCAATACTTCCGGCGCCGTACAAGCTTTGGGAGCAGAGGCGTGGCGACAAATAGCCAAATTTAGTACCCTTCAGGGTACTACCTCTCGAAGGAGTTTCCTGGCCCTAAACCCAAAATGCTGAGGGTATGACTGGCGTCTCTCGGCGGCATAAGCACCGTTGATATCAGCTGCGGATGCAGTGAGAGCTGTTGGCGACTGAGGAAGGCGCCGTGCTCGCGCGTACAGGCGAGTGATGCACTGCACGCGGCGCAGAGCGAATGGCATCTCTCCAGCATCGACCAGCAGGCTCTCAATAGGGGAAGTGCGGAAGGCACCGGTCGCAATAAACGCTTGGCGGCGGATGCATAAAACTCGCATCCGTACTCGAGCTTCGAACGAACAAAGGATCGATAAAAAAGTAGGGCAGTTGCCTTATAAGAGCCCCAAGCGCTGAACGTCACGGAACGGAGAATATCCATGGCGCGGGTACGAGAGAACCTAAGGCTGCGTATATGAGCTTCCCAGGTGAGGCGTCGGTCGAATACAAGACCAAGGAAACGGTGCGACTCAACCACAGCCAGGCGCACCCCATTAAGAAACAAATCTGGGTCGGGTTGGAGCCGTGGATGGCGGCAGAAGTGCACCACCTTAGTCTTGGCCAAAGAAAACCGAAACCTGTGCGCTTCGGCATAGCGAGAGACGCGGTTCAATGCCTGTTGGAGTCGACGCTCCAGAGTTGGCATCCGGGCCGCGCCAAAAGAGATAAAAAGGTCGTCCACGTAGAGCGTAGCGAGAACATCTTCTGGCAGCACCGAGGTGATGCCGTTGATTCTCAGGGCAAAGAGTGTGACACTGTGGACACTTCGCTGCGGGACACCCTCTTCCTGCTCCTTAGGGCCGGAGAGAGCTCCCCCCACCCGTACGCGAAATCTAGGATCTCACAAAAATTCAGATATAAAAATTGGGAGGCGTCCCCACGCCCCCATCGTTTGGAGAGTCTCCATGATACTGTATCGCTATGCGGTATCATAGGCCTTCTTCAGATCGAAAAACACCGTGACGTAGTGCTGTCTACGAAGGAAAGCCTCGCAGAGGGCAATTTCCAGTCGGAGCAGAGCATCCGACGTGGAGTTGAACTTGCGGAAGCCGCACTGTGCAGAAGACAAATGGCCTCCGCTGTCCAGGAAAAAGGCTAGTCTAACATTTACCAATTTCTCCATTAACTTGCACACGCAAGAGGTTAGAGAGATTGGGCGGAAACCGGTCGGAGTAGAGTGATCTTTTCCCGGTTTGCAAAAGGCGAGCACAGTAGCGATTCACCATGAATCTGGGCGAAGACCGTCCATTCAGATCCTGTTGAACAAATCTAACAGAAAGGCCATGCCTCGCTCACCCAGGTGTCGAAGCATGGCGTACGGGACATCGTCCGTACCATGGGCGGTGTCCGCGCACGAAGCGAGAGCGGAGCGCAACTCACTCACAGTAAACCTGCCGTTGAAGGGTTCTTTACCTCTGGAGGTAAAGTCCAGCCGGCGGCCTTCCGCGACATCACGACGTGCATTGAATGCTGGCGGAGCAGCATCCCGGCTAGAAAATGCGGAAAAATCGGTCGCTAAGGATTCGGCCACGGACGAGGGGTCCGAGATTGCGGTCCCATTCTCCTGGAGAACGGGAGGGGGGTCCTGCGAGAACTTGCCCCAAATGCTTTTGACACGCCTCCACACCTCTGCTAAAGGGGTCTTCCCGTTAAGTGAAGACACGTATGCCCGCCAAGAAGAGCGATCGGCGTACTTCGATATATACCGGAACCTAGCCCTAGCCCGACGAAATTCATCGACAGTGAAATGGTTCGGTCAGCGCTTATAGCGCATGTAGGCATAACGTTTCTGTTTGAGAGCCGTCTCACACTCAGCCGACGACCATGGAAGTTGTCGGCGTGCGAAACGACCAGACGTTCTAGGAATAGTAGTCAGGCCCGCGGCGATGAGGTTCCAGGAGAAGAACTCAAGGGCCTCATCCACCGATCTAAACTCCTCAACTGAAATAGAGAATTCAGTCATTTTTCTGAAATGCAGGCCACCCCGTCCGCGCCGAGCACCCCCGAGGTGGGCTCTCAGGCTGCAGTTGCCGTGAAAATGATATTTGAATGGGAAAATGATCACTACCATGAAGGTCATCGACCACCCCCAAATCAAAATCAGGCTGTGCATCCGAAGAGCACAAAGATAGGTCAAGGCATGAGTCTACGGCAATTCCATTGAAGGAATATGCCCTCCAGGCCTAGCTCAGAGGGGACGCGGGGGCCCTCCTCGAACAGAAGACCCTCACGGGAATGGCCGGATAAAGCGCTTTCGCCTTCGAGGACTTATTGAGGGAGGTTGGGCTCGCCATGCGAATCTTTTCCTCCCTCTGCCTCGATACCTTAGGCGGGCGTTGCGGCTTCGGAGGCGGGGGGCCCTTTTTTCGAGGAACCACCGTCTCCGAGCCACTCGGTCCACCACTAGGCGTGGGTGAAGGAGCCGAAGCTCCCCGGAAGATGGCCTAGCGACCAACTTCAGGGGTGTTGCCTCCTGTGAGTCTAACGACTCGGTGGAGGCGCGTGGCCGTTTCGCCTTGCGGGAAACGGTCACGCTGGGGGAAGAGGGGGGAGCCCTGGTTTTAGCCGGGGCTGGGTATGAACCCTTTTTGCCGCCAGCTTTACCAGGGGAGCGCCCGGGTTGGGTAGAGCCTCGCAGAAGGGCTCCGAATGGGCGCGGAAACAACCATGCTCGTTGGCCTGGATGGGCCAGGAGCAAAGGGTGCCGTTCTAACTATTAAGGCATATGACGTCCGAGGCAGAGCCGGGCGCGCCAGGACCAAGTCCTTAGCCTCGCGGTTTGAGAGTCAATCCTGGGCCTGAACGGCCAGGATTTCTTCCTCAAGGAGGTATGCACCACATTACTTCGAAGAAGCAGGGTGCGGCTCTCCGCAATTGACACACTTAGCCACACACGATTTGGACTTATCGTGTGCGACCTTGGAGCAATTTACACAGACTTCGGGTGACCCCGACTTTGCACGTCTACATGAGCGATTCGTATGGCCAAAGCAGTGACAGTAATAGCAGCGCCGCGGCTGTCGCACGAATGCCTTCACGCGGTAGCGGTACCAACCAGCACGCACCGACTCAGGGAGCTTGTCACAGTCGAACGTGACGAAGAGTGTAGGGGTGGGTCTCGAGGCCCCTCCCTGTTTTCTCATCACACGTTCGACTTTGACCGCCCCATGGTCGGCCAGCTCTAGGGTGATGTCCTCAATGGAGTAATCAACGAGTTCCCTCGCATAAACTACTCCTTTCACAAAGTTCAGGGTAGAGTGCGGCGTCACACTCACTTGGGTGCCATGAAGTGTCTGGAGAGCACTTATTTTGACCGCCTCGGCGGGATTCGCCACATTCGCCAGAATTCTCCCGTCCGAAAAACGGGTCACCTTCAGCTCTCTACCAATTGCACTAGCTAATCCTCTCCTCTGATGGATCATGTTGCCTTTGGACAACATGGTGCCATCAGTGGAGCGAATAACGAAAAATCGCTTGAAGCCAGCGGGCTCGAAAAGGCCAGGTAACCTCTGAATGAGGGGCTCCGATGTCATCGAGGCTCCGCCCTGTTCACTCTTGGTCTTAGTCAGGGGCTCCGCACACTAGGGGGTAGAGGGGCCGGATGTGCCGATCTTGGCTTGGTCGCCTACCAAAGTGGCAGCAGACCCATCCGTCCCCGCAGCCCCCACGGAGGGAGAGGAGCACCGTGTATTCTTGGTCTTTTTAGTCTTTTTCTTTTCTTTTTTGGAGAGGAGGGTGGGGAATAAACCCGCTTCTCACCTCCGCCGTAGAAGTCCCCAGGCCAGATGGACCGGCCTAAGCCAGGTCCTTCTCCGAAATGGAGAAGGTCCTGGTAGTCGTAGGGGCTCCTGTCAGAGGAGATCCCTCATCTCCTTGTACTGCCTCAGAGACCCCAGCCGTTTGAAGAGGACCTTGCATAGCGGCGGATATGGGTTGGGTGTTTGGCGCCGAGCCCGGATTCCACCCCATTGAAGGCCGTATCCCCTGAGGCTGGGTTTCCTCAAGGACCATGTCTATCACAGGAGGGGCCTCCAGTTGGCCATCCCCTCCCAGGACATCGCAGGTCCCCTTGGCAGTGTTGCCAGTCTTGTGTGGGGAGGCACAGGCCTTGACCCCGGCAAGGTTTAAAATTCTTGCCAGCAGGTCTTTTAAGGGAAGCGACCGAAGGGGCCTGGCTTCCTTCTCATCCCTAAGGGGGTTTGCCATACCGAGCCGCTTACACGAGGGGCGGTCAGCAATGGGCTGCCTGCTGGCTTTCTTGGCAGTCCCCTTGGAAAGAAAAGAGGGGACCGCCGCTGGAAAAAGGGAGGTGCCCGAAAGCACCTCCAGAGAAGGGGGTGAGGGGGAGTCCCCTGCACCCGTATGCGAAGGAGAGGAGTAAGCCTCCCCTCCGGTTAGAGAAATATGGAGGGTCCCTTGCGCAAGCACAGGGGGGGGGGAGACTTCCATTTTTTTGGTTGAGGTTCCCGAGGGTGGCTCCGTCGTTGTTATAGGGGGAATTAAGGGAAGGTGTTTTTTTTTTCATCATTGGGCATGGTGACCCTCTTTGTTTTACGGGACGCAATTGCTCACCACCTCTCGCAGTAGCCCGCAAGAGGTGCTTACAGGCCTGGCTGAGCCAGGCACCGCCATTTGGGACCACCCCTCCCGCGTGGTGGCCTGGCAGTCCATCGGCATGGCGGCTCCACCTTGAACACGGCGTAAAAAAGATAGATTTTCAAGACGAGAGGAAAAGGGATGTGAGGAAGGTATGGTTGGGGATGAAGCATGTTGTTAAAAACCAACCACCCCAGACCGGAGCTCAGGGGTTAGGGAACATTGTTCCCTCCCCCCTCAGCCACGATCCGGGACGGTTGGCTTAGAAGAAGGTCAGCATCTACCCTGTGGAATTATAGGCTGACCAGAGAAAACTGTGGGAGGCAACGAATATGAACTACTCACTAACCTCTTGTACCCTTGCCCAATCATCCCCTATTCACTGCTAACACACTGCCGTCTGCAAGGCAACTAAGCTTTGCAGACGGCAGCGTGTTAGCAGTGTATAGGGGATGATTGGGCAAGGGTACTAGAGGTTAGTGAGTAGTTCATATTCGTTGCCAGGTCGCGTTTCGATTTAGAACCAGTTTTGGTTTTAGTTTTTCCCCCACATTAGTAATAATTAAAAAAAACCCTGAGGAGCTCGGCCATGTTAGCACTCTTGCATCAACACCCACTCCGTAAGGCGCTTCACCCGGCGTAACGAGTGGCCACCAGTGATTCGGATACCATCCTTAAAACTTACATTCACCCTCAAAATCTCTAGGGTTTGAAAGACAGCTACCAACCCCCAAAAGGAGATACATAAACCCTAACTCAATAAGTACTTTATTGATATTATATAAGATAAAAGAACAGGTAATTCAACAATCAAAAATTAACAATAGAGCTTTGTAATATTAAGATTTTATTTAAATATAATTCGTTCTAAGATCAGTGGGAGATTATATTTGAATGTGTTTGAGTGATTAATAAAAATAATATATATATATATATATATATATATATATATATATATATATATATATATATATATATATATATATATATATATATATATATATATATATATATATATGAGGTAATGAAAGAAGTACTATAGGTGTGTTGAAAGAGAAGATTTTATGCTGAATAGAAAAAAGCTAAATTACCCAATCCATATTTTTTCAGAGACTATTAAGGTCCTTGCCAAAAAGCTTGCCCCTCACGTTTCTAAGGAAAGATTGAAAATATGTATTTCTCGTCAAGTCTAATTGGTCAAACGTGAGCTGCGAATTATTAAAAATAATTTTTCATTTTTGTCTCTTTTGTTATTTATGGACAAATTATTTTAGGTAAAGAGAAAGAAGGGGAAATAAAGGAGAAGGGAATTGAAAATATTCGGAAAATTTTATATATATAATAAAGTATTAACTTAGATAAAATATCCTGAAAGTGGTGTAATGAGATGGTTAGTGTATGTTTCCAATGATTATATGTATATATATACATCTTGATGAAAACTTTATACATATCACCATCGGACGCTTATTATATTATCCAATATGAATAAAGCTTATTATAAAATTTAAAAAATAATACAAGTAACTCGGAAAATAACATGGAATGATTTTATATATATATATATATATATATATATATATATATATATATATATATATATATATATATATATATATATATATATATATATATATATATATATATATATATATATATATATATATATATATATATATATATATATATATCCCATCGTAAATTAGCAATTTTTCTGCGCTTTTTTTTATTTCATTGTTTATTCAGTAAATTAGCAATTTTTCTGCGCTTTTTTTATTTCATTGTTTATTCAGTAAATTTTTATTCTTCTAATTTGTTGTTTTCATTATTCTTACATTCATATACATTTAATATTCAAAATATTATTATTTCAAGTCAAAATTTTCTGATTTCATAAATGAGGGAAGTTATTTTAGTAATAAGTTTAACAATTTTAAACATTCAATTAAATTGGTCGTAAAATGAAGGAAATTCTTTACGCTCAAATCTAACGTTTTCAATTAAAAAAATGCTGGAAAAATAAAAAAAATCCCGATCAATGATAGAAGTCTATGGTACAAAATCACGAATTTGGTAAAGAAATTTAAAACAACCCAGATGGATCATGTTTTCTAAGTTAAATAAATATTTTACAGATTTATTTCTTTTACCAGTTGAAAAAGTGGAATCTAAACCTGACCACTTCAGCCAATTGGTATCCAAGGTTAGCTTTATTTTTATTGAGAGGATCGAATGTTGCGTTGTTTTAAAGTGGTTGGAATTATCTTATTTTTTGATCTCGCACCTTGTTTATCATGTTTCATTAATTGTCCTAAGCGACATACATTGCGAGCTGTTCTATTTCTATATTGTGAGGAGTAAAATGCAATTTTTTGATGGGATATATATATATATATATATATATATATATATATATATATATATATATATATATATATATATATATATATATATATATATTTAATTACAAATTAATTAAGGTTGTAACAAACTAATTTATTATAGCAGAAGGCAATGACTAACGGAATATATATATATATATATATATATATATATATATATATATATATATATATATATATATATATATATATATATATATATAACAAATATATAGATTAAGTATAACCTATATAGTGAAAAATGTCTGCAACACGTGTTAATAATGCACTTTCTATTGTGTGTACTTCATATACATACATATGTGTATATCTATATTTGCCCATATTGTAAATATACACTTATGTATCATTATATATGCACACTTCAAAGAATAAGAATTATAAGATCGAGATGTCATATTGTTTTAATTTGTACGTAAGAATAAATTTTCTATCTAATGTTTTATTGTAGTGGTTTCATTAATATTAATCATTTTTGACAATTATTGCGATTAACAGTTTAATTGTGAAAATCTGATACTAATCTAGCTTCTTTTTTTAACGTTCTATCACTTAAAATGGGTAAATTAGTTTTCTTATTCTTCCTTTGAATGATTAACGGTGTGCATTGCAGAGAATTTATATTCAAAACACATTTGAGTGAATGCATGACATTGCTGTACACAAGAGGCAAAATGGGCTTTATAGGGGAATATTAAAAAAAAAAAAATCTAAAATAAACAGTGGGCTTAGGAGGAGGTAGAAGGGAAGTTATGGTATAAGCTGAAGGCACGATTTAAAACCTTATAAACTGAGAATCTGAAAAGTTCATAAGCCATCTTTAGGTTTGGTGTATTCCTTCCTTGGAAAGGACGACAAAACCTAGTTGTAACCGTCAACGTTGACTCATAGGACATCAACTAGTTAGTACTAAGTTGTCGTCCTATGGCTGGACTTCTTGATCTCAAGATAGGCAACTGAATTCTCTTCTCATGGCTAGATAGATGCATGTCTGGTTTCATGTTACTCTCCCAGCGATCAACCATTATTTGTTGCCTATCCAGGATTAGCTACCTTAAACTATGACGTCATTAAAGTTTGAAGACGCCTTAAAAAACTACGCAACCTCATCATTAATATCCAGGCGACTTTTCACCATAATTGTGGATGAGGGAAACTTCAAACTTGCGTTATATACATAATGCAATGATTAACTTTGTAACTTAAAAAAATAGAATAAAATTGCTTCTACTATATCACCTCAAACTATGAAGTTTAAGTGTCACTATTTTAATAAATTTACCTCCACACGAGTTTCCGCACTTTGAATAAAAAAATAACGGTTGGAGCCCCGATAAAGATCTTCAACTGTCAACGGATATCGCTGATAGTTGCCATCGTTATTAGATAGGTTAGTAGAATCGGCTTATAAATGGAATAAACAATGATGCAGTAATATCCTTAAAAAGAGAATGGCTTTGCTGTCTTGTCATTTGTAACACGCAAAGAGCTTGGGAAGCAAGCCATTGTGAGTCAACTTTGGGTGAATAAACATAGATTTTCACTTATATACAAACCCCATAGCAACCTTTATATATATATATATATATATATATATATATATATATATATATATATATATATATATATATATATATATATATATATATATATATATATATACATATATATATATATATATATATATATATATATATATATATATATATATATATATATATATATATATAATATATGTATATATATATATATATATATATATATATATATATATATATATATATATATATATATATATATATATATATATATATATATATATATATATATTGTAAGGTAGGCTGCATTAGGATATTTCTCATCACATACTATCACATCTCAAGAGCTTATTAACGGCATTATTTTAATATCAAATTAGAAATGTGATCAGGTACTGAAACAAGAGAGAGAGAGTAGAAACGGGAACCGATGTCAAATAACAAAGGTATACTAAAGGTAGGATGTAAAGAATGAATAGTGAAGCCGAAGAACAGGTAGGGAGAGAAATAACCTAATAAAAAGCCTATTAATAACCCATAATTAGATACGTTCAACTTACTGAACTTGGTAGCCATAAATATTATGGCAAATTATTATTAGAGTTACTAATGTCTGTATGGTATTATGAATAATAAAAACAACGGTTTTAAACGGGATTTAAAGGATTACAATAAACGAACAGAAAATACTGAGAAGATAGAAAATTACCTAATAAAACCCCAAATTATATAATGTTCTTAACAAAGTAATGAATTCTATGTGAAATAAAAAGATAATTACTTCTTGACCACAAATTTTACCGAACCAATTATGCATCGAAAGTTTATGCTCGAATTTAATAGCTTTAAGGCAGATTCAAATTATGCATCATAATCTCACTATACGAATAATTATCGCACCTCTGTTAGTGAAATATTTTCATTTAGTCTTTTATTAATGTACTTATGGACTGTGACTAAATGGAACTCATTAAGAATGCTGATATCCGACCAACGATATTAATCGTGCAAAACACATTTTGACATTCGGAATAAACGAATTTTTAAACCTAAAATGTACACAAGCGCAAAGCATAAACATAGTCCTTGACTATTTTATCGGTATCTCAATATAGTGAAATGATATGTCTTTTAAATGAAAAAAAAAAAATAGTTGTACGTTCACAGTAAGAGCATATATATATATATATATATATATATATATATATATATATATATATATTAATCACAGTTTAATTATAAAAATCATCGATAACTTGAATATTAACCGGTCTATGTTACATAGAAAGGTTTTCATTACATTAATATACTTTTGTGTAATAATCCAAGTATGAATAACTAAATAAATACAATTTCGCAACAAATTTAACATTAACAACAACAACAACGGCGCATATAAGTTTTAATCAATATACTGTATGTTACGCAAAAATAAGTAGAGTTGATTTTAATATTTCTGTTTCATAATATTGGCGAATAAATCAAAGGATATTCAATTAAGAATGGATGTTAATAATTATATATTAAATATTTTCTGAGTTTAATAAACGTACTAATTCTTATTTTCGCATGTGTATTTTAAAATTATTTTAATGATCACTGAGTTATGAGAATGTCAGTCAGATTAGTCCTTTGGTTATATTTTTCAAACTAAACATCAGATGAAGTTTGTCCACGCTGCGGGCTGCTTTCACTGTTAGGCGATTTTTCCTAAAAAAAAAGAAGATTTTATAAAAAAAATTATGCAAATTTAATACAATTAAATGCTACTTTTTCAGTTACTATGAATCTCTCCCTAGTTCTAAACAGAAATCTAGTTTTCCCATTGCCAAATCAATTGTCAAAGTTAGGTTCCAGTGTCCTGTATCCGAAAATAACCAGCATTATGTAATTTTTATCATAATGATTAAAAAGTGCAAATTTAATGCAGAAATATAATTGATAGCAATAATGCATGATAAAAAAAATAGAAAATTAGGAAAAAGATTACCTGCAACTTGTTGAAAGATGAGCAGTTGTGTTTAGTTGGTTCATTTAATTTTAAAATCGTACTTTAAGTCTTATTACAATTTGCAACAGTTTTACTTTGACTTCAAATAAACAGTACAATAATTATTTTTAGAGTAAGAAACATTTTTGTAATTACCACACATTTCAATTCTGACAAAAGGCATTCACTTATAGCAAAAGCGGATAAAATATTTAACTCCAGTAACATGCACGACATTTAAAGATCCTTTGATCTAATTTCTCAAGGTAGTTAGTTGGTTTATGTGGTTAAATTTCGGAGTAACAAAATTAAGAGAAATGTATGGTCATATGAAAACGAGCTTAGAGTCGTACTATAGAGACGTTGAGTTCACGAGTTTGGTTATACTATACACATACATGTAAGGTAAGGTGATACAAATAACTACTGCAAATTAATTCCATACATGTATCAATCAGGACGAAAAAGAAAGAGGGGATTTGTGCGCAGGTGATCGACTACTTACCCTTTGTGAAATTAAGTTGTTTTTCAACTTAGTTACTCTATAGATTTTTAATTAATACTTCGTTAATTTCTTAGATAAGAGGCTAAGGAATTCACTTCATTTTAACCCAATAAGCCAAACCTTCATCAAATAGAAATACATTGTCAATAGCATATGTATTTTCTATTTTTTCTTTCCATTTTTAGGATACTTCAATTTATATCAAATCTTTGATTCATCCGTTTCCTGTGACCGTGACTGTCATATTCGGCAAGAGATATTTTTCTAACTAGGAGTACAAATGTTTTAAATATCTTTTTGAAACCCCTAAGGATAGCGGATAAAAATATGGAAATTCAATTCACTAATAAAAAAATATGTATCTTTCAAAATGGTAGCCAATAAAACCTTTACGGTAATTTCGGTTGCTGCCAGAAGTCTTTAGGGGATATTAGTTTTCAAATATCGGTTATGCCCACTATTGGCTCGCTGTGTTCTCTGAGCATTCATCCACACTACCTTTGTTTAAAGATACTTCAACTTAGGCTGACTTAACTGGAATTTTAATATCAAGTGTGACCTTAACGACCATTACAAGAACTCATAGGATATGCCTCGCAAAAGAACTTGCCTTCGGAACAGGGCAGGCTTGGGAGAGTTACTTTCTCTTGCGGTTTATGGTACCGCCAAATACTCTCCGCTATTTTCTACTCGGGTTAAGTCCCTTATATTTCCATTTAACCCCCTTTTCGCCAATCTCTTTACAAGCTTCTCACCTATTTTCTTGGCTGGTGGCTAATTTGGTACCTAGTCGCTGACCAGCTTTCGTCCATTCATCCCTGGTCGGGGTCGAGAGGATGGTTCACCCTTCCCCACTGGCTCCGGTTGGGATGGTTGTTTATAACACGCCTGCCCTTTTCTCTTACTATTACCCTACCCCCCTTACTTTTCTTATCTCTCCTTTTACGCATCCACAAGAGGATGTCAAGTGTAGTATAAGTAATCTTGCTGCAGCTAACATCTAGGGAATTGTGTGCCTTCTCGGTTCCAATGCTCGCAGTTGTCCCTCCCCTCCCTAGTGCCTGCGGCTATATATCTTCCACACATTTTCTCTACCTCCATCTTCGCCACTTTCTCTATCGATTTCTCCTTACAAACTTTCTGCGTGATTACGGCCTCGATGCTATTGCGCTTTGAATGAGAGAAAAACAAGATCCTCCCCCAACCCTAACCCATTAATTTCACTACTTCACCTGTGTTTGGAATCGCAGAGTAAAATTAACCTGAATTACTACAGAAATGACTCATTTGTTTATTAAATGAAACCCGATGATTGCAAGGTTGCAGAAAATGATAGGAATGTAGATAATAATTAAACGAGACATATGCGTTTTCAAATAGTCCTTGAAAATGATGAAGAAAGATGACGATTAATAGTCTATCCTAAAGTATCTGATAAGCTTCGGGTTATGAAAATAATAAGAAGAAGCCGAAGTGAATAATAGGCTTTCATTAGCCCTTGGACGTACTGGAAAGAGACAAGGATTAAAGCACCCTAACGATAATATGAAACAAACCAGATTGAGGATTTATCGATCATTCTTGAGTAAAAGATAAGCTTTATTAACCGAGATGGATAGGCTTTGAAATGGACTTAGAAAATGCCGGAAGTAGACAAGGATTTATATTATCCTAGAGTAGTGAGAACTGATAGGCCCCGGTAAATGGAGATTCAAGAAGTAAACGAGACGGATGGGATTTCAAGTAGACATTTCGAATGTTGGATAAAGACGAGGATTTCTAGATCATCTTAGAGTATCTGATAGCTCCGTCCGGCTGATGGTGATAAAAATAATCTAATAGGAGCTTTTGCTACCGATTTGAATTCGTTTTGAGCCTCCCCAAAAGGGCTCCATTCGGAGACTTATCACAACCGATATTACTTAACTTCACTGTAATTGGAAGTGGTGTCTCTGCTCCGCAAGGTAGTAGGCCATGGTGATGGAAATAAGTAAACGAGAGCTAGGCTTCTAAATAGGCCTTTAGAATATTAAAAAGAGACGAGGATTTACTACCATCCTAACCACCTGATGGCTCAGGGTAAAGATATATTAAGATGTCAACAAGACGGATAGGCTTTCAAGTAGGCCGTGTGGATTCTGGATAAGTATAAGGCTTCCTAGATCAACCTATAGTATCTGATAGGGTTCGCATAATGAAGAAAATAAGCAAGCGAGACGGATAGACCGCCAAATAAGCTTTGAGAGTTTGGAAGGAGAAGACGATTTTTAGACTATTCTTGATAACCTGATAGGATCGGGGTAATGGAGATAAAAATAGGCCTTATGAAAGCTGGAAAGAGACGAGGATTTCTGGATCATTCTAGAGTATCTGACAGGCTTCGAGTAATGGAGATAATACGAAGCAAACGAGACGGATAGGCTTTCAAATAAGTCTTAAGATTACTGGAAAGATAAGAGGGGTTCGAGATCAACCAAGAGGACCTGATAAGCTCTAGATAGTGAAAATAATAAGAAGTAATCGAGAAAGATAGGCTTTCAAAAAGGCTTTGATACGTTCCGGGTAATCAAATAATAAGGGGGAAACGAGAGGGATAGGCTTTCAAATAGGTCTTGTAAATGCTGGAAAGAGACATTTATTTCGAGACAGGCTTTCAAATATGCCTTCGAAAATTGAAAAGAGACGAGGATTTCTAGACCATCCTAAAGTACCTAGTAGGCTTCGGGTAAGAGGAAAATAAAGTACAAAGAAAACAAGACATAAAGTTTTGCTATGAAGTTTTTGCTGATGTTGATTGGGTGCGAAAAACGGCCAGGGATGTTGAAAATTAGATATTTAATCCTTAATTTAGAAAAACACCCAAATAGGCTCTTGACCAATCACCGAACGAGTTTCGGTTAAAATAAACCTGCAAACAAACTTATAAAAGCTTATTGTTTTATGATTAGATAAAAAACTTCGCCAAACACTCTATAGAGAAGAAGATTAAAGATAAATGGAAGTATTAAAGTATTTTTCACAACTTTCAACTTCTAATTCATGTTGTGTTGAAACTAATTAAGTGCGAAGGTCATATTAATCTTCTGACCCAATTCTACAAGACTTTCGCAGAGAGAGAGAGAGAGAGAGAGAGAGAGAGAGAGAGAGAGAGAGAGAGAGAGAGAGAGAGAGAGAGAGAGAGAGAGAGAGAGAGAGAGAGAGAGAGAGAGAGAGAGAGAGAGAGAGAGAGAGAGAGAGAGAGAGAGATGGAGAGAGAGAGAGAGAGAGAGAGAGAGAGAGAGAGAGAGAGAGAGAGAGAGAGAGAGAGAGAGAGAGAGAGAGAGAGAGAGAGAGAGAGAGAGAGAGAGAGAGAGAGAGAAGAAGAAGATACGCGCCGCCTCGCTCTTTAATAGGGAGAGAGACAACAGACACCTGGGCGACCCTTTTCGTCTGCGCTAATGGAGGTGCGAAATTATGAGACGCCGTGAGACTCCGCGATGACCTGAAATGTGGCAATCACAGAGAGCTACGACAAGTGTGAGAGCCCAGAGGGTCCCATCTGAAGTAGGACAAAGTTCGCCTCGCCGGCTTAAGAACCTTCTTGCTCTCGCGCTAAAAGGCCGAGTCTATTCTCGTCTGCCGATGCGTCTGACCCTAGATCCTTCCCCTCATTTGACCCCTATAAATCCTCCGGCGCCAGAGTTAGAAGGCAGTATCCTCCGTCCTCCCTGCCCCGTCAGTATTCGCCGAGTATCCGCCATCCTCCCTGCCCTGTCAGTATCCGCCATCCTCCCTGCCCCGTCAATATCCGCCGTCCTCCATGCCCCCGGCAGTATCCGCCATCCTCCCTGCCCCGTCAGTATCCGCCGTCCTTCCTGCCCCGTCAGTATCCGCCGTCCTTCCTGCCCCGGCAGTATCCGCTGTCCTCCCTGCCCCGTTAGTACCCGCCGAGTATCCGCCGTCCTCCCTGCCCCGTCAGTATCCGCCGTCCTTCCTGCCCCGGCAGTATCCGCTGTCCTCCCTGCCCCGTTAGTACCCGCCGAGTATCCGCCGTCCTCCCTGCCCCGTCAGTATCCTCTGTCCGCCCCCGTCGATACCCGCTATTCGCGTCCCGTTGGACTCTGCACAATTCTCGCAGAATCCCTCAAGCTCCCGGTATTCTCGTTAATTCACGTGAGTCTATCTCGACCCGCTGCCCCCGCTCCTCGAATGCAGCGCGCTCAATCTTGATTCGTGTTACTCGAAAGCAAGATTTAAGTTCACCCCTGCAATAGTCATTATCCAGAGACTATTGTTTGAACTTTGCGCCAAAGCAAGGATTACTCCCTCCTACCAAATCTTCGAGGTAACAGCAACGCGCAACTCTCCTGTGTAAGTGCTCTCTCTCTGCCCCCCCCCCCTCCAGTGTAAGCCTCATCATCGGCTTAGTTTGCGTTCAATGTCGTTCGAGCGTCCCTAGGTCAATGTTGTCAGTTTTTTTTGTACGATGACCTCCGTCACCACGTCTCTCCCCCCGCCCTTAGCTGCTGAAGACCCGTGTAAATCTTGTATATGTATAGCTCATTCTAAAACTGCTTTTAATCTTATAACATAATATTTATTTGCATATTACTAAAGTTATTTTTGTACCCGTTTTTCTTTTATCCCGAAACTCCAAGATAGTCGACTATTGGCAACCTACTTTCAATTAATTTGCACTCTGCTTATATTGTAAACTTCCCACGCACTCGTAAAGCAGAAAGGGTGAACTCGACCCTATTCTACGACATCTATATTAATCTGGTGTAAGGTGTGCGGGGTTAACCTACGACAATCAATAAAATGTATAAATGATGGAAAATAATGTAACGAATTGATTGTAATTTGATGTAAATTCACAGACTATTTTTTCCCGAGATTTATTGAAACGCATTTTCCACTGCTCTGTTATTCTTTCCCTGAGTAGATTTACAATGATGGTATGGTTCATGACAAACTTGTATCTTCGATGTTACTGATGAATGAATAGAGAGATAAGACGGAATATACGTGCGTGTAGGGTAATATACGACAATGTGAAGTGAAGGGTTGTAAAACGAGAATAAAATTATGTACGTGAAACAATCATAATGTGTGGTTGAAATGATCAAAATTACTGAAATGTGCAAATAAATGGATTATAAAAAGGAGCAAAAAAATGTATTTACAAATTATAAAGTTAAATTGTTAAAATTGTTTGCACTAAGTTCTCATAATTGATTTTATGCGACAATATAAAAATGAATTTAAGATTCATAATATTTCATTTGTAATTATTGTCAATGAATTAAAATGTTGTAGGCTGAGTCGAACTATTATCATAATTAAATGATTCGATCAATACAAGTATTTGGTACACAACTTTTCTAAAATTTGAAGATGTACAATAAGCTCTCTCTCTCTCTCGTAGTAGTAAAAGTAAATTGATTTTCTATTAATTATTGTCCTAACTTTTGCCAAAAGATTTCACTCTTTCCTGAAACCAAAATCTAAATAGGGAAACTTGTATTTTCACACATATCAAATATAACATAACCATAATTCTATCCCACAATTTCTGTAGAGAAAACTTGTATTCTTCTCTAAAATTTGTTGATGGACGAATGACAACCTTAATCTGATGTTCTTCTCACAAAGTTCTGAAATTAATAAATTCACTTTCGATTTCAAAGAAACTTTATTTACCCGTATAATAGCTAATGTGCGCATTGTTCTAGTTACGTGAGGAAAAACGTTTTAGATATGTAAATCCAACAGAGTATATATAACAAAGTGATATTTTAGATCGGTTGACTTTTATTGCCTATCATCATGTTTGAACTTTACATATTAATTAGTTTAAGCTGTCACTATAGTTCAATACATAAACAAACCTAGCTTAAATTAATTAACATGTCAAATAAAAAAATAATCATATAACAATAAGGAAAGAGACCCATTCAAGTAAAGTGATCCGTTATTTTTCTAGATTTGTACCAGGTTCTTTTTAAAAAGAATCTAAACATCGCAAATGTCACTTTGATAGGCTTTAAATTGAACTACGGTACTGTAACTGATGTTGGTTGGGGGGGCTTAAATAACTAGCGTAGCCAGCGATCGCTTGCAACCTTACACCACTCCGGGCTTATTTGTTCTGTGGGCATTCTGGATAGGCGCATCAATTCTCATTCACACAACTATATTCGCTCCATGCTAAGTGTTAGCCTTGACATTAACCTCCAAGAAGCTCTCTACTCACGGTCTCTGCAAGCCCCCTGACTTAAGGCAAACAAGAATTCCATCTTGGCCTTGTCAATAAATAAGATTAATCGTAAAAGAGTTTGCATAACTAACGGCTTCCAAAACTATCCTGAAAGTCATCTTGTCACAAATCTATTGTTTACTATTTGCGTGAAAGAGAAAAATAAGGAAACCATTCGGTAACAATGTACTTATTTTCGGCGAATTTCTTTAGAATATTCTCTAAATTACTTTGTAGTGCTCTCAGTAAATTATGTTTAAATTGTTTGTGTTGAAATAAAATTTCACAAACTGAAGTTCGAAAATATATTGATAAAATATGAAGGAAAAATATCTTAAGGAGATTGATTTTGAAAGAGGTTTAAATAAATATTTATTCTCTCAAAATGATAATGTTGTAACACGTTCGGAATAAATACAAAAATAAATGAGATAATTTCCAATAAATTTATATATAAAAAAATCATGACAGAACCAGACTGTCAGGATATGTGAGGATCGTTCCTCAGTTCTAGTTTCTAGCTCATTTTCCCTCTAATTGCTTTAACATACGACTACACGCAATTATAGCAAACATGATTTTTATGATAATGGGCGTGCAACTGCAGTAAAAAGTATATTCATTCACGAAACCTTTTAGAGAAAATATGATGATAATAAACAAAAGAGTTGCCAGAAAATTTGAATAATAACTTTTATTTTTAAATATATCAAAAGAATTCGGATACTAGAGCAAAGAGTAATCACCTTTTCACACTGTATCCGGCACACCTGGGGAACGATCTTTATCCATGCCAAATGACTGTATCTAATAGGCCAATCCAACAACCCTAACAAAGAACTGTATCAATTGAATATTTTAACCATCGCTTTTGCTGTCGTAGTACACGGTATCGTTTTCATACACCCGTGGTGGGTCACTCATTGCTATACTAAACGCATACAATCATTGCGTACATTGCAGTTTACCTTTCTATAGCAAAAGTATTCCAACCGGGCTAACCCTCTCTTGTACATAGAATTCTGTGGCATTTGCGCCACGTTAAAATCGTGTATTTTCATCCAAAGAGTCAAAACGAGATTGTTTCAACTGTTATAATTAGGGAACAAACACCAGTGGAGGACTTCCCAGCGAAATTCTTGAAGAACAACTCTCAAAATCTTCGAAAATGAACTGGGGGTATTTATCGTGTTGGAGCAGGATTTCCTGATTCAACTTTGCTCGCCATTTTATTGACAGTGCTGTCTTTATTTTTTACAGAACTCCTTCATAATAAATAGGTCCTCGTTATTGTTGCATGTCGTCGTTCAAATAAATCTATCAAAAGGAACTTCGTTACATTTCCACATAACAGTCTCTACCGTTCTTAAAACACTCAATCCAATTGGAGAAGCATCGCTCAATCTTCTCAGAAAACATTAAGAAATTTGGCTAGTTTCCATTCGAGCTTGGTCAAAACATTGACCAAGCTCGAAATTGTTGTTCCTTAGCATGGGTTCGAACCCATTTCAAAAGGAATTTTAAATTAAAGAACGTCTACATGCACTAACATATCCCAAAGGCATGTTTGAACTTGTTTCAGTTGATACCAAACTGCTTAAAAAAGCTGGGATATGTTCCTGGTAGTTTTTTTTTACTTGCTATCGTGTATTCATCAAATTCAATAACTCTCCATCGACACGCTATGTCGAGTATAGGGGCAACACATGCATATATATATACTAAAATAACTAAATTTTTACGGAAGTTAATAAATTAGACTAAGGGATTGTTTTTTCGTTTTGCGTTGCCCATATACTTACATATATCATCTATTACGACTGCTTTTTTAAATACATTAGAAAAGTATAGCTGGATTTTTTTCAGTCTAAAAGAATTAATAACTTCTACTCAAGAAAAAGTTCTCCCATCGCTGAAATAATGGATTTGAGCCCGTTTCAAATCGGACATATTATTAGAACTTTCAAATAGGAACCTCAAAGTTGATAAATTTCTTATTTATTCTGGATAACAATTAGGAACAATATGATGGTCACCCTAAATGTTGAAGGAAATGTCTTACTAAGATGACTAATCACCACTTCACTAACTCTATAATTGTATAACGGGATTTTTGAAGATGGGTGAAAAAATAATGTATTTTTTTCCTTAGTGGACAAATGACATGTTTTTTTATCAAAGTTATTTCTAACAATTTTTTTATAATGTCAGAAAACAAAATGGTGAAGTTTAGAAATAAATATAAGTATCGAAATTTTGTGATTTTTTTAAAACCCAAAGAATTACAAATGGTGAAGTTCAGAAAATTTATTGTTATATATCTTCTATAACTCTATATTTTAGCAAGGTGATATTTTGAAAAGGAGGAAATTTAGTTTAGAGCTCCTTTTTAAAATTATTATAATTGGCGAAGTTCAGAAAATTTATAAAAATTTAACCATGGCTGCTTTTTTTTAGATTTTAAATTTTAATCTTAGTAGCGAAAAAGAGTGGCGAAGCCATTGCCTGGTCAAAATGTTTTTTTAATACCAAATGAATTTCCTTTGGTTTCCGAAATTAACTTTTAACTTATTCCTTGAATGGAAAGACAAAATCTAAGAGTAAAATTCAGAAACTAATCTAACTACCGGTTTTGGAGAATGATAATTACGTGAATAAATCCTTGTAAATAATCATATTCTTCTCATCACAATTTAGAACGTCTTTGGGGCGAACACCATTAAATGTTAATTATAATTTGAAATTGTAATAGTTATTTTGGGCTCATTCTAGTTTTTTGAACTTAAAGGTCGAGATATAGGATCTAAGAACTCCTATTTTAAATTTCAAACATTAGCGTTAACTAATGAATTTAGGCATTTTAGGAATGCCGACAAAATTTCATTCTTTCCATAATGACTTTTGCAGCATGAATTTCTAATACGATTCTTTCCATCAATACTTAAATTAAACTTGCCCTTTTTCCTCCATATGAAATCGAATCCGCCGTTTATTTAGTGAGAGGATATCCATATGCTTCCAAGAGGTAAAAATGAACAAAACACTACAAGAACCAGACGTGTTGTAAATTTGGAAGGTTAATTTATAGCTATATATATTAATCTACTCGATTGAGGTAGATATTGATTAGTAGCCCAATTGAGGTAGATATTGATTAGTAGCCCAATAAAAAATTCTCTAACTTTTTTGTGTCGCGACCCCAACTGTCGGACTTTACAAACGGTTTACATGAACCTACGGATGATTAAGGTTCTGTATTTAGAAACTTAGATACCAATACTCGGTGTCGGGGAATAGTCACTTCCCCCCCCCCCCATCCCGTTCACTCTTGATGCAGTCCCAAGGCGGTTACCGCAAGGACATCCGCCCCAGGCATCGGCGAGTCAAAAGCGTAACCACAACGTGGCACAACTCGCTGCCATGAAAGACCCTAAAGGTCAAAATGTAAGATCTCCCCCAGGAGAGTGAGATCCAGTTTCACGTCGAACAAGAAATTGGAGACGGGTTTCTCCCAATCTCGATGGCTAACGAGGAGCCGATGTTTGACTTCGTGGGAAAGACCGTTTGGAAAAAGAACTCTCCTGGGGCCGTCCTCAAGCCCCTCCCCCCCCCCTTACCACTCCCCCAGTGGGGGTGCGAGGTATAAATGAGGGACTCTGAGGAAAATCGGGGTAGTATACGTCAGTCTCTAGGTGACGAAGTCCTCGGATCCAAAACCGAGCTACCGAGACTAGAGAGGTAGTTTACTTGGCTCGCCAGACCAAGAAGTACCCTGCAAGAGAGGCAGGGCTACCTACCTTAAGGGGCTAAGAAGAAGCTCATCCTCGAGCTAAGTCCCTGGTTATCAAACCAAACGATAAGTGAACTTTGGTAAGTTCGACTTACTCTCGCCAGAGAGACTCCTCATATCCTGGTGCACCTTAAACACCAGGGGTATTCCTCGTCCTTGAGGAATTAAGAAAAGAAGTAAGTGGTAGTATACGTCAGTCTCTAGGTGACGAAGTCCTCGGATCCACAACCGAGCTACCGAGACTGGAGAGGTAGTGTACTTGGCTCGCCAGACCAAGAAGTACCCTGCAAGAGAGGCAGGGCTACCTACCTTAAGGGGCTAAGAAGAAGCTCATCCTCGAGCTAAGTCCCTGGTTATCAAACCAAACGATAAGTTAACTTTGGTAAGTCAACTTACTCTCGCCAGAGAGACTCCTCATATCCTGGTGCACCTTAAACACCAGAGGTATTCCTCGTCCTTGAGGAATTAAGAAGAAGAAGGAAAAGGCTCCCCCTCGAGCCCGTTATTCGGTGGCCACACCAAACTTTAAGTAACTTATTCTCGCTAGAGAAACCTCCCTCCGTTATCCTCGCCCTTGCAGAAACCCTCCCCGAGTTCAGTCCTCGTCCATAAGGAAATAAGTAACGAAGGAGAAAAGCTCCTCCTCGAGCTCGTTACTCGGTGATCGCACCGCACTCCAAGTTAACTTGATTTAAGAAACAAGTTCGACTCACTCTCGCCAGAGAGACCACGACTGCCTAGGTGTTGCATAAAGCACCGTCTTGGTTCTCGTTCTTAAAGAACCCTTCCCCCCCGGAAGAACGTGTGGACCCCCCAGCTGCTACCCTCGCCAAAACGACCGTGGAATTTCGCCCATCTACAACTGGACACACGGCTCGCGTCGTGAGTCAATAACATTTCTGAGGCCCGTTAAACTCCACATGAGTCCGTAAGCCTAATTCTTATATTATTGTTTTGTGTAGAGAAAACGTTAACCAAATTTTGGAGGGTAAACTAATTTAATTAATTCTTGTTTATAATAAGATTTAGAGTATTGCTGTAGTTAATGTATAAAGGTTGTGTATTCAATGGTTAAAGATAAAATATAAGTATATTTTGGGATTAATGTTCGTTTCTCTTATATATATCCTTACGTGTTGCAGAACGGCTCTGTTCTTTAAGATATTCTTATAATATCAATATATTAGACACTCTTAGCACTTTTAGAGACTAGAACTAAAAGGAGGGGAATTCTACGACACTAAATAAAAGTGGTGTCAGGTAAGTAGGGTTTTTATCAGAAAGAATTCTACGACATAATTAAAGTGGTGTCAGGTTTTGTAGGTTGTTATTAGAAAGAACCCAGCAGTGTCAAATTAAGAAAGAGCCAACACGTAAAGGAATATCAGATCAGGAATAAGAGAATAATTGACGAGAGGAAAATTGGTAGAGTTAGGGGTGGTAACAATCTAAAGGTAATTGGTAGGTCAAGTGGTAAATTTGTTGTCGGGAGTGGTATTTCAATCAGCATAGTAGTGGGATTAAGGGTAAGTTATGCTGAGCGCTACCTGGTGAGTGGTGGCATAATTACCTGAGAATACAGAAAGGAAAAATCGACGGACCAACACGAAATGGATCCAGTCAAAAGATTTTACCTACAAGCCCAAATTCTGGGATTTGAAGGCGAGGATATGGATGCCTACATTATTAAAGAATTGAGAATACAAAGAGAGGAAGAAGAAGAAATAATTGAGTTTGATAGAAAAGGGGAAAATATAGAAATACGGATTAACCGGAAAAGTGAAGAATTCCGAATACAGTGGAATTTAGAAAGAGAGGAAAGAAGAATGCTGAGAGGAGGTAAAACAAGCGAAAGAATAATACAGTTGAAAAGAGAAGCACGAGAATTCAAAATAAGGACAGAAATGGAAGATGAAGAAAGAAGACTAAAGATAAAGCTGGAAGATGAAGAAAGAAGAACTCGACGGGAAAACGAAATAGCGAAAGCAGAACAAGAAGCCGAGGAAAGGAGAATGAAGAGGGAAAAAGAGTCGAAAGAGAGGAGAATAAAGATTAAAAAAGAAATAGATGAAAGAAGAATGAAGAGGGAAAAAGAACGTGCTCAAGCTGAAAGAGAAGAGAGAGAAGAAAAGGAAAGATTGCTCGCACTCAAAAGAGCACCTATCGAGAATCTCATAGAGGCCGAGGAAGTTGGAGCTCGGCCTGGACCTAAGAAAGGACCATCGAGGGAAATCCAGCCAAATGGGGTAAGGATGGAAGAAATAGGAAGTAGGAATGAGGTACCAGCAGGAGTACCTAAGGAAAAACCTACGAGGAGAACCCAGCCAAATGGGGTTATCAGGGAAGAAGAAGAAGGTAGAGTAGAGGTACGAGCAGGTGTACCTGAGGAACTACCTACTAAGAGAAGTGAGTCAAATGAGTTGACAAGGAAGGAGGAAAGAGGTGCTATTGCGATACACCCAGGTAAGACTAATCAAAAGGTAGACACGGATGAGTATCCCCTACCCCTAGTAGTCTCCTCCCCGAACGGAACGTCCACGGAGTTACCGCTAAATCGCCAAGTCGTAGTGAGCGCCAAGCCCATTAACGACCTCGCAGGAAAAAGTTTTCTCGAACCCAGACACGATCTTCCCGTGCACCTGGTTAAAGGAGAGCTATGGGACCTACGCTCCCATCAATTATGCCCCGCTACAACAGGCCGCTCTAGCCATAATGTTCAATTTAAGGGTAGTCAAGTACCATAAGAAGGGTAATTCGAGAAGGTTGAAATACCGCTACCATTTAGTACCATACTTGGGTAGACTCAATAACCAGAACGGCCGACTCAGGCGCGGTAGAATAATGGTAACAGAGCACCATTTTAGGATCAGCTACCTCAAAGGAGCCGATAATGTACAGCTGCTCTATGGGTGGAGACGAAATACCATGGAGGGTTATTTCAGTACCTAATGAGCGTGAAACCATGTTTTCATTTGTTGTTCGTGTTAATATTTATCGGTAGGATTTAAGTTCTCAAAAACTTAGAAATGTAAGGAAGTAGCTTGTTTGTTTTTTGGGGGAGTAATCGATGAATTAAGGTTTTGTTATGTTCATGTAAAATTGTAAATCGAGTGTCTAGCTCGACACATTGCCGGTGTAAACGCGCGCGTGGGCGCTCATGTGTAAGGAAACTTAATGTAAGAGAGGGCTCAAAGAAATACAACTTTGCTAAGCTCGACTAGGTTGAGTAAGTTGTTTTGAGTTCCCGGGAGCATCCCCCGCTCCCCATTAAGTTCTTCGGTTGGAGGTGTGTCGGGGAATAGTCACTTCCCCCCCCCCCCCATCCCGTTCACTCTTGATGCAGTCCCAAGGCGGTTACCGCAAGGACATCCGCCCCAGGCATCGGCGAGTCAAAAGCGTAACCACAACGTGGCACAACTCGCTGCCATGAAAGACCCTAAAGGTCAAAATGTAAGATCTCCCCCAGGAGAGTGAGATCCAGTTTCACGTCGAACAAGAAATTGGAGACGGGTTTCTCCCAATCTCAATGGCTAACGAGGAGCCGATGTTTGACTTCGTGGGAAAGACCGTTTGGAAAAAGAACTCTCCTGGGGCCGTCCTCAAGCCCCTCCCCCCCCTTACCACTCCCCCAGTGGGGGTGCGAGGTATAAATGAGGAACTCTGAGGAAAATCGGGGTAGTATACGTCAGTCTCTAGGTGACGAAGTCCTCGGATCCAAAACCGAGCTACCGAGACTAGAGAGGTAGTTTACTTGGCTTGCCAGACCAAGAAGTACCCTGCAAGAGAGGCAGGGCTACCTACCTTAAGGGGCTAAGAAGAAGCTCATCCTCGAGCTAAGTCCCTGGTTATCAAACCAAACGATAAGTGAACTTTGGTAAGTTCGACTTACTCTCGCCAGAGAGACTCCTCATATCCTGGTGCACCTTAAACACCAGGGGTATTCCTCGTCCTTGAGGAATTAAGAAAAGAAGTAAGTGGTAGTATACGTCAGTCTCTAGGTGACGAAGTCCTCGGATCCACAACCGAGCTACCGAGACTGGAGAGGTAGTGTACTTGGCTCGCCAGACCAAGAAGTACCCTGCAAGAGAGGCAGGGCTACCTACCTTAAGGGGCTAAGAAGAAGCTCATCCTCGAGCTAAGTCCCTGGTTATCAAACCAAACGATAAGTTAACTTTGGTAAGTCAACTTACTCTCGCCAGAGAGACTCCTCATATCCTGGTGCACCTTAAACACCAGAGGTATTCCTCGTCCTTGAGGAATTAAGAAGAAGAAGGAAAAGGCTCATCCTCGAGCCCGTTATTCGGTGGCCACACCAAACTTTAAGTAACTTATTCTCGCTAGAGAAACCTCCCTCCGTTATCCTCGCCCTTGAAGAAGACCCTCCCCGAGTTCAGTCCTCGTCCATAAGGATATAAGTAACGAAGGAGAAAAGCTCCTCCTCGAGCTCGTTACTCGGTGATCGCACCGCACTCCAAGTTAACTTGATTTAAGAAACAAGTTCGACTCACTCTAGCCAGAGAGACCACGACTGCCTAGGTGTTGCATAAAGCACCGTCTTGGTTCTCGTTCTTAAAGAACCCTTCCCCCCCGGAAGAACGTGTGGACCCCCAAGCTGCTACCCTCGCCAAAACGACCGTGGAATTTCGCCCATCTACAACTGGACACACGGCTCACGTCGTGAGTCAATAACATTTCTGAGGCCCGTTAAACTCCACATGAGTCCGTAAGCCTAATTCTTATATTATTGTTTTGTGTAGAGAAAACGTTAACCAAATTTTGGAGGGTAAACTAATTTAATTAATTCTTGTTTATAATAAGATTTAGAGTATTGCTGTAGTTAATGTATTAAGGTTGTGTATTCAATGGTTAAAGATAAAATATAAGTATATTTTGGGATTAATGTTCGTTTCTCTTATATATATCCTTACGTGTTGCAGAACGTCTCTGTTCTTTAAGATATTCTTATAATATCAATATATTAGACACTCTTAGCACTTTTAGAGACTAGAATTAAAAGGAGGGGAATTCTACGACACTAAATAAAAGTGGTGTCAGGTAAGTAGGGTTTTTATCAGAAAGAATTCTACGACACTCGGTGTGAGGGAATCCCCACATGAAAGATCTTTAGCAGAAAGGAACTCCCATGTGCAGCAAAAGGCCCGGCTAGGACTAAAGTGGTAAGCATCCCCCCCATCCCATCCTTCCACAAGCGGTAGCCTCGAATCGAGTCCCCCACGATTCACCTTTATGCGGGCTAAAATAGCTCTGCCAGAAGATTCGAGCCCCTTCGAGAGTAGAGCTGTTTCCCGCTAACCCCCAACTCCGGGAAGAGCCTCGGATATAAATAACGCTCGACTCCCCGGAAGACACACAAAGTTGAGAAGTCTCGCCAGAACGCAGAAGATTTCCCCATGGTTCCAATTCAAGTGCTAGCAACAAAGCAAAGTGACAGCTGGAGTATTTTGTGTATTTGGAATTAGCCCCAGCCAGGAGGTAATTCCACTGAAAGATCGGCCCGAGTGATTTTCCCGACTTTTTTCATCAACTCCTGCCGAAGCCCAACTCATTTCGGGTAGCCGAAATACTCTCCCCTGGACGGGAAGTTACCCTCATCCCTTGCTTTTGGAGAACCGTCATCACTCCAACCTCCCGCTCTGAAGTCCGAGCGATCTCACTTCACGTACAGAAGACATCTGTAAGCCAACCCCCCTCCCCCCTCCAGTAACTCAATTGAGTTAATCTTCCCCCCTTCGTTTATTAATGTGATTTTTGCCCGTTAATTCTCTGAGGTAATTTTACCCTTCAATTCTCTTATTAATTTTTTTGTGTAAATAAAATTCTATTTTTGTACAAATCTCTTTAAATAACCTTGAACTTTGCCATTGTCCATAATTTGCCTGACCTCGTTGCACTCTCTCGTTACTCAGCCCGTCTGAACGCGTGGTTTTCCGTCCTTTTTGTCGGTTCGCTTTCAAGTTATTGGTCCTCTCTCAAAGATATAATATGGTATTGATATAATGTAATGTCATACCACGAGACTCGGAAAACTCGTCTAATTTTGTGATGGAGTTACAGGCAATATAGAAAGAAACATTGAATGATCATGCATGAATCTTAGATGACCAATGTAGAAATTTCAATGATATTAAATTTCCTTTGAGAACTTATGATAATGGAAATTTAAAAAATGAGAGATTGGGCGATATAATAAATATAAAATTTATTTGAATTTGAGGTTTTAGGTCAAGGACAATGAGCAATTAAGAATCATATTCGCGAAGGCAGGAAACTTCACAGGTAGCGTGATGTTTAAAACGTCATATTTGTTGACAACTTTCCTACTCCACTGTTACTTAATTCATTATGTTTGAAATTTACTTCTAAAGCAAACAGTGTCAAACTGTGGTTGATGCCAGCTCATGCACGATGCACGGTGCCTTTGTGTCTTGGCGCAAAATGTCGGCACCATTTTAAAATAGTATAAAAAGGAAAGAAATTTAAATGAAATGCTCCAAAGCTTTAAGCAAAGAAACTCAAGGAACGATCGATTAATTTTGTAACTGTTGAGAGTCTAAAATAAAATTTAAATTCATATTCCCTTTCAACGCAGTAATAACGAAAAGAGACTGAAAAATGTGGAGAGAAGAGGATAAAACATTATCAAGTTTAGTATGATTTGCAAGACCAAAATCATATTCCTATCTACCATGGCGAAAAGAACGTTCGCGAGAGCGAGCTTCAAGTAAGTATAATAAACATTGCCCAAACAGTGCAAAGAGACACCAATACCTGTGTTTGCTTACTTTTTAAAACAATACATTAATTGAATATGTATGTTAAATACGATTCACTGGAAAGAAAAAAAACTGTGAGATTTATCCATAATATCTAAGAACCTAAGGTTGATTGAATGACTCAGCTGAGAATGACTCAGCTAATATAAATGTAGGCAAATATATACGCGGTCAAATATATAATGTATATCGTGTGCTATGTTAAAATGGGTTAGATCTATCTTAACCAATTATTATCGGCTACATGGCTACTACAAACTACGTATTTGTCTTGTATGTAGGTTTGTGTAAAAGCAACACTAAAGCTTATATACATATATATTCTGTAATGAAGCCAAGTTGTAGGAAAAGCTTGTTAAACTCGATAAAAGAGGAAGGGTTGTATTGTTTATCTTTACTTATCGACTTTAACAAATGATGCACATCTACATATAAGGATCATGCATATAACATTAGGAAATATTAAATTATCCCATTTTTATGAACCCATAGGGATGAATTTAGGAAAAATGATTTAGTGGAAATTTTGAGAAAGGAAACCCACCATTGCCATTAATTCCATCCCCAATCTATTCAACAAGATACTTCATTGAAATAGGCTCGCTGGAAATCACATGAAAAAGTTGTGGGAAACAAATATTATCTAGCTCATTCATTAAGGGAAGACTTCGAGCACACACCAGGACATAGGACGTAGACGAATGCATCAATCAGTAGTTAGTTAATCTCATAATTGAGAGGGATTAATCACCGATGATCCACCGGTAAATAGAATGCTTCCCGGAATGACTGTGATTTCGCATAATCAGACATTTGCAGTGGGCCTAAATCAAAGGTTTTAGCCTCCGTGCGCGTGTGGCCTATTTGGTCGTTTGCCTTTAATGGCGCAATGCACAAACTCCTGACTGGTTTATGTTGGGAAAAAGACAGGCGACCACACGCGCATAGGTAATATCTCTGACCCGAATAAGGGGATGTAAGGGTACACTAAGACAAGGAAGACAAACTCACAGGCAAGGAGTCCATCTCATCCAGGGATTCTAATCTGGCGATCGGGGCATCGGTGAGGGATCGGAAATCCCCCCAAGAGTCATCCTTGCGGGAGGTCCAGGGATCCAGTCCTGGGATTGAACCCTGACCCTGGGGTGAGCGGCTTTTGCGGCGAGATCGACCCTGTGACCGAGCGGCCATTTTGAGGGGGATGGGGGTTAGTTAGCGACATGCGTTCATACTGATGAAGCCACGAGCGACGGACAAGTTTAGAAGGTCAAAGCCGAACGAAATATGACCTCAAGGATCGAGATTTACGTTATTGGGTGACATTTAGTCAACTAAACTCTTTTTACAGTAGGATTCGAGAAAAAAAATGAATAAAAACTGTTCAAGAGTTCGCTAAATGTGCCTAAATATAGGAACAATACTTGAAGCAATCAGAATGGCGGTAGTCATATTTCAGACCTGAAAATTCTTTGGAATATGACGGAATCATTTTATGACATTGATCTCCCATGTTTTGATCATTGAAAATATTAATGGAGATTCGGCTATAAGATTTAAGATATTCAAAACATTGGAAACCGTAGCTATTAGACATCTTCTAAACTTGTAATTGATTCTCGTAATATACGAGTATAAACACACTAACGCCGCCAGTTAAGAATATTGGCTAAACCAACATATAAATTTCTAATATATATATATATATATATATATATATATATATATATATATATATATATATATATATATATATATATATATATATATATATATATATATATATATGAGTAGCGAAAGTTGATTTTGTTAGTTTAAATTTTAAAATTGATTACAAATCTAATTCTTCCCAACTGAATCCATGAATCCGATTAAGCCACACTTTGACCGTTATTTAATAAATATTGATGAATACTTTTACTGTTTGTTTCCTCAATATGACACACAAAAAGTACATTCTCTTTATACAACCGCTTCCTATATTTTCTTTACTTTTCTATTATAGATTAACCTTTTAAATCCATATTTTTACATTGCTGCAATTTGTGGGATGTCTGGGTTTATTTTCTGCGACTTTGTTTGTTAAAAGCTCCTTTCTGAGACCATTGTAAAGGTGTTATTACTAATTCGATCTGTTTAGACATTCTAAATCATTCATTATACAGACACCAACAAGATTGCCTTCGTATGCTTAAGTTTTGTTTTCGTTTAACCCTTAATTAAACCACCATGCTAATAAAATGGATGACTTCATCAGCGCCGGAGAAAAACTCCCGTTAGGAATTCAATGGAATTTACCATAGGCCTAAAACCATAAGAGGACCAATTGGTCCTTGTGGCGCTTTAAGGGTTAAATAGAATTATGCCTATTATAGAAGGATCCTAAGACACAACAAATATAAGAAATTTGTGATTTTAAATAAAGATAGATTAATGGGAAACATGAAATAGAATGTTTAGAAATGTATTTATTTTATTGTAAATAGAATAAGAGTTCAATTTAAAGGAAATAAGTAAGCATTGCAACCGAGAACTAGGCTTTCTAAAAATCTCCTTAGTGTAAGAAAATCTACTGATAAAATCTCTGTCTAACATCCTCAAAAGGCAGTGTTTTCTAATCAACCTAAGAACAAAACTCAAATATAATATTCATCAATTTAAATTATGTTGCATTTGCAACCCGGTGGAAACGTCTCATTAGTGATAATTAATATTAAAAGGAATGAGACGAGTATCAACCCTCTTTCAGTGGAGATCGACATAATTTTTCGCAAATGAGTCAAGATTTACACGAAAGAGGCTGTTGTTGTTAATAACTCACCAGGAGTAGGCACCTCCTCCCCCCGTTGATCCCATGGAAGACCAGGGGAGAAAGCCTTTGATCTACAGCCTGTGTTGTAAGCCTCACCAGCGTTACCACAATCAAAGCGGGTCCGAGTTTTTTTTGTCAGGCTGTCCTGAAGGACCAGCTTAGAGTGGAAAGAGGCTGTGCCATGCTGCGGGAATTTTAAAGCACTCTCTTGTGCTCACAGCGCATGCAACAGCTAAGGAATATAAGTTCTATTGCAACTTAACCTCACACAAAATACATCTAAGTGCGGTGGTTCCACTCCAGGCTTGAAACCAGGATCAAAGGAAAGGGTTTCCAAGGATGTAAGTACCGGCAAGCTTAGGAATCCGGAGGATATTCAAACATGATTAAGAAAAGAAGAAAAGGTAGAAGAAAAAAAAATGTGGCATATCAAATAGTGTGTGATAGTTGGATAAGTAAACGATCGGACTCATTTGTGTTGATAAGATTAATTAAGAAAACCCAGTTTATTCTTGAATGACTCTTGCCATTATTTGGGAGTCGTCAAATTAAATAAAGACTCTTGCTTCTTCATGGATGATGAGACTTTGTGGCATTGCTATGAACACAAAAGGCTAACGGGAAGAATCATATTCACTATTTTCCTTGGTTGAGTCACTCGTTTGGTAGAGTCAGTCGACGGACAGAAATACCATAGAAAGAATATTGGAAATATTAGACAAAATTAGTCAGGATCCTAGAATGTATTGCGCCAAACATACTTTAGAATTATGTAAAATGAAGAAAAGGTGCTAGATTTTTTTATTTATCGGGTAAGAAGGGGGTAGGGCGAGGGATCATGACAGGAAACTAATGATGGGGCACTCTAGGTTGGATATTTGAAAACCTTTGGTCAAAGGGTAGTAAAGTTGTGTAATAGTTTGCCCTGAGTTTAAATCTAAGTTGGACCACTATATTGATAGTCATCATCATCATTATCATCATCATCATCACTTCATTAACTCTATAATTTAAGAAGGAGATTTTTTTTGAGTATTTGAATAATAATTTCATATTAGTTTGGTTATGACTTATGCTTTTTTATCAAAGTTCAGAAATAAATATAAGTATCAAAATTTTGTGAAATTTTTAAAACCCAAAGAATTACAAATGGCGAAGTTCGGAAAATTTATTTTTATATATCTTCTTCTATAACTATATTTTAGCAACGTGATATTTTGAAAGGGGGAAAATTTAGTTTAGAATTCCTTTTTAAAATTATTATAATTGGTGAAGTTCAGAAAATTTATATAAATTTAACCATGGCTGCTTTTTTTTAGATTTTAAATTTTAATCTTAGTAGCGAAGCACAAGCCATTGCCTGGTTATAACAATAAAGGGTTGCTAGTTATGAACTCCTTTCTCGTAGGAATTGCTATAATAAAACGAAAAAAATACTATGAATTTATTGAACTATTGATTGTCAGGGTATTTTTTTTTTCAATAATCCATAACTCTATAATTTAAGATGGGGATTTTTTTGAAAATTTCTAAATGTTTTTTTGCTTAGTTGACAAATGACTTCGGGTGTTTTGGAAATTCAAAGGATTGAAATAGTTAAAAAGATCAAGAAGGAGAAGAAGAAGAAGGAGAAGATGAAGAAGAAGAAGATGAAGAAGAAGAAGAAGAAGATGAAGAAGAAGAAGAAAAGGGTGTTCAAGTTGTTAAAATAAAGAGTCTATAAAGGGGATAAAAAAAGCGGTTAAGATTAGCAAATAAGGTCGTAGACCACACCCCGCAGGGGTGCCTGTGTAACCAAGCTCTTCCTGTTAAGGAAGAGAACAGCGGCTTGTAGTTCTCTATTCATTTCTCATTTTGGATATGATTTTGTTTCTTATTATTTGCGAATCTAAAAGTGTGGCTAGGTTGAATTCATTAATATTCAGTCTTATTTTACATGTTAATGCAAATAGTTTATACAAAATTTAAGATTTTTATTCCGATTTATATTAAATCCGTCATTGGAAATTTCGCTACATCATGATTATGCATATAAAATGAAACCTTCATAATTACACATAGATCTATATTATGCAAGTTTAAAATACAATTTTGCTAGTAGGAATTTCTTCGAGATTTAAAAAAAACATGACATTATTGCTATTGTGTTTTATCTTATGTAGAGTTTGCGTTCTTAAAATTTAACCCAAGATTATACCCAAAGCTGCTGATTCAATCAAGCATGCGAATTTATAAGTTCGCAATGAGCAAGTATCGAGGTGAGAAAATTTAATATAATCTGTTACTTTCACGAGTAAACACCCCTCCCCTTCTTGCTTTTTATTCGTGTGCAAAATAATTTTCTATTATCAGCTAAAATTTCTTCAATATTTCTCTCCATATTTTTAACTTTTCCATTGGTTTCATATTGCAAAAGGGAATCCACGAGACACCACGGTGAATTCGACTTATAGTGCTTAAATTACAAAACGTAATATTTTTAATATATTATTTATTAAGTGTTGGACGTTATTAATGGAGGCGAAATGGACTGAAAAATTTAGTAATATGCTTTTAGGTCAAACTATTAAATTGCGTATTTTGGTGTTGTTTTCCCATAGTAAGGCAGGAATAGAACCATTATGGCATCAGCTACGCGAGTTAAGCGGCTAAATTTAATTGCACTTGGCGTGAAACTAGCGCTAATGTTGTGGTGGTTGCGGGAGCCTCTCGTATAATAATCCCATGATTATTTAAGGCTTTTAATGACCTCTTTCACATTTGGAAAGATGAAGAATTTAAAAAAAAAAGTAGTATAAAAATCAGGGCTGAAAAAGATCCATACAAATACCTTTAATCCTAAATGCCGGGGCAAGGAAGGTAGATTTGAAGCCTAGAAGCAAATTTGTACTGGTACTGAAGGTTACACGCCCCTCCCTTGTTGTAAATCTCATGAATTGTTGGTAGATCGGGTTAAGACTCGTCAGCCCTGAGGTTTCTTAATACTACCTATTTCTGCTCCCTTTACTTTCCTCCCGGCCGCCGGGCCTTCGTAGGTAGTAGCCAATAGGACTATATAGCAATAGCCCCCCTCCCCTCTCCTTTTCTCCATCCGATAGCCATGACGGATACAAAACCTCATTGTTTTGGCATCACGTTCATGATGCCAATAATGTTGCCGACTCGGCGGATTGATACTGTCGCGATGACGTCATCAAACTCGTTTTCAAGATTTGTCTTCAGGAACTTGCCGAGACAACTAATTATGAGCCTTAGAAAACTCTAAATTTATAACTCAATGCGTGGTGTCAATACTGATATTTATCTCGATCGAATGGCATTATTACTCAATGGTCAAGCGAGCGATTCCATATTACTCTCCTAAGTGGCTTTAAATAGAGGGTCTTGGCGTCACTGTCTGTTTTGGCACTCGTTTGACAATTATCAGATTTACCACTCCTTTGACAATTGTCAGTTTCGTCACTCCGTTGACCATTGTCAGATTTGCACCCCTTTAACCATTGTCAGATTTACCACTCTTTTGACCATTGTAAGATTTGTCACTCCTTTGACCATTGTCAGATCACAGCCAACAAGGATATTCTTGAAGCTTATGGATTACCCTTTATTTTCTAACTTTTATCCTTTATTTATTCTGTTACTCTTAACCTCTCCTTTAAACCTAAAAGGGAATCATCCGGTAGAAAGTTTTAATCACTCGACTAAAATCTGCTTCTCCGTTACTTCGGTTCTTTGTTGCTCAAATATTTATATGATGCTAATACTTTTATATCGGCCTATCGCTAGACAAGTTCCCAAGTTTGGTTAGTCTGGTAATTTTGAATTATAAGTTCTCAAATAAATATACTTTTAAAATTATCATATTTGAACTTGGTAAGAAACCATATGCGGGTAATTAAGAAGGTTCATTTCAAATACAAAAATGCACATTGTATGTATATGTATATGTATATATATATATATATATATATATATATATATATATATATATATATATATATATATATATATATATATATATATATATATAAAGGTTATCTTACACGCTAGAACAGATCATGCTACTAAAATCCTTATATAAAAAAATTATCATTCTTTATTAAAAAATCTATTATAAATCAAAACCGTCTATTTTTTGTAGCTTGAAATGTTAAAAGTATATAGTGTTGATGTTCGAATTTTGTCCGCTCTAAAACAGAGACCTATAGTAAAACATCCCCAGGTGTAGCTTCTTTAAGAAAGGCAATACTCTTATTTACAAAAATGAATTAAACGATTTTGCAAATTAATTAAAGGGTTATCGGGCTTTAGACCAAATATTTACACGTTAAAAATGAGAATAAGGCGTGCAAGAATTGAATTTGTGTATGTTTGATATATGTTAGCAGAATTCAGTGAGCTAAAAAAAAATGTTAGTGGTTTTAACACTTATATGCTGTCTTTCCGAGGCCTTTAATTTCTCAGTGGGGAGAATCTATCCGGTGACTTAACGCATCCGATGTGGCATATTTTCGCTAAAGTCTGAGCTGCTCTTCCACTCGGCTAAGTCCTAAGTCAATTTACTTAGATAACCAGATGGCAAGTTTATAATGTCAAAGATAAGCTTAATAATTCCCTTAAATTTATATATATTTTCCTTCCATTTCTTTAAATAATTAAGTAAACCTTTTTTACCATACGATATGTTTTAAAGTTTAATTAAATATTCACTTTGTTTTTTTTCCAACAATGAATTTATTTTCATCGGTTTCGCCCATCACGTGCGAAGCAATTTGAAGAAGTGAAACTTCCAGCAACTCTGCAATTTGTCTCGATTCAACCAAATGGACTTAGCGAATATTGATCTTATATTCGCCGTTGAATATTGATCTTATATTCGTCTGCCGAATATTGATCTTATAGTTGTCCGTCGAATATTGATCTTATATTGAATTTATATTCCTCCGCCGAATATTCAACTTATATTCGTCCATCAAATGTTGATATTAAATTCGCCCGTTGAATATTTATCTTATATTTCTCCGCCGATTATTGATCTTATATTCGTCCACGAAATATTGATCTTATATTCGTCCGCTGAATATTTATCTTCATTTCCTTGTTGGCCTTTTGTAGAATTTCCTTGTTTATTTCACAAAATGGCCTCAATGATGAATTCCGGCTCCATCATTGAATTTATTTTAACATAAACATCCGATTAATCAAGGAAAATTGCCAAGGACTGCAAAGAAAAGTCATGCAATTTGGGAACCTAAGTTATGAGCAGTGACTTACCTGCTCAGACTCTGGTTGTGAAGATGAAGGCGAGTGAAAATGTAACTGTTGTTGTTGCTGGGGTAGTGTTTGTGGGGATAACTGCTGCTGTTGTGGGATTTGCGATGGTAAATGAGGTTTTTGCTGTTGCTGCTGCTTTAGTAAAATTGTTAAAATTTGCTGAATATCTGAAGTTAATTTCGTTTCTAAATTTAACACTTGTCTGAAAGAGATAAAAAGTTTTTGTTAGATAATGGATTGGGTTGGGTTCATATTGTAATTAGAAGGCGAAAACCTACAAATAACTAATCTACTGAATGATGAAATTTGGTTAATAACAGTATTATTATAAGTTACCCTGCAGTATAAGTACACAGTGGTAATATGAAGTACATATATTAATGTGTAAGTAGGAGCGCAATTTTATGTCCTTTAACTCTTGGGACAATTTTCCCTAAGGAAAGGTGTAAAGTTATGAGGAATGAAAATGCTGGGGATTACATAAGAGTCGCCAAAAGAATATAGCAATTTTGGGTTGAGAGGGTACGTAAATATCCTACAACTAAGCCAAATCCTTTCATAAGGAAGTTAAGAGGATTGAAAATGTTCGTGAGGGCAACAGAATGGCCAAAGGAATGGCCAACTAGTAGTATTTGTAGGTTAAGAGGGTACTTAATTATCCTACAACTAGGCCAAATCCTTTTATAACAATGTTAAGATGAATGAAAATTTTCTGTGAGTACACCAAAGTCGCCAAAAGAATGGCCAACTAGTAGCAATTGTAGATTTAGAGGGTAAGTATTTGTCCTACAACTAAGCCAACCCTTTTCTTAGTAAGTTAATAGGAATGAAAATGTTCGTGAGTAAACCAGAGTGGCCAAAAGAATGGCCAACTAGTAGTAATTGTGGGTTGAGAGGGTACGTAATTGTCCTACGACTAAGCCAAATCCTTTTATAAGGAAGTTGAAAGGAATTAAAATGTTCGTGAGTACACCAGAGTGGCCAAAAGAATGGCCAATTAGTAGCAATTGTGACTTGAGAAGGTACGTAATTGTCCTACAACTACGGCAAATCCTTTTATAAGGAAGTTAAGAAGGGTATTCAGTTACACCGAGGCAATATACTCGCCCAGAATATATTTTCATTTATACAATAAAGCCTATGACAATTGGGGTTGTACAAATGACCTTCCAACATTAGAGTGTGGGCTGAGAAGAGAGAGGAAGAGGAAAAGATTGGGTAGAGGATTGTCAAAAGAGCTGGAGAAAGTAAGTTCAAATGACTATAAATTTAACTTTAAACAAAGTAAAGAACAATAAAAAAGTCACCTCGCTAGAATATCTATCCTGTTGTTTAAATGAACTACATCCGAAGCCTTATAGGAAGGTACAGAATGTGTGTCTGTAGCCAACGTTAAACTTGGATGCCGAGTATGTTGATGAAGTCTTCTTTCTGGACTAATGGATTCTGCGACTGAAATGGAAAAAAAGGATAAAATTACGCCCCGACAAAGTTGCATTAACTCATAGGCCTCACCTAAGAAGACTAATATTAAAATACTCTTCGCATATTGATTGATGTAGAAGTATTTCTTTCGTTCCTGCTTTCCTCTCCCATCCTATAACTGGGTATCGTAGGGCGACCATTCATATGACGTTTGACTGGTAGTTGAAAACCTTAGGGGACGTGACTGGTTTTCGACAGCAACGGATTTCGATTGAGTAACGTCGATGGAGACGGGTGTTCGAAAAAAAAATAGCAAGCATAAAGGCCATCAAACTAATTAGGTTTGGGAGAGGGGCCAAAGCAGGACTGAAGCATAAGGGAACAACAAGGTGATTGGGGAATGGAGTAAGTAGGAGGTAGTTCATAACCACACATCAACGATGTAGACGTCCGTGTAACACACACTAAATGGAAACCCCATTCGGAGCTTACTTGGAGCTGTATGCATCAATAAAGGGGCATCCTCTTTGCCTGGGAGCCCAGGGGAGGAACTTCTCGAGGCCGACCTCGACTCTCTTCCAGTCATCCCCAAGGCTGACGTCACACTCGAAAGAGCCCCTACGAGAAAAAAATTCGACAAGAACTGTTACTCGAGGGACCAGACGGGTAACTTGAGTGTGCAACTCAAGTTGCTCTGTTGTGAGGACTCCGTCGAAACTCAAGTGGTTCTATGATTTACGCGATTCTAACAGTGACTGAACTTAAAAAAAGTGCAGTGAAGGACCTTTCCTTATGGCAAGTCAATCCTTCAAAGGTTAGAACTACCTCCTACATATTCATTTATGGAAGAAAAATTAGGAATACATTAGTATAGAACAATATTTGTAAGGGTAAAGCTTATCCGAGAGCTAATATATCTTCTAAGTGGTTCTAAATTATCGAAATACAGTGCATTGTAGTTCTGCCAATAATGGGTAAGTTGTTAATGTTGTTCTATTTGCCAAAATTTATTTATATTTATGTGTAAGTGTGCTGAAGCAGTGACGCAAAATAGAAAACATAACACAATGTTGATTGACACTTACAAAACACCATATAGTTGTTTTTATAAATTTTCATATACGCATTCAACTGCATGAAATGAATAATTGTACGGTTAAAAAAAGAAAACCAACAAATAAAAAATGAAAATTTAGGAAACCAAATTATCCTAAATTTATAAATAAATTGCTGACATCAGATACCCTCCAATTGTAAATATTTAAGAGAATAGTCACAAAACCTCTAGGGGAATAAACTATCCTCTCTCTTTCAAGAAGACAAGTTTTCATCCCTATTGAACCATACTACTTTTATGAAGATGGAAAAATATCGTAAGTCTATGTATTATAAAGAAATAAGACATTTATCCCAGTAAGGTGGGATTAATTGCAAACTTTAGCGACAATGTTCAAAGTACGATCGAGAAAGGACGTCAAAGGGGCAGTATTACTAAGCTAAATTGAAAATAGGTCAGGGCTAGACTAAGGTGAACATTTATAGATTGACTTAAATTGCATACGAAACAACGTGAAAAGATTAGAAAAAGAAAATAAGTGAGGAAAGATAAAAAAGAAGATAATAATAGGAAAAGGAAAAAATCTAGAAAATAGACAAACTGTGATGCAAATTTGGAAAAATAGAAAATTGTAAAAAATTGGACTAGACGTGCACAAGTGTCTAAAAAGCTACTTCAAGTGGTCTAGCTATCTGCGATAAACAATTATAATTTATTGAATGTATCTTTTGTGTAGGTTATTAAAGTATGACAATTAAATTTGCCACAGACTCATAATAACGGTTACAAAAATACACACACGAATAAAAGTCACTAGAGAAGATTCTAAAACATACACATAAATGACTGCACAACATACATTGTTTAGAAAAGTCAAATGTAAATTTTATTAAATTTGCACAGAAAAACATTTAATGAAAGTGTGTGGTTTTGTTAGCTAAAAATAGGTAGATGTGGTCTAAGAGTGTGGCATTGAAAAGGAGGAAAGAACATCTATTACGGTGAATGTGTTATGGAACCATAAATAAACTTTAGTTTGATTTGGAACTATGAATTGAAAATGTAACGTTGCTTTCCAATACCTATGTATAACAAAGATCTACATTTGTGAGAACTAAACAACCTTACAACCAAGTCAGCTGAAACGTTAGCAAGGGTGAAGAAAGAATCCTATTTGAATACTTTGCATTATTTCAGGAAAAAATGAATAAAACTGAGCAGTGAATTCGAAAAATTACACCAGGGACATTTGATTATGCTACTCACTACCGATTTTTAGCTTAATTCACTGTTTCTGCCGTTTAAGGCTGGACTTGACATGAGGCCATATTTACTCTTTCTATACTTTTGACAGGAAAATAGAAAAGATTTATTGGCACATCCGGAAAAAAAGACATTTCCAAAAGGCATTTATAATGTGTTTTTTTAATTACTATTTTTTAGTAGGCGATAATCAACAGAAAGAATTTTAATCAGGAAATTTTTAAAAGAGATAGGTTAATAAAAAAAGTGATCATGTAAAACGAAATGAAAACGTATGAACGACTAATACTCTTAGATGAAATAAAAGAATTAAATATGATTCATGTCATTACGAAGCCAAAGCCCCTTTCGAGTAGTTTTATTGAAGAATTGACCGCTCGTTTTATATATATTCCCCCGAAAAGCCAGATCAATTCAGAGGTGAGAGAAAGAAAGAGGTACGATATGGACTGGAATTGAATGCAGCCAACACGATACTAAACGTTAAAGAACGTTACGTCTTACCGTGTCGATAATCGACAACGTGAAAACGACCATCCAACCTATGTAGTCGAGCGTCAGTAAAGCTACGTTTAAGTTGTGTGAGCACCCCTATTGAAATGAAGACATCAATGCTAGGTTATTATAATTGAATTGGTTTGAACTAGAAAATAGTTCAAGTTCATTCCAGGGACTACTATTGTTACTACAGAGGGATTCATTATAGTTTACACGATTAGAGCGAAAGTAATTTGTTTAGTTAATTAGGTTAAAAAGAGTATTTTATGTTTGTGTAATACTCATTGGTCTACTATTATATTACAAAGTTCCAGATACACATATTGTTCAAATATGAACGCTGGTTGAATGTCACAATCGTAATGATCTTAGTTTTAAAAGGATCCTGATGAAATAAAAGGTAATCCAACAGGGATGCACAACAAATACATAGCGACAAATTAATTTCCAAATTGTTATTAATGCACAAGCAGACAAGTTAAGGGCTATGCTTTATAATAGTGAAACATTATTTAATTTAAAAGGAGGGGCGGGTGGAGGGTTAAGGGGCAGGAAAATGTAATTTTGGGGTGTTTTCCTTGTTTTGGCGTAAGAAAAAAAACAACATTCTAAATTAAATGATGAATTTTAAAATAGAAATGTCGAAGGAAGGAACCACTGGCCTGGCTCCGTCTCTAAGAGACGTATGTCTCCTTGATAGGATGAAGAATTTCTAAGTTTTATTTATGAAAACCATTTTATAAAACACAAAAATATCTAGAACTCATTCAAATTCTTTACAAAGAATCCAAAAGACACGTAGAATCAAATATATGTAGAAAAGACATGTAGAATAAAATATATCTCTCTTTGTGTCTCAAATGTATCGAATTATTTAGATCTCGAGGGAGGTTGAATATATCTAAAGGTTTTCATTTTTAAATCCCTATTTTCTAAAAACACACATGAATAATACAAAGTAATTTGATGCCCATTGTCAAGCTCCTTTTGAAGGCGAATAATGTAGGAAAAATTGATGGTATAATTAAGCAAATACAAAGTATTAAACGAAAGTAAAAAAAAAAATAACTTTCATAGAAAGAGTTAATTTACTTTATTAATGTAGAAAATGGTGAAATGAGTAGAAGCACTTCTACCTGGTGGAAGGACGAAAAAAAAAATAGTGAATAGTAAAAAGGATTAAAGGTGACAGAGTCATTAATTGCAGATCTCCTCCACATTATAAAAAAGTAAATGACTTAATTATTTATCATTAAGCTCGAGGTTAAAAATATAAAATCCTTGGAGTGATTGGTAAAATTAGGCATCATTTTGAATGGTACTGACAGGTATTAGTTGACTACTGTGCACTAAACGGAACTCTTTCGTGCATCATTAGGAAACTTGACCTAAACATCAAAGTCCGGTGAAGTCAATTGAAGTGATTTGACGGACGTAAACTAAGTTTCAGGAACGCTGACCATTAATGAGAATCTGGTGAGTTTCTCCTTATACCAGGATCTAGGAATGATGGTCCATTCTTAATGAATTCCCAACGAAGGGATCTTGAAATATAAATGGATCGAATTCCAAGAACTCTTTTCTCTTGCCAATCCTTGTCAAAAAATATAAATTGGACAGGGAAAATTAATTGTCTGGATCGAGTTCTCAAATTTAGGTTCTCTTAACACTTCCTGTCTAAAACTGCAATTTAGCAATTCGAAATTGTCTGGTTCGAGTCCTTTAAATGAGGTCCTCTTGGAGCCCGCTTTCTACAGGGTTTCCTTAAAGTCTGGAAACATAGGAAATATCACATGGTTTTCTCGTTCATTAGAACTCACCTCCATTAATTGTGACATGCTAAAGGAGAAGGTGTACTAAATGATACGAGGCCCCGGAAGGAGCGCGTCGAAATGAATGTGCTCAAATTATTGGAAATTTGGAGTTAATTCATCGCGTTCATCGGATGAATCTCGCAAAACGCATCGAACTTTGCATCATGAATGGTGGAAATCACATTGATGATGTTATGTATCAATATTTTAATTAAATAAAATGTAGTTAAATTTTTTTATTGAAATTGTGTGTTCATTTTACCTGTATCCAAACTTTAGCGACACCCGCAACTAGAATTTAGAAATTAGAAGGGAGCTGGCTAATTATCTACTTACAGTTCTAAAAATTATGTACTCTTGGCATTCCCTGTCTACAACTGGAATTTTAAAAATAGACAGAGGTCAATTCTATGGATTGAGTTCAAAGAATTATATTTTCTTGGCAATCATTATAAAAAAAAAGTTTAAAAATTGGACAGGGGCAATTAATTGTCTGGATCGAGTTCTAGAAGCCTAGGTCCTCTTAACACTTTCTGTATAAAACTGCAATTTCTAAATTGCAGTTTTATAAACTGGCAGGTGACAATTATCTGTATCTACTTCCAAGAATGAGTCCTTCTTAGCACTTCCTGTTTACAACGTACAGGGGGAGGTAGAAAGTGTACCTGGGTATCGGGCCATTTCAGTAGTAATATTGTACAAAATACATTGATGTTGAAAGAGTACTACATAATATTCCTTTTGTAATGATAGATTAACAATTAGTCCTGATTTAATAACAGCGAAAATAATCAAGAATCACTTTATCTTACTCTATTTCATTATTTTGGTCTATATTTATTTCACAAAGTGTTACTTAAGCTCCCTTTCGTAATTTTAATTACTATTGTTCACTTCTGTTTATTCATATTTAGGGTCACTAATAAGTTGTTCGCAGTCCCTCGTAGATGGCCGGTGTGGCCATGTAAGCCATGCAATTTGCCTCCATCATTCTGTTTAGCTCCGTGTTGAAAAAACCAGGGCACGCGTAGTTTAGGACGTGTGTGTGTAGAATGCACTCAGCAGCTTTGTGGGTCGAGTACGCCAGTTGTAGGACGATTTGTAGCTGAGGTTGAGGTTGGCTTATAGTCGTTTGCGGGATCGTTCTTGCTGCGATGGCGTATGTTCTGTTTGAAGAGACTGTTTGCAGTTTTCTTGTGGTTTAGGTGTTCTCTGCGGACAGTGCATTACATGCTCATGGTTCTATCTGCTCCTGAGCAGTTTAGGGACTTATTTTCTTTTGAAACGCAGCGCATCCATGCGTGTCCTTCCTGTGCACATTCCGAGCATAGATTTTTGTCTTTATCTGGTCAATCTCGGGTGAGGTGATCCTCTATTTTGTAGGAGAAGAAACAAGTTAGCAGGTGGTAGTATTTCTCTTGCTTAATTTGCGAATAGGCAATAACAATGCTGAAGAGTCTCAATCCTGTCATGTGTGCTTTTTCAGCCATCTTAATTTCCTCAAAGACATCTGTAGGTCGCGAAATTTGCATGATATTAAAGGTAATATATATAGGAAATATTTTGAGATTAGCAACCAATCAGCTAGCTCAAAAATGTAAGGCTAGTTTATTATGTAGAATTTAACGTAGAATTTAAGACTAGATTCTTATTTTAGAAAGCAAAAAGTTAAGAGTTTTGTAATCTTGAGAATATACAAAAGAATGAAAATTTGTAGGGGATTTCTGGTTTCATGGGAGGGCGTTGCGGATTCTGGCGGCGACTCATTGGAAGGATAGTTTCTGGCTGAAGTTGTTATGTTAATTGAAGGTCTGCGTTGGGAGATCATAACCGCTTTAGCCATTCGGAGCCTTCGGCGCTCAGAATCACCGAAAATAATGGAGGTGTTCTGAACTAGCATTTCTCTTGTGATTGACGCATGCTGTGTTGTAACGTGACGCTTGATAGCCGCATCCTGGAGATGCATTGTCAACCTGCTCGACAAGGTTGTGGAAGTCATCCCTATGTGCTAGAATTGTGGCAAACGCAGTCACTGACATTGCAAGAATATTCATTCAATAGGTTGGCCTCTCGGAAGGGGTCCGTCGCGGGAAAACAGCTGTTTTTCATGACGAGGACTCGTGTTTTTCTGGTCTTGTAATATATGACCAAGTTTATTTTGTGGTCGGGGTTGGCTGGGAAAACGTTGCGCTGGATAATGGCTTTGAGAATCTTCTCGACTTCCTTATAGCCTGTGTCTATTGTTGTTTGGTAAAATAGATCTATCGATGTATGGGTTTTTGGTTTGTTCTTTGGAGTCAATTAAAGTTTGCAAGTAGCCATTGTTCCCGAGGAGCTGGTTTACTCGCTTGAGCTCAGCATCAATCGTTGTCCAATTGGAGGGGGTGTGATAACGCTCTGTTTACGAGGGCACTGATTACCTATCTTTTGTACCAATCGAGGCACTCTGAGAAACCATTCATGCAAAAAACAAAATTTGTAGCCTTAAAGTACAATTCGTTCACGAAGCGCCCTCGAGAGAACGAACGAGAGCATCGCCGAATGGGAGCGCAGACTGCTCTTTATTTTCGTGGGTAAAGTTGAGTGATGAAATATTTTTAAAGGTCTGGATAAGCGTAGGTAGATGTTTGGGGTTCTTCATGACCAAGAAAATATCGTCGATAGAGCGAAAGACGTTTAGGTAAATAAAGTCATACCTCTTTCAACTAATTTTCCTCGTCTGGAGTCACCAATTGAAAGTCGAGTTACAACTATACAGAAGTTGAAATTTAAATTAAACAATGTATTCCTCACTGGTGACTTTACTGAATCGCGCATATATATATATATATATATATATATATATATATATATATATATATATATATATATATGCTATTGTCCAATTCTTATTAATCTTATTAATATATTTATTAAATTGTTTTTCTTTTGTCTATTTGCCTTTGTTTTTGTGATCTTTTCTCTTCTTTTGTCCTTTAACTATGTTGATGATTTACACAGTCATGTTAGATTTACTCTTCGTATTTCGTTGCACTTCCCGAGGACTCGGCCCATTAGCTCGACTATATATATATATATATATATATATATATATATATATATATATATATATATATATATATATATATATATATATATACTAGCAGAGCTGTCCGTCTTTGCCCGGGTAAAATATGTATTTGTTAATAAACTATGATGGATTTGATTTTTACAAAGAATACACTTTTAGTTTTATGTATATTGTCTAACCTGTCTTCCTATAGATGGACAGCACACACACGCACACCTACACACAAACTTTAGTATTATTATATAGATGTAGGGTAAAATAAAAATGTCTCTCAAGGGTTCAAACCCGGCACAGGTTCCCTAGATCGAATACAGGGGGGCAAGTTTGGAAACGGGCCCGTAGCTCCCTTTGGGGGGTACCTAGAAACTCGGGACTACTTTCATTATCTTTTTGCGGAAGAAGAAGATACACCTATAGAATACACATATAGTTTTTATGTATATTGTCTAACCTTTCTTCCTATAGATGGACAGACACACACAATGACAGATGGACAGACTTCATTTTTATTATATATATATATATATATATATATATATATATATATATATATATATATATATATATATATTATATATATATATATATATATATATATATATATATATTTATATATATATATATATATATATATATATATATATATATATATATATATATATATATTATTTAAAGCTTGATATAAACGGGCTACATCCGAAGATCAATACGATGACGAATAAGGCAGGGGAGCTATTTACAATAGTATAGGATCTCACTTGTTGACGATGTTGGTAGTATTAAAAGAAATATCATTTTATCTTTTAGAAAAATAGGGTTTATCCTTAAGATAAATAGCGTTTTATCCTTCAATAAACTCTTTTTACTTGAGAGTCAATTTTCCGGTGTTAAAATAGATATGTCGATTTCTTCAGTTAGAGACCCCATTTAGGAGTTGAAAATGTGTTTTCATTTGCCATCAAACGATTGTTTTGAGAGATTAAGTATTGTAGTAAAGAATACACATTTTATCTGCCGTAGAAATTCTGTCCAGAAATGGATCACGGACATTTCGAGTTAATAGAGGTGTAGCAGAAGTAATATTTACATATTATAAGCGTTGTCCTTCAGACATTTCATGTGGCACCCAAACACCATTTTTGTGGAGCATCTTTAAACACTTGCAGAAAATTTGGAATAATTTAAACAAATTTTAAAAGCATTTCTGGTTTTAAAAACGACATAAATATACTAATAATAATAGCAATATAAAAGTTCCCATAAGATATGTTACTAATTTAGTTTATCGAAAATAAGAGTGATAATTCACCATTAAAACAATGTAGTCTTTGGTGGGAAATTGAATGGAAAACGATAACGCACAAAGGGTAAAAAAGGGAAAATATGAAAGATAAATTACCTCGGTAATGAATATTCTCACAAATTCCTGAGTCTAAAGAAACACAATCATTAATCTCCTTCGCCCCTTGAAAATCATATTCAGCAGAGTATAAGAACTCCGAATAAATATAATCAATTGAACAAAAAATAATTGTTTTATTGCATCTTCAATGAACCCCAAATTGTAAATTTTCATTTTTTTGTGATCAAACTTCAACAAACTTAATGAATGAAAGTGAGATGACATGAGAATTGAGACGACACGAGAACTGAAACAACATGAGTACTGAGACGACATGAGTACTGAGACGACACGAGGCTTGCTCTAAGTTTAGGTAAAAGACGCCTAGAAGCCTTCTTTAACAGTTGAGATTTCCCCCAAAGCGCCTTTTGGAGCGAACATACCATGGTCCTTTTTATTGGGTATTATATTAAGAGGGGTGGTTTACCTGTAATTGAGTTGAGGGTGGCCGATCGCGGCTTTTGGTCATAATGATGACCAATGGGAGCGATTTCTCGACACATCTTCTCCGGCGAGAATTCGGAAGTTCGTCGTTCTACGAAGTCGTTAATGTCTCCTTTAGCAACGCCAATTGATCTCCCTGAAGGCTTCTCCTCTCTGAACAAATAACAAAGCGAATGTTACGTGCAATACGACAACAATTCAATGTTACAAAAATTCACGAAACTAATTATGCCTTGAATAATGCTAAGAAGACTAAAAAAATATTCTAATCTATGTGGATGACATAATTATAGATTTATATTGAAGGATCTGACGGAAAATGGACTTGGTATTTAAAACGAAGCATTTTTTGAATATAGACAAGAAAAGTTCATTTATGTTAGGTACACGTTAGGGTAGGTTAGTTCTTTAAATTATTAAATTACTACCAATTTTTATGTTAAATAATGACCTTTAAAAGAGTCACGTAAATGCGAAGAGTAGCTTCTGTATTTTATATGGTTCAGTATTGTAAATGATCTGCATTTGCTTAAGCAAAAAGGATCAACCATGGTCATAGCTTCTTATAGATCAAGTGTGATAGATTTTTATCAAATTATTTAGGCGACAAAGAACATTCATTGGTGCTGCACAACACAAAAAATAATAAAGATATAATGAATTTAGTATAGGTAAATAACTATTAAAGGAAGGGCAAGAACTTTATTATTAAAATCTGGGGACATCAGAGCGTATAAAAATCGTTTAGAAACAAATTCCTAAAATTAGTCAGGTACTCAAAATTATATATTTACTCCACCTTAAGAGTGAGACGATACCTAATAGATTTTCGAAATAGACAACAATATTAAAATACTAGAAAACAACCGAGTAGGGTAGAAAATTATCTAGTTTGAGTCATGTTTGGAGACATAAAAGCCATAATTATCAAGTCCATTCTAAACCCCAAGGGATATCGAGAGATATTCTGAGAAAAGATTAAATTTATTCGTTTCTTTTAACTTCGTCTCTCTCCAATCGAGAAAAGAGGCGATCTCTGTAATTCCGCAAAATTTTAAAATATTTATATCTCCCAACCATAAATTTTATTTGCCACTGTTAGGATAAAGGCAGAGAATATGAGCTAATGATTCAATCGATGTGACTTCATGTTTCATTAATATCCCATACGTGGCGTTCCTGAAACTGTTCAGGCAACGCTTTCGAACACGCAAAAAGCAGGCGAAGAATGAGAATAGAGCGATTTTATAGACAACGTCTATCTAGCCTGATTAGTAATTACAATGATATATGAAAAATGTTTACCTGTTCCAGGATTTACTGTTTTAATCAAGAATAAGCAGATGGTGTTAGTATTGTATATTGTAAGAAATTACATACAAGGGCAATTATGAACAATTTTGAAGAGAGGGAAAATCGATGTTCTCTTATCGATCTGACTGACTGTTTAACATTACCACGCCTGCTTGGCCGCTTTCCTATTTAAGACATTGATTTTTGTGCTGTCAACATATTAACTTACTTTCAATACAACTATATCAAATACACATCCAAGGTATGTACACACTCCATCTTAGTTAAAAATATTTATGAGCTTTAATATAAGTATGTGACGAGTGTTTTAAGAGAGGAAAAAGTGCCCTATATCATCGTCAACTTCAGCTTGTGGCGGAGATTAAGAATACCAGTATTATGTTGCCAGTCTTGTGTTCTAAATTTCTAAATGTGTCTGCATTTGTGCATTAAATGCATGAAAGTTTTTTATTAGATTCGAATAAATGTGATAAAAAGCCTTGGATCGGGTTCGGAGACATGTCAATCTCACCTTTCCTTAATACCTTAGAAGAGGCTATTGATAAAAGTAATTCGATTATCTCCTACGATATTTATCCTATTATTTTTTTTCATGCCATTTAACTGTTGTAATATATTAAGGTTATGATAAAGAAAAGAGTATTATTAACTTAATTTCAGCTTAATATGATGAAATTCAACGTTAAAACATACGAGTCTGACTCCTCGATACTCGACGTTCTTCTGCTGTTTCCAGGTCTCCGCCGGCGAGCCCGTGGGTGAGCTTTGTACTCCTGTTTTACTGGAAACTCTAAATTTGTGCCTCTTCTAACAAGATTCTCGCAGGAGTAGCGTCGAGCTCGTAGTAGCCAAGGATCGACGCCGGGCACTTCCTCCTGTAAAGAGAATAGTTAAGCCTACCATGGGAGGACGACGTGACACGAACACTACGATGAAAGGAAGATGCTATCTACACAAACATTTAAAATTAAAAGTAATGTTTTGGGGTCAAGATTTGTGCAAAATTTCTAGATATTGTAGCGGCTCAGATACACTCTAAATAACGAAGCGGCAACTAAGACGCAAATTCTCTTAACTCAAATAACATGGCAAAGAGCAATAAGGATTAAAGGTGTTTATCTGATTAACTCTATGACACCACCGTGCCAATATAATAATTATTGAAACGAGGGGCGGTCAATAAGTTTTGCAATTCGGATATAAGGAAACGAGAGATGAGGAAAAGTGTTTTATTATTTTTCAATATAACTACCCTCGACTTCAATGCACTTGCGACATTTGTCCTTGAGGCTTCGAATTCCAGACAACAAGAAATCTCCCGACTGCTGTTCAATCCACTCCTGGACGCCAAGCTGGACATCTTCATCGTCCCCAAACCGGCGTCCACGCAGTGCAGCCTTGAACTGGCGGAATAAAAAGTAGTCGCTAGGGGCCATATCTGGACTGTAGGGGAGATGGTTGAGCTCCTTGAATCCGTACTCGCGCAGGGCAGCTTGTGCAACTCTGGTCTTTTGGACTTTGACGACGTTTAAGTCGATCATGAGGCGTGAGGTTTCTAGGCACCCAACGGACAGAGACCTTGGTCATGGAAAAATTGTCGTGGATGATGTTGATAACACTTCCATGTGATATTCCAAGTTCTCGCTCGATTTCTTCGACCTTCACCCGACGATTTTCGAGATTCATCCTCTCCACACGGGCCACATTGTCCTCGTTGGTCACGCCTGGCGGGCGTCCTGGACGGGGGTCATCTTCAAGGGACTCACGACCATGGCGGAACTCCCTATTATAGCGAGCAATGGTTGCATAGGAAGGGGCGGTGTCGGTGTCTGTGTACACTGCAACCATGCGTTCATGGATCTCTTTTGCATTCTTGCCTTCCTTGGTCAAAAATTTGATCACTGCTCGGTGACATTGTTGAAAAATTTGTGACTGACGATCAGCTACTGCTTCTTAAATAGATGAGGCAGGAGCGTGCGGCTGCAGGTCCTGACTTGTCATAACTTGTCCTAACACCCCCACAAACAGCCATCCCCCTTCCTCTGTTTTGCCCTACTGATTCGCAAAACTTATTGACTGCCCCTCGTATAATATAATACAGACGTATATGGCACGCGGACAAGGAAAGTTGGAATACGAGGCCTCACGGGCCACTGGAATCTTTGAGGGCTTAGAAAAAAGGAAGTTAATGATGATGACGATACCGTAAAAAGAAAATTCGAACAATTAAATTTATCGTTATTTTTTTATTCTAGAGATAGAACTGTTACCAGCGATCGTGTATACTAAGCTAATTGTCATTCCTAACGTTAGATCGAGGCTATCGCTATTCACTTCAGTGAGCCAGAATCACCTTACAAATCAAATCATGGCTTATGGAAAGACTAAGTGGCATTAACTGTTTCATGATTCTAGTGCGGCCCTTGGATGTCATGATATCATCAACGATGACATCGATAGAAAGTTATAAAAGCACAGTACTCAAAAGAAATGTTGAGTATAACTTTTAACGTATATCTCAGTGGCACAGTTTAATGTAATATGCAAACCATGTGAAGTAAGAGGAAGATAGTATAAATGATAGGAAAAACTCATTATTTATATACGAAAAGAAAGTTACAGGCAAAAAATTCTCCTGTATCTTTGTAGACACATGAGAATGTTTGATTTTCTTGCATAAAAGATGGTGCTTTTTCCAGATCATTTTGCCAGTTCAAAGGCAGCGACATTTAACTAAATAGCGTTTGCCACCACTTTCCTGGCACGATCGGCTAAGACTTAAGTAAATGGATGTGTGATATCAATTCTCGACATCAACCTACAGATTAGCTGCACATTGCAGTTTCCCGTTATATTTACACTTGGGCAAAAAAATGGGAACCTGTATAAAATAATCAGAACCATCTTTTCCAAAAAAGGTTACAGCTGAAATTTTAAGGAAAAAAAATAGCTTCTCAGAAACAAGGAGGATATTTTAATCGTTTTTCTTGCAGCATATCAGACTTACATATTACCATCTTATTAAATTAGTACTGCGAGACTCGTGAAAGTCGAAAAAAGTTTTAAAATAAACTGGTGTTATAGAATGCGGAAATAAAAAGTGTTTGGATAATATCTCAGCTAAAAATAAACGTATTTAAAAAACCCCAAAACCTATCAACTAGATTATGGCTGGGAGATAACAGTTGATTCAAAGTAGCCGCCCTCAGTTTCCACCACGGACTCAAGAAGTCTCCGGAGCATGGCGCATGCGTTTCTCACCGTGTCCCTGGGAAGATCTTTGAACACCTCCTTGATCTTGGCCACCAGCTTAACCTTGGTTTTGCAGCAGAGAGGTTGGTGTCTTTCACAACCGTCCCCCACAAATAGTAATCTATGGAATTACAAACGGGGGAACTAGGATGCCAGAAAGTTTGCTGGTAAATTCGTAGAAATTCTCAGAGAACCACTTTTGACTCTTTCTAGAGGTATTTCCTTCCAGCAGCAACCCTCTCCAAGCAGGGTTTGACCAGGCTCTAGCATCTCCACATAGCCGTCTGAATTGAGTCTAAGACCCTGCTCAAAGATGTTGGACGGCATGACATCACATCACTGGAGACACCCCCAAAGCATCAGAGTTAGGGAAACTTGATCTTTATGATACGTGGAACGCGCATGGATTGTAGGCAAGCCACATGTTGTCCTGGGTGTTGTGAATCTAGTCCTGGCACAAGTTGTTTTCATCTAAGAAGAACTCAACAGGATGTTTCAGCTTGTTCAAGGGTTTATTTGCCTTCGTCAAGTGGTTCTACTTGGCCTTGGCTGTCATAATTCGTCCCTTGCGCCTTTTGTACGAGTGGTAGCGAAGGTCCTTATTCCCGACTAGGTTGATAGTGGCGACTCCAATACCCATCTCTCTCACCAAAGCCCGAATTCCCTTGCTCGAGTCTTCAATCACCTTGCCCTATAGTTGCTGGACAAATTCTGGTGTGCGAAATCAGTCAGAACGCCTCCCGTGTTCCTTTCTACGTGCTACAGCTTCGTAGTCTCCGTAGTAACTGTGCATGTCACGCTTTACAGCCTTTAGGTGTTCACAGGGCAGTGAGCAAGAGTCATGATGTCGGCATTTTGATATCTGGCGCGAATCATCATGATGCAAGTAGCTCTATTTCAATATTTAGATGACTTCCATCCTCGATGTCAGTTAGGTTTTTCTAACCTAAAACTGTACTCTTTCTGCACTCCAACGCCGTTTACTTTTCACCGATGCATCAACCTGTTTCTCAAAACAATAGACATTAAATTCATCAAATTTAGCCCGAACTCCCTGTATAAGGGTTTGAAAAAATCAACTCTTAGTAATAACTGCTAATTAAAGTTTTTTTTTATATAATGATGTAATTTTTTGTAAAGCTCATACATACGAGGGGCGGTCAATAACTTTTGCGAATCGGTAGGGCAAAACAGAGGAAGGGGGATGGCTGTTTGTGGAGGTGTTAGGACAAGTTATGACAAGTCAGGACCTGCAGCCGCACGCTCCTGCCTCGTCTATTTAAGAAGCAGTAGCTGATCGCAGATCGTCAGTCACAAATATTTCAATAATGGAGAAGGTTGAGCACCGAGCAGTGATCAAATTTTCGACCAAGGAAGGCAAGAATGCAAAAGAGATCCATGAACGCATGGTTGCAGTGTACACCGACACCGACACCGCCCCTTCCTATGCAACCATTGCTCGCTAGAATAGGGAGTTCCGCCATGGTCGTGAGTCCCTTGAAGATGACCCCCGTCCAGGACATCTGTCAGACGTGACCAACGAGGACAATGTGGCCCGTGTGGAGAGGATGATCCTCGAAAATCGACGGGTGAAGGTCGAAGAAATCGAGCGAGAACTTGGAATATCACATGTAAGTGTTATCAACATCATCCAAGACAATTTGTCCATGACCAAGGTCTCTGTCCGTTGGGTGCCTAGAAACCTCACGCCTCATGATCGACTTCAACGTCGTCAAAGGCCAGAGTTGCACCAGCTGCCCTGCGCGAGTGCTGATTTGAGGGGATCAACCATTCCCCCTACAGTCCAGATCTGGCCACTAGCGACTACTTTTTATTCCGCCAGCTCAAGGCTGCACTGCGTGGATGCCGGTTTGGGAACGATGAAGATGTCCAGCTCGGCGTCCAGGAGTGGATTAAACACCAGTCGGGAAATTTCTGGTTGTCGGCAATTCGAAGCCTCAGGGACAAGTGGCGCAAGTGCATTGAAGTCGAGGGTAGTTATATTGAAAAATAATAAAACACTTTTCCTCATATCTCGTTTCCTTATATCCAAATTGCAAAACTTATTGACCGCCCCTCCTTGCAGGAAGCCACTATCTGTTTCTCAGAAATCCACCGAAGATGCGAATTTAACCCTAAAATGAAACTTTAGAAAAAAAAAATAATCTTTTAAAAAAGCCTATTTCGGTGGATTTCTGAGAAACAGATCAAATGAAGTTAATTTGACGTAGCATGTCTAAGAAATAACAAAGACGAATGAGAAACAAAGGCGAACAATTCTCGGATCTTGGCAAGGTTGGCTTCATCAGAATTTTGAACTCGAGAGATGAAATATATCGCGTCAAAGTTTTAAGGAGGCGAGAATCTAACTAAGTTTACGAGATCTGATTGAATTTTGAAATTGACGAGGATAATTGACTAGAATTACATCAAAGTTTGGAAGAAATTGAAATATGAGGCTCTATCTGTTGCAACCAAAAATAACTGACCATTTTTTTCACTCGTTCATTTATAAGACTACAAATTTTTAAAAATTTAGCAACAAAGAAATTCAGTTTGTGCAGCTCCAAGTTATATAGTTTTGTGAATAATACTCGTAGGAAAGCTGTTAAGTTAATGAATTGATAATGTATAGAAAATAAATAGCTCGAGTAGCCAAAAAGGAAAAATTACTTGGAGAGATAGAGACAAAGAAAAGCCAAAGACTTGCAATTTAAAACACAACATTAACCATCTTGCCGCTTGGATGTTTGAGAAAAGTATTGCGAAAAAAACTGTTAAAAAAATGTTAAAACCGTAAAATACATAAAATCTTGATTAAAACGAGACTCTTCGAGCCAATTGAAGATTAACGAAATCGGACGAAGAAGAAGGAAAAAATGAAAAACCGACAGACAACCATGCGAGGTGAAGATTCGATAACCATTCACTCGGGCTAAAAATCCCAACACGGCACTTTCAAGTTGTTTCTGAAATTAAATAAATCCCAAACAACGCACACACACATATAGTTACAAAGTTACATAGATACAGAGAGCTAGCAAGGACTACTTAGGCCACTCATATGCTAGTAGTCCTCTTTTGGACATTGTCGGTACGATGTTTACTCATGTGATATTTAATCCACAACAGGAGTCCGTATTCAAACAATATTATTATTCGTAAAATAACTTTCAATTTTGTTTTTAAAACTATTGCCACTACAAGCATTTACTACCTCCACGGGGAGTGCGTTCCATTTAGCGATGATTTTAAAGGTCATTTTTTTTTAGCTCTGTTCGTTCAAACCTTCGTCCCTTCAGTTTCGAGAGTCGGTAAATTTAATATATTTAATCTTTCGACATACGACTTATTTCTAATCGATGGAATTAGTTTAGTTACCCGTCGTTGAATTCTTTAAGTAACACAAAAATTAATTCATGGAAAGGGAAATAAATTAAACACTTATTAGAGGTAGATTTCAATGCAAACGTGAAGAACAGCAAAAGATACAGATTAAAACCCCTCAACAAATTTGACTCATCAAAACATAAGCATTTTGCTGTAATAAATGCAGAGCTTATTTTGTCATTCTATTTACAAAATAAACCAAATATTCTTGTGGAATTTCATTCAAACACTCTCAGAGCACATGTGTATTGTGGATTACATCTCTCTCACTCGTTATTTCGAATAATCCCACAGGTATAATTATGAGATTAGGGTGGCAAATCTATGATCGTAAGCTGTCCTTCCTCTTCTTTCTTCTTCCTATAACTATAACACAGTCTGCACGTGTGTTCAATATCATTGTCCCTACTACAAAATAAAATTTTGACCGATAAGACGAGTTTCAGATAGAATGTTACTGCAAAATTGAATGACAGCCATCCTAATCTAATTTTATATCTCCTACTGAATCGTCAGCAAAAGAGTACGAATCTATTACATGACTTCGTTCACCGTAGGCACAAAACTGAGGAATCATTCTCTCTTCATCTATCCTCCTTACAAAATTACTTTTGAAACCCATAATTTCAAACTTCGACTCATTGGCCCAAAGAACCATTTTCTACTCATAGATTGCCCAATTTTGATGTTTTATAGCTCAGACTAACTTATGTGCTGTTACTCGATCATAAAGCTCATCTCTAATCTTCCTGTTCACTGTGGTGGCAGAGTAATTTACTTTGCCAGTGCTATTTATTTGTTGAGCTATTTCCGGAGCATAAGGGAGCTGTTTAGGAGAGTTGAAACTGAAGGACGTAATCTGCGAGTTTGGGTTGCTCCGTTGCCCATGTTGTAGTATACTTGTCACTTCAAACTCGATAGCATTGCTCAATTTACTGACAACTATTTCATATATTTTTAATATGGCATTTCTTCCTTGGGAAAACTTATGATAGTTTGTCTTACAAAAATGGATTTTCAGCAGTCGGGATACATAATGATCACAAATGAAGATGATTTTAGAATGGTTGAAGCATACAGGCTTTCAAAAAGTTGAAGCCAATTACTTAAAAATAATGGGGGGGGGGGGGAGGGGTAATAAATTTGGTAAAAAAAATTGATACCATCACTTGTTTAGGATATTATTAATAGAATTCTAGACATAAATTTTAGAAATAGTTTATAATGAAATAATTGTCAATTTTGCTAGGAATCTTATTTTAATTCGAGGCTTATTGAAAAAAATGTAGAGGTGCCGGTATTTATGGCCCGTAGCGTATATAAACAAAAAACCGTTTATATTATGAGGTTATTAATATAATTGATTCGTTTAATTCAGAATGTTAAATCGAGAGAGAGAGGGAGAGAAAGAAAGCAAAAGAAAACAAGGAAAAAAAGAGAGAAAGAAAGGAAGAGAGAGAGAAGAAAGAAGCAGAGAAACGCCTGCAGTAGGGGGCTGAGAGGGGGGAGGGGGGAGAGAGGGAGAGAGGGAGGTGGAGGGGGAGAGAGTGAGAGAGGGAGGGGGAGGGGGGAGAGAGTGAGAGAGGGAGGGGGAGGTGGGAGAGAGTGAGAGAGGGAGGGGGAGGGGGGAGAGAGTGAGAGAGGGAGGTGGAGGGGGGAGAGAGGGAGAGAGGGATGGAGGAAGGGAAGGAGGGAGAGAGGAGGGGAGAGGGAGGGAGAGCGAGAGGAAGGGATAGAGAGAGAGAGAGAGAGAGAGAGAGAGAGAGAGAGAGAGAGAGAGAGTTAGAATATGAGAGACAAAGAGATTACCAGTGTCCATCTGGCGACTGCCTAGTCGTCGCAATGATAATTTCAGCCTAATAAAGGCCTACTTTAAAATTCAGAAAAAACACACAAAGAAAAAAAACAAACAAAGAAAATAAACACTAAAAAATAAGAAACAAAAATCAAAAGAAGGAAGCATGCTCTGGTGCATGATCATGCGACCAACTCCAAAGAGAATATAATATAGCAAAAAGTAAAAGAGTCCACAAGTCTCTGCGAAGAACACGTCCCCATGGCAAGGAGCAATCGGCAGCGACCCTCCTCGCCCCGGCACTCTGAGAGGTAACTTGCGCGAAGAAAACACCGCACTGCGAAATTAAACAAGAATATGCCGAACACTCTGGGGGACAACGTGATCATCGCAGTAAGGCGCAGGCGAGCGTTCCACAAAATGGCCGTGAGTCAAATGAGTGTGCTCAATTCGAACACGAATTGGGCACGGAGGTTCATGGGAATAGTGGCACGCAATAGCAGACAACTAAAAGTTCCCCTCGGCTGTTTCCCATCTTCTTTCTCAGGTATCCCGTAGGGCTGACCTGATCCTTGCCATGTAGTCGGTGCGAGGAACAGCGAAACGCTGGTCTGGTCGCCCAGTCCTAGCGGAATCTTTGGCGCCCCCACTCCTCGCAATTCCTACATGTCCAGAAACACAGCAGAAGATAATCTCGACATCCGTCCGGCTTGGGGCAACCGTGGCGTCACGGATACCGCAAATCAGTGTGTGTGTGTGGAGATTCCAATACTCCGAGAGCACTCAGGGCGCTTTGTGAGTCGCTAAGAATCACAATCCGGTCTCTTGAAGTGGGAACGACGTGTTATCTCCTGTACCAAGCAGTGTATTGCGATCAGCTCGGCCATTAACACAAACCCAGCACTTGGTACAGCCCTGCTGTCTTCTAACAGAAGAAATACGTCGTGGTCGTGACCACCTCCTGGGCCCCTAAGCCATCCGTGTACACTGGAACAGATCTAGCCTGACACGAAGTGTGTTCCAAATAGGTCGAACGCAGTACGCCCGGCGCTGTGGAAGCTTTTGGAGTAGAGGCATTGCGAGAAATATGCAAAGGTGGTATCTTCAAATGTGGCACCCAGGTGATACGGTTGATGATCTGGACAAAGAATGTGACACTGAGGACACTTTCTTACTGGAGGCCCTCTTCCTGCCCCTTTGGACCGGAGAGGGCTTACTCCATCCGTACGTGGAATTGACGATCTCACAGAAATTCAAACATAAAATTGGGGGTTGTTCCCTAATCCACATCGTGTCGAGGTTCTCCATGATACCATATCGCCATCATACCGCTTGGCCCTTGGCCAAAATGCTGCCATCCCTGGAGCGATTAACTACACTGCGTTTGAAGCCAGGGGGGGCTAATAAACTCGAGGTAGTCTATGCATATGGGGCTCTGACGTAATCGAGGCTCCATTCAGCGCACTTGTCAATTTAGTTTTTGTCGGGGCCTTCCAGCCCTAGGAAGACCCGGGGCCGGACATGCCGATCTTGGCCTGGTCGTTTGCCGTTGCGTCAGCGGATCCGTCCGTCCCCGTAACTCGCGAAGGGAGATATAATATGAGAGAGATAATTTAAGAGATAGATATTATAAGAGAGAAAGAATATGAGAGACTAAGAATATAAGAGAGATTATGAGAGATAATATTTCAGAGAAGAAAATGTGTGAGAGAGAATATGAGAGATAAGAAAATGAGAGAGAGAAAATGAGTTGGGAGAGAGAAAATTAGAGAAGTTAGATTTTACTTAAACATTCTAATCATTCACCGGTACTTCGTCAGGAGGTCTTCCGATCTGGTTCTCTGTATGTCATTGGTCCCTATTTGTATGGCGTACGTCGTGTTTTGGGGGACCGGGCTTACTACTTCATCAACCTTGGCAATCACATCATCGAGAACGCTACCAGGAATTCACAAATGTTTCCTAGTCCCTTGGTGCCCTGCCACAGAACTCCGTGAGTTGCCCCCTCATGATGCAATCTACCACAAGCACAACTTCCTCTTCGTCTTCCTGTGAAAAAATCTGGAAACGGTTTTGAGACGTGCTTATGGGTATTGTGCCCTTCGCTCTGAGATGCACGTTGTTCTTAACTAAGCGGGAATCTTCCTGTGGGGGGGGGGGAGGGTTAGTAGTGTTTTTAGAAGCAGATAGGAAAGGAGATATATCGATGGTTGGGGCAGAAATCGTCGTCGCCCCTATGTTAAGAGTGACAGATCCCTGCAACGATTCCAGCTTCTCGCCTTCAAGGCATCCATCTTCCGTAGTGGTGCGTTCAGTTTGGCGCCACTATTTTGCTTTTAAACAGAATCTGCAAATGAGAAAGTCTTTATAAGCGAAGATTGTCGGGACGAGCTTTCCAGAACAGTTCTTACGTCAGGTGAGGTGGTATGGTGATTTTTTTCATTTCTGTGCATAAAGAGGGAAGGTAATTAGGGTTAAAGAGCGCTATATATGTATATTCTGGAAGGGGGATAAAGATAATAAATCGCCTGTAAGAAAACATAAAATTTTTAGTATCCCTGAAAGAGGTAAAACAAAGTTAAGAAATTTGTTTACAAAAGAATACGAATTTTTTTAAGGTTAATTAAGCTATTATAAGAAAAGCACAGGAAATGTTAATATTATTGAACGAGATAATTATTAATTATTTAAAAGTATATACAACAAAAAATATTAATTTACAACGTGGTAACTATTGCAAAAAAAGGCAATTACAAAAGGTTATTGAAACAACTGAAAATAAAGGTTATCATGCGAAAATAATATAATATATAATATGGGAAATCTCTGAAACAAATAAAAATATCATTAAGAGAAATGAGGCAACAATTAATCCAAATTACTGAAACAAGAATTTTTTTTGTTAATAACTTAAACAGACTTTTCTTTTAATAAAAAACGCACAGAATTTAACAAATAAATCAAAAAAATAAAGCCGGAAAGAAAGAATGAATTTAACTTACAGAAAACAATATTGCATGAGCCTATATGGGCCGAGATCGTTCGATCCTGTTAGACGAGCTATGACGACACGTAAGGCTTATGAAATCTAGGTTCTGATTAGCTTAGTTAGTCCGACGACACTAGACTTGATCAAAACATATGGTTGAGGGGGATATGAAAATGATGTTTATTTTTTATTTAATGTTGTATTTAATTGTGTGAACTTTCCGATAATTAAAAATTATAACACCAAATAAATTTTGAACTCAAAGACACCGGAAGAGAAAAAGAGGAACAAATTTATCTTACGGGAGATTCAAAGGACCAAGCACAAGTAAAGAAAAAAAACGCTATTTAATTACGTCAATACAGAGGAAATAAAGATTTTGAATCACAAGAAAGAATAATTCTACAAAAATTTGCACGGAAAAACGAATACAAAAAGAATTCTTAATACAAAAACACAACCATTAAGCAGGGGGTCAGGAGACTGAGAGATTTTTTCTTTCATTGTAGTAGCCCATCTGGCGACTGCCTACTGGAGCATAAGTCGCCGTATACAACAGGCTACTATTGGGTTATATTAAAAAAACAAATACACAAATAATAATATATAAATAACACATAACAACGATAAAAAAGGACAAAGGCTAAAAAAAATAACAACAACGAGGAAAAGAAAGGGGCAAGAGGAAAGCGTGCTCCGGCGTCGGGGTAGACTTGCCTACACCCGGCGTAGCAGCATGCGACCTACAATAAGGAACACACAGAAAAAGTCAAATGAAGTGGAGGAGGCCAGCCTCCTCCCAAAACTCGTAAAGTCCACAAGTCGATGTGCACAAATCCGTCCCTAGTACAATGGACAGGCGGTACCGACGCCGCTCGTCCTGGTACCAGGAGAGGTAACATGCGCGAAGATCACCCAGACTGGGACATTCAACAAGAATGTGCCGACCAGTCTGGGGAATAACGCAGTCTTCACAGTATGGCGCAGGCGAGCACTCCATCAAATCGCGCTGCGCCCCGTGAGTGTGTCCAATTCGGAAACGACAGAAAGCAACCTGAAGCCGTCGTGGCATTGGGGGGTAGGTCCATAGGAACAGTCGCGGCGCAATGGCACACAACTTTAAGTTCTCCTCGACCGTCTCCCATCTTCTTTGCCAAGCAAGCCGGAGGGCTGCCCTTTTTTCCTGCCATATAATCGGTGTGAGGAAGAGCAAATTGCTGGTCTGGTCGCCAAGTCCTCGCGGACTCTTTGGCGCCCTCATCGGCGGGCTCATTCCACGCAATTCCTAAATTTCCAGGCAGCCAGCAGAAGATAATCACAACATCCGCCCGGTCACCTAAACCGTGGCGTCACGAGTATCACGAACCAAGGGATACGGAGATTTTAATGCCCCGAGAGCACTCAAAGCGCTATGTGAGTGGCTATAAATCACAATCTGGTCTCCAAATCGGGTACGTCAGGTTATCTCACGTACCAAGAGGCGTATTGCAACCAGCTTGTCCGTGAAAACAAACACAGCAGCTGGCAGAGCCCTGCTGACTTCAAACAGAGGGGATACGGCGTAAACACCGACACCTCTTGGGATTTAGAGCCATCCGTGTACATTGGCACGGTTCTAGCGTGACACGAAGTGTGGTCCAAAAAGGCCGAACGCAATAGTCATGGCGCTGTAGAAGCTTTGGAAGCAGAGATCTGGCGGCAAATAGTCAAAGGAGGTACATGCAGAGTAGCGTCATGAGCAGAACTAGGGACGCTTCCGGCCCGAGAGCTATACATAGCTTTCGGAGGAGTTTCTTAGCCCTAGACCCAAAGGGGATAAGGTATGACTGGCGTCTCTGAGAGGCATAAGCATCGCCGAGATCAGCTGTGGATGCAGTGAGAGATGTTGGCGATTGAGGGAGGCGCCGGGCTCGCGCGTACAAGCGAATAATGCACTATGCACGGCGTAGAGCAAGTGGCATCTCCCCAGCATCGACAAGTAGGCTTGGCCAAGGAAAAACAAAACCTGTGCCCTTCGGCATAGCGAGAGAAGTGGTTTAATGCTTGTTGGAGTTGACGCTCTAGAGTTGGCATCTGGGCCGCGCTAAAAAAGACCGAAAGGTCGTCCACATTGAGCGTGGTGATGCCGTTGATGCTCAGGGCAGAGTGTCAGGGAAGCCTCTGTCCTCTGAAGCCAAATGCGCGAGGGTCATCGTGATCGGTGACTCCCAAGCGCGGGATCTACAACCGTTGCTAGCGGCCCGCCTTCGCACCAGTGTGAAGGTAAGCTGCCTTCCAGGAAAAGGGAACGGAGAAATAAGGGTGGAGGCTGAGAAATCTCAGATCTCTGAGAACTCAGTAGTTGCCCTCATGGCAAGTGGCAACGATCTCTACCTACGAGGAGGCAATGTAGGCGCCAGCGGGAAGATCCTGACCACGGTTATGGGAGGAGTTGACGACTGTGGGCTAAAAACCCGCAGACGTGTCGTGGTCGGGATACTCCCAAGACGAGGTCCATCCCGCAATGCTCACGCGAGGAACGTCTCCATAAACCAACGCCTGGGAGATCTTTGTACGGCGGAAGGAGTCTTTTTTGTAGACCCCTACCGCACCTTTTACGGGAGAAATGACCTGTACAAAAGGGACGGAGTGCATCTTACCTTTAAAGGGAAAGCTGCACTCGCAAACATGATCCAGGATGTTGTGGAGCGGACCCAAAGAAGTGTCAGACCCCGAGATAAGGAGGACGTACGCCAGTACACCCGTGTTACTCCAGCAACGACCTTTTCTGAAGTCACAAAGAGTGGAGTGATCCCGTCACAGAGAAAGAAAGCGGGAAACGGAAGAGCGTAGGGAGTCCTACAGTCGGGGACACCCTAAAAGTTCTTCTGTTTAATGCGAGGTCTATCAGAAACAAGTTTCTAGAACTTCGTGGCCTCGTAGCAACAGAAGAACCGGAGATGGTGGCCATAACGGAGTCGTGGATAAAAACCTCAAGCCGAGATTTTGAAGGTGAATTCACGATTCCCGGTTACCAGCTCTTCTTGAAAGATAGGCCAGACAGAGAGGGTGGCGGTGTGATGTTGTATGTCAAGGATACTCTCAACTCGACGGATTGCAACATCGTATTCGACCATGAACTACTAGGTGTTGACCTAGAGATAGGTCCTGCCAAATACAGGACCCTGGTGCTTTATAGACCTCCTGCACTACTCGTGGAAAAGGACAGAGATCTGTACCAGCTACTAGGAGAACTTGTGAAAGACAGAGTGTGTATCGTCATGGGTGATTTCAACACACAAGTTGACTGGGAAACCAGAGAACCCTGTGGCGAGAACGCACTACTCCTGGAGTTCACGAACAACGAGTTCCTCACTCAATGGGTGAGAGAGCCAACGAGAGGAGACAATATCCTCGACTTGGTTTTCACCTCTGAGGATGACATCGTTGAGGACCTCTCTGTTGGCGAAGAGCTCGGTGGCAGTGACCACCGACTAATTAGATTTGTAGTCAAAGTCCCCAAGGCAGAGCCTGCAACTAGTAAATCAAGGAAACTGGATTTGAGAAGAGCAGACTTTGCAGGTCTACGCACGGGACTGGCTGACGCGCGGCTAGAAGAGTGCGATGCTGTTGAAGACTCTTGGAACAGTTTCAAAACCACATTCATGAGTCTTCAATCGCGTTTTATCCTTCTGAAATGCCCCCGTCGGTCTTCTGTTCAACCAAAGTGGTTTAATCGAGAAATCGGGCAACTGCTTAGGGAGAAGAGAAATGTGTACCGGCAATCGAAGATCTCGGGTGACTTTGACGAATACCGGAGGCTAGCCAGGGGAGTGAAGTCCAGCATAAGGGCGGCTAAGCGGTCTGAGGAACTCCGAGTGGCGAGACTCTGTAAAGAGAATCCCAAGGAGTTTTTTGGATATGTGAACAGCCGTAAACCAATCCGTCGAACGATTGGCCCTTTGAGGAATGAGGAGGGGACATTAAAGCATTCAGATGCAGAAAATGCCAACCTCCTCAACGACTACTTCTCTTCAGTGTTTACTGAAGAGTGTGGTCTCATTTCCCAGCCGACGGATTCCTACTCGGGGGAAAAGCTGGAGGCAATGGACTTCACCGAAGGAGAAATAAAGAAAAAGATCACTGACCTAAAGACGAATAAGTACCCTGGACCGGACGGGTTTCTACCTAAAGTGTTGAAAGAAGTGTGCGATGAAGTATCACGACATCTGTGGGCTATCTTTAACATGTCAATCCGGACCGAATGCGTTCCTAGAGACTGGCGTGAGGCGGAGGTGACTCCTATCTTCAAGAAAGGAGACCGTAACCAACCGTCGAACTACCGACCTATCAGTCTGACTTCGATAGTCGGTAAACTCATGGAAAGCATCATGGTGGACAAAGTGACGTCGTATTTAGAGTCAAAGCTGCTACTGAGGAGTTCCCAGCACGGCTTCCGAAGGCAACGGTCATGCCTGACGAACCTTGTAGAATTCTTCCACTTCGTTTTCAGTGAGCACGATCGGGACAAGGCGGTGGATGTGGTCTACCTAGACTTTCAAAAAGCCTTTGATAAGGTACCACACCGCCGCCTTCTCCGGAAAGTGTGAGCGCTTGGCATAGAGGGAAAGGTAGCCGGCTGGATCGAGAACTGGCTAAGTGGCAGACGGCAACGGGTGATGGTAAATGGACAGTCTTCTGAGTGGGTGCCTGTTACTAGCGGGGTGCCTCAAGGTTCTGTCCTGGGACCACTACTATTCATCATCAACGTCAACGACATGGACGGTGACATGGTTGCCAAGATTTCCAAATTTGCCGATGATACCAAGCTTGGTATGAACGTTGCAAAGGATGGAAATACTGCCCGCCTGCGGGAAGATCTTTGGAAGATTGGGGAGTGGTCGGACACGTGGCAAATGCCTTTTAACGTGGGAAAATGCCAAGTGATGCGTATCGGCCACAAAAACCCCAAATCTCAGTATATCCTTAAGGGCACTGCTATTGAATCCACCGACACTGAGAAGGACTTGGGTGTAACAATCACTAGTGACCTTAAGTTCTCTAAACAGTGCATTGAGGCGGAGAAAAAGGCCCAAAGGATGCTAGGCTATATTAAGCGCCAGTTTGGTTATCGGAACCAGGAGATTGTACTGTGCCTGTACAACTCACTTGTCCGACCGCACCTGGAGTATGCCTTACAATTTTGGAGTCCTTCATTGCGAAAGGACATCGCGAAATTGGAACGCGTACAAGCCAGGGCAACCAAGCTGATTCCCTCTATCCGACATAAAAGCTATGAGGATAGACTAAGGGAATTAGATCTGTTCTCGCTGGAAACCCGTAGACTGCGTGGTCAGCTCATCGAAGTTTTCAAAATACTTCGAGGGTTCGACAATGTTGACTACCGGGATATGTTCACACTGAGTGAGAACAGAACGCGCAATCACGGCTTGAAACTTGAACTGAAGCGTTACAACCGCAATCTGTGTGGAAATTTTTTCACCTACAGTATCTGCGGTAAGTGGAACGCACTTCCAGTGGAAGTTGTCAACAGTGAATCTGTTGACCAGTTCAAGTCAAGACTAGACAAGGTCTTGAAAAGTGGCCGTTTAGGGACGCAAAACAATTGAGCAGCCTTGTGCCCGCTCGATTGCAAGTCCAATGGTACCCTCTTTGAATGGGCCGTAAGGTCTCCTAGGGTACCTTCTTTCCTTGTTGTTACTCCTTGTTGTTACCCTCTTCTTGTCTCCATTAGGCCGGAGAGGACCTCCCCCACCCGTACGCGGCATCGACGATCTCGCAAAAATTCAGATATAAAGATTGGGAGGCGGGCCCTCGATCCATCATGTAGAGTGTCTCCATGATACCCTAGCACACTGCGGGTTTATAGACCTTCTCCAGATCGAAAAACACCATAGTGTAGTGCTTTTTACGAAGGAAGGCCTCGCGGGCGGCATTTTCCAGCCGGAGCACAGCATCCAACGTGGAATGGAACTTTTGTTAGTCGCACTGTGAAGAAAACAGATGGCCTCCGCAGTCCAGAAAAAAAGCTAATCTAACATTTAGCAATTTCTCCATCAATTTGCACATGTAGGAGTTTAAAGAGATTGTGCAGAAAACGGCCGGAGTAAAGTGATCTTTCCCCGGGTTTCGAAAAGCGAGCACAGTAGCGATTCGCCAGTAATCTGGAAGGGTGCCCTCTGCCCAAATCATGTTGGAATAATCTAACAGAAAGGCCATGCCTCGCTCACCCAGGTGTTGAAGAATGGCTTACGGTACATCGTCTGGACCAGGGGCGGTGTCCGCGCACGAAGCGAGAGCAGAACGCAACTCACTTAAAGTAAACCTGTCATTGAAGGGTTTGCCGCTTTTAGAGGTAAAGTCCAGTCGGTGGCCTTCCGCGGCATCACAACGCGTATTAAATGCTGGTGGAGAAAGCGGTCGCGAAGGATTCCGCCATGGACGCGGGGTCTGAGATTGCGGTCCCATTCTCCTGGAGAACGGGAGATGGATCCTGCAACAACTTGCCTTAAATCCTTTTGACTCGCTTCCACACCTCTGCTAAAGAGGTAGTCCCGTTAAGTGAAGACACGCATGCCTTCCAAAAAAAGTGGCGGGCCTACTTCGAAATATTACGAAACCTAGCCCTAGCTCGAAAAAATTCACCGACAGTGGAGTCATTCAGTCGGCGTTTATAGCGCATGTATGCATAACTTTTCTGTCTGAGGGCCGCCTCACACTCGGCTGACCACCACAGGAGCGGTCTGCATGCAAACCTGCAAGACGTTCTAGGAATAGTCGTTAGGGCCACTGCTATGAGGTTGCCTGAGAAGAACTCAACGGCCTCATCTACCAACCTAAACTCCTGGACTGAGATAGAGAAATCACTCATTTCCTGAAATGTGGACCACCGCGCCCGCGCCAAGCAACACTGGAGCGGGCACTTGGGCGGCAGCAGCACCAAATGATAGTTGAATGGGAAAGTGATCACTACCATAGAGGTCATCGACCATCACCGACCCAAAATCACGCTGTGTATCCAGAGAGCACAAACATAAATCGAGTCAGGAAACGAAGTGGTTCTCTGGCAGTGATGCGTAAACTCATCCACATTTATGACACTCATCTCCAGCTACTCGATCAAGCTGGCAAGGACTCCCTATAGGGGGTGTCTACCGTTCAGATCTCCGAGCAAGAGAAAAGGCCTCAACAACTGTGCCACGACGCGGCGAAAGTTTCTCGCGTCGAAATCAGCTGACGGTGGAATGTACGCGGAAGTAACAATATACCTCCTATCCAGGAACAGCTGCACAGCCTCTTCCTGAAAGGAGGTATCTAAAGCGAAGAGAATAAAGGAGACATCATGCTGGCTGTAAATTGTGCATCCTCCCACCCGGCCCCATCCCGTGGTGGTTAGGTCGTAAAACCATTATACCCTAGGAGGGTGGGCAGGGGGAACTCATGGTCTCCTGCAAAAAGATAGATAACGGGGAACGGGATGAGACGAGCCTCAACCCAGTTGGCCTGGAGTCCACAGTAATTCCATTGAAGGAATATGCCTTCCAGCCCAAGCTCGGATGAGATGAAGGAGCCCTTTTCGAAGACAAGACGCTCACGGGAATAGGCCGTACGTTTCCCGGAGGCAAAGCTTCGAGCGCTGTTGGCCGGAAAATGCGGAGAAAGAGCTGTCAGCTTCGAGGACTTATCGGGAGAAGTTGTGCTCGCCATGCGAGTTTTTTCCTCCCTCCGCCTCAAAACCTTACGTCGAACTCCCTCTTCGGACGAGGAGGTCCCTTTTTGGAGGATCCACGGTCTCTGAGCCACCCAGCCTACCACTTGGTGTGGCCAAAGGAGTGGAACCTCCTTTAGTGCTGTCCTCCTTTCTGGGAGCAGCTTTAGGAACTCCGAAAGATGACCTCATGACCATCTTCAGGGGAGTTGCCTCCTGTGAGTCTAACGACTCGGTGGATGCGTGCGGCCGTTTCGCCTTACAGGGAATGGTAAGGCTGGGGGAAGGGAGTGAGCCCTGGTTTTAGCCGAGGCTGTGCGTGAACCATTTCTGCTCCTAACTTTATCGGGGAAGAGTCCTGGATGGGTATAACCGGCAGAAGGTTTCACATTGGGCGCGGAAACAACCGTGCTCGTAGGCCTGGGTAGGCCAGGAGCAGAGGGTGTCTCTCTTAACATTGAGGCATAAGACGTCCCAGGCAGGTCCGGGCGCGCGGAGGGAGAGGAGCCCCTTCTCTTCTAAGTCTTTTCTTATTCTTTTTCTGTTTAGGAGAGGAGGGCGGGGAATGAATCCGCTTCTCTCCTCCGCCGATAGGAGCCCCTAGGTCAATTTGACTAACCTCTGAAATGGAGAAGGGCTTCGCTGTCATAGGGGCACCAGCTGGGAGAGGAGATCTTTTTCCTCCTTGTAAGGCCTCGGGGTACTGAGCCGTTTGAGGAGGTCCTTGCACAGGTGCCAAATTGGGTTCAGTGCTTGGCACCGAGCCAAGATTCGACCCGATGGAAGGTCCTACCATCTAAGGCTGGCTCACCTCTGTGACCAAGTCCATGTGGCCACCCCCACTAAGACATCACCGATCCCATTCCTTTTTTATCCGCCGAGGAATAGGAGAGGGCAGGTACACTGTCCCCTTGCAAACTTGTCGCACACGCCTGCAAGACATTAAGGGAGCACGGGCCGACGGGCCCTTGGTGCCCTTTGCTCCCCTAATGGGGTTTGCTCTTTCGAGCCGCCCCAACTGGGAGCGGTCAATCATGGGCTGCCTGCCTGCTTTCTTGGCATTTCCCTTGGAAGGTAAAGGGGAGGCTGTCCCTGGAAAAAGTGACAGAAGAGGGGTTGACGGGAAGTCACCTGCCACCGTAGGCAAAGAAGAGGGGGGGAGGTGTCGTGAGAGAAAACAGTGGGAGGCACCTCCATTTTTCAGTGGAGCTGTCCGAAGGCGGCTCCGGTGATGGTAAAGGGGAAGGTAAAGGGAGAGAAGGTTTTTTTATGGACTCATCTTTGGGCATGGTGACCCTTTGTAATACACGGGATGCACACACTCATCAGCCCATGCAGTAGCCCGCTCTGCAAGGGAAGAATAAGGGGCCGGGAGAACCAGCTGCCGCCATTTTAGGCAACTCATCCCGCCTAGTGACCTGGCAACCCATCGGCATGGCGGCTCCACCTTAGCAAAGGCATAAAAAAATTATTGATAGGGAAAGGAGAAAGAAAAGGGATGTAAAGAAGGTGAAAGTGGGGGCGAAGCAGGTTTTTAAAACCCACCATCTCAAACCGGAGCTGAGGGGTGAGGGGGCGTTATCCACTCCCCCCTCAGCCCCGATCCTGGATGGTTGGCTGAGGGGAAGCTGGTCGGCGTCTATCCTGTGAACTTAGAGGCCGACCAGAGAAAGTGGTGGGAGAGGTTGTAGAGACAGTGAAGAAGTAGGGTAAAAACACAGTTACAAGGAGTTACAAGGAAAGAAAGTACCCTTGGAGACCTTACGGCAGATTCAAAGAGGGTACGTTTGGACTAGCAATCGAGCGGGCACATGGCTGCTCAATTGTTTTGCGTCCCTAAACGGCTACTTTTCAAGACTTTGTCTAGTCTTGACTTGAACTGGTCAACAGATTCACTGTTGACAACTTCCACTGGAAGTGCGTTCCACTTACCGCAGATACTGTAGGTGAAAAAACTTCCACACAGATTGCGGTTGTAACGCTTCAGTTCAAGTTTCAAGCCGTGATTGCGTGTTCTGTTCTCACTCAGTGTGAAAATATCCCGGTAGTCAACATCGTCGAACCCTCGAAGTATTTTGAAGACTTCGATGAGCTGACCACGCAGTCTACGGGTTTCCAGCGAGAACAGATCTAATTTCCTTAGTCTATCCTCATAACTTTTATGTCGGATAGATGGAATCAGCTTGGTTGCCCTGGCTTGTACGCGTTCTAATCTCGCGATGTCCTTACGAAATGAAGGACTCCAAAATTGTACGGCATACTCCAGGTGCGGTCGGACAAGTGAGTTGTACAGGCACAGTACAATCTCCTGGTTCCGATAACCAAACTGGCGCTTAATATAGCCTAGCATCCTTTGGGCCTTTTTCTCCGCCTCAATGCACTGTTTCGAGAACTTGAGGTCACTAGTGATTGTTACACCCAAGTCCTTCTCAGTGTCGGTGGATTCAATAGCAATGCCCTTAAGGATATACTGAGATTGGGGGTTTTTGTGGCCGATACGCATCACTTGGCATTTCCCCACGTTGAAAGGCATTTGCCACGTGTCCGACCACTCCCCAATCTTCCCAAGATCTTCCTGCAGGCATGCAGTATTTCCATCCTTTGCAACGTTCATACCAAGCTTGGCATCGTCGGCAAATTTGGAAATCTTGGCAACCATGTCACCGTCCATGTAGTTGACGTAGATGATGAATAGTAGTGGTCCCAGGACAGAACCTTGAGGCACCCCGCTAGTAACGGGCACCCACTCAGAAGACTGTCCATTCACCACCACCCGTTGCCATCTGCCACTTGGCCAGTTCTCGAACTAGCAGGCTACTTTTCCGTCCATGTCCAGCGCTCGCACTTTCCGGAGAAGGCGGCGGTGTGGTACCTTATTAAAGGCTTTCTGAAATTCTAGGTAGACCACATCTACCACCTTGTCCCTATCGTGCTCACTGAAAACGAAGTGGAAGAATTCCACAAGGTTCGTCAGGCATGACCGTTGCCTTCGGAAGCCGTGCTGGGAACTCCTCAGTAGCAGCTTTGACTCTAAATACGACGTCATTTTGTCCACCATGATGCTTTCCATGAGTTTACCGACTATCGAAGTCAGACTGATAGGTCGGTAGTTTGACGGTTGGCTTCGGTCTCCTTTCTTGAAGATAGGAGTCACCTCCGCCTCACGCCACTCTTTAGTAAGGCATTCGGTCCGGATTGACATGTTGAAGATTGCGCTCAGGTGTCGTTACACTTGATCGCGCGCTTCTTTTAACACTTTAGGTAGAAACCCATCAAGGCCAGGTGACTTATTCGTCATTAGGTCACTGATCTTCTTTTTTATTTCCCCTTTGGTGAAGTCCATATCCTCCAGCTTTCCTCCCGAGTAGGAATCCATTGGCTGGGGAATGAGACCACACTCTTCAGTAAACACTGAAGCGAAGTAGTCGTTGAGGAGGTTAGCATTTTCTGCATCTGAATGCTTTAATGTCCCCTCCTCATTCCTCAAAGGGCCAATCGTTCGACGGATTGGTTTACGGCTGTTCACATATCCAAAGAACTCCTTGGGATTCTCTTTACAGAGTCTCGCCACTCGAAGTTCGTTAGAACGCTTAGCCGCCCTTATGCTGGACTTCATTCTACTGGCTAGCCTCCGGTATTCGTCATAGTCACCCTAGATTTTCGACTGCTGGTACATAATTCTCTTCTCCCTAAGCAGTTGGCCGATTTCTCAAGTAAACCACTTCGGTTGAACACAAGACCAACGGGGGCATTTTAGAGGGATGAAACGCAATTGAAGAATCATGAATATGGTTTTGAAACTGTTCCATGGGTCTTCAACAGCATCGCACACTTCTAGCCTCGCGTCAGTCAGTCCAGCACGACGACCTGCAAAGTCTGCTCTTCTCAAATCCAGTTTCCTTGATTTACTAGTTGCAGGCTCTGCCTTGGGGACTTTGACTACAAATCTAATTAGTCGGTGGTCACTGCCACTGAGGTCTTCGCCAACATAGAGGTCCTCAACGATGTCATCCTCAGAGGTGAAAACCAAGTCGAAGATATTGTTTCCTCTCGTTGGCTCTCTCACCCATTGAGTCAGGAACTCGTTGTTCGCGAACTCCAGGAGTAGTGCGTTCTCGCCACAGGGTTATCTGGTTTCCCAGTCAACTTGTGTGTTGAAATCCCCCACGACGATACACACTCTGTCTTTTACAAGTTTGCCCAACAGTTGGTACAGGCTCCTGTCCTGTTCTAAGAGTTAGGAAGGGGGTCTGTAAAGTACCAGGGTTCTGTATCTGGTAGGACCTATCTCTAGGTCAACACCTAGTTGTTCATGGTCGGATACGATGTTGCAATCCGTCGAGTTGAGAGAAGGCTCAGGAGAGAGAAAGAGCTAGAGAGATCGAAAGAAAGTCCGAGATACCGATTTATAGAAGGCTAGAGAGTGAGAGATACAGACGTAGATCGATAGAGGTGAAAAGAGAGAGGATGATAGAGAAAGAGATTGAGAGAGGCGAAGGTCGAGAACAAGAGAGAGAGAGAGAGAGAGAGAGAGAGAGAGAGAGAGAGAGAGAGAGAGAGAGAGATAGGGTGTCTAAAGATATACAGGACGAGAGAAGATGTCAAGAGAGAGTGGTTGAAATGTTCGAAATAAAAGTCGAGAGATGTAGGTCGAGAGTAAAAGAGCTCAAGAGAGGAAAGGAGAGGGAGAGGTCAAAGGAAAGAAATCAAGGGAGAGAGATTTTTCCAGTGTCCATCTGGCACCTGTCTACAAAGGGCACAAGTCGCCGCAGTCGTTAGAGAGACAGATATAGAGCTTGAGAGTGAAAGGGCTTAAGGGAGTTACAAGGAACAGAAGTACCTCAAAGGCCTTGCGGCCCATGCCGAGGAGGCACTCTTTAGAAGATGAAACCTAGGTATGCTACGCTAATCTAAATTTAACTATCCCTATTGGCACGGACTAAAAAAATACTATCACCACATTACGTTCTGAAGTATATGTTGTTTAGTCGACTCTTGAACTGTTCGACACTGTTACTGCTGACAACTACCGCTGGCAGTCTATTCCACATCTCGCAGATGTCGTACGTGAAGGACTTACCCACCGGAACGTATTAAATCTAGGCAACTCCCCACCTTCCCCCCGTGACTTCGAGTCGCATTCCGGTAGTCAAAGCCCTTCAAAATTTTGAAAGTCTCTATGAGACGACCGCATAGTCTTAAGAGTCTCGAGCGAAAATACACCGAGCTCTTGCAGTCTTTCCGTGTATGCCTTGTTCTTTAGCGATGTGATCAGCTTCGTGGCCCTGGCTTTGCCTTTTCCAAACGATCGATGTCTTTTCGATATTGAAGAGACCAGAACTGAACCGCGTACTTCAGATGAGGCCGCACCAGTGAGTTGTACAAGGACAGAACAACCTCCTTGTTCCGAAAGCTGAATTGCCTCTTGATGTAACTCAGCAGGCGCTGAGCCCCTCTTATCTACCTGTAAGAACTACTTCGAGAATTTGAGATCCCTGCTAATCAGCACACCTAAATCATCTTCGACATCACTTGACTCAAGAAGTATAGCTTGTAGCTCATAGTCTGACTGGGGATTCTCCTACCTGATGCATATCACCTTGCACTTGTCAGACCACTCGCCAATCATCCATAGGTCCGCCCTCAACCTTTTGTTGTTTCCGGACGTTGCTACGTTCGCTTCCAGTTTTGTGTCGTCGAGAAATTCGCGAGGTGGCTCACCAGTTCTTCGTCTATGTCGTTGATGTAGATGATGAATAACAAAGGGCCCAACACGGAGCCCTGAGGGACTCCGCTCGTTAGTGACGGCCAGCGAGAGTTGTGCCAGCCGATAGTAACCCCCTGTCGCCTGTCCGATAACCAACTTTCTAACCAGTAAGCGACATTTACTTTAATTCACAAGGCACGTACTTTTGCCATCAGTCGACGGTGGGGGAATTTATCGAAAGCCTATTGGAAATCCAAATAAAGTATGTCCACCGCTTTACTTCTGTCAAACTCGCTCATCATCCCGTGAAAGAATTCGAACAAGTTCGTGAGGCACGAGCGCTTTCTTCGGAAACCGTGCTGGGTGTCCCCCCCAACAGGTTGTGGGACTCTAAGTGATCCGTTATTCTATCCGCTATGATACTTTCCAGTACTTTACCCACTATTAAAGTGAGACATATCGGTCGGTAGTTTCCAGCGGTGCTAGAATACCCTGTTTTGTGGGTCTGGTTGACGTTGGCCATACGTCAGTCCGTAAGGACTTCACCACTATCGAGTGACGCGTTGAAGATATCAGAAAGATTGGTGCCCACATGATCTTTCACCTCACGCAGCACTCTTGGCAGGAAGCCACCAAGCCTAAGAGATTTGTAATCATTCAACTGACCGAGCCTCCTGGCAACCTTTTCGGCAGTTGTAGTTATTTCCTATAGTGTTTATAATCTAACATCTATCACTATCGGCGGTCTGGGTATCTCTCCTTCCCTTTCCCTCGTGAACACCGAAGAAAAGTAGTCGTTGTGTACATTGGCAATTTCCAGGTCCAAATCCCGGAGAACGCCGTCCGCGTCCATTAGAGATCCGATGCGTTGGCACACTGTTTTTCGGCTGTTCACGTACGCGAAGAACTCCTTAGGATTTTTTTTTTGGAGAGAGAGGCCACAGGAACTTTTTCTTTCCGCTTAGACGTACCCACTCGTGCCTTAGCCCTTCAGCAATAAGTCACGTAAGCTTCATGATGCGCTGCATTTCTACTTCTCTTCCATATCCTGTGCACTGTCTTTCTACTTTTAACAGCGGTTGCGATTTCTTGACTAAATCACCTTGACTGAATGCTTGCTAGTCTGACAGTCTTCGTGGGAACGAATTAAGTCTGACGCTCTATAAAACGATTCTTGAAGACATTCCATTTGGAGTTCGTCCCACCCTCGTTAGATGGTTGTATTGGATCAAGTACCGTCCGAAGTCCATCGAAGTCTGCACGCCTGAGATCCAGTTTACGTGCCCGTTCATTCGTACCTTGTGTACAGAGGGCACGTGCACCGAACCTAATCGTTTTGTGGTCTCTACCACCGAGGCGCTCATTCACTGACACGTCTGAGACGAGGTAATCTTCGGTGGTACATACTAGATCCAGAACGTTACCCCCTCGAGTAGGCTCGCGGACCCACCGAGTCAAAAAGCTGCTGTCAGCAAAGTCCACAAGCCGAAACGCCTCTCCGTTGCCTATTCTGTCTCTCCACTCGACCATACAAGAGATCGGACAGTTTTTGTTACAGGTCCATATCCACCTCCACTGTCCGATGTGGAGGCCAGTAGGCTAGTAAGACCTTGTATATTGTATCATCGACCTTGATGTCGACTCCTATCACCTCATGCCCCGGAACAGGTCTGCACTCAACGGGAGAGAGATGGTCTCGTACACAAGAACTCCGCCGCCTTCCAGGCCAGCACGATCCTTATGGAAAGTCGCGTAATCGGGTACTCCACACTCATCGATGAAGTCCCTGGTGTCTGAACAGATCCACGAATAGCCACTATGTCAAGCTTCTCGGATACATCAGTGTCCTAAGCTCACAGAATTTGTACCTTATCGAGCTGGTATTTAAGAGAAGCACTCTTAGAGGGCGTCCACTAGCCCTACTGCCCCCTCCACTTGTCCGTTTCCGACGGTTCATCGGGCGTCCTCTCATCCGAAGCTGGATTTAGAGGCTGGCAATCACCCATCTCCGCCTTCTCCCTCATATGGATGGAGGGATTGTCTTCGGGGTGTACAGCCTCGGTTGCCGAGGGCGCTATTTAACGAGAATCTCCCAACTGAGTTCCGGTAGGCCGTCTTCCTCGACCGAACCTCTCTATCGAGTACAAACCGCGGCGGATAAGCTCCCGCAGCACTCCTCTCCCACGGAAAGACAGGTGGGTACCGTCGTTGGCGAACAGTCCGGACCAGTCGTAGAACTCATGAAACGGATTGATGAAACCTATGCCCATGTCTGACAAGATCTCACCAAGTCTCCAGTTGATGCTCAAAGTCTTTTGGTTGTCCACAGCACTTCTGGAGCGTCTCGGAATGATCTCAACGGCAACAGTTCTGGCTGATTTCTCTTTCACGGCGGTTGCTAAAGCCTTCACGTTTTCAATGATGAGCTAAGTGAAGCCTGCAAGACCTCCCCATAGGAACAGGTCATTTCCGCTGGCTAGTGAAACTACCGGTGTATAATGTCGTCTAAGTCATAGCTTGTCCACTTCATGTTTAACATCTCGGGTTCGCTTGTCTGGGAGGCTACGTACGCGCCACATTTGATAACAGTTTTGATAATCTCTGCTGGTTTTGATATCTCGATTATATTAATATGTAAAATTTAAGGAAACATTTATGAGACAAACATTGGACTGTTATTTCATTATTTTTCAGCTTGATGAAGCTGATCTTGTCCGGCACAGTGGAGTATTGGCATGCTGTCGCTTCAAAGTAGAACAAAACTACATCAAGATTGCTGAACATATGGAGAATATCATCAATGAATACGATATCCCCCTGCAGAAAATCACGAGCACTGTCATTGATAACGGTTCTAATTTTGTTAAAGCGTTTAAGGAATTTGCAGTCACTTCTGCAAATGTGTCCACAGATTCAGAAGATGGAATTCAGATAAGTGAAGAAGATCAGAGTGAGCATGAGCTGGAGGATAGTTTCTTGATGAGAAGTGCCTTAAGTCAGGAAGAAGACCTTTCGTCTGACTCATCCACCATAGCCTACCTAAGCATGTGCGCTGTGCTTGAGAATGTAGCAGAGGGACCCGAAGCTGAATCATCCAGTGACGATTATTTTGGATTTACAAAACCCACTCAAACACGATCAACCGCAAATTTAGAATTGTTCAGTTACCTTCAGGATTCAAATAAAAAAAAAACACTTCAAAGTTTAGATAGATATCTAAACATAAAAAGTTATTTATTAAATACAACACCATCCTTCCGTCCTCAGCTCCTGTGGAACGGCTCTTCTCTTTAGGAGGATTGACCTCATCTCCAACAAGGAGTTCTTTATCTGACGAAACATTTCAGCAACTGATACTACTTAAATGTAATGCTGATATAAATAGCTAACTGAAATTTCATTCTATGGAACTTTCTATATTTTTTTGTAGTGCCCGAGTCCAATTGTCATCAAATCCTACATTAGTAATTATAATATACAATTTCATTTTAATGGATATTTTTTTGTTGTGATACCAATGGTCCTTATCGATTGTCATTATATATCATGTACATTTAAGGTATTTAGTAATGTTAATGTTAAAAAATAGACATGACTAGGAAATTTTAACAGGAAACCAGGAACACTTTAATGTATACATTAAAATATAGACATACACGTATCTTGCTAATCTAAACTTAGAAAATGCACGGTTTTTTTTTCTTTTTCTATCAACATGCATTAATTTTTCACTATTATTTTTCAAATTTTTCATCTCAAGTCCAGTCTTATTTTAAAAGCATAGCCTAAAAATACATTCAGTAAGTTGTTAATATATTGAAATAGGTAGTAATAATAGTAATTATAATAATAATATCTTACTTATCTAAATTTTAAACATGCTTTTTTATAAACATAGAGAGAGTGAGAGAGAGGGGGGAGGGAAAAGAGAGAAAGTGAGAGAGAGACAGGGGGGAAGGGAGGAAGAGAGAGAGTGGAAACTAGAGATAATATACAGGGTGTCCCAAAAGTCACCTGCCATAGGAGAATTAGGTAAGTTTCTCCTATGGTGCGTCACTTTAGGGCCACACTGTATTTTGGGCTAGATATTAAACCACAACCAAAGTTTTATCAGCAACAAAGTTGCCATTTTATTCTTTATTTCAATAGTGACACCCGTGTCGATGATGAGTCAACAAACGTAATATCTCGGGACGGTATGGCTCGTTGCTAAGGCGACTGCGGTGACATCAGAGTCAACAAACTTAATATTTCAGGGAGAAATTTCTAAATTACCTCAATCTTTTGTTGCACTGGTCTCTACTTTGGTTGTGGTTTAATATCTAGCCGAAAATAGTGTGTGTCCGAAAAGTGAAGTGACGCACCATAGGTAAGGTAAGGTAAGGTAAGGAACCAGTCAGTTAGGTAGCTGCCCAATCCAAGTAGATTCTAAATAGCAGCTCAGATAAAACGAGGTAACTTAGTTATAAAAGAGGGAGAATACCACTATGGGATAAAAATTTTAAAAGAATGAGTTTAAAAGAATGAGAGTTTAAAAGAATGAGAGTTTAAAAGAATGAGAGTTTAAAAGAATGAGAGTTTAAAAGATTCCTCTTCCAAAATGAAACGAAGAAGGGTGAAGCGAAATATAGTTAAAAGGGTCAGGAAACAGGACGACCGGAGAGTGGCGAAACGAGGGCATTCTAGTAAAAAGTGGGCAGCCGATTGGTCCCCACCACAAAAATGGCAGCAAGGGTTTATTTAAGTACCAACCGAAACAAGATTACCGTGAGTAAGTCTTGTGTAGCCGATGCGAACGCGGCAAAGGGCCACCTCTAAGGACTGTAGTCTCTGAAGTCTCGATGGTGAGAAACGAGCAGACGTTTTGATTTTATATAATTTAAATGATAACCATCTATCCCATTCGTGTGGGGGTATTATGGCCAGCATAACAACTCTGATCTCGTTAATCCTCTTCCAGGCGTTTGTGGTAGGAATTATATAGGAAATTGATGAAACGTAGCGGAGCCATGAAGTTTGGCGAACCCGACGAAGGGTTCTTTGGCGAAGCGCCCGAGCTCGGTTTCGGTCAACCTTGTTACACAACATTGGGTTCCGCCGGAATCGGGCATGAGCTAACTTGCAGTTTTGACGGCTGTCGCCCACTCTTAGGTCCACCAGGGCACGGTTGAGCGACCCGTTATGGGTCGCCACCATGGAATGGTCTGTATGACTGCGTTGTAGATAATCGATGTGAAGTAGGCCACTGCCGTGTCCACAACAATGAAGGTCCCCAAGGAGGCAATTGTGAAAGACGCACTCGGAAACCTTCCCAATCGGCATTACCTAAGTCTCACTTAAGAGGCATGGTTGTATGAGGTGTAGGATGAAAGGCCAACAAGACAATAGGGAAGTGGTCACTCCCATGGAGGTCATCGAGAACTGACCATCGAAAATCGGTGAGGCAATCCGGGGAAGAGAGAGGGACAAGTCAACACAACTAAAATAATTCGTCTGGACATAATAAGAGGTAAAATCACCGATGTTTAAAACGCAAAGAAAGTCAGATAATAACAAAGAATCTAAAACACTGCCTTTGGCAGTGGTAAAGAAAGAGTAAGGGAAATAGAGCAAACAGTAAAAAACCTTGTCAGAAGAACTCTCACGGCAACAGCTTTGAGGGTAGTGTGTAGTGGATTGGAGATACATGGTAGGGTGAGGATACCATAACTGACCCCCCTCCCTCATGAGAAGGGCGCCCGACAGGAGCAATTTAGTCAAAAATACGAAATCCGGGTACCACCAGAAAGGGCCATGTACCAAGTTTGTTCTCCTGAAGACCTATAAAAGCGGGGTGGAGAGTCGTCAAAAGAACTTTGAGTTCTTCTCACTTGGAAAGAACGCCTTGACAATTCCATTGGAGGCTGTTATTTGGAACGGCTATATACCGCATTAGATATATTATTCTTCTTTCTGGTTGAGGTTAAGTTTGAAGTGCTTTCTTAAGAGCTTGGGGGATGAAGAGCCTGCTATAGCAGGAGAAAAGATCCTGAAAGGAGCAATGACAAGGGGTATGTCCGATGGTTTCGAGGAACCGGCCGAGGCCCTTGGCTGTAATTCGGGCTCACAGGCCTGAGGAAACGGAAAGTCTAAAAGAAATTTTCGCGTGGTAAATCCTGATTAATGGGCCAAAGGGGCTTTTGATTGTTGAGGGGTTGATCCAACAACCGCGACTGGTGATGTTGGAGTATCATCTACTTCCATAGGATCATGAGTAGGAGGGGGAGTAGAAGGAACAGGCAATCTAGGAAAAGTACGAGGAACTGGGTGTATTTCTGCTACCATTTGGACCGGGAGGGGGCCTAAGTCCTGTGAAGGGTGGGGCGAACTTGAGGGCAGAGAATATTCAGCAACAGGAGAAGACTCTATTCAAGATTCTCTAGGCTCTGCCCAGTCAGCTCCAGAGGCTGCACGCTTATTTGTGGTCGATGACCCAGGTGAAGAGTCATTCCTCTTACCACGGGGATTTGGTTTTGGGTCCTAGGGACGGGTAGAAGAACCTTCACTGGTCCATAGGGAAGATTCTTTCAGATAACGTCTGATGTCTTCAAATGTCCCACCCTGAGCGTTAGTCCCACCTAGAGCTGGCGAAGAGAGGGGGACCAACATTAGGTATCTCGGTTTGAGAGCGATACTTCGAATGTATATCTTCAATGCTTCTGACACTACCAATAAATGGACGATGAGATGCTTCAGGCTGGTCGGAACTCGACCGTGATTGTCAGTTTCGTCCAGCGGCACGCAAAACGTCTGGGAAGAGAGGGCAGAGAGGTGAGGTTTGTATTCGAGCACGTTGGCGAGCCTCTCTCATGTCTAGACGCAGAGAGTCGCGCAAAGCGAGGACTTCCTTTTCATATAAGAATATTGGGCAGCTTTTTGACGCAGCACTGTGGACACCACCGCAGTTGGCACAACACGGTGTTTTGGTGCATTCAGGGTCATGGTAATCAGACTTACAATTCACGCAGGAACAGGAGTGCCGACAGGCACAACCAACATGTCCAAATTGATTACAATTGAAGCAACGTCTGGGTAGTTCGATGTAGGGACTTACCGGGACACGAAGGTACCCAGCTTTACTGAATAGCGGCAGTTCCTGACGTTCGAACGTTAAAATGAGTGTGGCAGTTGGGACTCTAGTAGAGCCTACATTTTTAGTCACCCTGTGTACATGTGTAACACGTTGGATACTAAGATTACTCTGAAGGCAGTGAGGTTGTAGTCCCTTAATTCGTTTAAACTGACAAAACCTTTGACAAAATTCAGACGTGGATGGGGCGAAGTGGTTACTGGAACTTCGGCTATCAAAGACAGATTTCGCCCAAGATTGTGTTGAGAGTGCGATATCACCACTATCTCTTTACCACAGTGTGACTCAAAAGATTCATTGACGTCAAACACATCCACTTTTGCAAGTAGGGTGTCAGATGACGAACTCATGACCAGAAAGCAGGGATTGTCTAAACCTGGGTCCACATAGTTGGCATAGGGATCCAACAAGCGAGGGAAGGCTGAAAGGGGGGTCTGAAGAACGTTTGGCACAAGAACCCTTACGAGAAGGGAGGTTTTAGGTTTATGGCTAGCCATTGCAAATAGAAATAACTTCAAATTCTCCCTCGGGACTCCTCACCACGGAGGCCTACAAAGGCCCGGTGCTACTACAACTGTAGATTCGGTCACGTCCGGTATGTCCTCTTGGAGAATGGATGCAGATCCACCACACCATCTTTATTGACCAAAGAGGCTGCCCGAGTTCTCCTACACGCGGAGGAAAGGGGCCAGTGATGGGTTACTCCTTGGGCAGCGATAGACGAAGGCGGTGGAGATGCCCAGACTCCTACGACCTTCATTGAAGAACAATTCAGAATCAATCCGAGAAAATTAGCAGAGATCAGGACCACAATATATATATATATATATATATATATATATATATATATATATATATATATATATATAAATATATATATATTTATATATATATATATATATTTATATATATATATATATTTATATATATATATATATATATATATATATATATATATATATATATATATATATATATATATATATATATATATATATATATATATATTGAAGAATTAAAAGTTAAAAGTTAAAGGGAAATATAAAATTTTATGGTAATTCCTAGGCTCACTCTAATGGAATAGAAAGGAACGTCACTTATCTTTATGACATCTCAAATTACAAAATCAAAATATTAGGGATAAATCTAGAGGAGTCTTTGAAAAAAAGACTGGTCTTGTCACAAATTTTAAAGCTATATGATCTTTTAGATCTCTTCCTCCCTATAACTATACAAGGTAGGGTACCTATGCAAAACCTCTGGAGTTTACGAATGAGTTTGGACAAAGAGTTACGAGAAACTCAATTATAAGATTGGTGTCAAGTCCTTAAAGATCCCAAGCAAATAGTTAGTCTTTCTATCGATTGATAAGAGTTTGCTAACAATTATTTAGTGCTTTTGAAATTTTTAAGTGATGCAAGTAAGTCTTGCTATGGATTCACCATTTATGCTATCAGTGAAGGTGCATCAAACTTAGTTTTCTCTAAAGCTAAAATAGCTCCTCTTAAAACTTAGAACTTTTATCGGTAATTTTAGCGTTTATGACATTACCACAATTTCCTACATACTTGATTATCAATTTGATCCTATTGAACTTTTCGTAGACGCCCAAATTGTGTTATGCTGGCTTTTAACGGACACCAATTCCTTTAAAATATTAAAAAATAAGTCTGTAGTTGTGAAGAACCGTCCGCAGGATGTTTTCTCCTTAAAAAAAATATTTCTAAGCAATTTAAAAACCCATTATCATTAAAATATGTTTCGACTTCTAAAACATCAGCATATCTAATTCCTCGCGGTGTTACCTTTAGAAAATTTCTAGTTTAGCGAAAACTATGGGAAAAGTGAATCATTCATACTAAACGGTGAGTTGTGGACAAAGGCGAAACTGAAATGTTTATCCAAAAAAAATCAAATAATCCCTTCTGTTATTTGTGTAAATTGTGAAGATATGATGCCTATCCTAAACATAAATAAATACCCCAACCTTTTTAAATTGTATATAGTAATCAGATATATTCTTCAATTTATATTCGAATGTTGAAAAAATGAATACACCACCTCTCTTTACTGGCTGCCAGAAGAATTTTCTCGAAGGGGAAAAAAGGAGGGAATCTCAGACACTCGTTAAAATTTGATATACTTATTTTTAGATTACATCCACTTCATTTGGATGAAAGGGCGTATTTCTAATTTTCTTTGAAAATGGCGTCATAAATCTAATTCTCTTAGGCAAGAACCACCGAGTTATCGATTTCAATTATATTTGATTGTCACCTAAAGTGTAAACATCTGCTTCGTTCTCCGGGGTTTGGTGTCAGAGGTTAGAAGCAGTGTTAAGATGGTAATTTCTTCCTTTATGCTGTATAAGAAATACCCCAAATTCCCCATATCCACACAAGCTCAAGTTAATTTTAAACAAACATATGTCTACTTCATTGACGTCATATGTTAACGAGTAATGTGAATTAGTTAAGATTTACTGATTGATTTTAACATGCCTAAATATTGAAACGAACCGTATGGAGCTGATTCCAGACATGGCTGTCAAGACATTTCTAATGGTGTTCCGCCGTTTCTCTAAAATCTACGAAGTTACCGACTACGTGTATTCAGACACTGCAAAGGCATTCTTGATAGGAGGCAAAACACTTGGTGGATGTATGATATCTAATGAATGTGAGGTCCGTTGGAATGAAAGTTAAATAAAACATGTCTCCATTCCAGTCTACTCAGCCTGGATGGGAGATGCGTGGGAAAGATTGATTCAGGTCGTAAAAACATCCATGTATAAATGGATTGCGGTTCCAAAGTCTCGTATTTTAAACTATTGACTAATTTCGGACATTCAAGATGCGGTAAATTCACAACTTATTACATATATATCATTGAGGAAGATATAATACCCTTAACGTCAAATTCATTGATATAAATTCAATCCAACTCCAAAGTTATATATAATGTGGTTGACAACGATGATTTGTGAACTCATAAAACCAATGCTTCTGAAAAATTAAGTAAATCCTTTAAATCAATAGAAGATAATTTCGAACACTTTAAAGAACTGTGGTACACTGAGTACCTATACAGTTCTCGAAGGAAAACAGAATGTCTGTAGGGGATATCATTCTTATTAAAACTCCTTCCAAACCTAAACCGTTTTGACAAATGGGAAGAAATTTGAAATTGTACTCTGGCATTGATGATATAGTTAAAACAGTAGAACTTAAACGAGCCGTCATAAAGGTGCTCCTTTATCAGATTTATGCCATCTCTTTTCTTTTAGAAATTAGTGTTAGAATTCAGGTAAGAAACAATCGGGCATAAATGAAAGTTTTGATCGAACGCACCTCAGCTTCTAATCTTCTTTAACCGAATGAGCGACAGCGCCCGAAACGAAAAGCTGCATAGCTAAGACTAAAATAATTAAAGCAATGTTTTAGTTAGTTTAAGTAGAACCAAGCAATGGCTTCGCCACTCTTCCCTACGGGGTGTGAGTGGGTACCAGAATTGAATGGCGTATTCAAGGTGTGACCAGACTAGGGAGTTGTAGAAGGCGAGAACAATCTGCTTATTTCGGAAGCGAAAATGTCTCATTTTGTACCCCAGCATTCGCTGGGTCCTCTTTTCCACCTGGAGGCACTGCTTAGAGAACTTTAGGTCACTGCTGATTAAATGTTTCTTAAGGTCAGTGTTATCTAGCTGTTTGCCTAGCAAGGAGTAGTTTTCCCGATGGTTAGCATGGCCGATGTGCATCACCTTGCACTTGTAAAGGTTAAATGGCATCTGCCACCTCTCAGATCACTCACCTATCCTGATTAGGCTATTTCCCCTCCTTCTCGCGAGCTCACCCTACCTCCTAACTTGCTATCGTCGGCGAATTTTGCTATCGAGTATAGTAGTCCTTCGGCTATGTCATTGATGTAGACGATGAACAAAATAGTCCCGAGCACTGAGCCATGGGTGCCCCGCTACTGACCGGCGCCCATTGCGAGGTTACCCCGTTATACCTCTCATTATTCGGTCGGGTAGGCTGTTCTACGTTTGGATCATTTTATAGCTAAAACATTTTTTGCTATGTCACTGCTGAATCACTTGTAACAGATAACGTATCCATTTTGACGGTTATTCGCTCTATAATCCATCTCGAATAATAGAATATAACGTTTCAAATTATAAAGAAACTCTATCAGCTGACCGCCTAAATGTATACTCGCAAGGGAAAAGGGCTTATGCAGCCAAGTCTTTCTTCATAGGGTTTACTCCTATGCTTGGGTATTAGTTTGGTCGCCCTGCGTTGAACTCTTTCTAAAATTTACACATTGAAAAGGTTTGGAGACCAAAATTGCACCGCATACTCTAGATGCGGTCAAATTAATGATTTCTATAAGATTAAAATTGTCTTTAAACTTGTAAGAAAAATTCTGTGTAATGTATCTTAGCATTCGATTTTTTTAGTGGCTTCCACGTATTGCTTGGACACTGAAGTCAACTGAAGTCAAGGTTATATTTAATGTTTACGGATTCCAAGAATCGGCCATTTATATGGTAAATAATTAGATTTCAGATTTCTGCATCATAAGTGTAGGACATTGCGTTTACGAAAGTTAAAATACATGCAGCACTATTTCCTATATTGGTGTCGTGCACTAATTTAAAAAAATTACTAATTAATCCGTTATCAAGATTGTTAATATATATTATGAACAATAATGAGCCAAGAACTGACCCAGAATAACCCTACTGATTACTGGGGTCCAGTAATAGTTTATCTCTTCTATCACTACACGCTGCAAGCGATTTGAGAATTAATTTTCTCTCAATTTATTAATTTTCCCCCGTATTCCGTGCGCTTTAAGTTTAAGTAAGGCCTTTCATCAAGTTCTATATCATACGATTTTTGAAAGTTGAGGAAAATTTTCTATTGCTCTGTTATTATTGTAGATGGTGAAAGAATTCGAACAGATTTTTTTTTGACAAGAACATCCGGTTCTAAAGCAATGCTGACTTTTCGAAATTAGATTATTAGCCTCTACAACTTTACCAATTACCGACGTTAGGCTAATAGGACGAGAGTTACTTGGATCAAATTCCCCCCCCCCCTCTCTCTCTCTCTCTCTCTCTATCTCGAGAGAGAGAGAGAGAGAGAGAGAGAGAGAGAAAGAGAGAGAGAGAGAGAGAGAGAGAGAGAGAGAGAAAAAGCGCGTTTGAGAGAGTGATAGTTTGATATAATAATAATACAAATGAAGTCTGTCTCTCTGTCTGTCTGTCCATCTATAGGAAGAAAGGTTAGACGAAATACATAAAATTAAAATTTATTCTTATGTAATGTTTTCCAAGGAAGATAATGGAAGTGGTCCCGAGTCTCTAAGTGCCCCCCCCCCTCCCCAATGGAGCTACGGGCCCTTTTCCAAACTTGCCCCAGTCTGTTCAATCGGGGGAACGTGAGCTGGGTATGAACCCACCAAAGACAGGTTAATTTTACCCTACACTATTATTCACATGTGGGAAGCAAAAGCAAGCTGTTTGTCCATGCACCACAAGGAAAGACGAAGAAAATCGTCTACCAAGAAGTGTTATGATGCAACATTGTTTAAAGAATAATTTTTAATAAATATAAGAATTTCAATCTATATCTTGCTTATGATTTTATTTTACCCAGGCAACGCCGGGTACCTCATTCAGTGGCTCATAAGTGAGCCATAGAAAAACTAGGCAGGACAATGCGAGACACCAGGGATTGTGAGGCTCCTATAGGAGGTGTCACTCTTTTGCTGTAAGGTGATTTCAACCAGACACTTCCAGTAATCCTAAATTAACCAGGACGGATGAGGTCCGGGCTTGGCTAAAATCATCTTTGTGTATAAATATTAGAACACAAATATGAGAGCAAAGCTCTTTGGTGATCATCTGTCAGCACAATTTGCCGAAAAAATTCTGACAATGGGAAATGGCAATTACCTCTTGGTGCTGATGGTAGAATAGAAATATCTCTTATGTCCATAGTTATTAATACTATTGATAATCTCAAGGCAAAGTTATTACCTAATCTTCAGTCAAACTACAAAACTACAACGGGCTTTGTGAAAGAGCTATATTGGCTTCGAAGAAAAACACTGTCTGCAGAATCAATAAAGATTAGTGTTTGCCCTCTCAGGCAGTCCACAATTTTACAAGTCATTTCATACAATTTTGGATCATACTCAAATTGTCGATTATTCCATAGAGTTCCTAAACTCTCTAGAACCTCCTGACATAACTCCTCACCAACTTGAACTGGAGTTAGTAAATCTAAATAACGGTTTTGCGCAATTTTGATCTAACAAAACTCTCTAATTTCACTCGTCTGGTGGTAAATAATTTGATGCCCCATGTCATAGAGGCAACCATTCTTACTGGAAGTGGAAAAGGAGAGGATGTCTTCATTCAGAGAATATCACTAAATCCATCAGGGTCATAATTGTCATTTAAATTCAGAAGACTACATTTTCCAATCCGTGTAAGTTTTGTGATGTGAATTAAAAAAAAATCTTAAGGTGAGACTTTATTAGTGGCATAGTTAAAATTAGAGGAACCCTGTTTTTACCTGGGGCGAAGCGCCAGGTCAAGGCATCGCCCCTTTTTCAAAAGTAATAAAGTTCAATTGTACCCATTTAGAGCTATGAAATGACCCATATGACGATGGGACATACGGTTATTCAACCTGGAAATTTCAAATATGTCATCAGATTAGGCGCTGGGTGGCGCCATCTAGTGGCCGAAGCCTCCTTTAGCCATTCAAAGGCACTTGTAAGTGATTTGAACCATGGGAAACCATCAATGCAATAACCATTTAACATCTTATCACAAAACCCCGCAGGTCATTGGAGGGATTTTCCCTCTTGTTTTTATGGTCAACTCTATGTTGATTGCGCGAGAGTTAGAAGCAAAAGTAATCTGTTTCTATATACTCCACAAGGAAATCTTAAGAATATTGTGTACCAAAAGGTTTGTAACGTTTCTGAACAAGATTAAGTTTAGTTCATAGAATGAGAATAAAAAAAGAACAAAGACCAAATCATTCTTAGTTTACTTACGAACCCATATTTTACCCGGGCAACGACGAGTATCTCTGCTAATATATATATATATATATATATATATATATATATATATATATATATGGATATGAGAAACTCACAAAGTAGCGCAGGTCATAATGATAAAGTCAAATGGTCTGTATTTATTTCAATGTTTCTCCGGGGGTTGCGGGTCACTAGCCCGGAATTCTTGGATCGTGAGATGTTTAAGATCTTTGAAATCGGTACCAATCTTTGCTACCCTCATAAATTTCTTGCTGGATGCCTAGATTTGGCAAAAAAAAATCCTTTTATCGAACGGAAATCCCTCCCGCATACAATTTTAAGAATTCCCTTGTTTTACCGTTTATCCAGTCCTTTTCTTTTCTTCTCCGCCTTTTGAATAAGTTAAATATTTCTGTTATATTCAAATATCAGTCTAACATGTATAAAATGTTGATTCATGAAGACGCTGAATCCACACGTAAAGCACGTAATACACTGTTTACGGCGCAGAACAATTGACGAGTCTCTGGCATCGAGAAGTAGGCTTTCAATGTAGGACATGCAGAATACACCGGTCGTCAAATGGAGACCAGTATGGTATATCGAGTCCACCTTCTGCAATTCATGCTCGGGTGCTGATGCGTAAATTTTGTAACCATAGTCAAGTTCTAACGAACAAAGGATCGGTAAAACATCGTCCTAAGTGCTGAACGTCACGGAACTATTAATATCCATGGCGCGGGTAGAAGAGACCCTAATTCTTCGAATATGGATCTCTGACGTGAGGCGTTGGTCGAAAACAAGACCGAGTGAACGGTGTTAATTCACCACTTAGGGGCAAGCACCATTTAGAAGAGTCCGGTTCGGGGTGGAACCGTAGATGGCGGCAGCAGTGCACTACATTAGTATTGGCAAAGCGAGATATGTGGCCAATGCATGTTGGAGTCAAATTTCCAGAGTTAGCATCTGGGCCGAACCAAAAGAGATCGAAAGCTCATCTACGTAGAACATAGTGAGAACATCTTCCTGCAGCACCGATGTGATACCGTTGATACTCAAGAAAAATAGTATGACACTGAGGAGACTTTCCTGTGGGACGCTCTCTTCTTGCCTTATTGCATCAGAGAGGGCTCCTCTACATGTACCCGCAATCAACGATAGCGTATGAATTCAGAAACAAAAATAAGGAGGCATCCCCTCGACCACATCATACAGAGGGCCTCGATAATACTGTTTCACTATGTGGTATCAAAGGCCTTCTCTAGATCAAAAAGCACTGGCCCCACAGAGGGCATTTTACAATCGGAGCAGAGCATCTGACGCTAAGTGAAACTTGCTGAAGCCACAATGTACAAACCAATAAGGGGTACGGCGATATTTTTCTGGCCTTCGTGGGACTATAAAGAGATCACGGGGAAAGCCGCCTCCACTTGAGAGATGGTGCCATCTGACGACGGTACAGAAGATAGCAAAGAGGAAGCTCCTTTAGAAATTAAGGGCATTGAGAGGAAGGCCACCACTAGTTGAAGGAATGCCTTGAGTTAAATTACCTTCTCCGGTTCCTAGGGAGTCGGGACGAGGCTTTACTGTGAGAAGGGTATTCCTATTTTTCTTGAAATCTTTATTATATCTCCTGCAATTGTGGCATAGTGAATTTTTATAAAAAAAATACATGGAAAAAGATATGACCTCCCCTTGTCTTGGAAGGTATAAGGAAAAGTCCTCGTAGAGCCAGAAACAGCTTAGCCTTTCCTTTTTCTTAAAACAACTACTTTCTTCTTTTCTTTACGAACTTTCCTCGTCTCTTTCACCTTATGGTGCTACACTTTGTTGCCTCTTCTACTCGGTCATCCCGGCCTGAGTAGAAATTAGAGAATTCCATCACTGGGTTAACTTTAACTCTCTGACAGGTCCGTGGTAAGTTGTTGTGCTTCTACCTCTTTCCCTCTCAGGGTGGACCCCTGAAAAGTTCGAAAACGGGAGAAGCGGGAGAGCCTGGATGCAGCATATAGCCCACCAACCACCCTTTTTCTCATTAGTGGTCACAAGTTTAGGAGTTTACGTTTGTTGGTAGGTTTTCATAAGGTCTTATCAAATTTCGGACTACGTCTCTCTCTCTTAATCCTCATTCGGGCCTGGGGCCCATTTTGGGAAAGGTGAGAAGCGTGTTCACTCCCCGCCATCATCTCGAAAGAAGAAAAAAGCAAGGAGAAATAGAATAAGACAAGGAGTTAATCTCCCTCAGCAGGGGTTCCGTGGATGGACAGGTCAGCTGTCGTTTCGGCGAGCGACCAGGCTAAGACCAATACGTCCAGCCAAGAGGTGCTCTAAGGCGGGGTGGTTCAGACAAAGACTAAAGTCGCAAGTGAGGAGAGCGGAAGCTAGATTACGTCGGTGCCCCTCATTTAGACTACCTGGTGTTTTTGAGCACGCTGACTTCAAACGCCTTTTCTTTATTCGTTCCACTAGTTACAGCAAGTTGACCAAAACATATATGATCAACCAGAGAATAACACTAGCTAGGCTTGTTAGTAGAGAGCCGAAGTTGATTTGTTTCTTGGACAGAATGCGATGGACCATTCCAAGGTAGCCATGATTAGTACACTTCGGACACTCAATGGCTCGACGGTGAGTGTGAGGCCGCACTCTACCTTGAATTTCGGAAAAGGGCAAGGTTACTCGTGGTATAGTCCATAGAAGACATTATCGAAATGCTGGCTGAACAAGGAGCGGTAAAAGTCGAACGTATGATTTGAAAACATGGAGTCTCCAGACCCACCCCTATAATTTTTGTCACGTTCGATGATGACAGGCTCCCTGAGTCGGTAGGTGCCGGTTGGTATCCTAGCGTATAAAGGCATTCATGATACTGTCACGGAGGTGCTATTATCTGCTCCTGGCGCATTCAAGCCCACGGAGACAGTTGCTACCATGCCCATTCAGAGGCCTTCTGCGGGTTCTAACCCCATCCCGACGCTCCCCTGGTGGAGTTGGCAGTACTCAGCATTCACACCTAGATCTGCTAAAACCAGGGCTATTCCCGCTTAACCAAGGCGGAGTAAGGAAAAGACTCGCATAGCGAGCCCAACCTCCTCCGATAAGTCTTCGTAGGTGACACCACCTTCATTGGACTATACGACCAACAGCGCCCGAAGTTTTGCCTCCGGAATGAGTAAGGTCATTCCTGCGAGTGCCTTTTGCTCGAATGAGGCCCCAAGCTATGCCTGGAGAACATATTTCTTCAAAGGAATTATCATGGACTCCGAGTCAACTGGGAGTAGCTGTGCGGCTCGTCTCTTACCGCTCCTCGTTAGCTATATTTTTGCTGGAAACCATGCCGGGAGCTGGTCCCTTGCCTAATCTCCTGCGGTATAAGGGTTTAATGACGCCGTTACCACTGCATGGGGGCCGGGCAGGGGGACGCGCGATTTACATCCGCCTAAAAATACCTCTTTTCATCAAGTGACAGTGCAGCTACACCTGAATAGGAGGTATGCTGTTATTTCTGCGTACATTTCACCATCAGCGTCGTCGTACGGTTGGCGTATCTACACGATCAATCCCTGAGGTCAGGTCCTTTTCGACATGATAGACAACCTAGAGATAGATGTGCTAAATGTAGATTTTACGCATCGCTGCTCCTGTTTCAGGTGTTGTGGTCCTCATTCCAAGAAATGAATGATATCTCGTTCCAGTCGATGAGATCCTTGAGTCTTTCTTTGGAAACCTCATCGCCGTGAGGGCGAGTCTAGCTACTATTCATAGAACTTCAGGTCGTTTTGCTCGCCGTCCTCTCCTTTGGCGGTTGATAGAGTGTGAGACGACCTTCATACAAAAGCGATATGCTTACATGCGCTATAAGTGCTGCCAGAACTATTTTACCGTCGGTGAATTTCGTCAAGTTAGGGCTAGGTTCCGGTATGTTTCGAAGCAAGCCTTATGCTCTTCCTGGCGGGCACGTCTTTAATTAAAGGGAAGAAACCAATTGGCGAAGTATGGAAGCGAATCGAAAGGATTTTGCACGTCTGTATGTTTTATTTCGATGGTCCAAGCGGTGGCAATGGTAACACCTCAGCATCAGTGGCACGAATTCCTTGACGCGGTAGCAATACTAACTGGCCCGTACAGGTTCACGGATCCCGTCACGATCAAAAGTGACGAAGAAAGTAGAGGTGGGTCTTGAGCCCCCTATGCTTTCTCATCACACATTTGACCTTGACCGCCCCTTGGTCTTCCAGCTCTTCGATGATATCTTCTAAGAAGTAGTCTGCGAGTTACCTCGCATAAACGACCCCATTCACAAAATTCATGGTAGACTGTGGTGTCATCTACATTGGCGTGTCATTGAGTATCCGAATAGTACTCATCATAGGCGCCTGGGTAGGGACTGCCGCATTCAATAGAAGGGTCCCGTCCGAGAAACTAGAGACTTTCAGTTCTCAACCTAGAACATTAATGCCTGACGCTGATGGACTATATGTTCTTTGTACAACATGCTCCAATTGGTAGAAATAACAATGAAGAAACGTTTGAACCCAGCGGGCTCGAAGAGGTCAAGTAGCCTGTCGATGAGGCGCATCGACCTCCATGATGCTCCACTTACCCTACCTTCAACTTCAGTATTTGTTATTGCGTGGGTATCGCCTCCCGAAGGTGTCTCAGGGCCGGACGTTCCAGTCGTGGCATGTTATCATGCCGAAATCGCAGGGGACTTGTACGTTCTCAGACCCCTTCCGGAAGGAGAGGAACCCCTGGTCTTCTTTGTATTGCCTTTCTTCTTATTTTTAAGATAGGAGGGCAGAGAGTGAGCCCTCTTATCTCCACTGTTGGAACAGGCCAGCCTCAGCATTGTCTTTCTCCGAAATGGAGAAGATATTGGCTGGCAAGGTGGCACTAGAGAAAGAATAGGGGGAGGGGCATTTTCTCTTCAGAGGTGAAGCTCTCCCAGGGTGACTGTCAAGATAGCGGAGGTCAAGCCTCTTTTGCGGCAAACACATGGTAAGAGGTGGAAGGGGGGGTCCACTTCAACAGTTAGAGTAGTACTGTCAAATTCATCTCCCACCCCAGCACTAAGGTTGAGAAGGTTTTGTTGATACGGACGTATTGAGGAATTTTGAATGCAGACAAATAAAAAGGGGTCTAGAATATTGTTATAAGTGAAAAGAATAAAAGGGAGGTTGGCTGTCTCTATCCCGCTTCAATCCGCTCAAGCCTATCCAAACTCCGGTTTTTAAACTTTACTGGGGTTCATCCTGGGTGCGTTAGTTAATGATGCTGTTTGAACCTGGGCATCAACGCATACCGACCAGAATTTGCCCAGTGGAACGGCCGATCCCCAAATGCCGCAGCTCCCAACTGAGCAGTGCGACAGGCGGATTTCCTTAATAAATCCCACTAATCGTCGACAAGACGGCTTGGGCAAAGCTCAGATGGAACACGATAGTTTTAGTTTGCCTGGCAGCCACCAAAAGCAGTAAAGCCAACTCATCATAAGGAGTATTGTATTATATACCGAATAAAGGCCTCAGGGAAATGGTCTTCGCATCGCACGCTGAAGGAGAAGTCTTCCTCACGCATAAAAACACATAATACACTGTATACAGAGCAGAGTGAGCGTCATCTACGCAGCATCGACAAGTAAGCGAAAACGCTCAAGAGGGAGCGTGCGGAAAGCACCTGTAGCTAATCCAAGACTTGCTTGATAAATCAAGTCCATCTTCCGCAATTCACGCTTGATTGCGAATGCGGAAAACTCGCAACGTATTCAAGCTTTTAACGTACAAAAGAACTATAAGACAAAGCAGTATCCCTTTCAGCAACCCCTCACCAATTACTGAATGTAACGGAACGAAGCTTGTCCATGACGCGGGTACATCTGTCCCTAAGGCTACGAATATGAACTTCCCAGGTGAGACACGAGCGCGTATTGCCACCATCTTTACCAGGGTGGAGCCCTGTGCAGTTAAAGCCCACAGAAGGCTTCCGAATGGGTGCGAAAGCTTTCTTCATCTGAGAGGCGTAGGAAGCCCCAGATCGCATAAGGCCTGACAAGACTAATTCTTTGGTCCTCAAACAGATATTCAGTCTGCAGCATTAACGGTCAATATTTCTTTCTCAAAAATGTTGTAGTCACATTGCTTCGAAAAAACAAGGATCGGCCCGCCACAACTCACACACTTGGCAGTTAGTGCGGAGTTCGAGTTGTTCTAAGTTAGCACGTCTGCAGTTTCAATTCACATGGCCTAAGGGGCGACAGTGGTAACACCTCCCTGTTCCCTATCCACACGCTCGACATTGACCGCTCCATAATCAGCTAATTCTTTTGCGATATCTTACAAGGATTAGGCAACGAGTTCGCTCTAATTTATTACTGCTATTACGAAGCTCATGGTAGAGTGTGGTGTCACCTACACAGGCGATCCTATCAATAAAGTGTCGTAGTGGATGCCTGGACAAGTTCAGGGGGATTCAACAGCAGTAGAACTAATAAGGAGAAAACGTTTAAAGCAACCGGGCTCGAAAGCGTTAAGTAGTATCTTGATGAGGGACCCCGACGTTTGCTAGGCTCCACTCACCTTACTAATGGGTATTATTCGTTGGGATTTACTCTCTTTGCCCATGTGCTCCGAGGCTTGACATGCCATCCTTGGCATGGTAACCAACCAAGTAGACATGAAACTTCTCCGTTGCTGAAACCTGCGTAGAAGGAGAGGAGCTACGCCCTTTTACTTATTTTACCTTCCTTCTTAGGAGAGGGAGCAGAGAGTGCATTCTATTATCTTCCCTCCCACAGAAGAGGACCTAGGCTGTCGGAACAATCTTAACTTACTCCTTCTCCAAGATGGAGGACCTATCGCCTTTGGTGTCCCATCCGAGGAAAGAGGGCCCTCCTCTCCTCTTAGGGGGAAGGGGGAGGCGTGTTGCCTAGAAAAGATCTTGCCCAGGAGCGATTTAGGCTTAGGGGGGGGGGAAATCACTAAACCCATGGCCTATGTTCCAGCCCAGACTCAAGTGTGCCGGCGACCCGACCTCGCTCGAGAAGGTTTTGTTAGAATGCAGGTTAACTCCCCAAAAGGTCGTAGTACGCGGGTGGATCATGGCATGGTTAATAACCCATCAGACTCTGCCTCCCTTCGCGTCTATAAAGGAGTTGATCCATGCAGGCCGTTCCCAACGCAAGCAATCGACTGTGGGTCGCCGGTTGCGTGTGTTTTGTAGCGGTCCCTGTTAAAGAGAAATGGGTTTCGCTGCTGGCTCTAGTAGAGTCTTTATTTTATCTCCTGAAATTGTGGTATATTTAAAGTTTTATATAAATAAAACGCATGGAAAAGATATTATGACCTTTTATCGTCTTGGAAGGTATAGGGATAAGACATCATAGGACCAGAAACATCCAGCATGTAATTATTTACACATACTCTGCATTTCGATGTGATCTAAGACGATACTTGACAATTCGACCAGCCGCCTACAGCGACTTTGTCCTTGCGCTTTAAACCATAAAGAATGTAGCCACCTCATATGTGCACTGGAAGCAGTAAAGAGAGTCGGCAACCATGAAAACATCGCATCTAATACCTTCCCCATCTACGAGGTTTTCGATCTTTGCAGCAGGTTGAGATCTACCGTTTTAGCTTGTTACTAGGAAAGGTTCTGGTAAGAGGCCAAAAGTGCGCTGAGCTACCAGAGCCTTTCTGAGTAGTAGAAGGAAAAGTTGAGAAGGGGTAAACTAGGGTATGTATTGAAGATGAATAGGGATAGGCGAGTCCAGAAAGGAGTAGAGTGGGTGATCACCAATTATCATCATACCCCGGCACTGCAGGTGGGAGAGCGTTACATGTCCTCTAGATTTTAATTGCAGCAAGTGTGCTAGTTACGGGTGGGGCTATACGCTAGTGGGCCAGACTTCAGGCAAGCAATAGGGCAGAAATGGTGCACAAGTTCGGGCACTAGGTTTAGAGGCTGTGCCAGAGGGTGCTTAACTGCGGGCACTCAGGCCGAGAGGACCCGCAGCTCCTCCAGGTATCATGTGTATGAGTCTACATAAGGTAGCCCCTTGGGAGCAGAGATAGATAGTTACAGATAGAGTGAGAGTGAAAAGGATAAAGTTCTATATGATTGCCGTGACTTGAGAAACCCGCTAAATACAGACTTCCCGTCTACACCCGCAGCCAAAAGTTTTCAGACACCCGAAATATTTCTTATTCCTTGCGTATGTGCATGAATGTGTTGGTGTAGGTTTGCATGCATGTAATCCAATAAATCTGAAAAGGAAAATAAAAGTACAAGATTCCTTACAAACTTTTTTTAAATATCTAAAATGGCGATGGTATTGAAATGAATGAAATCCCGGTATCATTATGCGATATGTTAGTCAAAATGTCTTCATATATGTTGATTAATATAATATTTCCTGCCAACAAGAGTAGATAATGTTATGAGAATGGCGAAATGATAAAAGTATGCCGTGGAGGAAAGAAGTCTGATACGTACAATGAAAGAGGAGGGTATCAGCTGTCAACAAATCGCTCGGCGATTCGGCGATCATATTCCGTTGTTGCAGAAGTGTTGAAGAGAACTCGAGAAACTGAGAACAACCAAGAGTGACCTCTTTTTTGGACAATCCAGGTCAGTATGCAGCGTGCCGACATGTTTCTGCGTTGCATTAGCCTTCGGGATCATAAAAAAACCCTAGTCTAGCTGTAATGTGAATGTACAGAGAGTATGCAGGTTAATCCGTCTCTCCTAAAGGTCAGTCGCAAACTGTTTGCAAAAGGCTTAAATTCATACAAAGCCATTCAGAAGCCGTTGATCAACCTTCAGCAGAAGCGACGTTGACAGGCTTGGGCAGGTACTCACCGCAACTGGACCATACGTCAGTGGGAGCGTGTCTTAGGGTCCGACGAGTTCACGTTCAAGCTGTTCTCGACTCTAGGCAACGTTAGAGTCTGCACGAGGCCAAGGAAGCAGTGGAATAGATAATGCATAGTGCAAAAATTTAGCATGGTGGCCACTCTGTAATGGTATGGGACAGCATTAGAGATGGGTAGTCCCACTGTTTGTGATGGTATCAAGAATTCCGAGAAGTACCAAGCTGTCCTGATAGATTACATGTTGCCCTTAGCCCGAAAGCTTTCCAGAAATGTCTGCGTGTCGGGACAGGGCAACAATATCACGGCGATGGACTAGTAACCTCAGTCTTCGGATATGAATCCACTGGAAAGCCTCTGACAGTAGCTGAAAGAGGCCGTAAAACATCATCGTCCGCCAGCCTTCAATAGGCAACTGAAGGCATTCATCAACGAGAAGTGGGACATTATCGCACCCCTTAGGGGTCGCATGGCCGTGGAGAGCACGCCTCGAAGAATAAGTGGTCTCACCAAACCAATGGGACTCCCGAAACAATACTGAGATTTTTGTATCAGTTTGATGTCGCTGTAATTTTTACATAGCTTCATCTGCTTATCTGTTATATGTTACTGATGTTACAATGTTTTGGTAAATTCTGTAATTTTTAAAATTTTTGTTGATTGTTTAGGGCATATATATATTTATTGCTATTTATTCCTCATTATTTCACTGTTATATATTGATTGATATGCAAATAAAAACTTTAGGACTCTGCATTTATCTAATTTCCTAAAATTTGCGGTGTCTGAAAACTTTTGGCGGTGGCTGTAGAAATGACAAGCAAAGAACCAAAGCGTTTCAACTTACGTCCCTGAGGTTGAAAGTGATTTCAAGATTCTGAGAGAAGCTTTCCGCGAATTCTGGATAGAGGTTGAGCACTTCAAGAATGTCCTCTCTCATTATTCGGTGGAGATCACAGTAAGTAAGAGCTCGGACATTGCACGAGGATTTGCCCACAGTTGGGTAAATACACGGATTTTCGCCAAAAATATCATTTTTACCTATTGAAAAAGATTTTGAGGACTTTAAGTACATTTTTAAAGCTATTAAAACATCAAAAGTACTAAAAGCTTGGGCAATTATGCCACTCTTATGCTTTCCTCTATTTATTTATTGACAGCTCATAATATCATCTGAATCCATATACATATATCCCAGTCTCATCCTTCCCAAAGGCTATTTGACAGCAGCACTTATACTGCTGACAACAAAATAAAAGTAGCGCAATCTAATTTGGACCTTCTAATGACCTTCGATAGAGTGCGAAATTACATTATCTCAAAATCTTTGATCAAGCACCTCGACGAACTCCTAAGGATTTCCTAACAAATTAGGCTACGTTCCGATGGCGAAATAAGGAAAATCGTTTGGAAGAAAATCTTACCTAAATAAGCCATTATCACATCATCTTTTAGAATTTCGATGGAGCCTCTTGCGATGAAACACATAGAGGTTAAAACATCTCCTTTGTGCACCATCGTATCACCGGGTGGAGCGTGCGTAGTTTTTACTTTCATACTCAGCGCTCTATAGGTATAAAAGAAAAGTTGTTATTTAACAGTTGTTCTTCATATACGTAATACAACACCATTTTAGTTGATTAAAAAAATGAGTGGTTGATCAAATAGGCCATCTTAGCTCGCTGGAGAAAAAGGAGATGCAGATAAAGGATGAACAAAGGTTAATGAATAAAAACGCAAATAATTAAAGTTGGATAGGTCTTAATTTCGTTAATCATTTCAAGCCTAACCTAATCGATATTTGCATTAGGCCCATTACATATTATTTATATATTCCAATATGGCTAAAAATATAAGGTCAATCTTGGATTTCAATGACAACATACAAGGCAACGTACAAGGTGCGGTGGATAATATTGTCACCTAGCTTAAATATAAAGCTACATCTTAAAGGATTGAAGGATTTTACTATTAATTTTATTCAATGAAATCGCCATCAGTCCCAACCACGGCCTCCAAGCGTCGTCAGAACCTGCTACAGGCCTTCTCGACATTCCCCCTGTTTTACTGGGTGAAAACTGCGAGGATCCTAGACATAAGTTACATCTTTGGTGGTGCAAAGGGACTTGTAGGTCTCTCTCTCAACCACACATAATAGTCTAGGGATTGCAGTCTGGGGTGTTGGGAAACTAGATGTTCAGAGTGATTTGGTCAAAGAAATTGTTTGAAAGCCAAGACTGAATCATCTTGCTTGTGTAACATGGTCAAAGTCCTGCTTCCACACGTATGGCCTTCCAAGCGCCACCTCATGGATCCAGGGCAACATAGACTCCTCAGAACATGGTCGTAGCTACTGACCACCCCAATACCATGATATGGACCGGGAACTTGGTCTTCGTGAGTATCGGTACATCTTTGGGGGACACAGGAGTGGTTGTTTGGCGAGGTCACCTCCTGTGGTCCTCGTCTAAATTCTTCTCGTTCTGTAAAAAAAGCTGGTCCTTTATCATCTTGTATGAGTAGTAGCGGATGTCATCATGCAATAAGTGTCTAATGAGAGACTCTGACACTCCCTTGTCCCTGGCTATGGAGTTCAATGACTGGCTGGGATCGTGGTCAATGCTGGCCTGGATCTTTGAATGTTCTTTTCAGATCAGGACGATTAGAGTGATGTTTCTGAGACGCGGTACTCTCATAATCACAGCCTGACTCATCCAACTCCTTCCTGATCCTCCGCACCGTCATCAGATCGAATCCCAAGCACTCGAAAATCTTTGCCTAGGAAGCTTTCGGTGTGAAAACGAAGCATCACAACTTGCATTTTCCAAATTTTTGGAGGATTGAATTCGGCCATCGTATTGTTTCCTTCTTTGACGATGCACAGTTAAATATACTATGATATGAATGAGAGAACCGACGTCAGACAACACGCGTGCGTGGATTTCGTAGTTGCAAATGGCTACAAATTATCTACCGCACCTTGTATCAACCTTATAAGTGCAATGCTAACAATCACTTCCTAACCCACGACCCCTCAAAGAGGAGGTTTGAGGTATATATATATATATATATATATATATATATATATATATATATATATGATTGGTTGGTTAAAGTCAACAGCGACGGCTGTTTGGTTGAGTTTACGTTGAAGTGTTTTAATTTGTTTAATTTGAAACCACTTACATATTTTCGTCCGATTTATTCAGAAATGTAGATACCCTGACCTTCTCTTTACCCTCATCCAAGCATTCATCTCTCAATTTCTCCCATGAAACTGAAAACAACTCCACGCTACCATTTCTCTTTCTTGACGTCCTGGTCCTTTCCAAACAATCTCATTTCATAACTAAAGTTAAAGTTAAAGCTACAAATTTGGCCTTCTGTTCGAGTGGATCCTCCGAATGTCCTGATGGGTATAGAAACTCTGGAATCAGCGCCTTATCTCACTCTTCTAATTGGATAGCCGTTAATGCAGAATTAAAAAGAGTTTCTCAGATGATCATCAACAATGGCTACACACAAAAGTCGAGTGACAATGCCATAAAGCAGAAGATAGACTCATACCACAACCCAAGACAGAAATCAAAAACCAAGTACATAGACCCTTATCATCAAGCATTCATGAACGCAGGATATAATGAGGCTAAGAAAGTTCTCAAGGCCATTATTCACCTTAGAGTCACTCCCACCAACTCAATAAAAACGATTCAGTAATTTATTACAGGCCAAAGAAAACTTGCAACGTCGGTGACTGAGCACAGAACTTTCTTGTATATTGAGAGGACTTCTACAACACTGTCACGGCGGCTAACAGCACATCTTAAAGAAGGACCAATCAAACGCCAAACTACAAAACACCGGGCCATCCTTACCCGAGAAATGCTGAATAACAACACTACTATTATTCTCCGGGATAGTGTTCTGCATCTACACGACAGACAGGCCTCACTCACACTGTGAGTAAAACCTCGAGGTACATTCAGTTAGCGGAAGATGTGACGCTAATCACTAGCTCACCGTACAAGCATGTATCTAGAATGGCTCGGACGACTGTCGTTGAGATTGGGAACATAAATGATTTCGAAAAGAAATGGCAGATCCGCAGTGATAAGAACAAAGTCAGAGCTATACCCCTCGGACGCAGAAAGAACACAGATATTATGGTGGACGATGATGTCTGCAGGTACCGTGGCGAAGGTAGCATACTAGGGCTAACTTTAGCATCCAAGGGCTATGGAAAACACATTGAAAAAAGAGTAGCGAAAGCCCGCATAAATCTTCCAAAGTTGTTCCAGTTTAAAGGGCTAAATACCAAGAATAACCTTATGATTTACAACACGCTAATAAAGTCGGTAATGCTTTAATACCCTTCCCCCCATCCTATTAAATGCAGCTACCAAAATGGCCAAGATAAAGTTGCATAAAATTAAAAATAAAGGAGTTCTCCTCATTTCTAATACCAAGAGATCGGACAGAATAAGACCGTCGGTAAGTACTCTACCGAAGGGTCAATCTGAAGCCAGTCAACCAGCAACTCTATACACAGGACTGCGAAATATGGAAGAAACTGGATACAGTGTTGTCCCTACGAGAACGCAGATGATGGTACTTCCAGAGCGCGCGGCCACAGCAGAAAATGGACCAGGAACCGCTATATGTGTGAACGAAGTATGTACAATAGAACCTACAATGCATGATACTAATCCCTTAATTTATATTCTGTGTTAGTCATTATGTAAATTGTGTTAGGAAAATAGGCCACAATACAGAGGTTTGACTCACTTTGTAGGCCTATTATTATTAGTTTATTATTGTTTCTCAATAGGATTAAATATGTATTTTATAATAGTTCTGCGTCATGATTAACAATTTTTCCCCAAAAAATTGAAAGCCCATCTGGCAACTGCCTACTAGGGCATAAGCCGCCGTACTCACATTACAGCCTACTACTAGGCTAGATTAAAAAACAAATAAGAGTAGATAAATAACAAAGATAAATAAACACAAAGTTAAGCATTTGCTAAAAAAAATCAAAACAGCAAAAACAAATAAAAAAGCAAAATGGCAACAAGAAGGAAGCTCACTCCAGCGTCGGGGGTAGGCCCGCCTTCCCTCAGCGCAAGAACATGCGACCTATAAAAAACAGTAAAATAAAGTGGAGGAGGCAGCCCCCCTCCAAAAAGTCGTATAGTCCAGAAGGCTGTGTGCAAACCAGTTACGAGTAGAAGAGACAAGCGGTATCGACCCCGCTCATCCCGGTACCGGGACAGGTAGCGTGTGCGAAGATCACCCAGATTGGGACATTCAAAAGGAATGTGCCGAACAGTCTGGGGGACAACGCAGTCTTTACAGTAGGGCGCAGGCGAGTGTTCCATCAAATGGTAGTGCGTCCCGTGAGTGTGCTCAATTCGGAGACGATAGAAAGCGACCTGGAGCCTTCGTGGCATTGGGGGTAGGTCCATGGACTCTTTCGTGACCTCATCGGCGTCCTCATTCCCCGCAATTCTTACATGTCCAGGAACCCAGCAAAAGATAACCTCAACATCCGCCCGGTTCGCCAAAACCGTAGCGTTACGGATGTGGCGAACCAGGTTGTGTGGAGATTCCAATGCCACGAGAGCACTCAGGGCGCATTGTGAGTCGCTATAAATCCCAATCCGGTCACCGAACCGAACACGAAGCGTTATTTACCGTACCAAGCGGTGTATTGCAACCAGCTCGACCCTGGAGACAGACGCAGCGCCTGGTAGATCCCCGCTGACTTAAAGAGAGGGGATACGGCCGGAAAACCGACCTCTTCTTGAGACTTGGAGCCATCCGAATACCCTGGCACGCTTCCAGCGTGACACGAAGTGTGCTCTAAAAAGACTAGACGATATACTCCCGGCGCTTTAGAAGTTTGGAAAGAGAGGCGTGGCGACAAATATTCAAAGGTGGTACCCTCCAGGATGGCGTCCTGGGAAGAACCAGGGGAGCCACCGGCCTGAGAGATGTACCAAGTTTTCGAAGGAGTTTCCTAGCCCTAAACCTAAAAGGCTTAGGGTATGACTGGCGTCTCTCGGCGGCAAAGGTACCGTCGAGATCGGCTGCGGATGCAGTCAGAGCTGTTGCGACTGAGGAAGGCGCCGGGCTCGCGCGCACAGGCGAGTGATGCACTGCACGCGGCGCAGAGCGAGTGGCATCACCCTAGTATCAACAAGTAGGCTCTCAATGGGAGACGTGTGGAAGGCTTCGGTCGTTAGGCGAAGGCCGGTGTGGTGGATCAAGTACTCCTTCCGCAATATACGCTCGGCTGCGAATGCATAAAATTCGCATCGGTAGTCGAGCTTCGAACGAACAAGGGATTAATAAAAAAGTAGGGAAGTAGGCCTAACCGCAATCCAAGCGCTGAGAGTAACGGAATTAAGAATATCCATGCCGCAGGTACAAGAGGACCTAAGGCTGCGAATATGAGCCTCCCAGGTGAAGCGTTGTCAACTATAAGACCGAGGAAACGGCGCGAGTCCACAACTTCCAGGTGAACCCCATTTATATACAAGTCGGGCACAGAGTGGAACGGCAGAAGTGCACTACCTTAGTCTTGGCCAAGGGAAACCGAAGCCTGTGCGCTTCGGCATACCGAGAGACGCGGTTCAATGCCTGTTGGAGTCGACGCTCCAGAGTTGGCATCTGGGACGCACCAAAAGAGATCGAAAGGTCGTCTACGTAGAGCGAAGAGAGAACATATTCCGGTAGCATCGAGGTTATCCCATTGATGCTCAGCGCAAAAAGTGTGGAACTGAGGACACTTCTCTGCGGGACACCTTCTTGCTCCATTGGGCCAGAGAAGGCTCCTCCACCCGTACGTAGAATCGACGATCTCGCAAAAATTCAGATATATATATTGGAAGACGTCTCCTCTTCCCCATCGTGTCGAGAGTCTCCATGATACTGTATCGCTATGTGGTATCATAGTTCTTCTTCAGATCGAAAAACACCATGTTATAGTGCTGAATACGAAGGAAGGCCTCACAGACGGCATTTTCAAGTCGGCGCAGAGCATCCAATGTGGAGGGGAACTTGCGGAAGCAGCATTTTGCAGAAGACAGTTGGCCTCCGCTGTCCAGAAAAAAGCCATTCTAACATTTACCGATTTTTCATCATCTTTCACACGCAGAAGGTTAGAGAAATTGGGCGGAAACCGGCCGTGTTAGAGCGATCTCTCTCCGCTTTGCGAAAAGCAAGCACAGTAACGATCCGCCAAGACTCTGGGAGGATACCCTCTCCCCAGATCATGTTGACCAAATTTAACAGAAAAGTCATGCCTCGCTCACTTAGGTGTCGAAGCATATTGTCTGGACCAGGGGCGGTGTCCGCGCAAGAAACGAGAGCGGAACGCAACTCTCTCATTGTAAACCTGTCGTTAAAGGATTCTGCGCTTCTGGAAGTAAAGTTCAGTTGGCGGCCTTCCGCGACATTACTTCACGCATTGAATGCTAGGTGAGCAGAATCCCAGCTAGAGAATGCGGAGAAAGGGGTCACGATGGATTCCGCTACGGACGCTGGGTCCGAGATTGCGGTCTCATTCTCCTGGAGAGTGGGAGGGGGGTCTTGCGCAAACTTGCACCAAGTCCGTTTGCATCGCTTTCTCATCCTTGCTAGAGAGGTCATCCTGTTAAGTGAAGAGAATTATCCCCGTAGGTCGACCAGTAGCAGGCTTCGGCTTGTCCCGCCGACAGCGGATCTTCCAGAACCAGCTTCAGCTTCAGTCCATGATACTCAAGACTCCGGGACCTGTACGGGGGAAGGCGGCTTCGGCGCTGGCTCACAGGAAAGCAGCACGCGCTATCTCCTCCCCGACGCGTCCCGCAGCCTCGCCACCTCTCCGGCGAGTGAGAGGCCGGAGGTTCGCCACGTGAGGGGTCCGTCGCCCCCTCCGGTGCAGGCTCTTCGTGACCTACACTTAGAGCCCCTCTCCTATATAATTGACCTAGAAACCCCTAGGTCGCCCAGCCGACCGCCGCCAGCGTACGAACCCGCCACAGAAGATACCACAAGAGCTCAGCCAGTCGACATTGAGTGTTACGCCCACATTAGGTGGGACGTGATCATCGCGCACCTCCGCCGCAACCTCACAGCCTCTTCGTTTAGAGCACGGGACCGAGTAGAGATTGAGCTCCTTCTCGCACTTTTCCCCTTTCGACTGAGCATTCCTTCATCAACGTACCATACCCTTCATCAGCGCGTGCGTCTCTTCTACACCGTGTCGATTCACGGATGGTCGGCAGCCACCATAGACACCCGACTTCAGGCTTCCAACGAATCGGGCATTGAATACGATGCCAGGATCCTCAACAGATCCACTGCGGCTAGGCCGCCACCGGCGTACGGATCATGGTACAGAAACCCGGCGCCCAGAAGAATTGGTCGGCGCCGCCCTGCAGGTCGGTCTCGAGCGGGCCCACAGGTTCCTCCACGACGTTAGGCTCAGCGTGGATTGGCGGACAGAACTCCGCATCTCCCGCCACCGCCGCCGCATGGGTTTTGACCTCCGCTCCCGCTCCGATACCTCCGAGGAATTCCGCTCCCTGAGCCCCGGTTCTCCGCCCTACTTTCCCAGCCCTGACCCCACCCTGGATTCCTCCGCCACAGGATTCTCCATCTCCGACGCCTCCTCTACTCCTGCCTGGATTACCTGCGAAGATGGTAACCTGTTTGGCACCCCTCAGCGCCCTGTGTCCCCTGTGCCCATTCCTCCCATCGTGTACGATGTGTTGAGGCCTCCCCTTGTGACAAGCCCTGCTTGTAGTGTTATTGAGGTATGTGATGTCCCCTCTGGACCACAAGGATTTGACCCCGTCCTTAGTGATGTGTGCGATAGTGTGCTCCCTTCCGGGCCTCGTGTTATCGAGCTCACCGACCCAACGATCTCAGTGTTCCCCCCTTTACCTGTGCCCGAGATCACTGCCTTTTTTGAGGCAGCCGCCGAAGAACTCGGCGCTATTGTGCTCATCGACCCTCCCCCTGTCCCTACCCCGTGTTATACCGTGTGCATCCCCCAGCCTGGTTTGGCCGTTCCTACCGTGCTTCAAGGCCCTATTGCCACCCCTCCTACCTCCGTGGCCTCTTCCGACACCCACCCTTCGGAGATGGGTGACGTCCTCGACGACCCCAACAGTGGCCCTCTGGATATCATGAGGGGACGTGACAACAACGGCGACAACAACAACCAACAGCAGGAAAGGGATGATGCCCGTGACAACCGGGACAACAACGATGACAGGGGAGACCAGTGGGAAAGTCCAGGACTTGACCCACTCGAACCAGATACCCCACGTGTCGACTTTGACACCCCTCTGGATGTCGAGACCCCCGGATCCTACGACTCCGTGACCCCCATTTCCCATCTACAGAAGGCCAACGCGAAGGACGGCGTAAAAGTCTTCCTCAACAAGTCCTACCGCAACTGGGCCCCCTCAGACGACCGTACCCTCCCCTGGATCTCCACCCTCGTGGAACGTGGAGTTATGGAAGAGGCGAGCATCCGTTGCGCCCATCGCATTTTCGGGGTGACTAAACCCAACGGCTCGGCCCGCCTTATTTACGATATGTCTCCGGCGGCCGACGCGTACCACCCCCCCCAAGTTCAGCTTGCCGAGCATCAAGAAAATCATGAACTCGGCCACCGAGCACCTCTGGGCCATGAAACTGGACCGCAAGGACGGTTTCTATCACGTCCGCCTCCACCCCAAGGCCCGCCCGTGGTTCGGAATCCGGTGCCACAATAGGTCCTTCCACTTTACTCGCCTTCCCATGGGCTTCAACGGCGCCCCCTTCCTCATGCAGAAGATAACGTCCACTACTATGAACCAGCTCGCTTCGGATCACGGCATCCGGGTCTACACTTACCTGGACGACGTTCTTTGCATCGCAAACAAAGATACAAAAAGAGACCTTAGAAAAGATCATTAATAACAAAAACAAGACTGGATATTACAGCAAGAGTTAATCGAACAAAGGATATTACCGCAAGATATACAAAAAATTTTGAAACTAGAAGAGTCTGGTGGAGCCAGGGGCGGTCGGAGGGAGCAGGTCACACCGGTAGCAAGGCTGTAAAACGTCCGTCCCGTCTCGGGGAGTGTGGGTCCTTATATAGTCCGAAGGAGGAGCGGGCCCACACATGCCTAGGAACTTCTTGAAAAGTGCCGAGACGGGACGTCAGCCGGATTGTGCCTGCTACGGATGTAAGCCAAATTCCTTGAAGAGATCCTGAAGGCAGCAGAGTAGTTGAGAAGAGAAGTAGTAGAGAGGGCCAGGAGGATGGAGTCCGGGAGCTTTCCTCTCTTCGCGTTCCAAAGAGCGCCGATGTTGTCCCCAAAAGTGAGGGCGCGGGGAGCGAAGAGGGTAGAGAGGATAAGACCCATGGACTCCAGTTCAAAGATCCTCATGTCCCATTGGCGGCAGTCAAGGGCCATAGAGGCGCCCTGTGACCACCAACCAATGCCCCAGGGGGAGGCGTCGACATAGAGAGCCGGAGCGACTCCCTTTGGTGGGCGAAAACGGGTCCACCGGCTGTGAATGAGACGGCAGAGATGGAGAAAGGGGGCCGGGTTAGGATGGGCGTCCTGAAGGTAGCAGAGCTGTACCCAGCAGAAAGGAAGTCGAAGAACTGGAAGGATGAAGTTGAGAAGCCCCGCCAGGCGAGACCACGCCTTACGAGAAACAGGTCGTGAGGACATGATGCGGAGGGCGGTGCGGGTCTTGTCCCGCATGGAGGTGGTAAGCTGGATGCGCTTCAACTTCAAATCGATGTGGAAACCGAGATAGGAGATTTGTCTAACAGGTGTGGTTGTAGACTTTCGCCAGTTCGCATTTATAGAGCTACGATCAATCTTTCTCATAAATGCACGAAGGGCGCGCTTCTGGCCGATGCAAAGAACGTCGTCCAGGTAAGTGTAGACCCGGATGCCGTGATCCGAAGCGAGCTGGTTCATAGTAGTGGACGTTATCTTCTGCATGAGGAAGAGGAGGAAGGGGGCGCCGTTGAAGCCCATGGGAAGGCGAGTAAAGCGGAAGGACCTATTGTAGCACCGGATTCCAAACCACGGGCGGGCCTTGGGGTGGAGGCGGACGTGATAGAAACCGTCCTTGAGGTCCAGTTTCATGGCCCAGAGGTGCTCGGTGGCCGAGTTCATGATTTTCTTGATGCTCGGCAAGCTGAACTTGGGGGGGTGGTACGCGTCGGCCGCCGGAGACATATCGTAAATAAGGCGGGCCGAGCCGTTGGGTTTAGTCACCCCGAAAATGCGATGGGCGCAACGGATGCTCGCCTCTTCCATAACTCCACGTTCCACGAGGGTGGAGATCCAGGGGAGGGTACGGTCGTCTGAGGGGGCCCAGTTGCGGTAGGACTTGTTGAGGAAGACTTTTACGCCGTCCTTCGCGTTGGCCTTCTGCAGATGGGAAATGGGGGTCACGGAGTCGTAGGATCCGGGGGTCTCGACATCCAGAGGGGTGTCAAAGTCGACACGTGGGGTATCTGGTTCGAGTGGGTCAAGTCCTGGACTTTCCCACTGGTCTCCCCTGTCATCGTTGTTGTCCCGGTTGTCACGGGCATCATCCCTTTCCTGCTGTTGGTTGTTGTTGTCGCCGTTGTTGTCACGTCCCCTCATGATATCCAGAGGGCCACTGTTGGGGTCGTCGAGGACGTCACCCATCTCCGAAGGGTGGGTGTCGGAAGAGGCCACGGAGGTAGGAGGGGTGGCAATAGGGCCTTGAAGCACGGTAGGAACGGCCAAACCAGGCTGGGGGATGCACACGGTATAACACGGGGTAGGGACAGGGGGAGGGTCGATGAGCACAATAGCGCCGAGTTCTTCGGCGGCTGCCTCAAAAAAGGCAGTGATCTCGGGCACAGGTAAAGGGGGGAACACTGAGATCGTTGGGTCGGTGAGCTCGATAACACGAGGCCCGGAAGGGAGCACACTATCGCACACATCACTAAGGACGGGGTCAAATCCTTGTGGTCCAGAGGGGACATCACATACCTCAATAACACTACAAGCAGGGCTTGTCACAAGGGGAGGCCTCAACACATCGTACACGATGGGAGGAATGGGCACAGGGGACACAGGGCGCTGAGGGGTGCCAAACAGGTTACCATCTTCGCAGGTAATCCAGGCAGGAGTAGAGGAGGCGTCGGAGGAATCCAGGGTGGGGTCAGGGCTGGGAAAGTAGGGCGGAGAACCGGGGCTCAGGGAGCGGAATTCCTCGGAGGTATCGGAGCGGGAGCGGAGGTCAAAACCCATGCGGCGGCGGTGGCGGGAGATGCGGAGTTCTGTCCGCCAATCCACGCTGAGCCTAACGTCGTGGAGGAACCTGCGGGCCCGCTCGAGACCGACCTGCAGGGCGGCGCCGACCAATTCTTCTGGGCGCCGGGTTTCTGTACCATGATCCGTACGCCGGTGGCGGCCTAGCCGCAGTGGATCTGTTGAGGATCCTGGCATCGTATTCAATGCCCGATTCGTTGGAAGCCTGAAGTCGGGTGTCTATGGTGGCTGCCGACCATCCGTGAATCGACACGGTGTAGAAGAGACGCACGCGCTGATGAAGGGTATGGTACGTTGATGAAGGAATGCTCAGTCGAAAGGGGAAAAGTGCGAGGAGGAGCTCAATCTCTACTCGGTCCCGTGCTCTAAACGAAGAGGCTGTGAGGTTACGGCGGAGGTGCGCGATGATCACGTCCCACCTAATGTGGGCGTAACACTCAATGTCGACTGGCTGAGCTCTTGTGGTATCTTCTGTGGTGGGTTCGTACGCTGGCGGCGGTCGGCTGGGCGACCTAGGGGTTTCTGGGTCAATTATATAGGAGAGGGGCTCTAAGTGTAGGTCACGAAGAGCCTGCACCGGAGGGGGCGACGGACCCCTCACGTGGCGAACCTCCGGCCTCTCACTCGCCGGAGAGGTGGCGAGGCTGCGGGACGCGTCGGGGAGGAGATAGCGCGTGCTGCTTTCCTGTGAGCCAGCGCCGAAGCCGCCTTCCAAATATACCGGAACTTAGCCCTAGCTGGACGAAATTCACTGGCAGTGAAATCGATTGAGCGGCGCTTATATCACATGTAGGCATAACGCTTCTGGCTGAGAGACACCTCACACTCACCTGACCAACACGGAATCGGCCGGCGTGCAAAATGGCCGGGAAAGAACTCAACGGCCCCATCCACCAACCTACACTCCTTGAGTGAGACAGAAGAAATCAGCCATTTCCTGAAATACGGACCACCGTTCCAGGCCAAGCACCACTCGGGTAGCATCTCAGGCGGCAGCGGCCCAGAAAATGACCTCTGAGATTTATTGAGTAGTCTCCCCAGAGGGGTCCCCGAGCACCCAAGCAAAAGCTGCCCAGCTACTGGCTGAAAGGAGGTATTCAAAGCAAAGAGAAGAATAGAGACAGCATGCCGGGTGTAAATGGCGCACCCTACAGCCCGGTCCCCATCTCCGGGAGGGCGACAGAGGGCACGCGTCCAGCATGGTTTCCTGCAAAAAGATAGCTAAGGGAAAACGGAGAGACGAGCCTCCGCAGCTCCTCCCAGTTGGCCAGGAGGCCGCGGCATTTCCATTGCTCGGAGGAGATGCGGGGCCCTCTTCAAATTAAAGAATTTCACGGGAATGACCGTACGCTTCCCGGAGGGAGAACTTCCGGCTCTGTTGGGTGGACAATGCGCTGAAGGCGCTGTTATCTCCGAGGACGTATCGGGGGAGGTTGGGCTTGCCATGCGGGTCTTTTCCACCCTCCGTCTCGAAAGCTTAGGCAGGCGGGGTGACTTTGGATGATCCACCGCCTTCGACTCACCCAGCCTAGCACTCGATGTGGGTGTAGGAGCTGAAACTCCTTTAGTGCTGTCCTCCTTTCGGGAGGCAGCTTTAGGAACCCAGGAAGATGGCCTCACGACCAACTTCAGGGGTGTTGCCTCTTGTGAGTCATACGACTCGGTGGAGACGCGTGGCCGTTTTGCCTTAGGGAAATAGTCACCATAGGGGGCTATACTAGGGAAGCGACCGGTGTGGGTCGAGCGCACAAAAGGGTTCCGAATGGGCGCGGAAACGACCGTGCTCGTAGGCCTGGATGGACAAGGAGCAGAGGGTAACTTTTTAACAGTGAAGCATAAGACGTCCCAGGCAGCGCCGAGCGCTGAGGACCAAGCAGTTAGCGTCGCGAAATGAGAGACGATCTTGGTCCTGAACGGCCAGGATTTCCTTCTCAACCAAATACGCACCATATTGCTTCGAAGAAGCTGGGTGCGGCTCTCCGCAATTGACACACTTGGCCATACACGATTTGGACTTATCATGTACGGCCTTGAGCAACTTACCCAAACTTCGGGGAACCCAGAATTTGCACGTCTACAGGAGCAATTCGTATATCCGAAACGGTGATAGTAGTAGCATCTCCGCGGTAGTGGCACGAATGCCTTCACGCGGCAGCTATACCAACCGGCACACACCAACTTAGTGAGCTTGTCAAGGTCGAACGTGACGAGTGTAGGGGTGGTTCTCGTGGCCCCACCCTGTTTTCTCATCACACGTTCGACTTTGACCGCTCCCTGGTCAGCCAGCTATTAGGTGATCTCATCTATGGAGTAGTTTACGAGTTGCCTCGCATAAACCACTCCTTCCACAAAGTTCATAGTAGAGTTTGGCCTCACACTCACCGCCATGCCACCAAGTGTCCGAATGGCACTAAACATGGCCGGCTTGAGAGAATTCGACGCATTCGCCAAGATGCTCACTTCCGAGAGATTAGTCATCTTCGGCTCTCTATGAACCATGCTAGCTAGAGCTCTCTTCTGATGGATCATTTTGCCCTTGGTCAACATGCTGCCATCAGTGGAGCGAATAACGAGGAAGCGTTTGAACCCAGCTGGTTCGAAAACGCTAGGTAAGCTCTGAATCAGGAGTCCGACGTAAGCGAGGATCCGCTCTACCTACTTGTAATTTTGGTCTTACTCAGGGAGTCCGTAGCCGAGCGAGAACTGTGGGCGGACATGTCAATATTGGCACGCCAGGAGGGAGGAAAAGACCCCCCCCCCCCACCAGGCATCACAGATCCCGTTACAGGTTCCTATTTTTTGGTCTAATGACGGCGAATCGACATCCGTCGGGAAAGAGAGGATTGCAGGTACTCTGACCCCTTGTAAACTTGTCATGCATAGAAGCATTACATTAGGGGGCACGGGTCGGTGGGTCCTTTTATCCCTTGCTCCCCTCCCCCATCAGCCCCAATCTGGGATAGTTGGGTGAGAGGAAGCTGGTCGGCGTCTACCCTATGAAATTAGGGGCCGATCATAGAAAGTTGTGGGAGAGGTTCTAGGGAAAGTGAGGAAGTAGGGTCAGAAGACAGGGTGTCAGAAAAAAGGAGAAGCGACTAAGCTGGGGCCAGACGAAGCGCTGAGGCCAGTCAGCACAGCGGCTATGAAACCAAATCGCCGTGCTTCTTACGGGGTTCATGTTTAACAAATTAGCTGTAAATAACAAAGTCATTAAATCAAAGATTATTTCCAGGGCCATAACCCTCCCCCCCTCCCCTCGCAACCTTGCACTCCTTTCTCATTATAACGTTAATTTAGATCAAATGAAAATAAATCGAATGTTTGAAACAGCAAATCATAAGAAGAGCGAAGACCCCACTAAATTCTTGAATCTCCGCGGCCAAACTTATTAGCATTATTTTATCGTTAATGGTTTTAGTAATATTTAACGTTAATCAGCTGGCATCTTGTAAAGATGAGGAAACAAAGCTTATTCGACCCTAATATAACCTAACCTAATTTAACCTAAACTAACCTAGCCTTTCTCTAGATTAGATTGATTAGGTAAAGTTAGCTTTAGTTAGGTTACATTATATTAGGGTCGAAAAAACCTCGGCAGACTCATCTTTACAAAATCTCAAGATCCATCCGACATTCGGCTATAATTATATATTGTTCAACTAGAAAGTCAATGTTAATATAAGAAGAAGAAGAAGAAGAAGAAGAAGAAGAAGAAGAAGAAGAAGAAGCAGAATTAGATAATTCATAAAACAAATTCAAATGTAAATTAGCAGCTGTCAAAAAGCCCAATTAACCGAAGCATTGATATTTTCTCAGATTCTCTTAATTATTTATGGATGGATAAATTCAATATATAACAAATGGTATATTAATCAATGTAATTGTAAAATATAATGAATGATAGAGTAACTACATCTGTAATGGTGAAATGACTTGTATGTAAGATAGGCTAAGGGTAAGGTTCTACAAACCTATTAAACGGATTAATTGCAATTATTACCAAAATTCATGTTTATTATGGAGATGAAATGTAACCGGATAAGCTTTTTTAATCCCTCATCTTATTTCCCTTTCTCACTTATCGTTATTGTTCTCTGTAACCTGAATTACCAGTTTCAACTTTTATTCTGACTTAGCTCCTCCACTCAATCCAGCTCGAAGATGACCCGCGAAAGGGTGGAAAGACGGCTAATAAATTAAAGAAATTCCACTTGCCATCATTTTGCCTCACCCTACACTTTCTAAGAAGAGCTTCGTTGTAAAAGTTAAAAAGCTGAAAAGTAAAAAGTAAACTCAACCAAACGCCCGTCGCTGCTGACTTTAACCAACATCGCCTCCTACCAAGATATATATATATATATATGAAAAGAAACTCACAACTTCCACGTGAGTCAAAATTATGATAAATTTCACCCACAAGGAAAGTGGAAAAACGATTCCGAGCGCTTTCATCTTTATTCTAAAAGACCTCCTCATGGAATAACATAGGTCGCTTTGCTTGTTGTGTATAGAAAGAACAGAAAGGGACTGCTGTATGTGATACAGGCAGTCAGGTAGTCAGAGAGGAGCGTTGCGGAAAACATTTACGAAAAGACAGCGAGAGTTGATAGGTCGGTGGCTATACACCGATGCGTTGTGTTGTTGTGGGGGTGTTGGTTATGTGGCATTTGACTGGACGAGGGTTGGAGGCAGGTCAGGAGGGGGAGGCTGACTGCTCATCCGGAAACGCGCTATTCATGATGCCTACTGGTTTATGCGAAGAACGGTACGGGCGGCGGGTGTTCGTGGGCCGCGGGATATCGCGGCGCCATCGCGTACCTTCTCACGTGTAGCGAGGTGTATAGTGGGTATGTGGTGAGTTTGTCGAGTTGTTTTGTGAGTTTGGTGTGAGCGTAAGTGTTTAGAGGAGCTAGTTTATTGTTGTATGTAGTGCGTCCATTCTCGAGTACCGCGGCGAGCGGCAAGCGCGCTTCAGAGCAGAGTTATGAATGCGCTGAGCCTTTCGCTTCCACGTGTCGCTCGCAGCTACGAGCGACGGTGGGGCGTACGTGAGAATGGGACGCACGAGTGCTTTGTATAAGTGCAGTTTTAGTTTTTTTCTCGCAGGGTAGAACCTACCCAGCGCTGTGTTTGTACGTGAGGCTCTTGCTTGTATTATGTTTTGGTGTAAGTTGAACCTGAGGGTCTTGTCAAAAGTTACCCCCAGGATTTTGGTGCATTGAGTGTATTCGAGCCTTGTTGGGTTTTGCTGGATCATGTCTGGTGTGTGTGAGTAGATTTATAGGTTGTGCATGAAGTGGTCTCTGGCGCCGTAGAGTGTCATCTGTGTCTTCTGAGGATTCGTGGCAATCAGCCATTTATCCTCGAAATCTGTCTTCACGTCTAGTATTCTTTGTGCGTGGAGCGCGATTTCTTCTGAGGCCCGGCCGCTGACGAGAATGGTCTCGTCATCGGCGTAGGCCACTATGTAGGTGTGAACGCAGCTCGAATATTTGGAAAAAGAGATTGACAGGATATATAATATAGGTTTAAATTTGTGTTACCCTTTTTACGTACTTAAAAATTGTTATAATTGTGCTAAGCGTTCATTTTATCAACCTAATCGTAACATCTCTAAATTTCATGCCAAAAATGTATTAGTTTTACCTTTTAACCAAATTTTCATTAAATTACCTCGTTTACTAAAACCTTTGAACATAAATGTTATTTTCAAATATGAAAACACTTTCCATCGCCTTTTCGTCCCCCCCTCCCTAAACCAGGCATTGTATATTCTATTGGTTGCAATAATGGTGAAAAATGCTATTATGGACAGACAGGTAAAGAATTGAATGTTAGAGTTAAACAGCACCAAACTAATGTTCGTAATTTTTGTCAACAATCTGCATTATTTTTATATATCTATAGTCAGGATCATACTATTAATTGGAATAGTGCTAAACTTATTATTAAATGTACAAACTACATTTCAAGAAATATTTGGGAGTGTATCTCTATTAATACTTTCCCAAATTTTAATATTAGCTCTGGATTGTTTAGCCTAAATCCTATCATATCTAATTATATTAAATCGCAAATTAAAGTATTTAAAAAATGTGTACCCCCTAGTTAGGGTTTTGATGCAGGTAGCCGTATTATCTCCCCCACTCCTTACTATTTAAGACATTGTCTCTCCTGACCTATGTTATTCCATGAAGAGGTCTTTTAGAATAAAGACGAAAGCGCTCGGAATCGTTTTTCCTTTTTCCTTGTGGGTGTTATTTATCATATATATATATATATATATATATATATATATATATGCAAAAAATCCCATAGGAAAATGAAAGATGGATTCCAAGTACTTTCGAACTTTAACGAAACAAGTTCGAAAGTACTTTTAATCAGGTAAATAGATAATAAAATATATGAATATAAAACTGATCGAAATGCCAAATGTAAAGAAGCCTTTAAATCATAATGGGTACTAAAATATCAAAAAAAGTATTCAAATGGGTCAATATATATTAGACTGACCTAAAAGTCAAAATTAAAAAACAAAACAAAACATAGAGATAAAAAAGTGATAAAATTGATAACTATGTTTGTGAACAATTAAAACACATTTAAAGTACAAAAGTTACAACATAAAAATCAAGAAAAACTGACATAAACCGTTGGAGTTGTTGAGACAATTGAAAATTAGGAAGAAAATAGTCAAGAGAAAAGCTCTGTTGTGGGAGTTTTGCTGGTTGGCTGAATGTGTGTTGGTTTATGTGGTAAACAATTTAAGAGAACATGAGATATCATTTAGTTCTGTATTTAGTTGTTTAATGTATAAAGATTCGAGAATGTTTAATAGAAGAGAAGATGAAGCAGAAGTTAATAGACTGAAAGATAATAGTAAAGGTGCGGTCATTTTTAATCGGTCCGATTATGTGGCTAAAATGCAAATTGTCCTTTCTGATGCCTTTGAATTGTATAAACTTAATACCGATCCTTTCAAATATATTCTAAAAAGTGAAGACAAGATGAACAACTCTTTGCGTTCTTTAAAGAAACGTAATATTCTTTGTAACGTTTTCAACCCAAGTTTTGCCTCAGCAACTTCCCCTCGAATTATTTATGGCTTACTACCGAAAATCCATATAATAGGAATACCTCTCCTTCCAATTCTTTCTGCCATAAATATTCCAAGTTTAACATAGCGAAGTTTTTAGTACTTCATTAACCCGCTCACTCAATTAATTTCCTCTGCAAGATTCATTTGAATTTGTGACTTACGTTTCTCAACTCAATTTTACATTGATGGTGAGTCATTATTTATAAATGTACTTGTCCTAGAAACGTGCAATATTAGATCAAATACCCTTTATCAACCCCAAAATAATATTTTAGGTTGTAGGCTGTAGAAAATATGGTATTTCTTTTCCAATGAAATTCTTTATGTTCAACACAAAATTATGACCATGAGATCTACATTGGGACCAAGGTTTGCAAAGGGCTTTCTGTTAGCACGAGAAAAAGTGGTTAAGTAACTTTCCTACAGAATAAAAACCGTAACAGATACATCTATGACTGCTTTCTTATCTTCACACCAAACACAACGGCCGTTTATTTTTGAATTACTTAAATTATTATCAACCCACTATTAAATTCTCAATGGAAACAGAAACGGATAATAAAATCTCCTTTCTTGACGTGAATGTTGCAAAAATTGGTTTTTTATTCAGTTTACAGAATACCCACCACCACCAAACTTGACAGCACTTTAGCAGAACTCCCACATATTTCAAATTAGCCAGGATCAAAAGCCGTAACCACAGAGCATAAAATATTTGCTTAGCTTGGTTTTTACTTAATTCTGAAATAGAAAATCTGAGCAACCTTTTCCATTTTAATTTTTTCCTGATTATTTATTTGACAAGCTTCCATCTAAATTCGTATCAAACCGTTCTCTGCACAAATTCAGTTACCAACAGTCCCTAAATAAAAGGTTTTCCTTAAATTACCTTACCTCGAACATTTTATTACTAAATTCAATAAGATTTTACTCTGTTCTTACAGATTACTTCCCTCAATACCACTTTATCCCATAAAATTCCAATTCCCGTTCCATTAATTCCTACTTTAGCCACAAAGAATCTCTCCCTTTGAAATTACAATCCTTCATTATATATAAATTTACGTGTGCGACCTGCCAAAGTCGCCATGTGAGACAATCTAGTCTACAACTAAAATATAGGATTAAAAAACACTTGGGGCGATCACATAGAACTAACATTCCCCTTTCTGACCCTGAATTGTCTTCAAATAGATAGCATTCTGAAAAAACATAAGTTAATTTTAATTCAGTTTATTAACTTTTACTTCCTCTTCTGTTGAATTAAATATTCTGGAATATTTATACATTAAATAACTAAATCCAGAACAAAATGATTACTTTTGTTCCCTTAAATTGTTTACCACATAATCCATTACACATTCAGTGAACCAACAAAACTCCCCCATCAGAGCTTTACTCTTAGCTATTTTCCTTCCTAATTCTCAGTTGTATCAACAGATCCAACGGTAAAGGTTTGTTCCTTGTCTACTTTTCTAGTTTTTTTTTGCATTATTTTACTCGTCTTCATTATTATTTTGTAACTAATATATTTAAAATGCGTTTTACTTTTTTCACGAGCATATTTATAAATTTTAAGACTTTTTCATCTCTTTTGTTTTAATTTATTTTTGCTTTTGGCTTTTTGGTCAGTCTAGTATATATCTACCCCTTTGAAGACTTTTTAATACTTTGCGTCCCCCCCATTGTGATTTAAAGTTTTTTAAATTTTAAATTTTTATCAGTTTTATATTCATACATTTTATCATTTTTTTTCTATTCACCTAATATATATATATATATATATACATATATATATATATATATATATATATATATATATATATATATATATATATATATATATATATATGCAGTTATATCAGGGCAATAGGAAAGTTTCCCTAATCCACTCGAAAAGTCTCCTGAAGTTCCTCAACCCTCTTCAGGAGCGACACCCATACCCTTGGAAAATCATCCATTTCTCTAAAAGATCAATTTCAAGAAGCCCTTTTTGTAAGGGATGGCGTTTACTTTAACAGAAAACGAGAATTGTGAATCTTTTTTATTGTTTTTTTTTTGCCTCGTCATCTCTTACAATTGCTTCTTGAAATTTGTATTTTTTTAGAAATGGATGGTTGCCTAGTTGCAGGGATTAAAGGATGTAGTGTAAACTGCGGTAAAGCTGATAAGACTTTGATACCAAACTTAAATACTTGGGCCGAAGATGGTGTATTAAGAACCTATAGAAACTCGTCTTGATCAGCTGAACGGAGATTTGTGAAGATTTTAAGTCACCCTCCAAATATGCTTACCTCATGCACCCTTGAGACGCTCCCTCGAAGGCTGGGTGACCTTCGAACAAGTGTCTGTTTAAATGAAGGCTAATGTCTGCCTGCAGGCAATCGGGAAACATGCTCATCACTGCGCTCATGTCAATCCCGTTTGTATAAGACCACGCGTGCTGAAAGCGAGAGATTATCATGTAATTTTAAGGAAGACCTGTACCCATCAGCAAAGACTGGTTAGTGACATTGCAAGAATCACTGGGTGGTATACATGCTTGGGAAGGTTTGGCAGTATATAAGATCTTAAATAGAGAGGGCTCAGACTCAATGGTATAACAACAGGTACTGCTGTAAAACACTGAGATCACTTAAGAATACAAATCGCTGTGTAAGGAGTAATAGAAAACGCACCTGAAAGTATTCTTCCAGACGTTGTCTCAAGGGGTTGGGTATCTGGTGAAATCGAACAAATTCCTTCACCCGAATCATTTGGGCATGGTACCGAGTCGTGCCCGCGTATAACCTCTGGATGATAGCCGAGACGTTGCCAAAGATGCTAGCGTACATAAGAGCTAAAAGGGTTCGCGAAAAGGCAGAAGGGAGGGTGGTGCGAAGAAATAGAGCCGATGAGATGAGATAAAAATAAGTAAAATGATGGACGAGTTATGGCAGGATGGAAATATGAAATAGAAAGTGATAGAACAGAAAAGAACGGGAGAAAGAAAGAGAATAGGGAATGATTAATATTATTGTTTTAAATATACGGAGGATATTGCAGCACATAACGATAATATGAAATAATGGTATGCAAAAGCTGAATATGTAATATAAACACTTGAAGTCTAAAAAGAAATGGTTGTTTACTTACGTTTTGTTTACATTATCTCTAGCAACAAAATCTCTCAGGGTTTTGTTGCTTTAAAAGATGTTTAAGATAAAGATGGGTAAAAGCAATGATCAAAATAAGATACTACCATGCAGTACGATGAAAAGTAAAAACAACGATATCACGAAAGAACGATACTTCAATAACAAGCATATAATAAAAGTGGTGTTAAATAATGAAAGTAAACAATAGCAAAATTATTTTATCCACGTACATCTCAGTGTTTCATCGCTTCAGAAGTGAATTATTTCATTGTTCATTAAATTTGTCTTTTTTTTAGTTCATCTATCACTTGAGTGTCTATTCGAGAAGTTTTCGATATTGGTTTGTCACGATAAAAACAAGCATCCCTAAGATCAACCCCTAGTACTTAGGATCAATAATATATAAAAAATTGTATTATTCGTTATGACATCTAAAACTTTACTCAAAATTATATAACTTAAATTTATACGAACTAATGGCTCGCTATTTTGGCAATCTTTGATGTTCTTGGGGGCCCAAGAAATCCGTAATTTTATATGGATAAATGCACTAGGTAAAAGCTGGATAGGGGCGGAAAATATACAAGGGGTCTGCTACAAATACGGACTTGGTAACAACTAGATATACGTGATTGCTGCAGCCACGCTATTGCAATAATAAGAGCGCGTAATCTAGGAACGAGAATCTTTAGTGTGGAATGTGAAAACTCACAGCCCAGCAGCATCATAATGACAGAGAACACCTTCTCCAAATCTGTCGTGGGAGCGACGTTTCCGAACCCAACGCTTGAAATGGTACTGAATGTGAAATACGTGGCTGTGATGTACCTCGACTGAATAGCGAAAAATAAACCAAAATGGGAGAGGTAAGTATTACATAGGTTCCAAGACCAGTTGAAATATTAGCTCACTGACAAAGCAAATTTGTTATAAACTCGTTCGAAGGAAAAATTCTACATTTTACTAGACGTCGTACTTTGCAGTTTAGTTTTTAGTGTTCATTTCTAGGTCTCAGTTGTATCTACCAAGCAAATTTTAAAGAATTTACCTAATCAATACTCAACAGATGTGTAATACTAATTTAAATTTTACTAAGTAAATTCTAATGTAAACAATGAATTTTTGTAAGCAGTTTTTTTTTTAATTATCCAAGTTGATTTATTTTCAATCATTTTTTTACTTAGTGGCATGTGCCACGAATTTACAAGAAATATAGTGACTAGTAAAAAGTGTTTTGTTTTAAACAACCATATATCACTAGTCTTTAAAAGGCTAAAAGGATGAAATAAATATTATTCGAAGAGAAAATTCTTAAGTTTTATTAGACATAATATATTTTCGAAATCCATTAAAGTTTACCCACTTATACAAAGAAGAAGTTTTTAAATTACATTTTTCAAAATACCAGAGTTGATAAGAGCGATGGTTTCTCGAAAAGGAGTCTTCCGCTCGATGAGAGAAGATGGTGCGTTTCAGAAGACTTTCTTTGACAGAAACCCAAATAAAGAAGTCAAGAGGAGACAAGTTTGATGATCTGACAAGTGAAACGTTGATTGATGAGATAATAATCTTCCACGAAACCATTTTGCAGCCATATCATGGTTACAGAGGCAGTATGCTGAAACCATTTATTAGGTTAAGTTTCCTTTGCAATCACAACATGCCGCACGATAACTTATTCGACGCAGCCAACAACCACTTGTAATCCCATGATGGCGATACTTGGCAACCTCACGTTATTTGTGGCCTTCTTAATCTTGTACTCCGGAGAGGCGGATGATTGTCATTCACTCACTCTCTCGATTGCTCCACACCAAGTGACAGCCTTCGCAGCAACCTCGAAAAAAGCTCTTCATCCACGCGAGCTGCAAGTCTCTTGACTTGAGGCAACCAGAAGAATTTTATGTGGAGCCGATCCATATCCTTCAGCAATAACTGATTTCGTTTGCTCTGCTTCAGAAGGTTAGAAAGGTATGATCTTGATACAACAGTTATCTTCAGAGAATGCAATGGTATTCAAAGTGCCGAATTGGTTTATTAGCTGACTACTCGATAATTTTGTTTGCTTATCATACCGTGAAAATAAATGTGACATTTGGCCCTGGGCCTGAAAATCAAATTTTCTTATGTGGGTCGATTTTAACTGCACATTCGTTGAATTCTTCGACAACTAAGTTCAAATTTTAAAATATTTCTTCGTTTCTCTCCAAATCGTTCTATATAGCCGCTTATATCACTGATCTTATGAATATGGATCAATGCCCTCATTAATTCGATGTTTGGGTCTGCAGTTTCGCTTCTCTTATCTCCAGAGTTTACTTTTAGTTACACTCAATTTTGGTCCATACAGGGTGTTCCAAAAGTCGCGATACATAGCTATTAGTTTAAACAAGAGAAACAACAGTTCTATGAGGGGTGGCTTTATCTTTATGGTCTCAATGTATGACCTGAGATACCATAATTTAAATCCATGGCTATCTTATTTTTATGTGTAGAGATTAATTACAGGCTAGGGTTGGCTCTAAAGTTTTTTCTATGCATGGTGACTTTTGGGACACTCCCCTGTAGATCTGTTACGTATGGTCTTGTAACGGATATATGTCTATTTATTTGTTTCTTGCTAATGATTCGTTTGATTAAAAGTTAATTGAAAATTACTGTAGAAGGGGTGACGTGTGACGAATAATAATTCCGACTGCATAAAAAGTCATAAGTGAAGCTTATTCTAAACTTGCATATGGCTTAGCCTAGTTAAACTTCATCCTAAAACTTTCCTCTTTCAAATCATTTTTATTTCAGCCTTCTCACTTTAAGGGCAAATCACATATGGCTAATCAAGGGCAGATACATTTTTTACTGGTCACTCTACGCGTACTCGTATTTGAAATTTTTTTTTCACCTGATCAAATTTATCAAATTCTTCAATATTTAGGAGTTTTAGTTGAGAATTGATATATTTTTTCTTCTTTAACCAATTATTAGAGAAACCGATGTTAATTAAAGATTTTTCATGAGTAGAGAGAAACTCTTCATAGCATTTATATTCTAAGTCGAGATGTTGAAAACAAACAAATTTGGCGTTTCCTAAAATCTGACTAATAATAAGAAAATAAAAGTCGAACTACAAACAAAAGTCTTCAGCATGAAGACATGAAAAGAAAAGACGAAGAGCACTACATTTAATTGTTCTCTTTCTTAATGGTAGAAAAGTGTTAAAGACGGTTGATTTAAATTTATAGACCATTTTGGTTGAAAGACTGATATCTCTATTTTAGGGTTTGCTTGAGGAAAGGGAAAATATTAATTTTTTTGTTTTAGTATTATGAATATAGATTTTACAGCTTTTTCTACATAATGTATTTTGAGCTACGTACGCATTTAATTTTTTTGACTATCCCTTCTCTCGACCACCAATATAGGCACACCACAAGCAGTTAACAATATCTTTAGATATCCATAAATATCCATGACTGCTTGAAAGCTTTATCTTAAAATTCCCAGAATTGGAAATAATATTTTGAAATTGACGTAAGCGTTTTCTTCAGTAGCCACGAAGACTATAATAGGACACAAAACTAGGGATCAAAATAATAAAATCTACATTTTCATGAAAATACTAGCTTAATTTCCACTAAAATTATACAAAAGATTCTTTGAAATTTTCCTCTGATATTGTCCAAGTTTCATTTCCTAGATCGTCAGAGGCTAAAAAAAAGTTATGAAGAAAGTAATGTTTACTTGAACAAATGATGGCTTAGAAGTTGAGAACGATAACTTATACCTTTCTATTTACATATAAAAATTCGTTTTGTATGTATGGCAACACTACCACGTGTATTATGAACTGGTACTGTGGAGGAGTTAAGGCATGCCACTGTCTGATATTTTGATGCATTGTAATCGGTCAAAAAGTGTTGTCATCCAAAATAAATCTCCATGAGATAATGGATCCTGCGAATTCATGAAGAAAACGGCTCGTTTTCGAAAAAAACACCCACAGGGAAGGTCGCATGATGCAACATCTGTCGATGAAGGAACGATTTGAGGCAGCAGCTGGTATTTTGCGTCAAGTTGCCGAGAATCTGAGCGTATCTCGCCAGACACTCTCATTGTATCAAGTCACTTGAGATTGCTGTTCTCACAGCACCCGTCCTTGCTAAAAAAAACCCACTAATAAGTAAAAATAATAAATCGGCTAGGTTGGCCTTCGCTACTGATCATGCCGTGTGGAGTGCTGAAAAAAGGCATCGCCGATGCCTTGTGGTGTGGGATATGTTTTCAAGCAGTAGAGTCGCTCCGCTCATGCGTTTACGAAGGAAAGTATATGCTGCGGTATACATAAATGTTTCAAGATTATGTGATCCTCTCACTCCGAACATGGCGAGTATGCGAACATCTTTTCATATGGGACAATGATGTGTGCCCCACTGCAAATACGGCAAAGCAGTTCTTAGATGCTGAAAATATTGATGTGATGAACTGGCCCGCCCAGAGCCCTGATTTAAACCAGATTGACAATCTTAGGGAAGATGTCGGTAAGAAGGTTATGGCTCGGAAAACGAATGCCAAAGATAATAGAATTAAATCGCGCACGAACATTGCCACAAATTGATGAAGTTCTAAGGTCGAAAATGTACTCAACTCATTCATAAAATAGGACCTTCATACTTCCTATTGATATTTTGTTAATTGTCTGAGAAAATTATCTTTTTTTCTAGTTATTTCTGCATTTATATTTATTGTTTTCTATTTTTTTACCAATCCAAGTTTCAAATGCACATTACTTTCTTTAAAACTTTTTTTTAGCCACTTTTAATATGAAATAAACTTAAAAATTATCATAGGCAAATTTCAAAGAATATTCTGTCTAATTTTGATGGTATTTTGTTCTCTAGTTTTGGACCGTGCTATATTTAGAATGGGCAAAGTAGGTAAACGAAACGTTAAACAATTAATATTTTATCCCAATTGTAAGTTTGTATTTAGATGATCCGAATTAGTGTGCATGTAGTTTCATAAACATATATTGACATTTAACACACGCCATGCAAAAAATGTTAGAAATAAATGAAGTTAAGAACATGCTTCGGAATTCATGGAATATCGAGTTTCAGTGATACAACCATAACTGGCATCTACTTGCATAAGCAAAGAATGAGGCCTTTCTCACCGAAGGAGACATTTGAGTGCATACAGAAGCAGAAAAAGAGAAATTTTTATCTCAAACAAGACCATTTGGAGACTTCCTTCCAATTTAAACCAGTCTCTAAAATCATGCTGAAACTTCCTAACCGTGAAGAGGTTTCAGTCTTTTAAAAGAAAAATAATTACACACTAGTTCCACTTAACTGTATCGATTCTAACGCTTAGAATCGATACGTTACACATGAATTTGAGTCATCTATGAGCAAAAAGACTTTTCCAAGAGCAAAGGAGGGTGGTGTAGTTGAAACAAAACTCACACTCACCAACTGACAAGATCCATGCGGATAGGAGCGGAACGATAAACAATGCACACACAACGGCACGATTTTCGATGCAGGGAGTGGGGCTAGAGCGAGCAGGATGGGGGGGCAGACAGGGTTATATGGGTAGGATTTCTAGGTGGGACAGCTGTTCTTCGAGCATACTTACAGCCTATTAACATGACCAGAATCGTAAAAATCTTCTCGGCGTCTGTGTTGGCCGCCACATTTCCAAACCCGACGCTTGTTAAGCTACTGAACGTGAAGTAGAGAGCAGTCACGTACTTAGCCTGTGTGCGCAAGTAACGATAGAGTAACGACATTAAAATCGACTATGTTTGGAGTAAGAGAAATAATTAGGCAAAACTTCGAAGGATTTCGCCATGAGTTGAAACGTTGGCCTAGTTCATGGTAACCTCGCCCCAAAACAGGATGTACCCTAATGGTAGACAAAGGTAACACTGAAAAATATGCTGTCATGAGTAAAAGATTTAAAATTCAACCAAAATTTCAATCTTTCATCGTTTTGTGAACATTTGGTACTTCCAGTTTATAATTCTAACCCCCAGTCATTTGTTAAATTAGTATCACTAGTTTTGGCTACATTCCTTCTCTAGTCGGAGTAATTCTTATGATAATCGTGTTTTTAACGAATTGAACAGAAAATAAATGCATGCGGGAATTTAAGACTTGATTTCTCTTCTGAAATCAAATATATTAATTCTTACTCAAACCTCCATTGATGTAAGGTCATTTACACAAATTTGCGACTATCGTTTACTATCACTCAATTTCATGTATATACAAGGTGTCCCAGAAAAAATTTAACCGTAATTTGAATTAGTATAACTCAAAACCTATTAGAGATTTTTGAGTCCTGAAAAACAAAACAAATTTAACAAATAGTTATCTGCCGATTCTAGGAAATTTCATTAAATTCCCTTTTACGATGTTGATACACTAATGGGTTTAGTGAAGGCTATCAAAATTATGTTTGCTCAAGGAAGTAAAATAATGAAACTTCGAAGTTTAAAATCAACAAATATATTTAAATCCATTTTTAATAAAAACACCTCTTCAGATGGGTAATACAAATTCATTTTTTTAATTTTCTAAGCACCGTTTCTTTCCAAGCACAGTTGCGCCTTTGATCGCATTGATTGAACAACTTTTTGGATTAACTTGTGATTTTCCTTATGTCTATTGACTTGACGTGTGATACGATCTCTTAACTGGTTGATGCTTTGTGGTGAAGTAGAATACATTACATTCTTTAGATATCCCTATAAGAAATAATCGCACGGTGTTAAGTCAGGGGATCTTGGGGGCCATTCTATTGCATGATTTAGCGAGACAATGCGGTTGTCAAAGGTTTCTCTTAGTTTTGTTCTTACAGCAAGCTGTCTATGAGCTGGTGCGCCGTGCTGAATCCACCAAAGTCCATTGAATCGATTGCCGTAAATCTGGTGGAGTTCCGGGAAGATCCTTTCGGTGATCATGCTCACAGGTAGGCAGCACCGTTCAAGTTATTCTCGTAAAACAATGGGCTGACAAGATAGCCATTCCTGCAAAGTCCGATCCACAGAGACACTTTCTGCTGACAAATACGTGTGTCAAAGTTGAATGCGCGGGGGGGGGGGGGGGGGTCAGCGGCGCATATTGCCGAATGTTATGTCTATTTACCTTTCCATTCATGAAAAAGGCTGCCTCGTCACCAATCACAATGTTTTCCATGAAACGAGCAGGTTTATGGAGAAGCCATTCGACAAATTGTCTACGACGAGGAAAATCAGTTTCAAGAAGCTGGTGTCTTGCATGCATCTTATAGGGATGCCATTTTAAGTCATGTTTAATAATGCGGTTAAATGATGACTTTTGACAATTGTAACTCATTCTTTCTGACTGATACATGTGGACTTTGAAGAAGTGTAATCTGAACATATTCGATATTTTATGTTGGTTCTTATGGTTCTCATACAACCCGAACGACCTTTATTTAGATTTAAGCATGTTCCTTCATGTTGGTATTTGCGAACATTTTTCGAAATTGTGGGCTTGCTTGGTGGGTGCCTACATGGAAAACGTTGTTCAAATGAATCTTTTACTTGTTTAATACTACCAGTCTTAATAAAGTTTGTGACTACAAATACGCGTTGATCTTTTGTTAACTGCATGATTAAAAAAGATTCTATGGAAGTAAACGCTTTGATTTGCTTAGTAAGAAATAATGACGAGACCATACCACAGCGTGGTGAAAACCCACTGTAAAATGGCCTAGGCTTTGCTTGAAGAATAGCACAGTGACCTAGGCTACCTAGTCACCTTACGCTTCTCTTGAAAGTGCACGCTGGACTCGCCTTCCTAGGCTTCGTTTCATTATTTTACTTCCTTGCGCAAACATATTTTTAATAGGCTCCACTAAACCTATTAGTGTATCAATATCATAAAAGGAAATTTAATGAAATTTCAAGAATCGACAGATAAATAGTTGTTAAATAAAACACTGTTTGCAGGACCCCAAAATCTCGAATTGTTTTTGAGTTATCCTAATTCAAAGTACGGTTAACTTTTTTCTGGGACACCCATAGTAGTATTGAAAGTTTGAATATAGTATAAATGCAGCAAGCTGGATCTACAATACCTATTGATACACGCTATTAAAAATCTGTCAAGTAGCAAGAGATTTGTTTTTATAATTGAACCTCCAGGAATATCATAAGTGGTTGAAGTTTATGGTGTTAAAAATTAAGGAAACTAATGAAATGTAACCTAGCCTCAGTTCAGTTGAGTGGATTAACAAACGGAATAAAGTGATATATGGCATGGTGGATTGTAGCCTATTGGTTAGCGCATTGGCCTGAAAAGCGAAAAGCGCTCGATGGCATAGGTTCGAACAACCCCATTTTTTCACTTTCTTTAACGGGTAAAAGAGTTTATATTATTTTATTCCGTTTGCTCTCTCTTCCTTTTTTCTTAATCTATGCTGATATTTGTTTGTTCTTATAAAAAGACGAAATCGCCTGTGTATAATTCTTCCCTTATTTCGTATGGATTATTGAGCATTTACCCTGTCACGTGTTATTGATTCTTTGATTTGTTCTCATAACAGTACTCGTTTTTTGGCTAAAAACTTCCTTAAAGATTTCTAATGCTTTCTTTCAAAGGAAAATTGCAAATTCACTAAAAGTCGAAGCGATATATTTTTCTTTCAAAGTAACTCTTTGAAAGAAAACATATTGGGGACCTTCAAAATGTTCGTATAAAACGAATATTGCAAGAAAATGGGATAACCACTGAAAATTTTAATTACACTGAGTTAAACTTCTACATGTGTAATATTAGTCACGTACTGGGACAAGTAAGAGGCGCGAAGATCACCCTGAATGGGACATTCAACATAAATGTGCCAAAGAGTCTGAAAATCAGAAAACGACAGATAGCGACGTGAAGCCATCGCAGCATTGGAGGGTAGATTCATGGGAACAATCGCGTCGCAATGGCACGCAATTTTAGTTCCCCTAGGTATTCCCCCATATGTTTTGCCATGCAGGCCGAAGCGTTGCCCCGATACCTGCATGTAGTCGGTCTGAGGAAGAGCGAAACAGTGGTCTGGTAACCTAGTCCTCGTGGATCTATTGGCGCCCTCATCGGCGCGCTCATTTCCCTCAATTCCCACATGTCCAGGAAATCAGAAGAAGATAATCTCGACATCTGCGCTCGGCTCGCGGCAATCATGGCGTCACGGATACCGTGAACCAGGGAGTGTAGAGATAAAAATGCCCCGAGAGCACTTATGATGATTTTCTGAGGCGCTAAAGATCACAATCCAGTATCCGAACTGGGCACAACGCGTTATTTCCCATACCGAGTGATGTATTGCAACCAGCCTGGCTGTGAAGATAGACGCAGCGCCTGGTAAATCCTTGTTAATTTAAAAAAAGTGGTAATACAGCGTGGAATCCGACCCCCTGCTGGGATTTGGAGCCATCCGTGTACACTGGCACGGAAGGCCTCACATACAGCATTTTCCAATCTTAGCAGAGCATTCGACGTGTGGAATGGAACTTACGGAAGCCGTACTGTGCAGAAGATAGGTGTCAGCTGCTGCCCAGGAAAAAGGCCACTCTAATATTTCCAATTTTTACACCAATTTGCACACGCATAAGGTTAGAGAGGTTGGGCAGAAGCCAGCCGCGGTAGAGTGCTCTCTCTCCCCAGTTTGCAAGAAGCGAGCACGGGAGCCATTTGTCATGCATCAGGGAGGCTACTCTCTTTCCGGATCCTGTTGAAAAATCTAATATATCTTTTAACGCGCTCATCCGGCGACTGCCTTAGAGTGAATAACTCGCCGTAGTTAAACTTTTAACCTAATACGAGGGTACTTTAAAATTCCCCAAACCAAACTAAACTAAGAAAAACGAACAAACACAAAACAAAGTTTAAAACGAAAACAAGAACAAAAATAGCAAAACAAGGAAGCACAATCCAGCATCGGGGGGACGTCTGCCTCCCTCCAGCGCAGGAACATACTACCGACATCTAAGAGAGCCAAATAAAATGGATGAGGCAAGAAATCTATTGAAGGGTTCTCCGCCTCTGTTGGTAAAGTCCAGTCGGCAGTCTTTAGCGACATGACTACGTAGACTCAATGCTGGTGGAGGAGCATCCTGGGTAGTGAAAGCAGAGAAAACTGGCGAAAAGGACTCAGACATGGCCACGGGGTCAGAGATTGCGCTCCCATTCTCCCGGAGAACGGGAAAAGAGTCCTGTGAAAACCCTTCCCGAATCCTTTCGAATCGCTTCCACACGTCTGCAAGAAGAGTGACTGGCGTGCTTCAAAACACACCGGAACCTTGTCCTAACTTGGCGAAATTCACTGATAGTGAAGTGGTTCGGACGGCGTTTATACCGCATCCAGGAATATCTTAACTAATCGACTGGGACAGAGAAATCAGTCATTTCCTGAAATGCTGACTACCCTGCCCAATGCAAGCGGCAACGGCCCAGAAAATGATATTTGAATGGGAAAGTGATCACCATCATGGATGTCATCGAGCATCTCCTATCCAACACCGGGCCGTGCATCCAGAGAGCACAGTGATATATCAAGACAGGAAAAAGAAACGGTTCTCAGACAGTGATGTGTAAACTCATCAACATTTAAGACACCTATCTCTATCACGTCGAGCAAGTTAACAAAGACTAGAACACTGACACTGATTGAGTCTCCTTAGAGGGGCTGACTATCGTTCAAATCTCAGAGTAGTAGATACAGGCTCGTTAACGGTGCTACGACACTGTGTAAATTCCCTGCATCGAATTCGGCTGACGGTAAAATGCACGCAGAAGTTACAGTATACCTCTAAACCAGGTGTATTTGCACTACTACTAGCTGATCGGATGTACTTATAGAAAATAGAAAAACTGAGACATCATGCTTGGTATAAATCGCGCATCATCCTGTAGGGTCACAATTCTGTAGCGGTGGGGTCACAAAACCCTTATACCTCAGGAAAGTTGGCAGGGGGCACTCGCCCACCATGGTGTCCTGCAAAAAAAAGCTAACGTGGATTGAGAGGAGACGAGCCTCCGCAGCTCCTCACAGTTGGACCAGAGTCCGTGGCAATTCCAATGAAGGAATATTTCTTCCACTCCAAGCTAGGAGGAGATTCGGGGGCCGTATTCGAAGAGAAGACCCTCACCTAAATGGCCGTATATATCTCGGACGCAAAATTCAGCGCGCTGTTGTCTGAACGTGAGCTAAAGAAGATGTCGCATCCAAGGACTTATAAGGGGAGGTTTGGTTCGCGATGCAAGCCTGTCATCCCATTCGCTTCAAAACCTTTGGCCGGCGGGGCGGTTTTGGAGGTCCAGGTTTCTCTTTTGCAAGATGCACCACCTCCAAGCCACCCAGTCTAGCCTTCGGCGGGCGCTTATGAAACGAAGCTCTTTTGGTGCTCTCCTCCTTTCGCGGGGCAGCTTTAGGAGCCGAGAAAGACGGCTTCACGATCCCCTTCAGGGGTATTGACTCCTGTGGGTCTAACGAGTTGGTAGAGGCGAGTGGCTGTTTCGCCTTACGGGAATCGATCACGCTGGTGAAGAGGGGGGGGGGGAAGCTTTGGCTTTAGCCGAGTGTGCGTTTGAATCCTTTGTGCTGTCAGCTCTACCAGAGGAGTGAAATGGTGCGATAGAACACGCAGAAGTGTTCTGAAGGCACGTGGAAGTGACCGTACGCGTAGCGCTAGAATGCCCAGGAGCAGAAGGTGCCTCTTTAAAATTAAAGAATAAGATGTCCCAAGCATTGCTGGGAGTTCCAAGACCAAGTCATGTGCCTCGCGGAATGACACACAATCTACTGCCTGAACGGCCAAGATTTCCTTTTCCTGGATTTTTTTCTTAGGCAGCCAATCTGGCGACTGCCTACAAGGGTAAATGCTAGGCTAGATTAACGAACAAAAGAAAAACATGAAAAGATACAAAAAAACAAAACAGAAGCAAAGGAACAAGCAAAAAAGACCAAATAAAATAGGCAAAAAAACAAGAAGAAGTAAACACACTCCGGCGTCGGGAAGAGGCCTACCTCCTCCTTGCGGAAGAAAATGCAACTTACAACAAAGAGAATAAATCAAAATGGAGGCCAGCTTCCTCCAAAAGGTCAGATAATTCGCAAATCTGAATAAACGAACCCGTCTTGAGTACAGGGGCCAAGTGTTAGCGATCTCGCTCTTCCCGATACGGGGAGAGTTAACGTGCACGAAAATCACCCAAACTGGGATATTCAACAAGAAAGTGGCGAACAGTCCAAGGAACAACGCAGTCGTTGCAATAAGGTGCAGGTGAGTGCTCTATCAAATGGCGTGCGTTCCGCGAGTGTGCCCAATTTGAAGAGTTCGTAAAGCAACCTAAAGCCGTCCTGGCATTGTGAGTACTTCCATGGGAACTTTAAGTTTTCCGCGGCCGTCTGCCATCTTCTTTGCTAAGCAGCTCATCTGGGCGCTCATTGCCCCCAATTCCCACATCTACAGGAACCCAGCAGAAGATAATCTTGAAATCCGCTCTGCTTGCAAAACCATGGCGTCACGGATACCGCAAACCAGATAGTGTGAAGATTGCAATGCCCGAGAACACTCAAGGCGCTTTATGAGTCGCTATAGATCGCAATCCAGTCCGAACCGTGCACGACGAGTTATCTCCCATACTAAGCAGTGTATTGCAACCAGCCTGGCCATAAAAACAAACCCAGTACCTGGTAGAGCCCCGCTGACTTCAAACAAAGGGGATTTGGTGAGGAAATTGACCACCTCACGAGACTTGGAGCCATCCCTATACACTGACACGGATCCAAAAATGGCGAACGCAATATTCCCGGCGCTGTGGAAGCTTTGGGAGCAGAGGTGTGTCGAAAAATAGTTAAAGGTGGTATCGTCCAAGGTGGCGTCCTGGGCAGAACCAGAGACGTCACCGGCTCGAGAGCTACATCGAGCTCTCTCAATGGAGTTTCCTAGGCCCAAAGGGATTAGAGTATGACTAGCGTCTTCTCGGCGGTATTTCACTGTTGGCGACTGAAGGAGGCGCCGGCTCACGCGTACAGGCACATGATGTACTGTACACGAGACAGAGCGAGTGGAATCTCCCCAGCATCGACAAGTAGGCTCTCAATGGCGGACCTGCGGAAGGCACCGGTCGCCAGGTGGAGACAGGCGTAGTGGATTGATTCTACAAACTTCGGGTAAACCAGACTTTTCGCGTCTACATCGGCGGTTCGTACTCGGCTCAAGGTTTCGAGCTAAACTTGCCTTGGCAAGCCGGCCCAAGGTTTCGAGCTAAAGTTGGCCTTGACAACCCGGCCCGCCATTCAGGCGAATTCGTTCTCGATTTTTGACCATAAAGGATAGTGTTGACGTAGCCACCTTATATGTGTACTGGATGAAGGTGAGCAGAGTAGACGGCCCAGCACACCCTGTGCCGAATACTTGCTTCAGCCGGCAGGCTTTCTGCCGTTGCAGCAGGTGGTGAACTTAAGAGTATATATACACTGCTACTCGACTGATGGCCCATAAGAGAACGAAAGTACTCAGAGCAGCGAGACCCCCTGTGGATAGAATAGCAAGTTTGGAAGGGAGTAAGTGAATATCTAATTAAGAGAAGTATAGATGGGCGGGTGGTCATCTATTATTATCATAGCTTGGTGCTAGGTGATCTCGAGCCACCCAGTCATCATATCTACTCAACCGAACTCTGTCAAAATGAGAACAATTCCTCCTGGTACAAAGTGCGGGTAGACAAAAGAGTGAAGGGCTAATCGCAAAAAAGTAATAATACAAAAATAAAAGATAAAGTACCGCTGAGATGGACAGAGGACAAATTGCACCAACAGCCTTCCCAGCCCCCATCAGAGAGTTAATGTCAACCCAGTAACAGGGATTCTCTAATTTTCACTCAGGCAGGGAGGATTTCAGATCCCCATATAAAAACTGATTGGTAAGCAACGCTCTCAGCCATACTGGTGAGAGTCAGAACTATAATAAACGGTCTGGCAACCTGCCTCTTCTTTCCTTCCACTTCATTTCTCTGCTAACTGATTGTGAGGTGACGACAAAGCAGTTGCTAAAGAGGACGGTACATATTTATCAACATTATAGTTGATGTTATTTATTTTTACTTTGTTAGGAGGAAATAAGAGGAATAGAGAGTTTAGAATTGACAAAAAATGCCAACATGCGACATAGAGTCGACATAAACGGAGTATTACGCATGGAGCAAGTATTAAGGACGATAAAACCTTCATGAGAAAGAATTCAATCCTGGCACTTTAGACGATAGGCTTTTCGATGTCAAATTGAAGTGCGTGACGTTGAGATGGAATTCGTAGAAGAATCCGAGAAATCGCACCCTATGGCTGCTGCGTCGAGGCCTAAGGAGAAACATAAGGCCGAGAAAGATTGCTTCATTCTAACCCGAGGAAGGATCTTCTATTTGGTTCATTGGTGACATCAAGAAACCGGGAGTCTTTGCGTTTTCTTTGGGGCTACATGTCCTTATGACGTGGGGGGGGGGGGGGGAATTAACTCGAGGGTTACGTCGTATTTTGAAGAAATAATGAGCAGTCTCAGGAAAATGACCGTTGAATGCATGGCAAGTAGGCATGCATATATAGGTGCCACAACGAGTAGACCATGACAGCCACGCGGAAAGCGGAAAGCAATACCACGGGGAAACTTACATGTTCAAGGCGGATGCACATTAGAGAATCTGTGCGATCCGTAAAACCGGGTGGATACTGGATATAGATAGCAAACTACGACTAAAGAAGCCCAAGGTTGGATGTTGAGTTGGACCGTGTAATTAATCACATATTGACGAGGGAGAGGGCGGGTAGTCCGAACCTATGCCTCGAAGTGGTGGCTAAAACTATGGAAATCCACGGTGCTTAAGTTGAAGATATTTGGAACCGACTCATTAAGGTGTTTGCCGGCGGCCGAGAGATGGCGTTGTTTTGGAAACCACTTTTTGCGATGAAATCAAACTCGTCATTGTAGATCTCCCTTCTTTTTAGAAACAAAGAGCCTCCTATCCTAACACACACCGTAGCGACGATAAGAAAGATACTTCTAATCTAAAGCTTATATCTTTACTTTAAAGCTTCATAAGATGATGATAATTTTTACCAATTAATCACACGACAATATTGCATCCACGAACAAGTAACACAAATTTATACGAACACCTGTGCTACATTATATAAGTGCGAAGATAATTGCGTCTACGTTTCTATCTCTTTTCCTGAGATGGATCAAAAGAGATGAATTGGACCACTAAATGTATATGAAGTGATGGCATTTAAATAACAGTGCTTTGTAGAAACCATATCAGCTATTTTAATACGACCAGCCTTCGCCTTTGCGTATGTATATAACTTTCAGACAAACTTTCTACATTCTTGTGCTAAAAATATTGTTCACATTTTTTTATAGAACCTTAAGAGATTAATAAATGCTTCGATAAACATTATTTGAACTGTTTAAGTGGAAATGAGGCTACGTCTAGGTAAAATAAAAGTGTTCTAACAGCTGATATCGTATCTACAAAATGGTGTGGTGAGGGTAGGTTGTTAACTTTTGTTTATGTTCACCAAAAAGTCACTCACATCCTGTGACCATTACAAAAATGGTAAAAACCTTCTCGATTTCTGTTGTGGGAGAAACATTTCCAAAGCCCACGGACGTAAGAGACGAAAAGGTGAAGTAGAGAGCAGTTATGTAGCGCGACTGGAAAAAACATTATGTTAAGGCAAGGCTCAGAAAAACATCTTTCACTAGCGAGAATTTGAAGTCTTTCCGAAGAAAAGGAATTATGTTTGGAATAGATGAAAAAAAAGAATGGGATAGCTGGCTGAATGAATGACAGGGACAAATCTTGAATATATGAAAAAATAACACATACTTTACATTTTGGCACGCAATTAAATGTTACAATCATTTACGTTTTGAAAAACGGTTTATTGAAACTAGTTCTGAATAAGAAGAAATTCGCGATCGATATTCATCAATAAGTTTTTGATTATATGTAGGAAACAATATCCGCGCGTAATTTGCAAGCATAAAACCACACACATACAAACGCGAACTCACAAACACCAGTAATAACAAGGTGTTGTTTGATAAAACGAAATCAAATGGAGGAATGATTTTAATAAAAATGTGATCTTAATTAAAAAAATTGATGTTAATAAAAAAAATGCGGTTTTACTTAAAAACGTGATCTTAATGAAAAATTTGATCTTAGTAAAAATATGTGATCTTAATGAAAATTTAATCTCAATGAAAAATGTGATCTCAATGAAAAATGTGGTTTTAATGAAAAATGTGATCATAATGAAAAATGTGGTTTTAATGAAAAATGTGATCATAATGAAAGATGTGATCATGAAAAAATGTGGTTTTAATGCAAAATGTGATCTTAATGAAAAATGTGGTTTTAATGAAAAATGTGATCATAATGAAAGATGTGATCATGAAAAAATGTGGTTTTAATGCAAAATGTGATCTTAATGAAAAATGTGGTTTTAATGAAAAATGTGATCATAATGAAAGATGTGATCATGAAAAAATGTGGTTTTAATGAAAATCTTCTTCTCGCAGTCTGACGGAGATGCCATCGATGATTCTTCCTCCTTAGTTTAGAGTAAATGAAAAAATTCCTCTTCTTTTAGAATTATAGAAATGTGCAAAAAAATGCAACGCCAACGCGTTGATAATGATAACAGAAATTCTAAAATGAATGTTCAATTTGGTAATCCCTAAAAATAAGCCCCATAAATGACATCGGTAGAGCAAAGGAAACATTAAGAAATAAAATTTCAAATTAAAAAAAAAACAAACAAAAGAAGATATTAAAAAAAAATAAGGAATAATTGAGAATGAATAAAAAGCGCCTTAATAATTTTCTAAATAAAGATTTAAAGCCCAAAATCTTAAAAAAAACCCGGACAAAGAAAAGAATGGGAATCGAAGCTTTTATGGAAATCCACTGCACCTCATTGCCGTGTGTGAGAAAAGGAAAGTTGCCCTAAAGAAAAATAAGTAACAAACATCCCCTCACACATAGACACCTAACTCATTAAAGGAGTGTAATATACGATCGAGTGAGAAGATTTCCACAGCACAAAAAGATAAAAATATATCTTAGAAAATAATTATTGTCGGTGACTTTGATGCTAAATTAATTAATATTATTTCCGCTAGAGATAAAACATGGACTACAGCCTATGTGAATGGAAACAATGCTTCAGATACAACGATGTTATGTGACATACGGTGTGGTAAGTCACCAGATGGGGTCCGTTTACTTTATCTCAGGCCATTATTGTTAAAGCGAAGTCACCAACTCGAAGGATAATGCGGGAAACGCCGAAAACTGGTATTGTACAAAAATAAATAATAAAGCTCTCGGACAGTTTCCTTATCCAAGGTACGAGTACCTGTTTGAATGGTATTATTACGTTATGGCTGTAATATTGTGATGACCCAGTGGGTGTATCCCCCTCCCCCACGCATATAAACACGGGAGAAAATTAAGTCCCAAAAAGTATTAAAAATTCGTGGCAGAGGTGATTCGTTACTGGATCAAATGAACGCTACTTAATATATTAACCTATCGCAACCATACCCAAACTTACTTAACTAATCCGTCTCATCTCTTGTTTTTCTCTGCTATTGAATAATTATTCCTCTTTGCCATCACAGTTTAGCTTGCGTTAGGATGGGCTGAATTGGGCTAGGTTAAGTTTAGTTGAACCAACAAAGATTTACCCACGCCATTGAAACGTTACAATCATATGAAAAATACGACTGGGTTGTTACAGCTTTGGTTATATGAATCGAAGGAGCTGGATTATCGGTATTTATGTTGTGTGTGTGGAAATTTTCGTACGAATTATGTTTTCCAATTGCACATATATCATATTTACATATATTTTCCTGAGACATCTGTATTTTAAGGAATGCAATCACATAGGAGTCACTGTTCTCTGGAAGACTGTGACAAAAGCCCTTTCGAAAATAATAAGATTAAATTCGCTTTGTTTTCTTTTTACGTGGCGCCACTCAGACGGTTCTTCGAGACCCCCCACCCCCCACCCCCAGTCTCTCAAGGAGCCTCTGAAGGAGGAAAGAATTTGCGGTTGCCATAGCAATGGTTAGCCATCTTCATAGTGCAGCGCGCATGCGCGGGGGCCACTGTACGCCAAGCGAGCCACTGTATCCAAATAGGCCGAGGGTAGCCGATGCACTTGCTGGGCATTTTGAAAGTGGTTAACTATTGTTATGGGAACATCAAACCATGGCTGTAAAGTTTCATACTACATCATAAGGTTTCTTTTGACAGTTGAGGCTTCTCGTGAGTACGACACTTTAAATAATCGTATATAACTTACCCGTAAGGACGGTCCGCCAGTATTATTTGGAAAATAAAACTGGTTTGTATCGTTGGCGAGGTGATCCAACCAACCAATTTTCGCTGGTAGGCCTGGTCTCTCTGCATTACCGATGGCATACCTTTGGGTGAGAGGGAGAAGTTTTTAACTAAATATCTCAAATATATATGATCTAGAAGTATATAATTTTCTTCTCTTCCAAAACACGTAGGCGAGTCTTGAAAGATAAGGCCCTACAAAAAGAGAAGTTACGGGAAACATTTTCTTTTGATTATTTAACTACACCATTCGCATCTTCCCGGAGTATCTGACAGGACAATCAGAATCATATCTATAAGTTTCATAAGTTTTATGACCTCCCACCCAAATTTTATTATCTCCCCAAATTTTATGACTTCTCCAAATTTTATGACCCCCACGCAAAATTTTAAGACTTTTCCCAATTTTACGACCCCCCTCCTCCAAAGAAGGTGAATGACTTATTCGTGAATGATTCGTTCTAGCTTGGTATATGGGGGAATGCGGGAGGCAGAATACATCTATACAGTCTTTCGGGAATTTTCGTTAAAGGCGACTAAAACCGGATATAGGCCGCTATTTTGTTCTTGAGAGCGCCACCGTAGTAATGGGCGGAGGTGTCATGGAAGACATCCTATCCTGCCAGTTAATCTCCGTCAATGTGTGAAGCTAGTGATCGCGGGGAATGTGAGGATTATATGCGACGTGATAAAGAGAAGAGTGGTAGTCGTTTAAAAAAAAGAGTAGATTGAAGATTCTAGCTCAATGTGAGACAAACATGAAAGGGAATGGAGATTTTGTGTAGAATGGAATGAAGGGAGAGCGATCAAGTGTGAATCGTGGTGGTAGACATTAGAGGTGTGGCAATGCTTTTAATTATGACGTGGCAGTGGTGCAATGGTTACGAATTAATATACATATGAGCTCGAGAATTATGAGGGACGAGTTCAGATTTACATACGGGTAGGTCAAAGAGTGCCTGGGTGTAGTTTATATGCCCTTATTGGTAGGAGTGAGAGTGACAAACAGAGGTTCTGGAATGACTGGTGGGTGGAAGTGGGAAAGGGTATATATATATATATATATATATATATATATATATATATATATATATATATATATATATATATGCAGTTAAAAGGCTATATTAGGCAGACACATGCTTCATCGAAGCCCTCGGAAGGAGCTCTTCTTACATACACGAGAAGGTAACACTTAAAATAGGCAATATGAGAGAACGCCTATTTTAAGTGTTACCTTCTCGTGTATGTGAGAAGAGTTCCTTCCGAGGGCTTCGATAAAGACTGTGTCTGCCTAATATAGCCTTTTAACTGCATAATTAATTGTGTTACTGCAATAATCTTTCTTATATATATATATATATATATATATATATATATGGACGAATAGGGCACATGAGAGAGGATGGTAAGTTACTGTGTTGAAAGGAACTTGTGTGGCAAACACATTCTTTCAGCACAAGAATATGGTCATTTTCCTTTTTTTAAAGGCGACCGCTAGACGGCATAAGTCACCGTATTGATCACTTAGTCTATTCCTAGGTTCTATTAAAAACAAAAATCAAAATCAAACCAAAAGACAAGAAACGAAACAACAGCAAGATATTTTTTTTTTTTTTTTTAAGAGCTCATCTGGCGGCTGCCTACTTGGGCATTAGTCGCCGTATTAAAACTGGCCTAGTTCTAGGCTACTTTAAAATAAAATTAAAGAGAGAAAAAAAAAAAACACCCCAAAAGGGGGAAAGGAAGCAAGCTGGTGCGTCGGGGAGAGGTCCCCCCGGCGCAGGAGCGTGCAGCTAAAGGAAAAAAACAAACAAAATACAAAAAAAAAAAAAAACAAATGCAAAAAAACAACAAAACAAAACAAAAAAACCTTGCTTAAATAATAGGGAGAAGGCCGGCCTCCCCCAAGAAGTCAACAAGTCCACAAGTCAATGTGCACGAATCTGTCCCGAGCACAAGGGACAGGCGGTAGCGACCCCGCCCATCCCGGTACTGGGACAGGTATCGTGCGCGAAGATCACCCAGACTGGGACATTCGACAAGAATGTGCCGAACAGTCTGGGGGACGACGCAGTCGTTGCAATAGGGCGCAGGCGAGCGCTCCATCAGATAGCGATGCGTCACACGAGTGTGTCCGATTCGGAGACGACAGAAAGCAACCTGAAGCCGCCGCGGCATTGGGGGATAGGTCCATGGGAACAGTCGCGGCGCAATGGCACGCAACTTTAAGTTCCCTTCGATCGTCTCCCATCTTCTTTGCCAAGCAGTCCGAAGAGCTGCCCGTATTCCTGCCATGTAGTCGGTGTGAGGAAGAGTGAAACGCTGGTCCGGTCGCAGAGTCCTCGCGGACACTTTGGCGCCCTCATCGGCGCGCTCATTCCCCGCAATTCCTACATGTCCAGGAACCCAGCAGAAGATAATCTCGACATCTGCCCGGCTCGCCAAAACCGTGGCGTCACGGATATCGCGAACCAGGGGATGCGGAGATTCCAATGCCCCGAGAGCACTCAGGGCGCTTTGTGAGTCGCTATAGATCACAATCCGGTCTCCGAACCGGGCACGTCGCGTAATCTCCCGTACCGAGTGGTGTATTGCCACCAGCTCGGCCGTGAAGACAGACGCAGCGCCTGGTAGAGCCCCGCTTACTTCAAACAGAGGGGATACGGCGTGGAAGCCGACCCCCTCTTGGGACATTGAGCCATCCGTATACACTGGCACGGTACCAGCGTGACACGATGTGTGCTCCAAAAAGGTCGAACGCAATACTCCGGCGCAGTACAAGCTTTGGGAGCAGAGGCGTGGCGACAAATAGCCAAATGTGGTACCCTCCAGGGTAGCGTCCTGGGCAGAACCAGGGGCGCCACCGGCCCGAGAGCTATATCTACCTCTCGAAGGAGTTTCCTGGCCCTAAACCCGAAGGGCTTAGGGTATGACTGGCGTCTCTCGGCGGCATAGGCACCATCGAGATCAGCTGCGGATGCAGTGAGAGCTGTTGGCGACTGAGGGAGGCGCCGGGCTCGCGCGTACAGGCGAGTGATGCACTGCACGCGGCGCAGAGCGAGTGGCATCTCCCCAGCATCGACCAACAGGCTCTCAATGGGGGAAGTGCGGAAGGCACCGGTCGCAAGGCGAAGGCCGGTGTGGTGGATTGAATCCATCTTCAGCAATAAACGCTCGGCTGCGGATGCATAAAACTCGCATCCGTAGTCGAGCTTCGAGCGAACAAAGGATCGATAAAAAAGTAAGGCGGTAGCCCTATCAGCGCCCCAAGCGCTGAACGTCACGGAACGGAGAATGTCCATGGCGCGGGTACAAGAGACCCTGAGGCTGCGAATATGAGCCTCCCAGGTGAGGCGTCGGTCGAATACAAGACCAAGGAAACGGTGCGACTCAACCACATCCAGGCGCACCCCATTAAGAAACAAATCTGGGTCGGGGTGAAGCCATGGATGGCGGCAGAAGTGCACCACCTTATTCTTAGCCAAAGAAAACCGAAACCTGTGCGCTTCGGCATAGCGAGAGACGCAGTTCAATGCCTGTTGGAGTCGACGCTCCAGAGTTGGCATCTGGGCCGCGCCAAAAGAGATCGAAAGGTCGTCCACGTAGAGCGTAGCGAGAACATCTTCTGGCAGTACCGAGGTGATGCCGTTGATGCTCAGGGCAAAGAGTGTGACACTGAGGACACTTCCCTGCGGGACACCCTCTTCCTGCTCCTTTGGGGCAGAGAAGGCTCCCCCCACCCATAGGCGGAATCGACGATCTCGCAAAAATTCAGATATAAACATTGGGAGGCGTCCCCTCGCCCCCATCGTGTGGAGAGTCTCCATGATACCGTATCGCCATGCGGTATCATAGGCCTTCTCCAGATCAAAAAACACCGTGGCGTAGTGCTGTCTACGAAGGAAAGCCTCGCAGACGGCATTTTCCAGTCGGAGCAGAGCATCCGACATGGAGTGAAACTTACGGAAGCCGCACTGTGCAGAAGACAGATGGCCTCTGCTGTCCAGGAAATAGGCTAATCTAACATTTACCAATTTCTCCATCAACTTGCACACGCAAGAGGTTAGAGAGATTGGGCAGAAACCGGTCGGAGTAGAGTGATCTCTCCCCGGCTTGCGAAAGGCGAGCACAGTAGCGATTCGCCAGGAGTCTGGGAGAAGACCTTCCACCCAGATCCTGTTGAACAGATCTAACAGAAAGGCCATGCCTCGCTCACCCAGGTGTCGAAGCATGGCGTACGGGACATCGTCCAGACCATGGGCGGTGTCCGCGCACGAAGCGAGAGCGGAACGCAACTCACTCACAGTAAACTTGTCGTTGAAGGGTTCTCCGCCTCTGGAGGTAAAGTCCAGCCAGCGGCCTTCCGCGACATCACGACGTGCATTGAATGCTGGCGGAGCAGCATCGCGGCTAGAGAATGCGGAGAAAGCGGTCGCTAAGGATTCCGCCACGGACGCGGGGTCCGAGATTGCGGTCCCATTCTCCTGGAGAACGGGAGGGGGGTCCTGCGAGAACTTGCCCCGAATCCTTTTGACTCGCTTCCACACCTCAGCTAAAGGGGTCTTCCAGTTAAGTGAAGACAGGTATGCCCGCCAAGAAGAGCGGCGGGCGTGCTTAGAAATATACCGGAACCTAGCCCTAGCCCGACGAAATTCAGCGACAGTGAAATCGTTCGGGCGGCGCTTATAGCGCATGTAGGCATAACGCTTCTGTTTGAGGGCCGTCTCACACTCGGCCGACCACCATGGGAGTGGTCGGCGTGCAAAACAGCCAGACGTCCTAGGAATAGTAGTCAGGCCCACGGCGATGAGGTTGCCGGAGAAGAACTCAACGGCCTCATCCACCGACCTAAACTCCTCGACTGAGATAGAGAATTCAGTCATTTCCTGAAATGCAGGCCACCGCGCCCGCGCCAAGCACCACCGAGGTGTTCTCTCAGGTGGCAGTTGCCCTGAAAATGATATTTGAATGGGAAAGTGATTACTACCATGGAGGTCATCGACCACCCCCAAATCAAAATCAGGCTGTGCATCCGAAGAGCACAAAGATAGGTCAAGGCAAGAAAATGAAGCGGTTCTCGAACAGTGATGCGTAAACTCATCCACGTTTAGGACGCCCATCTCAAGCTCTTCGATCAGATCGGCAAGGACTTGGCCCGTGGGATTTATTGAGTAATCTCCCTAGAGAGGATGCATGCCGTTCAGATCTCCAAGCAAGAGAAAGGGCCTCGGCAACCGTGCCACGACGCGGCGGAAGTCCCCCGCGTCGAAGTCAGCTGACGGTGGAATGTACGCAGAAATGATAGTATACCTCCTATCCAGGTGCAGCTGCACAGCCACTGCCTGAAAGGAGGTATCTAAAGAGAAAGGAAGAACGGAGACATCATGCCGGGTGTAAACCGCGCATCCCCCAGCCCGGCGACCCGCGGTGGTGGGGTCGCAAGACCCTTATACCCCGGGAGGGCAGGCAGCGGGCACGCGCCTAGCATGGTCTCCTGCAAAAAAATAGCTAACGGGGAACGGGACGAGACGAGCCTCCGCAGCTCCTCCCAGTTGGCCCGGAGTCCACGGCATTTCCATTGAAGGAATATGCCCTCCAGGCCTAGCTCGGAGGAGACGCGGGGGCCCTCCTCGAATTGAAGACCCTCACGGGAATGGCCGTACGCTTCCCGGAGGCAGAACCCCGGGCGCTGTTGGCCGGACAAAGCGCTGAAGGCACTGTCGCCTTCGAGGACTTATTGAGGGAGGTTGAGCTCGTCATGCGAGTCTTTTCCTCCCTCCGCCTCGAAACCTTAGGTGGGCGTTGCGGCTTCGGAGGAAGGGGGCCTTCTTTTTGAGGAAACACCGTCTCCGAGCCACTCTCTCCACCTCTAGGCATGGGCGAAGGAGCCAAAGCTCCTTTGTTGCTGTCCTCCTTTCGTGGAACAGCTTTAGGAACCCCGGAAGATGGTCTAGCCACTAACTTCAGGGGTTTGTCCTCATGTGAGTCTAACGACTCGGTGGAGGCGCGTGGCCGTTTTGCCTTACGGGAAACGGTTACGCTGGGGGAAGAGGGGGAAGCCCTGGTTTTAGCCGGGCCTGGGTGTAAACTCTTTTTGCCGCAAACAGCTATACCAGGGGAGCGCCCGGGTTTAGTAGAGCCCACAGAAGGGCTCCGAATGGACGCGGAAACAACCGTGCTCGTTGGCCTGGATGGGCCAGGAGCAGAGGGTGCCTTTCTAACTATTGAGGCATATGACGTCCCAGGCAGAGCCGGGCACGCCAGGACCAAGTCCTTAGCCTCGCGGAATGAGAGTCGATCCTGTGCATGAACGGGCAGGATTTCTTTCTCAAGGAGATAAGCACCACATTGCTTCGAAGAAGCGGGGTGCGGCTCTCCGCAATTGACACACTTGGCCACACATGATTTAGACTTATTGTGTTTGGCCTTGGAGCAATTTACACAGACTTCGGGGGACATCCACTTTGCACGTCTACATGAGTGATTCGTATGGCCGAAGCGGTGACAGTAATAGCACCGCCGCGGCAGTGGCACGAATGCCTTCACGCGGTAGCAGTACCAACCGGCACGCACCGACTCAGGGAGCTTGTCACAGTCGAACGTGACGAAGAGTGTAGGGGTGGGTCTCGAGGCCCCTCCCTGTTTTCTCATCACACGTTCGACCTTGACCGCACCATGGTTGGCCTGCTCTAAGGTCATGTCCTCTAGGGAGTAGTCCACGAGGTCCCTCGCATAAACTACTCGTTTCACAAAGTTCATGGTAGTGTGCGGCGTCACACTCACCGGGGTGCCATGAAGTGTCCGAAGAGCACTTATCTTGGCCGCCTCGGCGGGATTCGCCGCATTTGCAAGAAGGTTCCCGTCCGAGAAACGGGTCACCTTTAGCTCTCTACCAATTACACTAACTAATCCTCTCCTCTGATGGATCACGTTGCCCTGGCCAACATTCTGCCATCAGTGGAGCGAATGACGAGTCAGTTTTTGAAGCCAGCGGGCTCAAAAATGCCAGGTAACCTCTGAATCAAGGGCCCCGGTGTTATCGAGGGCTGCCCTGCGCACTTTTGGTCTTTGAAATATTCGGGGGCCCTGCACCCGGGGGGCAGACAGGCCGGATGTGCCGATCTTGGCTTGGTCACTTGCCAAAGTGGCACCAGACCCATCCGTCCCCGCAGCCCCCGCGGATGGAGAGGAGCCCCGAGTCTTCTCTGTCTTTTTTGTCTTAGTCTTTTCCTTTTTTGGAGAGGAGGGCAGGGAATGAACCCGCTTCTTCCCTACACGGGCAGAAGCCCCTAGGCCAGATGGCCTGGACTTAGCCAGGTCCTTCACCAAAGTCGAAAAGGTCCTGGTGGTCACAGGGTAACCGTTCGGAGGAGATCCCTTCCCTCCTTGTACTGCATCAGAAACCATAGCCGTTTGAGGAGGACCTTGCATAGGGGCGGATTCGGGTTCGGTGTTTGGCGCCGAGCCCAGATTCCCCCTCATGGAAGGCCCTACCGTCTGAGGCTTGGTTTCCTCAAGGACCATGTCTATCACAGGAGGGGCCTCCAGTTGGCCATCCCCTCCCAGGACACCGCAGGTTCCGCAGTGTCGCCAGTCTTGTGTGGGGAGGCACAGGCCTTTACCCCGGCAAGGTTTAAAATTCTTGCCAGCAGGTCTTTTGAGGGAAGCGACCGAAGGGGCCTGGCTTCCCTCTCCTCCCTAAGGGGGTTTGCCCTACCGAGCCGCTTACACGAGGGGCGGTCGGCAATGGGCTGCCTGCTGGCTATCTTGGCAGTCCCCCTAGAAAGAAAAGGAGGGACTGCCGCTGGAAATAGGGAGGTGCTCGAAGCACCTCCAGAGAAGGGGGTGAGGGGGATTCCCTCTTACCCGTAGGCCTAAGAGAGGAGTAAGCCTCCTCTCCGGTTAAAGAAATATGGAGGGTCCCCTGCGCAAGCACAAGGGGGAAGGGACCTCCATTTTTTCGGTGGGGCTGCCCGAGGGCGGCTCCGTTGTTGTTACAAGGGAAGTTGAGGGTTGTTTTTTTTTAAGGTGTTCATACATGGGCATGGTGACCCTCTTTTTTATACGGGACGCAATAGCTCACCACCTCTCGCAGTTGTCCGCACTGCAAGAGGTGCTTACAGGTCTGGCAGAGCCAGGCGCACCCATTTGGGACCACCCCTCCCGCCTGGTCGCCTTGCAGTTCATCGGCATGGCGGCTCTACCTTAGATGCGGCGTAAAACTGATTGTGAAGAAGAAAGGAAAAGGGATGTTAGAAAGGTATGGGTGGGGATTAAGCAGGTTGTTAAAAATAAACTTCCCTAACCGGAGTTCAGGGGTTAGGAAACAATGTCCCCTCCCCCCTCAGCCCCGATCCGGGGTGGTTGGCTTGAGAAGAAGGTCAGCATCTACCCTGTGAAATTAGAGGCTGACCAGAGAAAGTTGTGGTAGAGGTTGTATGAAAAGCGACGAGGTAGGGGAGAAATCGGGCTATCTGAAGGAAGGAAGAGAGGCTAAGCTGGGGCCGGACGGAGCGCTAAATCCCTGTCAGCACCGCGGCCAGGATGGCAAATCGCCGCGCCCCTTACGGGGTGGGCAGAACCAGAGGAGCTACCAGTTCTTGAGGTACACCGTGCTCTTAAAATAGTTTTCTAGCACTAAACCCAAAGGGTTTACGGTTTGACCGTCATCTCTCGGCAACAGAGGCACATTCAAGATCGGTCTCGGATGCTGTTAGAGCTAGTGGTGAAGGAGGGATACACTTGACTCGCGAGTACAAGCGCATAATATAGTGTCTATAGTTGCTCTCAATGGTGGACGTGCAGAAGGAACCTGTCGGCAGGGTGATACTAGTGTGCTATATCGAGTTAACCTTATTCAATACCCCCTCGACTGCGGATGCGTAAAACTCGCACCCGTAATCAAGCTTCGAACGGAAAAAGGATGAGAAGGAAAGTTAGGCAGTAGCACTATCAGCGCCACAAGTGTTCAAAGTCAGGGAACGAAGAATGTTTATGGTGCGGGTACAAGAGACTCTAAGACCGGATATAAGCCTCCCAGGTGAGACTTAGATCGGAAACAAGAACAAGGAAACGGTGCGAATCCACCACATCCAGGGGAGCCACATTTAGGAACAAGTCCTGGTCAGGGTGGAGCCATGGATGGCGGAGAAGTGAACCACTTTATTCTTGGCCAAAGAAAACCGAAAACTTTGCGCACCTTGCGCATAGTTAAAGATGCGGTTCACTGCCTGTTGGAGTCGAAGTTCAAGCGTTGCCATCTGGGCCACACCCATCGGAATCATAAGGTTGTCCACGTTAAGCGTAGCTAGAACATTTTCCAACAGTACCGAGGTTATATGGTTGATGTTTAGGGCAAACAGTATGAGACTAAGGATATTTTCCTGTGGGACATCCTCTTCCTACTCTATTTGGCCGGAAAGGGATCCCATACACATAAGCGTAATCGATGATCTCGCAGAAATTCATGATACAGTTTGGGAGGCGTCCACTCTATCTTGTTGAGAGTTTTCATAAAACTCTATCGCCATGCAGCATCATAGGCCTCCTCCAAATCGAAAAACACCGTGGCCTAGAGCTGTCTACGAAGAAAGACATCGCAGACAGAATTTTTCCCTCGGATTAGGGCATACGACATGGAATGTAAGTTGCGAAAGTTGCACTTTACAGAATACAAGTAGCCTTTCTCCAGTAACTTTAATACGCTAGACGTTACATAAATTGAGCGGAAACTGGCCAGGGTTGTGTGATCTCTCTCTGGGTTGCGAAGTATGAACATAGTAGTTATTCCCTAGGAATCTGGGAGGATACCCTGTACCCAGATACTATTAAACAAATTTAACAGAGATGCCACGCATCGATCATCTAGGCATCGCCCGAATCAGGGCGCGGTGTCTTTCCATGAAGCAAGAGCGGAACACAACTCAGTCAATGTAAACTTGGTGTTAAAGAGTTCTACTCCTCTGAAATTAAAGTCCAATCGGCGGCCTTAAAAGACATCACCACGTGCATTGACTGCTAGTGGATCAGTATCCCAGCTAGAGAATACGGAGAAAGGGGAGCGAAGGATTCCGCCAAGGACGCCTGCACCAAGATTGCAAATAGAAGAACAAAGGCATCATTTATGATATAAATGACGCATCTTACTTCCCGGTCCTCATCCTGTGATGGTATGGTCGCAAAACTCTTATACTCCAAGAGTGTGGGCCGGGGGCACGCGCTCAGCATGGTATCCTCAAAAAGTTGGGCCTGGGTCTACGGCAATTCTATTGAAGCAATATGCTTCTTGGCTTAGCTAGAAGGATATGCGGGGGGCGGCTTGAAAGCGAAGAACCTCACTAGGAGGCCGTGCGCTTCCGGAGGAAGACTTCCGCGCGCTATTGGCCGAACAAAGGAGGTGTCACATTCAATTTTATTTTATAATTTTGAGAACCTATCTGGCGAATGCCTACTAGGGCAAAGGTCGCCGAATTTACATAACAGCCTACTACTAGGCTAGATTACAAAACAAATAAAAACCTGTAAATATAAAATAATAAAGCTAAAAAGAAAAACAAAGACTAAGCATGAGGATGGGAGAGATTTCTTTTTCTGCTATGAAGCTGCCCGAGAGCAGCTCCGACGATGGTAGAGGATGGGGAGGGGGGTCTAAATAATCTTCATCAGTGGGCATAGGGACCCAATTATTATTACGGGATGCAAACGATAATCACCATACGCAGTAGACAGCTCTGCGAGGGGTGAATACGAGGCCGGCAAAGCAAGCTGCCGCCATTAGATGCCACTCCAGCCTGGTGGCCAGGCAGCCCATCAGCATGTTTCTCCACCTTAAGCTAGGCGTAAAATTGATAGACCGTGAAAAGAGATAGAGAGGAGGGTGTGAGAGGAAGGTGAGTGTGGGGTGAGGCAGTATTTTAAATAACTATCCCTAAAACCGGACCTCAGGGGGAGGGGACGTTGTCTCCTCCCCCTTCCCCCAACCCTGATCCAGAGTGGCTGGGTGAGAAGAAGCTGGTCGGTGTCTACTCTGCGAAATTAGAGGCTTACCTGAGAAAGATGTGGGAGAGGTTGTAGGAAAAGTGAGGAAGCAGGACAAGACAACAAGTTGTCATAAAGAAGGAGAAGAGGCTAAGCTGGTGCCGGTTGGGGCGTTGAGGCCCATCAGCATGGTGGCCACGGAAATAAATCTCCGTGCCCCTTAGAGGGGGTGCTCTCACGGATCTAGCGCCCGGGAGCCCTATTCACAGCACTCCTTCCTCTTGTGCTCCCAAGTTCACTCTTACCGCGGCTTTTTTTTTTAATTTTAGGAGCCTATCTGGCGACTGCCCACTTGGGCATAAGTCGCCGCAATCACGACAACCTAGTACTAGGCTACTTTAAAATAAGAATATGAAAACACAACAACGATAAAATGGAAGATGGCAACAATTAGGAAGCAAGCTCCGGCGTCAGGGGAGGTGCCCCTCTCCCCGGCGCAGGAGCGTGCGACCTACAAAGAAAACAACAATAACAAAAAACAAAACCTAGTTAAATAAAGGGGAGAAGGTCGGCCTCCCTCCAAAAGTCTATAAGTCTACCAGTCAATGTGCAAGAACTCATCCTGAGTACAAGGGACAGGCGGTAGCGACCCCGTCCATCCCAGTACCGGGTCAGCTAACATGCGCGGAGATCGCCCAGACTGGGACATTCAACAAGAATGTGCCGAACAGTCTGGGGGACAACGCAGTCTTCACAGTAGAGCGCAGCCGAGCGGTCCATCGAATGGTGGCGCGTCTTGCGAGTGTGTCCAATTCGGAGACGACAGAAAGCAATCTGAAGCCTTCGTGGTATTGGGGGGTAGGTCCATGGGAACAGTCACGGCGTAATGGCACGCAACTTCAAGTCTTACTGCGTCTGTTCAAGGACTTCACTTGTTAAGTTCCATAGGCTTTCTTTTAGCCGTAGATCCTACAATACATACTCACTGCATTGCATTAATCGCATCCTTTTCAGACCTAACCACACCCCGGTTATGTGGACAACCGGTGAAGCACTCTACTCAACCTATATACACACAACACGTCCACCTCTCTTCGCACGCCTGTATCGCTTGCTTGATGTAAGTGCGACGGGAGTGTGTGGCACCTTAGATCAACATCAGAATGGAACTTAAGCCCCGTTAGCTTTTTTTCGAAGAGGTTGTCCGCAGTTCAGTCAAAAATATCTACTTTTGGAAGAGAGCTCCTTTCAGCTTTTACTGCAATCAAAATCTTTCCCACGATGAAAAGATCCAAGATTACCCCTTTTACTAACCATAAGGCTCTAGCTTTTGGGATTTCTCCCTCCCATGTCTTCTCACCTTACTCTGGTGGTTCGACAGCTGGATTTAATTACACAATTTGTAGAAACCTGCAGTGGTCACAAGCCAAGCATCTCACCACAGCTGACGCTCTGTCTAGGAATACACCGATCACAGATATCCTCCCTCTTGGTTAAAATGACGATTCTAACATGGGTTTGTTCGACAGCAGCCCTCTCTTACAATCTAGTCTAGTGGCTGCCACTGAAACTTTTCCCAAGTTCTTTCAAACGGTCGACTATGCCCTGGTAGCCACAGAGCAATTCCGATGCCCGATCATTACTTGCTTTTTAAGTAAAGAAAACACAAATTTCCGATTATCCTCCCTCTGCATGCTGAACATTTATCGCAAAATTCTTGTAGATTTCTCGCTAAATAGACTAAGGGTCCTCATGCCCCAAACATTTAAACAGGAAATATTTTAATCTTTCAATGCTTGGCTCACTCTGATGCTAAATGCACACTTTCTCTACTTTCAAAGCACTTTGTGTGGCCTCAAATGCGCAAAGATATACAAAAATCTTGTTAGTACATGCCTTCACTGTCAGGAATTTTCTCTGCCGGAGAAAATTTTGAGGTTAAGTATGGTTCATGTAGACATCATTGGGACCTAGGACCAAACCCATGGATTTAACTGCCTATTATCTATGCGGATAGATATACCAAAGGGCTTGAGGTTCTATCCTTGCGCGATTTATCTGCGCAAGGATAATCAATTCAAGTGATTGCACAAAGATGGGTTGCGCGGTACATAATGCCTCCAAAGCTCACATTTCATTTTCACCTATTCTATGAATTCACTAAGACATGGCATTCAACATTTTTTCGCTTCTCCTTGGAATCCGATGGGGAGTAGTGCAGTTCATTCATTTCATGCTACGCTTAAACACTCTCTGGTTGCAGGTTCCCCACCGGATCAATGATATAAGAATTTACCATGGGTGTTTTTTGCCCACCGCTCTCAAACTAAGGATGACTATGATATATCACCAGCACACGCATTATACGGTTGCTCTATCCGTCTTCTGCCCACAGTTTCAAATTTTTTAGTTGCCTGCATCCTCCTCCTTGAATTCGCAGAGGCAGTAAAACTTACACGGGAAAATTGCACCCTGCCTCATTGCTCAAGCTCTCTCACGATCACATGGTGCACATTCTTAACGATCTCTCAACTTGCACCTATGTGTTCTTTAGAAACATGAAAAACTTCTTGTAAATTCCTCAACAAATTTGCTGGTTATTTTCCCGGTAAAATCCGCAGACGCACTCATCTGTGGTTCACTAAGGATCAAATGATGTGAAAACCGTAACGATCTGAAATCTGAAGCTCGCTCAGTTTCCGTCAGGCCCTTAAAAGACTGCAACTCTAAATTTGAAGCGCGCCTCGCCTCTGGCGTTGACACAGTAGTTACCAATCACGAGTAAAAAGCGTGTAAGATTTCTTTTAAACAAAATTCGTTCATGGCACACACGGAGTTTCTCACACGGCACCCTACCGCAAAAAAACATTTCTTCCCTGACAAGGTTGATACCTTTGACGTTTTGCGATATGCATATAATAGTGCATTTTAATTTTCCTTTTAGGTTGAAATATAATTTAATCTGACTCCAATGTGGCTGGTTTTCCTGGCGCAGTCAGCCCCACTTACAAACATATGATGGCGACACCTGTCAATCTCACGCCACGCCCGCCTATTTAGTGCCACTGAGAGAGATGCGAATCATAGATCGTATTTTCATGGCCTAGACACCCGCTGCCCAGATCACTTCACGCCAAGTACCACTTTCAGCGTCCATCTCCAATCACGCGAGCTGCAGCCACTGGCTGAGGAGGACTTTGTTAATGATAAAATATATATTATATAATTGGGATATGTTTGTATAACCAAACACTCCAGAAGAAAACAATTATTTAAGGATAAATGATTAAAACATTGACTTACGTTATTTTAGTTATCTTTATGAGCACTAAAACTGTAGATAATTCTAAATTTTTAATGCTAATCTTCTTAAACTGAAAGATTATGGGAGCTATACCCCATACCCTAAAGGATTTACGGAAAAGAATATTCAATATTAAATATTATTAAATTAAAATATGACGTTTAAACAATTCCTTCCATTTTACGTTATATATTTATTTTATTGTTATAATTACATTAATGAAAAGGATTTATTTTGTTTATTTATAAGTAAATCCTTTAAAACTGCGAACAATCTAAAAGTACTTTTGACTTTTCCTTTAAAATTCCAAGATATCACTCAATTGTTTGTGACGTTAGAAAGTAGCTCTTGCATTACCAAAAGATATAATAATAAAATACATATTTATTTATCGGTACACACTTTTCACGCAATTACAGACTTAAATACACAAATATCCAAACTGCCAGTCTAAAATAACGTACGCAAAGTTTAAAAATGAAAGCCACACCTACCAGATGCAAGCCAGCCAATGAGCGATGAGAGCAAATGTTGCCATGAGTAAGAGAAGGACGGCAGCGCCATATTCAGAATAACGGTCGATCTTTCTCGCAACTCTGACTAGCCTCAGAAGACGAGCAGTTTTTAAAAGTCCAATCAACGTTGTCGTCTGATTAGCAGCAGAAAGTTTGGTAAGTAAATGGGTAAAGAGTTGATAAAATGCCAATGAATCTAAGATGAAAATAATGCATGTTGATCATTTGTTTTTGTTTATTTACTATTGTTATATTAAAACTAATTCACAAATTATACTTATGAGAATGGAAATTTCAACTGCGATTCTCCAATTAAGGATGTGTCCTAAAGTGGTTGAGCTATCAAAACTATATTAAAACCATAGGGATGTAAAAAAAAGAAGAAAAACTACATTTATTATATATACTCTTGCTTGTAAAATACATAAAAAAACATGCATTCCTAAGTGGGGGAAAAAAAATTGAAACGAAACATTTTAAAACAAACATCTAAAGCAGTTGCCTCTGAAATAAACAATTAGAGTCTCTATGAACTATAGCATGCGAAAGAAGTAAACTGCATTAAAAATCACCTTCTTTAGTAGCTTAGTTAACCCCATATTTGTATAACAAATTCGCCAATAAAGAAAATTGTGCATATAGTCAAGCACCTGACAATCTCTAGAATTGAAGGAAAACATATGAGACTAAAAACGTTTATATTGGCAGTTAGGCCAAAGATTATAGTCGGCTGGTACATATATTTACAAAAGCCCTATAAAACTTTTAACACGACCTGAGGTTCGCATCTACTTTACTTGAATGTACATAGTTTCTAAATTTCGAAAATTAGAACATTAGACAAAGAAGATCAAGACATTTGAAATTACACGATTGGAAAAAAGTTGAAAGAGAATGCATTGCGAAAGGTAAACACTACAATATACCCACTATTTGAAGACACTACGAAAAGAAAAGATTCTTCATTGCACAGACTATATGATGCGACCAAGTAGATTTCTTATGAATGCAGCACCCACGTCCCTTGGCCAAACTTCTCTTTATACGAGGGTTTAAAAGCTGCCTTTAAAAATAAAACCTCAAGTCCAGATAAGTCTAAAGATTTACGTGACAAGTAAGGCCAACGGATTACCAATGCACGATAAAATGTCGATAAGTTTACTCCAAGAAACCATAGCTCAAGAACCTAGTCGAAACAAGACAAGACAGATACACACAGGGAACACTTAACAGACCAGGGGATGTCAATCATATACGAGCCTAAATTACCTTTTCATTTTCCTGGTTTTGGCATGGAAAACAAAAAAATATTAGTTTACGCTAAAACTAACTGTAATCATTAACCGCTGGTTACGTTTGAAGCTCTCAATTTCTTCTTGGGTTGAAAGCGTGAAACATCATGTGTACGTTTGAACCAAAGTCCAGTCTGTGTCTACGTTTAGAATTCAAACACGGTGATTTCTCTCCTTTTTATTTATCTAGAGAATTTCATCGCATTTTCTACCTTGTTGTGGAATAGCTACTATCAGGCGCCAAGTACCAAATTCCATATTTCATAGCCAACGCATTCTTACACAACGTAGATTCAAAGACAGATATGAGAGATTTAGAACTCCCCTGTTAAGGGAACTAGGGCAGTCGAAACCAGTTAGACGCTACAGTTTAATCTGGTTCGACCCAAGCAACCCAATTGGCACCTAAACTGGTCAATATCCCCAGGAAAATAAAATAGTAAGTCATTTTGAACCTCTCTTTTTTTTAATCTATCAAGGGTTCGGTCATGCATACCCTTTTGCCAAAAAGCAAAAAATATATAATGTTAATTAATTTAGTTAACGCTAATGCCATGCTCTGTTTAATCTTTGAAGCAAAAATCCTTTCAACCAAGTTTTTAAAAAGTTGTCAATGAAGATATGTCAAATTTCGATTCAGATCCGGGAACTAGTGAAAGAATTCTTTGGCTCTTTGTAATAGAGAAAAGGAGGACTGAAGAAAAGCGATTTTTTTCTGTACTTTTAAGATCTTAAGTTGCACTACGAGTTAAATGATTCTATCTAAATTCAATTATAAAAACAAAAAACTCTAAAAAGTGTTCCGCTTTGAAAAACGTCTCCAAGGGAACAAAATAAGGGTTTTGGATCATCAAAGTGCGGTAAATGGCTGAACTTGAGAAAAAAAAAGCAAATGTATAAAAAAAGGTGTTTATTGTGATGAATAATAATAAAACTGCATCGAAGAATTGAGTGGGTGAGAATATCTATGAACGAACAAGGGGTTAGGAGGTGTAGTTAGAAAGTGTGTGGTGCTGTTTTATGTCGAAATAAGAGTTGTGGTGCGTTACCTTTTCATCTTCTGGGTCTCCCTGAAAAAGACGTCAGATATCAGATTAGTCGCGAAAAGGAAAGAGAAAAAAAAGGGGCTCTGAAATGTTCCTTTGCGGACCCTTGTAAAAGGCTTCGCAAATTAGGAACAATCTGAGAAGCGTTGTGGTGCTAACATAAAAAACTGGCTTCAATGATCATAATATTTTGAAAAGAAAGTTATCATTATTATTAAGCATAGTGAATGATTTCATAACTGAAGAATATAGTTTACATCTCCCCCTCGTTCTCAAAGAGCACTTTAGTAAAAATAAAATAAAAAAATTTTAACTTATAAAATATTTAATTATGATTTTCATCTTCCATTTACTTTTAAAGGAAAAAAAAAGCGGTTGAAAATGACTACATAATCATTACGCAAATTGAAAATTCATGCCACTATTTCACTAACACAATCGTTCATGCTATATACACAAATTCACAGTTTATGCACATATACCATGTATATAATATAGTAAATCGCGAAGAATCAAAGCTATATCGAAACGACGATTAGAATTATAGAATTATTTATAAGATTATAAATTCCTTAATTCTCGAATTGTTCTATTAATATCATTTTGAAATAAACAATTAGTAAGAACTAACTGAGAATTAGGTCTGTCCAACTAGGTAATTTCGACATAACTTCAGTTTATTCGCGTTTTCCACTTTTAAATGCTGACTGTGCTTAAATTTACGACGAATCTGATTGTTACTAATTAAATATAAGAATCCTTATAATAGATGATAAGGGCGGAGTAGATCTTCATTGCTACGACAAAGGTGAGAAGAAACAACTATGAAATTATGGTATAATCATAAATTTTGAACCTTATCTTATCCAAATTCCCTTAATGCAAACTTAAAAATATTTCTTCTAAAAACACTAATTATTAATTTCCGTATATTTAAATTAAAAAATTTTGATTTTGTGTTAACCACACATATTTTGTAGTATTTTGAAGACACAGGACAAATCTACTACTACTACTACTACTGACACAACATTTTTAAATAGTGTGCATGAGCTAATGATGTTTCATTACATTACAACTGGTGTATTTCTGGCATTTTCACATAAAACATAAAATCATCTCGAGAGTTGCTAGGATGAGGTACGTGTGGTAAATTGTCTTTATAGGTGCTTCTTAAATCAAATGGAAAAAACATACTAAACTTTTTTAGTGTCCCAAAAAATAAAACTTCAATTTTTTTTATTTTTTCGGGATTGATAATGTTTATTCCTCTAAAAAATAGTGACAATTTAAGTTAATTAAACGACGGGGCTAAAAGATATTACTAGCTATTTGCTAACTACGAGCATCCAGCTAATTAAAAAAAAAAATTGCGAAGTAGGTGGACGATCATTGTTTTTAAAACAATGTAGTCTTATTAACTAGAGTGTAGTGTACTAGAAGTTGAAAAATGGAAAGAAAATTTCTGTTCTATCAATATGTCACACAAAACGCTGGAGAAAGCAAGAGACTAAGCAGAATCTTGCTATAAAAATAATATAGTGGATTAGAACAGTAAAGAAAAAATGTTGAAAGAAATGGGTACCATTTGACTTTTAAATTTAAACGTGCGATGTTAAAATCCATGAAGCCAAAATAGAAAAAAACCATACTTCTTTTGCAGTCTTTCATCATTTAAACCAGTGAATTTTCTTTGTGTGATACAAACGTAAGGAAGGTTTTGCCAGTGATTTTCTTTCTCATCAGTTATTCTAAATTTGATGGTCATATTTTAAGTTATCATCCCCAAAAGTGTAATCTCTAATTTCATGATGTTCCACTTTGGTCCGGAGATTTAGTTGGGATAATAAGGTAATTTTTTCTTCGCCAGTTCCTTATTAATGGCGTCTAAAGTTCGAAACTGAAGGCTATTTTTTGACTCCTTAAATTATTCTTTCCTTAATGTTTGCCTATGCAGAGTTTTTCAATTTTTAGTAGTATTTTCACTGTTTTGAAAATGAATTATCATGTCGTTTTCTATAGAACTGTCAGCATATTCAATCTCTACCCATAATTGAAAATATTAATTTTGCTTTATCTTATATAATCGCCTGAATAGGGTACTTGGATTCTTAGACCATCCATTTAAAGACAAAATTCATTGCTAAGTTCAACTTCAGATTCACCAAGTACACCGGCATAAAACAGAGCTCCCGAACAAGAAAGCAGTCCCATTTCAAAATAGCCTTCCATTGTTTTCCATAGTTCGGGGGAACGCCTTTATTTAAATATAACCAAGCAATCAATATACATGTCTTCCTATTTCTATTTCAACTCAGCCCTCGTTACTCCATCACAAATTCTTAAACAAAAGATCATGAGAACACTACCTCACCTTGCTGGGGCGAGACCCACCTCTGGTTGAATTAGAATACCATCTATTCCTCTCATGACTTACCACAGCAATTTGATCAGAGAACCATTAAGAAACAAAAATGAAGCGAACACGGCTAGACGCATTGCACTGGTAGCGAGACCTCGACCATAGACTACAATATCTTATCTGCAGGTTAGTGGACTCTCATGGCAGTATTCTAGCTATAATTAGCTCATACTTCATCATGAAGACATAATTAGTAGTATTTTCTCGACTCGACTCGAATTTGACTCACTGACCTACGACCGAATCACAAATATGTTTCGATCTGATTCTTGTTGTGTCTGTAATCCTGCCATCTTGTTTAAATTTTTACTTGACCATTGTGGTTTGCCAATTTCTGTTCTCTGTTCTCTGTGATCGCCAGAGCTTTGATTATAATTGGGTGGCTCTTTTCTGCCTCTAATCTAACCTAACCTAATCTAACCTTATATTCGGCAAGGTTTTGGTTAGTTTTTATTGTGATAGTTAATATTAAGATGTGAAGGCGCTGTCTCTCTCAATATAGCCCTCGGAGGAAGAATCTCGCCTTGTTCTCATGCAATCTCTCCACTGTCTTCTTCAACCTCTGTTATACTGCATCCAACGCCCAGCGTGCAAAGCTTTGTTATTTTATAACCCTGAACAACCTGCAGGGAAAGAGAAAAAGAATTGTAGAGTGGTCAATCATTCCCAAGTGGATACGACACCACCACCCCACCTGGATGCAATCCTTGAGTGGGACAACCTCACTTGCGTGTATTCCACGTGAGGTAAAACTGCACTATCAATTCCCCTTCCGAGCTGTTCATGAACCACTAGCAAAGGGGATGCTATAAAACTCCCGCAACATGCAACCGCCTCCTTCCACACACACCTGGTCCCTAAGGACAGCTTCACAAAAAGCGCGGCCCCACTTGAAAGTGGCATCGTTGGCGGAGCCTGCAGGACTTGCTGTAGGATTAATCCTTCTCTCTTAATCCACTAAGCAGTCGGAGGGATCAGAGATCATCTGCTGCTGGGAAACTATAAACACCATACACTACATTCCACGAAGTGGCATTGACTTTATCATGGTTGACGATGGTGTTCACTCGCGATAGTAATTCCATATTCATTGCAGTGATTTACATTCATTTTTATTCATTCACAACCATTTCGTCACATTCATTTATTCTGTAGTTCTCCCTCACCAAGAACTGATGTTTAACAGTTGCACTCGAATTTTTTCTGCTTATTCTCTCGTTACATTTATTTCCGGAACACTTATAGTTTTTTAAACCATTAAAGCAACGGTGGTATTAATTTTCATCCGAGAGAAATGAAGCATCCCACTTTCTCTCGTTGATCTTTTCTTAATAATGGTTGAAACAAAGCTTAGATCTTGATAAACAAAATAGAGACGAGAAGTTTTCTATTCCATTGTTTTTCTTTCACGATCCAAATTTAGCTACGGAAATGATTTAGACCAAATCCTCTATATTTTGAGGCCCAAACTAAAAACATGGTTGTTCAAAATTAGAATGGCAAAAAGTAATTGGAAATTGCTCAAAGAATAAATTCTATTGGATGAAGCTAGTTTCATATGATAGACAGAAGGGTCATTCTCATCACTTCCATTACACGTGCTTATAAATTTGATTGAAATCCTTGATTCCTTAACCAATGTTGGAAGGTTATGTTTGGAAATTAGACATACAAGACAAAAATTACACCCAATTCTATTGGAAAAAATATATCACCTGGTAATCAGGCCGACATCAAGACACATATTAGAGGCGGTTAAAGAGAAAGATAAAATTGAAAAAGGAAGGAAGTATATAAACTCACCTCACTTCCAGCCTGTTAAATGCAAGAGAGAATACAATAATTAAAACCGAAATTCAAGGCAGATAAAATTTTTAGAATATCTTTAGCGAGTCTCTCAATACCCACGTAGACTTCAAGCATTCATCCACGGTGACCTATGGCCTTGTAGGAAGTCGCCAGTTGGGTGATAATATATATATATATATATATATATATATATATATATATATATATATATATATATATATATATATATATATAATCAGGCATTCATCTAGGACGACCAATGACAGATTTTTAATCTTAACTGAAAGGTTTTGTTCGACACTGCCATATGTATTTGAGTACGGACGAATCAATACAAACCCCTTTCATTTATTCCAGGGTTCAAATTATTAGTTCAAATTCCTTTGGATTTTACCGAATCCCAACAAAATGCCTGGAATTCGGTCTGATTTTCTTCATATATGACTATAGCCCCCAAAAGATCAAATAGGAATAATATTACCAAAACTTAATTAATTATCATTACTGTTTAAAAGTAATTTTTACCGATTCACATTTAATCAATATCAAATTCATTAAAATATGATAGTAAAAATTTAATAAACTTAAATTCTTACTGAGTTCATCGCACCAAGAGGGGTGGCGGTGATCTAACTCGGTTGAGACATAAGGACAGGTCAGGGGACTCGATCAGCCAAACTCTATACATTTTCACCTCCGATGACCTTTAACATTTTTACCGCCTTCTTTTCAAACTCATTCTAGCGGAGATTCAACGAAACTCTTCACCATCTTATAGATAAAAAAAATGAATACTAATAAGGGATGGAATGTCCTAGTGTGTGACATTAAGCCGCGAGGTCATATCGGTGATTTTTCGTCCTAACTCTAAAGGGGCACAAATAAGACCGAGTGGTAATTTAATTTATTTTAATAAAAGCAAAAACCAATGTTTGTATCTCCATCCTGTTTTGAACAAGGGGTTATTAGAGAAAAGGGTTAGGTTGGGGAGGGGGTTGGGTTTCTGAAAATTCCTGGTTCGAATAGCCATGTGAGGAGACTACCTGGAGAGTTAGGGATCATGAGGGTAATATTATCCCCCCGTGAAGGGGAGTTAATAGTGTAGGGGCAATGATCAGTTATATTAGTATCTAAGACATTATTAGAATCACAAGTTTTGTGTTAACTATTGCATACATATGCAGACATGTACACATCAAACGTACATGAATTGAAATTACCTTAAAAACCACTAAATTTTTGTCCCTCCATTTGTAGGGGAAGGAAAAATGCGTGGGGAAGAATAAAAAAAAATCAAGGTCTCATCTGGCGCTAGCCAACAAGGGCATCGGATAACACAGCCTATCTTTAGACAACTTTAACATACTCACACACACATGACACAGAACCTCCCTCCACCTCTTAAGAACGTTTTTAAAAAGGCAAGCTCAGGTGCCGGAGGGAGCCCTGTTCCTTGAGCGACCTGAACGTGTACCCAACGACTAAATACTAGAGAGGAGGCGTGGCCCCTCCCCTAAACTAAAAAAAAAGTCAGGAGTGCACGAACCCGTCCCGAGTACCGCTAGATATATATATATATATATATATATATATATATATATATAGAGAGAGAGAGAGAGAGAGAGAGAGAGATAGAGAGAGATAGAGCGTTTCCTAACCGGGTGGCCTCACGCGCAGTCGGAGCTCTTACGGATGAGGCACCTGGCTGAACACCCGCCGAATCCGTGATGCTTCCAAGAAAGCCGCGGCCATGGCATGGAACTCAGTCTGCACAACTCTCCCATTCAATAACTAATCTCTTTTCACTAACAAACAGAGACTTGTTCGTTGCTTAGAAGTGCCATGTTAATAAACTAAAATCGTAGCTCGTCCTTTTCCGCAGGAAAACCTATGATCTCCAAGTATCCTTCAGAAAATAATATCGGGCTTACCCATGTCATAATTTCGTGAAATTATATAATCTCTAGTTAATTATGTTCAGCTATGTATGATAATGTAAAGCAGCTTGTAATAATATCTTATATTTTAGATTTAAGAATTATTGGCTGAGATTCGTGAAAGTATAGGTTTGATAATCCCTTACAGAGTGTTTGGGTTATATTTTACGATTTTTAATGTCTTCTTTTTACAGGAGCAAGTAGACGAGTCGGTGAACATTTAAGGGCGTTGAAGGGCATACAGAGTAAAGGGTAGGTGACATGGATGACTGGAAGCAATCTGAATATTGGAAAAGAGTTACATGTATCATCATGATTCGCGCCTGGTATCAAAATACTGACCTTATGATTACTGCTCAATGCACTGTTAACAATGTAAAGACTGTAAGACGTGGCATTGACAGCTGCAAAGGAGTCAACAGAAAGGGACAATAGGTGTTTAGACAGCGTCCGCACGACGGAATTCATCCAAAACTGCAGGAGAAGGTGATAGGAGATCCGAGCCTGGAAATCCTGGCTTTGGCTAGAGGGGTGGGTATTGAAGTCAGCACCATGAAGCTGGTCCTGAATAAGGACCTTCGCTACCACTCGTATAAGAGGCGCAAGGGACAAATTATGACAGCCAAGGCCAAATAGAATCACTTTGTGAAAGCAAAGATCATGAGCAAACTGAAACGCCCTGTTGAACCGGAGACGATTTCAGATGAAAAGAACTTCTGTCAAGACCAGTTGAACAACGCACAGTGCAATAGGTAGTTTGGCTACAAACCATGCTACGTTTCACGTATCATGAAGATAAAGTTCCTCCAAACTGTGATGGTGTTTGGGTGTCTCCAGTCAAGGTGACATCATGATGCCCCACATCTTTGAACAGGGTCTTAGGCTCAATTCAGAAGGCTACGTAGAGCTGCAAAAGACTGTGTTCAAACCGTGGCTGGAGAGGGTTGCTTCTAGAAGGCCATACCTCCGGAAAGATTCAGAAGTGCTTGTTGGAACGCATGCGCCAGATGCCGGATCAGTCTTGAGGCCTTGGTGGAAGTTGAAGGCCGCTACTTTGAGCAAACTATTATATCTCAGTCCTAATAAGTAGATATTTTTGAATTTTTAAAATACATTAATTTTTAGTTATGATAATGCGTTTTCTTTTTATTTTATGCAAATCGTCAAATTTAGCCCGAAATACGTGTATAAGTTGCATTGATATATACAGTAAATAAAATCAAATACTGTTCGAACATTTGGGAAACCTTCTTGACTAGAAGTTGAAACATTTTTTCACTCAATTGTTATGGAGATGAAAAATGGGTAGGTTAAGTAAACAAGAGGGAAAGTCCCTCCAATAACCTGCGGCCTTTTGTGAAAAGATGATAAATGGTTATTGCATTGATGGTTTCCCATGGTTCAAATCACTTACAAGTGCCCTTGAATGGCTAAATTAAGCTTCTGCCACTAGATGGCGCCACCCAGCGCCTAATCCGATGGCAGATTTGAAATCATCAGGAAATATGGGTCATTTCATGGCTCTAAATGAGTACAATTGAACTTTACTCCTTTAAAAAAAAGCGACGCCTAGACCTGGCGCTTCGCCGCAGGTAAAAACGTATAAAGTAGTGGGTATGATCAAAACCATGAATTCATCTTTAGATTCTCTAACAATGAATGCGTTTAATAGACCATGAATGGTATTGGTATAAAATACTGTGTCAAGGAGAATTAACGCACACGTTTATTACTAACACCTCTACCGTATTTATATTCTTGCTTCACTGTGGCGAATTAGTAGCACACCTTTTCCCAATAAGCCCAAGCTTCAAATAGGGGTGAAAGCAGACCCAGGTTTGTTTAGATCTCGTTTCTCCCGAAATAGGGTACCTCTGTGATGCCTTGGTATGGTTCGGAGAACCGATAGATCTCGCTGATCTGGGGCTTTGTCATTTGGAAGATACACTCGATCAGTTTCTATTTTCATCTTTCATGGTAATTCTGTCGAAACTGAGGACATTTCTTTCCCACTATTTCCCTCACAAGAGGGTCCTGATCTCAAATGCTACTCGTATCTAAAACTTCCTTTTGGATTGGATGCCATTTTTACCCATGAACAAGGTATTGAATAAAGCCTCCTTTAGTGCCATGAAATGGCTAATTATGGGGGTATTCCAACTAATAAACTCTTGTGCTGCACAATGTCATTCTCTGGGACGATAATCCAGTGCTAAGGGGGCTAGGATGTGGCACAATGTATGAGTGATCAGGAAATGACACTGCCAATGAGCATAGGGTATGTCATAGTCATAGTGCCGTATAACAGGTGGCACGGTGACAAGAAGATAGCAAGGTCTCACTTAGAGTAGGTGATGTTACGGTGCCACTGGGACTAGGATATGTCACGGGACTAGGACGTGGATGATACCACTAAGGCTTAAAAGTGACACGACGCCACTGAGCTTGTCAGGTGGCACGGCGCCACCATTACCCGGCGGTGAAAAGGGTGCCATGATTCTACAATCCCCCTGGAAAATTTGTGTTGACTAATTTCTTCGTCGAATTTAGTCAGGATCTCTCAAAATAACTTTATTTCTACCTTGTCTTTCAATCTCTTCAGCAAAGTCAATCCACGGGGCCTTCCATGCTGATGGATTAAATGTTTTTTTCTTTTGATATAGTTCGACCCGCTTTGACTTTAATTATTATTACTTCTATATTTATTTTCTTTAAAGAAAAAAGACAACAACGGCCAAATTTTTTAATTAAAAAAGGAGGCGAGTAGTGTGGAGGTTGCGCACACGATCAACCAAAGGAGGAGATTGCTTGGTGCGCTTGAGACTGGAATCGCGGGGCAATATGGCGAACCCACGCGGCGATTACTTCATTGTGCGTACATGTGGGTTTATCAGTGTCCAATTATACTTGATAATTGGAATTTATGCGGTTGCATAACTATGATTACTACTCTGTCCTGTGAAAGCAGGAGTAAATGTTAAAATGACAAGTTGAAACAGTTTTTTAGGGCAGTAACATTGGTCTATTTGGATACAGCACTTGGGTGGACGAGGAACATCCCCTAGTCGTACCCGATGCAGTGTCGTGACCGCATTTAATAACTGTATTATTGTAGTTTAATTTTGCAAAAATATATATACAGTGTCCCCAAGGGTGGGTGTAAAAAGGCACCCACGGCGGCAACAATGACTGCTAAAGTACCCAATCAATACAGTTCTTGTGAGGTCTGTTAGATTGGTTTATTTAATGCAGTCACTCGCTTGGTGGGGATGAAGAGCACCCTATCCCAGAGGAACAGGATTTTTAAAGGGTGAAATTGTGTGTTAAAGAGAACTGTTGCTGTTTCCACATTTCATTAGGCTCCACCGCTTTATTCCACATAAAGGCCATCTAGCCTCCACATAAGCAAATAAAACCCATCGATCCGCACATAGACGCCAGTCAGCTCCAAATAGAAGCCATCCAACCCTGCATATAGGTTAGCTACTACTATATACAGGCCATCTAGTTTTACAAACAAGCCATCTAGCCTTTATATACAGACCATATACATTCCCAATGCGGACTATCCAGCCCAAATACAGGCCATCAGGCTTCACATGCAGGCCCTCCAGCCCTATACCACTGCACTCTAGTCTTACATATGAGTCCTCTCCCCATATGTCTGTCTTACATGCTCAAATACAGGATATTCAGCCCTATATGCAGGTCATCAGCCATCCATGCAAACCATTTAGTCCTACAGGCAAGCCCTCCACTTCAGCTAATCGCCAGGTCTTTGACCATTAACTGGCCATTATTTACATCTCGTTAATTCAAGGTTCAAAATCTCGAGAATACAAACTTAGTTAAAAGTTTTGTGTCGAATCGTTTCTCTCACCCTGAAGCCAACGTCTGCGAGGATCGAAGATTTTCCTTTAGGGTCTGGATAAGTAGGGGCGTTAATTTGTACGTAAATTAATTATTACCTCCAAATATTGTGGCATGGTAGAGGTTGAATGAACATTCCATTGACAGAAAGATGCATTGTTTGTGTAGCAGAGAAGGCCGGGGTGGATATCTTTCTTCGTAAAAGATAAAATTGAAGAAAACCACCATAGAAATAAAGTTTGATAAAGATAGGAAATCTAGTGTATATATAAATGGATAAAGAAGAATGGCTGGTTTACGAAAGACGTTTGTAGGGGTGAGCTCAGTGAATGTGTCTGGCCAAAATGGATGTTGCCATGGCCTCTGAGGAAACCTTTGTTTGATATCCTTCGGAGTAACTATCTTCGGGCAAAGTACGATGTAAAAAATCAAAGGGATCGGCTCTGGCGGGAAGCGAAAGAATCATGGTAGATGGTCGGGAAAGTAGCCTAATAGGAAATTATGGTGGATAGGGAATTAACATAGGTTAGTAGATTTAGGGGCTAGGCGTCACGACAGGATGTTCCCGAGAGGGCATCCAGAGGTCACGTATGGATATGAGATTTTCAAGGAGGTTGGAGACGTACCAATTACTAACCTTTGGTTATGGATAGAATGTTATAGGTAGATGGAAAACTATGCCTCTAGATAAAGAATCGTTTGCTCATGGGCAAGTAGCTGCTGGGTGATATTTACATGTAATGTCTCCACCATGTCGATCTGCCAGATTAACTAGGGGATCGCTACCAATCTATCATATTAATTGGGGAGTGATTTGAACCCCTTTGAAGAAATGTTGCTGAAGCTTTTCGTGAAGGTTGCGATGGTCAATAAATAGCATGGGCAGACACGCGCAGGAGAGTCCAGAGCAAAAGGTTCCCGGAATCCAACGTCGCTCAGTTAGGCGTGTTGCGCATGTGCGGCTAGGGTAGATACTAAGGAGGTCATCGATAACTCAGACTCAGATCCTACTTAATAACTTGTTAAACCAAGAATGGAAGGCAATCACGACACGCCATTGGTTGGGGCTACCCGGCTAACCTTGTATGGTGGAGGACACGACTCAAATTTATGCAATGCTCCACACTCAACTAGTGGTGCAAATGGACCGAGCAGGCGATCCTAAAAACGTTTACGCCCTATGTGAGGCGCGGTGAAATCGACTTCACTACCTACACCCTAGTGATCCTTTAAAGGATTATTGTCTATTGTGGTTTTCTTGACAATCATTTCCTGGACATGCCTCGCGCTGCATCCCTGGGTCTCCCACAATTTTCAATTTCATAAACGAGGATCGGACTCTATTTTTAGTAGATTTAACACAATGGTATATCAAAAACCCAGCAGATCTTCTGGATTAGTTGTCACAGCGCGATCGTAATATTTTGCCCAGTAGCTCAACAACCTTGCCAGACGCCAATCTCTTTCGATTTCTGCGTCCGATGTGCTTAAGACTTGGAATCCTCGGACTTTGCTGCTAGGAGCCCCCGCTGTCGCTGAGTTGTCGATCTACCACCCATCTTCGCCTAATCTTTCACCTCTTAAGTGCCAACTATGCTTGACTTAACATAGCCGTGACAGAACTTGTTCTTGTTTATGTTGCGACACAGGAAGAACCTGACCTTAAATTCAAGGGTTTGGAGGATCCATGAAAATTTAAGTTATTGATGTTTGTTCTTGGGTTTGGTGAGTTTTACTGAAAATGGTTAAGTTTTGAGTTTTACTGAGAATTTCTGGAGTTTGCAAAAGTTTGGTAAAATTTGCTATTATTAAGTAGGCTTGTTGAGTTTTGCTGATGTTTAGTGACATTTGCCGAAGTATTATGAATTTTCTTTAAGGGGGGAGGGGTGCTGGGTTTGCCAAAGTTTGTTGAAATTTGGTAGTTTACTGAGTTGGAATGAGAATTGCTGAGTTTTGTTGAAGAATAACGAGGTTTGCCGAACTTCTGTGGAGTTTCCAGACTTTTATTGATAATTGCTAAGGTTTGTTTAATTTTAACGAACTTTGGTGAGGTTTGCCTAAATTCAGAGAAGTTTGCTGACTTACACCAAGAAGTGCTGAAAATAGTTGAAGTTTAACAAGGTTTGTTGGGATTTGTCAAAGTTTGGTACGGTTTACTAAAGTTTAGTGAGATGAGGTTTGATAATATTACTAAGGTTTGAAGAGGTTTGTGCAGGTAGAGCATTTCTATAGCAACCATTTCCTAATTAAATTATTTTTTACATTATTTTCGTCCTTTCCTTTAATTTACTTTATTACTCTTATATATGTTCATTCCTTCACTCGATAGAATATATCTACAGGGAGTTCATATCAAGAGAACAAGTGCGAAAAGTATGATCATATTAATGCACGAACTGTACGTACGAATAAACTTTACCACTACATCATAAAAGGCACATGTGTACATGCAACAGTTCCCTTTTCTTTTCCTTCTAACCTCATTTACTACTTAATCGACAACTAAATTTTGTTTGCTATTACCATCATATTTGAGAGAAGGTTTTAAATAATGGCAACGAGGTTTGTTAGTAATGCGGCAAAACAGGAAATTATTATAGGTATAGTAATTGAAGATGTTTAAATGCTTTTGAAAATGCCAGAAAAATAATCACCACAACTTAAAATTTGAGGTAATCTCAATATCCGTAGAAAAGTGGTAAATTTTCAAAATCCCTTTCATGTAGGCTCAAAACCAAGCCACTAGAGTAATGAATATTATGTACACGATACCAAATGCGAATTTTTGAGCAATAATACTCCCTGGACTAAAGAAATATTATATATATATATATATATATATATATATATATATATATATATATATATATATATATAACGGGAATATTCATATAAAATGTGAAGTTGACAGAGATTTTGTACAGAAATCGGCACCTAGAACTCCTAATATCTAAATGTTTAGACGCACGATACATAAAATCACCATCTAAACATACAAAAGAGAGACAAGATGGCTTACCTCACTTCCAGCCTGTCATAGACAAGAATGAGAGAAAGAGAAAAAAATATTAAAACCCATCCTATTAATTTTTTTTTGTTAAAGTGAAAAATATTTATTTAGATTCAAAAGAATTCATTAATTAAATAGTACACGTTACGTAATAGCAAACTAGTAATTCCAAAACACATTTATATTAACCTTTGGTTATTATTAAAAATAATTATTTGAGTGTTTTAAATGAAAAAAATCGCAGTCCTGAGAGGATATGGTTTTAGAAGAGGGGATGGGGGTATTCATTAGCTCTCCTAAGTGAACTCGAAGGGGATAAAAATTTGACGCGTTTCAAACTTTTTTTTCGAAGATTTCAAAATATTTACCAAAAGCTAAAGATGGAACCCATCCCTACCATTTCGTCAAATGGTTTTGATTTAATGTAAGCTGGTGTATTTCGTATTATCTAGGAACATTAATTTATCTCTTATAAAAAAACAAACATAAATGGATAAAAAATCAGTTTTTCGTACAAAATGATTCATTAAATTACCAAAAAAATCATCATAAGTTATCTGAACTTATCGCCTAAGATATTTCATCCATTACCTCTGTTTTTTCACTAATTTCACTCTATTTTACATTATTATCATTTATCTAATAAAAAAAAAACTAACGCAGGCACCTCCGCTTGAAGGTTTTTAGTGTGATTTATAATTAAGATGGTGAGGTGAGGAGAACTGAAATGAGTGATTACTTGGTGCAATTAGACAGTTTTAGGTTTTTATCCTGCTTGCTGAAATCATTTGATCACTTTTTTACATTATAATAATAAAAAGGCCAAATTTTGAACATGATAATTTGCAAAATTAAACAACTTGGACTTTTCAGGCACAAAAACGGACAAAAATAATAGCGAATCCAATATTTCTTTCGTACACACCGTGTAATTGTATACATTTATTAATCGTACCAGGAAAAATAACTATAAAATCTAAAATTTTAAACAATTTTGGGCTTTAATTAAAAGAAAGTTTCAGTAAAATTTTTCTATCCTTTTCACTTTTTACGAGTAAAAAAGATTATGACAGAATTTATTTTTCTATTTATTTTTAATAATCTGCAGATTTCTCTTCTACTTTTGTGACTCATTGAAGTTTTTAAAATATTTTTTCTTTAATATTTTAAATAGAGGCTGATGGTAATTTTTAGTAACAATAAAGGACACCATCTTTATACCCTGTTCATGACAAAAGCCATGAAAGAGCTAGATAGAACCATGGCAGAGATAGATAAACCAAGAGAAAGAGAGTTCTATTCAAAGCGTTTGATGAAAAAATCCAAATAATATCTAATTGGTAACTATTTGCAGAGAACAGCCTGAATCTGGCCAATGGTTGCGTTAGCTATTCGATGATCATACGTGCATTAGGGTTTAGAAAAGTATCTTAAATTGATACAGCAATCAAAATGATATGATGCAATAAATCATCCATATGTGCAGAAGCTTAGTTCATGAGTTTTCCCTGTAACGGATGCTAATATACGTAGGAAGGAGAGACACGAATGCTTGCGAACAATTATTTTTTTCCAATTTTCCTGAAAAAAAACTTTTTCTCGAAATGAGGAATAAAATAGAATAAAAGAAATGGGTCGTAGAGAGTAAAAGAATAGCGTGCCCGAGCCTCCCGCCTCCGTCCCCCACACTCCTTCGCTCCGAAGAGCAAGGGAGGAGGGGAGTGTCGGGGAGAGAGCCCAAACTCCCCCTTACCCATTACTGCAAGTCCTGTGCCACCTGGGGCCACATATGGATAGGTTTAAGGGGAGAGATAAAAAGAGGAAGAGGAGGGAAAAGAGATAGTACAGCGGGAAACTAGGAGGGAGGTTAAAAGGTTGACCTAGTTTGTCCTGGCCCTATATCTAAGTTTGATGCTAATACCAGTGTGTATTATGTACTTTATCCCTTTTTAATTTTCATTTTTATTCATTGACTCTGTTCCACGTCTGTGGGAAATTGGAGAATTGCGGAGAATGTAAGTTTGCTTCGAGGTCGAGCTAACCTTTGTGCATAGTATGCTAGTGGTAAGTTTGAATTTAGTAGTCTAGTAAATACCTGAGTATTAGGCTATTGCCAGTAATGATAGTATTGTTTTATTGTATTAGCGTTTTGTTAGAGGTTCAAATCGTTATTATTTTTATATATTTTTATACTGGTACGTCCCTTTATTCTTGTTTTACCGAGTATAAATTCGTTCTAATTTTACTCTTTACCCATTTTTCATAAAATTGATTTAGTTGTATATCTTGTTCTGTTATGTAGGTCTTATTTGGTTAATCTTCTTCTCTTTTGAATTCAGTTTCCTTCATCCTGGTTGTCAAGATCATTTATTTTAATATGTGTTGTCGAATCGAGCAATTGTGTCATAATCGAGATTCACTTTGAAGAATGTTTTGTCGTATTCGGTGTCTGTCTTAAATATTTGCTACGTAAATATTTCCTCTTCTTCCTCTTCTATTTCCATTGTCGCCACATGTTAGTTTGCAATGAGTGATGACTAATAGTGGATTGACTAATTCCTTACCAATCTTCTCTCTTGTGTTCTCAATTACTCGCTCTTGCTCTTATATTAATTAGCTTATTTAAGGGCTAAATTCCGGCTTCTCCATGTAGGCCTCTCAGTTTCGTCTTTCTTACCTTCTCGTATTTGTTATAATATATATCGTTTTGTTTTGAATTTTTTACAGCTTCAGGTAATTGGAAAGGCACACATTGCAATGGTAGATTTTCTTGCTGTTTATCCAAATGAGCGATCTTAACTTGTATAATAATTTTAATCCAAGTTTTCCTTTCTCAATTCTGTCGATTACGTGTTTCGTGTAACCTGATTTCGCTATGGTCAACCCCAGCACTTTGCAGTCGTTACTGTATCTATGCACTCTATCGTCTACGTACATATTAGCTAACTTATTCAGGTAAACTAGTACTATTTTGATTTTTTTCGGTTTGTGCTGATGTTTCTGGCGCTTTCGGTTTAAAAGAGATTGTTTTTCTAAGCTCTTCGCTCGTAATGATGGCGTTGATGTCCTTTTTGGTGTTTCCTTTTTATTTTGACCAAGTTGTCTGGGTGCTGTAATCCTGTTATCAAAATCAATTATCGAAGTTTTCGTTTTCTTCTTCACTAATCTTATAAACGCTTTTCCAGTATTCTCTAAATACCTTTTCAACATCGGGTTCATCTTCTAGCGTGTTTCCTCTTTCATCTTTGATTCTTATCTTTTCCTTGCATGCCTTGTGCTTAATTCTATTTACCCATTTTCGGAATTCTCTGGATGATCTTTCTTCGTTTATCTTGTGGATTATACCGTTCCATTTTTCACTTTGCCGCTCCACTATTAGTGCCGTGATTTCTCTCTTTTTTTCCTTCTCATTTTGGTGTATAATTTTATGGAAGGTTAATTTTTACGTATCTGTTACGAAATTGTTCTTATTTCTATATTTTTTCAAATAATTTTAGTTGTCCATCTGAAGTTCTGGAGACTTCTATGAGTCCCCTAGGAGTTATTTTATTATCTTCACTTATCAACCCATCTCTAATTATCGAAGCTCTTCGTCAATCTCTTCTAGTGGCGCTACGAGTACATTGAGTGTTTTCTGTACTTATTTCCTTAGAGGCTTTGACTATATTTAGATTTTGTTCTGTCTGTCTGATGGTAGGCCTTCCACTCTTTTGATGGCTTGTGTATGGCGAGCTGGTTAATTGATAGCTGGGAGGATGTATGGTCACTAATTAGGATGTCCACGAGCTATATTTGGTAATTAAAGGGGAGGTTTAAATTCGACAGGCCCATATCGGGTTTTGATATCCCGTTGCTATCATAAGACAGGTGAGTTCAAGTATTACTTCTAGGCATTACAGCGTAAGCTCCCTTTAATTTCTCTTATGTCTTACAGTCCATCTTCTTTTTAATCGCAAGGGTGGCTCCGTCAAATCACTCTATTGAAGGGTTGGTTGCTATCATATTATGCTTCCATATCTTCATACTTTTTTTTTTCTTCTAAATCTAAGCTATGTCCTGAGATAAGAATTATATCAGGATTTATTTTCCTAAAAGTATTTCCGTATATGTTTTCTTTATCTTTCCATACGTTTGTATTAATTTGTAGAATTTCTAATTTCCTTCTAACAATGATGCAGGTTTCGGTGTTTTCCTGTTCCTGGTAGCATCGGGAGGTTAGTTTTAGTGGGGTTTCCGTCTCTCCTTCAGCAATCTCTTAAATTTTGCTTTTCTTATTTGAGTGGTTGAAGTAGATGAGGTTGGTGTTTCTTCTCTGGGTTAAAGATTTCTTTTCCATTTTGAGTTTACTTTTTGTATTCTGTGCCTTTCTTCTGGTCAAAGTCCTTTCCCGTACAGATTCGCCTGTGCTTATTTACGAGTCCGAGTCCTCTGTTTTCGTTTCCTCATTTTATTTTTCTTGATTTTTTTTGTTTACTCGATTAGATTTTAGCAATGTTTTCTGTTATGTTAATGTCGAATATAGTCGAAGCATCTACTTCTTTGGGGAACTTCGTCGGCTCTAGTCTAGTCTAGTCTTTGAGTATCTCGTTTAGTGACATGGCATAGCTTCATGGATTTGCTATATTCATTGTGTGCATGCAAAATCCACGTTAATATTTTTACGTTCAATTTCCCGTCTAGGTTGATCTATGTCTCCAATCTTGGTTCTGTGGTCGTTTTTGCTTCCGTCGCCAATGACATGATATTTTGTCCATTTGTTCTATCCTTAAGTTTGCTTTGTTTTTTCTTTATTATGTATTTCCGTTTAGGGCAGGACATGGTCATAGTCCAGTGAAGTCCTGCGCAGTTGATACATTTTTTTTGCATTCTGGCAATTTCTGAAAGTGTGTTCTTCTGAGCCACAGTCTGATCATGGTCTTTCTTGGGGCAGGCCGTGGTGATATGATCGCCCATTGCCTAGCCACAAGGGGTCCCCTTATATATGTTGGCCTAGGGGATGCTCAGTCAGAACGTAACGAGTGCTTATCTAAGATCTTTGAGGCCGTTTCTGTATTTTCACGCACGATTTTGAAAACATGTGTGTCTTCCTCGCATTTTATTACTTCTTGTACTTTTTACCAATGGCTGCCTTTGTTGCATTTCTTTCTTAGTTTCTTTGGGTGGTGTATGAGTGCCAACCCAGTGTTCGATTATTTGGCATACTACACTCATGTTGGCAGTGAGCAGGGGTCGAGTCTTTGTTACCAGATCAAGAGTCTTGAGGATGATGCTTACCGCCGAGAATATTAATTGCTCCAGGTATTTGTTTTCGGGGAATATTAATATAAAATTTAGCCAGTGGGTATTTCTAAGCATTTGATGGGAGGGATTTTTAGGTCGTTAAATATCCTCTTGGCTACTTCCTGTGGTGTTTGCTTCGTCCCGTTCGATGTGTCTCAAAGGAAGGCGCTTAATAAATTCGGGATGTTCCCTCTTTGTAGTCGTTTACCCCCTTACAAGGGGGGCTGCGTCTGAAAAAGATACCCTTCTTCACGAGTAGAAGAGCCCTTCTATTTATCCTATATATAAATGGCCTGCCTTTTGGTTGTGCAATCTTTTTGGTTACCCTACCAAAGGTCCGCAGTTGGGTTCATGCTTGTGGCCAATAACCGATTCCCCTGGCACACTAACGGGATCTTCTGCATGGGTTCACTATACCCAAATACCTACTGAAACTCAGACTTTGCAGATGACCAAGTTATGTTGTTCAAGTATGTAAGTTAGAGACTAATAGTAAATAAAAAGAGAAAGGGATAGTTAAATGAATAAGTAGCACTACTTGGGTAGGCTACCTCGCCTGAAGGGAACATGAGATATTTCCAATCAGCCCAAATGAGGTGAATGTTGAAATTTGCTAAAAGCAAGTCGAAATGGAAAAATATTGCAAATCGACAGTCCTTGCATTGGTACAAAATGAACTTAGGTTCACCTACTCCTACGTTTTGTTCCCGATTTCTCCCTTTGTGAATGTTATAGTTCAGATTTGCCGTTTCTGATTTTTGCTTACTCCAAAGTTCCCAGAAGAAGGCAACTATTCGCCCGCAAGCATTCGTCTCTTTCTATCTCCCAAATAATTGATGCCGTGAGACCGGTAATAATATTGAACAGGATGTTTATATATAAAAAAGTACCTGCAGATAACAGTAACAAGCCAGAGTTCAAGCGGTTTCATTAGGAAATATCAAATATATCAAATGATATCAGTAATCCTAAAATGCTTCTGTTACCTGCAGGTCACTTGTGCAGACGAATATCTACAAGGAATAGAGATGAACAAAACTTTATTCTCGAAAAATCAACATCAGATTTTTAGAATTTAAACTGAGGTACAAAGTGATAGAAATTCACTAAGTTGTTAAAGATTTAATTTTTTTTTGTAATTCCCAAAAGTCCTAGTTTTCTTTAGGAAAAAAATAGAAACAAACTAAAAAACTTAGGGAATTTAAGATCTTTTAAAAACTAGTGAAGTTTAAGAATTTTATTAAACTTAAAAGAACTTTAGCAACAGTTTTTGCATTTTGATAAAAAAAACAGACGCAATCAGGAAAACTTCGCAATCAGTGAGAACTAATAACTATTCAATTACTCTTAGTAATGTGGAAACTGAAAAACTTAACCTGTCAATTAAAAATTTGAAATGAGTAAAATACAATAAGTATGAACGCAATTTACTGAATTGATCGGAACTTGGCTTGCTGAAGCATCCAAAAGTTTTTTAAAACGTATTTTGCCTCTGATTATGTAAATACAGATAGGATTAATCGAGAGGTTAGTTTTTATTCATTTATCACTAATTTTCTGATGAAATAACATAATAAATGGAAGTGCACAATTACTGTGCATTCATATACAATGCAAAACTGGAGAAAATGTTAATTCCTAACCTTCATTGCTATTTTCTTTTCGGCCAATCAGTTCATAGGAAGAAAAAAGAAAAATTAATGAGAATTTCCAATTAATGATGGAAAAATATACAAGGTTATAGGATTGCCTAATAGGAGCAAGTCTAGGTTATCCCCATTTATTAGTAAAAAGCAGAGTTCAACAATTTAAACATTTATATATTGTAAATCTTGGGATAATTAAGGGATAATCATTAACTTTAGAAGCCAAAAACCATATCATTTAAGTAGATTCTAAAGATACAGAATTCTTGACTCTGGCTGAAATCTTTTGTTGGTATGAGTTGCAAATTCTGTATATTTACCTCTTAATTACTCCAACATTTCAACAGAGATGTTCACCGGGATAAGAATTATTATAGATTAGTGTTCACATTTTATAGCTATTGCCATTTCTTTGGTTAATATTTGCTATTTGCCATAAGGTTAGGAAAGTTGGATTTGCCAAAAACGTCTCTCCATGTTACTTAACAAAGGTCGGAAAGTAGAGCGAATAATTATATGATTTAGTATTTCGTGTAAAGTTGATTTATCAAGATCTAATAAAAGAGCTTAATAATTTATAAAAATAGGAGAAGAAGAGGAAAAGGAAGAGAAAATAAAAAAGATATGGAGAAGCAGAAATAAAGAAGGATGAAGAGACAGTGGGAAGATAGGGGTGTTAGGAATGGGTAGGGTATTATTACCTCTTCGGAGTCATCGATGAGGAGGAGGTCAAAGGGGATGGCAGCCACCATGTCGATGAGAAACCAGCCACGAAGGTAGTGCACGGCGATCTTCCACGGGTGCGAGACGACCTCGTCGTTGTGATTGACATAGGTCGTGCGGAAGTTTATTAAGATGTCAATCATGAACATTATGTCGACTGAAATGAGAAAACCCTAGCTGATTAGACGAGGAAGAAATAAAATAAATGGTATGTATATTTAGACCAATTAATGGTACTTGTATTTAGAAGAGTAAATGGCATTTGTATCGGTATTTAGAGGAATAAATGTTATTGTATTTAGACAACAAAAACCCGACATTTGTATTGTATTTAGGAGAATAAAGGGTACATGTCTTTAAATAAATAAGTGGTATTTGTATTGTATTTAGAAGAATAAATGGCATTTGCATCGATCGGTATTTAGAGGAATAAATGTTATTGTATTTAGACGAAACCCTCCCGGTATTTGTATTGTATTTAGGAGAATAAAGGGTACATGTCTTTAAATGAATAAATGGTATTTGTATTGTATTTAGAAGAATAAATGGCATTTGCATCGGTATTTAGAGGAATAAATGTTATTGTATTTAGGCGAAAACCCCCCGGTATTTGTATTGTATTTAGGAGAATAAAGGTTACATGTCTGTAAATGAATAAATGGTATTTGTATTGTATTTAGAAGAATAAATGGTATTTGCATCGGTATTTAGAGGAATAAATGTTATTGTATTTAGACGAAACCCCCCGGTATTTGTATTGTATTTAGGAGAATAAAGGGTACATGTCTTTAAATTAATAAATGGTATTTGTATTGTATTTAGAAGAATAAATGGTATTTGCATCGGTATTTAGAGGAATAAATGTTATTGTATTTAGGCGAAAACCCCCCGGTATTTGTATTGTATTTAGGAGAATAAAGGTTACATGTCTGTAAATGAATAAATGGTATTTGTATTGTATTTAGAAGAATAAATGTTATTTGCATCGGTATTTAGAGGAATAAATGTTATTGTATTTAGGCGAAAACCCCCCGGTATTTGTATTGTATTTAGGAGAATAAATAGTACATGTCTTTAAATGAATAAATGGTATTTGTATTATATTTAGAAGAATAAATGGTATTTGCATCGGTATTTAGAGTAATAAATGTCATTGTATTTAGACGAAAACCACCCGGTATTTGTATTGTATTTAGGAGAATAAATGGTACATGTCTTTAAATGAATAAATGGTATTTGTATTGTATTTAGAAGAATAAATGGTATTTGCTTTGTATTTAGGGGAATAAATGATACTTGTATTTAAAGGAATAAATGGTATTTGTATTATATGTAGAGAAATAAAAAAGTATTTATATCAAATTCAAGAAATGAATTGTATTTGAATTAAATTTGAATGAATTAGTGGTATATGTATTATTGAGGGGAATATGTTATTCATGTTATATTAAAAAAACAAAAAAAAACAAAGCAAGAAACCCTAAGGAAATCATATGGAAAGTTTCGAGGCGGATAAGAGAAAATGGAGAAATAAGGATAAGTAAAAATATGTAGACAAAGCTTAACTCGAATATTATAAAGAGGAGACTAAACGAAACGCGTTGAAAGGAATCATGAGACCCGCTTGGACGAATTATGAAACCCACTGGAAGGATTCATGAAAACAGTTAGAAGAAATAATGAAACGGTTGGAAGGAATCATGAAACCTGTTGGAAGGAATCATGAAACCTGTTGGAAGGAATCATGAAACCCGCTGGAAGGAATCTTGAAACCCGCTGGAAGGAATCATGAAACCCGCTTGAAGAAATCATGAAACCCGTTGGAAGGAATCATGAAAACCGTTAGAAGGAATAATGAAACGGTTGGAAGGAATCATGAAACCTGTTGGAAGGAATCATGAAACCCGCTGGAAGGAATCATGAAACCCGCTGGAAGGAATCTTGAAACCCGCTGGAAGGAATCATGAAACCCGCTTGAAGAAATCATGAAACCCGTTGGAAGGAATCATGAAAACCGTTAGAAGGAATAATGAAACGGTTGGAAGGAATCATGAAACCTGTTGGAAGAAATCATGAAATCCACTTGAAGGAATCTTGAAACCCGCTGGAAGGAATCATGAAACCCGCTGGAAGGATTCATGAATACCGTTAGAAGGAATAATGAAACCCGTTAGAAGGAATAATGAAACGGTTGGAAGAAATCATGAAACCTGTTGGAAGAAATCATGAAATCCGCTTGAAGGAATCTTGAAACCCGCTGGAAGGAATAATGAAACCCGCTGAAAGGATTCATGAAACCCGCTGGAAGGAATCTTGAAACCCACTGGAAGGAATCATGAAACCCGCTTGAAGAAATCATGAAACCCGTTGGAAGGAATCATGAAAACCGTTAGAAGGAATAATGAAACCGTTGGAAGGAATCATGAAACCTGTTGGAAGGAATCATGAAACCCGCTGGAAGGATTCATGAAACCCGCTGGAAGGAATCATGAATACCGTTAGAAGGAATAATGAAACCCGTTAGAAGGAATAATGAAACGGTTGGAAGAAATCATGAAACCTGTTGGAAGAAATCATGAAATCCGCTTGAAGGAATCTTGAAACCCGCTGGAAGGAATAATGAAACCCGCTGAAAGGATTCATGAAACCCGCTGGAAGGAATCTTGAAACCCGCTGGAAGGAATCATGAAACCCGCTTGAAGAAATCATGAAACCCGTTGGAAGGAATCATGAAAACCGTTAGAAGGAATAATGAAACGGTTGGAAGGAATCATGAAACCTGTTGGAAGAAATCATGAAATCCGCTTGCAGGAATTTTGAAACCCGCTGGAAGGAATCATGAAACCCGCTGGAAGGATTCATGAAACCCGCTGGAAGGAATCATGAAACCCGTTGGAAGGAATCATGAAAACCGTTAGAAGGAATTTGTATTTTTGATTGCTTGGACTCAAAACAAAATTCTTCTTCGAAGTTTCAAACTAATCTCTTCCAAACCCAACATTTAAAGGTTGACGATGTTCTTTCTTTCGTTTTTTATCTTTAATTTTAATATTAACCCTCCCTTCAAACTTCTTATATTACTTATTTCTTCATCTGTCTGTCTCCTCCCTATCCTTACCCACGCCGCAATATAGCGGACTTTTTCTCAATTTTGAAATCTTTTTGTGGTTGCAATCAACAAAAGTGTAGCCGCGCAATCCCAGAGACTCCCCTGCAGTCGAACTAACACTCGGCCACAAACTACACCCTAAACTGTCCAAGACTTTCTGTTACAAAACCTACACTCCCTTACAAACAGTCCAACCTCTAAAAGACAAATATTACACACCCCTTCCACTGAATACTCCATACTTTACCCACCTAACACTTACTCTCTCTCCAAAGCCTCTATCCCAACAAGAACTCCGTCACCAAACACTTGATCCTCCAAACACTAAACCCTCCGTCCGCCAAAAGCTCTTTCTTGCAAACATTTCATTCCACGCACATCAAGCATTCCATCCACGCCCACAAATCACTTTACCCCCAACCATACAATCCAGCCGGATGTTGACTGGAAAAAAGAGCGAAAACTTTCATCTTTCTTTATTCTTCTACACCTCCACCTCATCCTGCTATTTTTTTACGCCCCACCACGCGGGGGCGGTCAGTGAGGATGAAAAGGATTTGTATGGAATGAGTGGAGGGAAGTTTTATTATGAGAGAAGGAGGTCTAGTCGATTTCTCATGGGACACTGGGAAAAGAGAAGGAAGATCGGGTGGGGAGGAAAGAGGGAGCTATTCGGTGGCGAGGGGTAGAAGCAAAGGGTATACCAGACCTGATATGGACTATTTGATCAGAGAAGAGGGCAGAGAATTCAACATGGGAGATAGGGGGGAGAGACTGGGATTTTAAAGGGACTGAGATATTTTCAAATAGCTTGAACAAGGCGTGTAGGTTGTTTTAGTTGTCTACATGGATATTGAAGGTGTGAGCTTCACATGCAGACTTTAGGAATGCAGTGTATGAGTGAGGTGGAAGAGAGTAGACCGCGGAGGCGGCTTCTGTTTCTGCACAATTACCAGGAAGAGTCCGAACACATCTCTCGCACGCACGTTTGTATTTCCAAGAACAGGGAAAGGAGAGGAACGCGATTTATTGCCATCTGTTTTTAATTAATTGAAGCCGGTGATGATAAGACTTGGTGGCATAGCATGTTGGTGGCGTTGTGTGAGAGGGGAAGAGAGAAACAAAACCGAATGAAAAAGTGGTTTAGATAGCTGTGAAAGCGTCTGTTATAGTTAGGCTACTAATCGGGAAGGAGAAGGCGACTAGCTCAAGTGTATTTCCATGTGTGTGGGTGGGGATGAGACAGATTGAGAGAGAGGGAATAAAGTTTTAATATATCAAGAAGTCGCAAATATGAGAAAGTATTCAGGAGGATGTTAAAATCTCGCAAAATAAGTAGTGCCATTAAGGGGTTGGAGAGCGGCGCTTTGTTTAAAGAAAATCGCCGAGCTCATCGAAGAATCTGGCCGTGGGGTGACCGGGGTGACGATAAACGATGGCAATCGCAAGAGTGGCGTTCAGAGGCAAGGTTGGGAGCAGGGCTTCGAAAGTGCTTGGAGGTTCGATTTTAATGAGAGAGGGAGGAAGGTATGGATCAGTGATTGAATACCCTTCTCCCATGCTCCATCGTCTAACAAAGGGATAAAAGAATATCCCAGTGGGGTCACAGCAGCGAGAGCAACTCTAGTTTTCTCATCTAATCACGTTTTTGATAAGCCAAATATAGCATATCAATCGGCACCATCTGCATGTCCAGAGAAGAAGTTTCCAGTAGCCTTATAAGACAATCATTGTAGGCTAGTCTCAAGAAAGGGAAGATAAAGAGAGGGGTCGAGGAAAGCGGAGGGTTTCACGCCAGAGCATCACCTGCCCAAATTTTCTCAAGTACAATTTTATATACTAAAGTTTTAATCTTAGGTGCAGGACATCATGGCGGCAACCAACGAAGGCATGGTTGGAGCATGGGAGTAACCAATGGGAAGTGAAGATTTATGGCAAAAGTTCGTAAATGGCTGCGTTTTTAACTCATTTTAAAATTTTTGGAAAAAAATGAAAGCCAATGTGATCATTTGTTCAATTTGGGATGTGAGTGGAGAGGTACATCTCGTAGTAAAGTTGGGAAAGGTGAAAAGAAAGTAGGTTTTTAGTCCGTAGATAAAATAAGAGATTCTTTAATGCATTATGTAATAATATATATATATATATATATATATATATATATATTTATTTATATATTTATATATTAGGGTGATGCAAAACAGGTGGTAAAAAAAATTTGATGAGATACCATCTTATTTGATTCATTTTAGTACAAAAACTATTGTGCCAAATTTTCAGATGCAAAAAAAGGAATATTTAGAGGTGGCGCCCAGCACTTGAATATTGCTTATTTCCATTGCAGCCAAGAGGTACAGCAAACACCACGTGACTCTTTTATTATAGTGGAAGTTCCCCAGTATGACTACCATACCACTTTCTTTTTCACTTCTATTTTAGGTGGTTCCTCATTTGAAGCAGCTGCAATAAGGGTCTTCTTTGATTTGTAGTTCGAGACAACTTGTAACAAATACTGTTTTTCTTTTTGTCATTGGTTAGCAATTTGTTGTATTCCTCCATGAGCTTAACTCCTCTTTCAGCAATCTCATTAACAACTTTTAGATCATTAACAATATTTTTAACACTCCAAAAGCTTTCTGCTTGAGGCCAGTCCTCAATCATTTTGTTCAAAAAATTTGAGGACAGCCAAAGTGTTTTGAGGAAAGAGATTGTGTTAGTTGTCACTAAGTCCCAAAGGTGCTTCTTGCCATAATTTACATCATCTACTTTGGTTTTCTTGAGTAGATCTGAATCTGCTGGATTCTTTAAGGCATCTTTCACCTTTTGCTTTGTCTCGAATAAAAAACGATCAACAAAAAAGCCAGCGCAATTAACTCTTTATTCAAGCCGCCATTGGCGATCTTTCATTTGTTCTTTTGTATCAATGAAGTTCTTCAAGAAGCAACAAATTACTCTGTGGAGCACTGGCTGCCTTTGTTAATAAATTTAGCCAAATTCCAATTGATAGGGTGACTTTTTTCCGATAAATGGACAAAGAAAGCGCTGTTGCATTCCCCCTTCCTAATATTGTATTTATGTTGCAGCAGCGCTTTCTTTGTCCATTTATCGGAAAACAGTCACCCTATCAATTTGAATTCGGCTAAATTTATTTAGAAATCTAATGACTTTGTTCAAAGAAATATTGTTAAATGCTCATTCATTAATTCCTCGTCTAATTTTAATATATCCCTTGGTATTTTTAAACTAGACCCTGTTTTTAAAAGGCTTACTTATAACGAAATTGTCGATTTAAAATCTTAGCCCTTTTATTTATTAATTTAGTTATGTCTCTCTTGTTTATTTTTATTTATTCACAAACGGGTATGTATGTGCTTAGTTTAGTCACATCAATGTCTACATTATTTGCGCACAGGTTGGAATTTTCTGGAAGTAGACCTTATCTATTTGGTTTTATACTTCACATTCGTCTTTGATATTATTTTTCTATTTTTGGTCCTTTCGCTGTACATGGGCGGGGCATTGCTCTTCTGTTTCACACACACACACACACATATATATATATATATATATATATATATATATATATATATATATATATATACCACCTTTGCAAATTATTTCTTTATTCCTTGATAATGAACTAAACAAGTTCGAAAGTACTTGGATCCGACTTTCATTTTCCTGTGGGATTTTTGCATATAGATATATGTAAGTATATAAATATCCAACACACCGCAAGAAAGAGAAACGGAATAATTTTTTCTTCAGAAATAATTATTTCCTACTTAGAAAAAATCCGAGCTGGGGTGGGATTCCGTTTACTCTTTCTTGCGGTGTGTTTGATTTATTTCATCATTCTGTCGACCTCATGATATATATATATATATATATATATATATATATATATATATATATATATATATATATATATATATATATATATATATATATATATATATATATATATAAAACCACAGTAATAAGACTAATTTTATATGCGAAACCAGGTTTCGACGGAAACACCCGTCATCGGCAGTCGCTGATGGACACGTGAAATACAGAAGTTGCTTAACGTACAAACACACAAATCAGTGGAGCTAAGGTGGATGATGCAGGAATGTAGCGGCATTTTTGAGAAAGGGAAGTATGAATTTCTTGCTTACTAAGGTATTAGTATTAAATTGGCTTTCGGAAGTATTAAAGTTGGGAATTTCTTTTATATGTGCCGATTCAATTAAGCGTCGATGTATATAATTGTAAGACTTATAAACTATTTTAGCATAATCAATATCAATTTGATGATTTTTATTGGACATATGTAAAAATAAACTCGAGGAGAGGGCACTACGTGGCATATCGCATTTTTGTTAATTCATTCTCTTGGAAACTCTGCTGCTTTCACCGATATATACTTCATTACATGATTTGCAGTGAATAAAATAAACTCCCTGTTCTTTATCGATCGATCTATTTTTGGATAGGCTATTTCTGATCGTACTCTCATGCTGAAAGGCAGCATTGATGTTGGCCAGTGCCAAATTTTTGAAATTGATTAACTGGGGGGAGTATGAGAAGGTAACATAATATTTGTCACATCTGTTTTCATTATAATTAGCTGGGGATTAATAGATGGTTCTGGCTTTATAGTGGCATTTTTCTATGAACCAAAAGGGATATTGCAGCTCAATGAATGTTTGGATGATTGTATTAATTTCGTCTTGCAAGAAACAAGGATCACAAATGCGATATGCTCTCGGGAACATGGGAGAAACTACAGACCTTTTAAAGGATACATCGTGACACGAAAAATAATGAATATAGGCATTAGAATTGGTTGGTTTCCGGTAGACGGAACAATATGCTTTGTCGTTTATTTTAGATATTTTTACATTCAGAAACAGCAATGAGTTGTTCAGTTCCCATTTTACTTTATATGTAATAGTTGGGTAGATTTTATTCAATTTTTCAAATAAAGAATCAAATCTGTTATCAATGATGGGCCATGTGGCACATATATCGTCTACATAGCGGAACCACGTTATGAGATTGGGTAAAATGGGGGAAGGATGTTACCTTCCCATACTCTCCCCAGTTAATCAATTTTAAAAAGTTGGCACGGAACAACAACATCAATGTTGCCTTTCACCACGAGAGTACGATCAGGAATAGCCTATCCAAAAATAGATCAATCGATAAAAAACATGGAGTTTATTTTGTTCCTTGCAAATCATGTAATGAAGTACGAGTATATATCGGTGAAAGCAGCAGATTTTTTTTAAGAGAATGAATGAACATTAATGCGATATGCGACGTGGTGCCCTTTCCTCGAGTTTATTTTTACATATGTCCAATAAAATCATCAAATTGATATTGATTATGCTAAAATAGTTTATAAGTCTTACAATTATATACATCGACCCTTAATTGAATCGGCACTTATAAAAGAAATTCCCAACTTTAATACTTCCGACGGCAAATTTAATACTAATACCTTAATAAACAAGAAATTCATACTTCCCTTTCTCAAAAATGCCGCTACATTCCTGCATCATCCACCTTAGCCCCACTCATTTGTGTGTTTGTACGTTAAGCAACTTATATATATATATATATATATATATATATATATATATATATATATATATATATATATATATATATATATATATATATATATATATATATACTTAAAATAAATAAATGTCCGTCTTCAAACTATGTTCCGATTTTCTCCGTTCGAGGGATAACTTTCTTTTCAGGAATAAACTCTTTAAATGAACTGAATTAAATTTGGGGCTTGGAGCCGAAGATGCTTGGCACAGGGCTGGAAGTGAGGAGGGATTGAAAAACGAGGAGTGGGCGGGAGGCGTCTCAGTGTATAAGAATCGAAGATGATGTGGAACATTTCCCAAATTAATTAGGATTCTGTCCCCTCCTGAAATAAATTTCGCTGTATAGTAGTGGTAGGGGCGAGGGGATGGGGAGGGGGGAGGGGCCAGCGGATGGGGAGGGGCGAGGGGATTGGGAGGGGCGAGGGGATGGGGATTTTTTTTTTAAGAGCTCATCTGGCAACTGCCTACTTGGGCATTAGTCGCCGTATTAAAACTGGCCTAGTTCTAGGCTACTTTAAAATAAAATTAAAGAGAAAAAAAACAACACCCCAAAGAGGGGGAAAGGAAGCAAGCTGGTGCGTCGGGGAGAGGTCCCCCCCGGAGCAGGAGCGTGCAACTAAAGGAAAAAAAACAAACAAAAAAACAAATGCAAAAAACAAAATAAAACAAAAAAAAAACAAACCTTGCTTAAATAATAGGGAGAAGGCCAGCCTCCCCTAAGAAGTCAAAAAGTCCACAAGTCAATGTGCACGAATCTGTCCCGAGTACAAGACCGAGGAAACGGTGCGACTCCACCACATCCAGGCGCACCCCATTAAGAAACATATCTGGGTCGGGGTGAAGCCATGGATGACGGCAAAAGTGCACCACCCTAGTCATGGCCAAAGAAAACCGAAACCTGTGCGCCTCGGCATAGCGAGAGACGCGGTGCAATGCCTGTTGAAGTCGACGCTCCAGAGTTGGTATCTGGGCCGCACCAAAAGAGATCGGAAGGTCATCCACGTAGAGCGTAGCGAGAACATCTTTCGGCAGCACCCAGGTGATGCCGTTGATGCTCAGGGCAAAGAGTCTGACACTGAAAACACTTTCCTGCGGAACACCCTCTTCCTGCTCCTTTGGGCCGGAGAGGGCTCCCCCCACCCGCACGCGGAATCGACGATCTTGCAAAAATTCAGATATAAACATTGGGAGGCGTCCCCTCGCCCCCATCGTGTGGAGAGTCTCCATGATACCGTATCGCCATGCGGTACCATAGGCCTTCTCCAGATCGAAAAACACCGTGGCGTAGAGCTGTCTACGAAGGAAAGCTTTGCAGACGGCATTTTCCAGTTGGAGCAGAGAATCCGACGTGGAGTGAAACTTGCGGAAGCCGCACTGTGCAGAAGAAAGATGGCCTCCGCTGTCCAGGAAAAAGGCTAATCTAACATTTACCAATTTCTCTATCAACTTGCACACGCAAGAGGTTAGAGAGATTGGGCGGAAAGCGGTCACCGGTCGAAGTAGAGTGATCTCTCCCCGGTTTGCGAAAGGCGAGCACAGTAGCGATTCGCCAGGAGTCTGGGAGAAGACCCCCCACCCAGACCCTGTTGAACAAATGTACCAGAAAGGCCATGCTTCGTTCACATAGGTGTCGAAGCATGGCGTACGGCACAATGGTTAGACGTCATAGAAATAGTAGTCATGCCCACAACGATGAGGTTGCCGGAGAAGAACTCAACGGCCTCATCTACCGACCTAAACTCCTCGACTGAGATATAGAATTCAGTTATTTCCTGAAATGCAGGCCACCGCGCCCGCTACAAGCAACACCAAGGTCGGCTCTCAGGCGGAAGTTGCCGTGAAAATTATATTTAAATGGGAAAGTGATCACTACCATGGAGGTCATCGAGAACCCCCCAATCAAAATCAGGCTGTGCTTCCGAAGAGCACAAAGATAGATCAAGGCAAGAAAATGAAGCGGTTCTCGAACAGTGATGCGTAAACTCATCTACGTTTAGGATACCTATCTCAAGCTCCTCGATCAGATCGGCAAGGACTTGGCCCGTGGGATTTATTGAGTAATCTCCCTAGAGAGGATGCATGCCGTTCAAATCTCCAAGCAAGAGAAAGGGCTTCGGCAACCGTGCTACGACGCGGCGGAAGTCCCTCGCGTCGAAGTCAGCTGACGGTGGAATGTACGCAGAAATGATAGTATACCTCCTATCCAGGTGCAGCTGCACAGCCACTGCCTGAAAGGAGGTATCTAAAGAGAAAGGAAGAACAGAGACATCATGCCCGGTGTAAACCGCGCATCCCACAGCCCGGCCATCCCGCGGTGGTGGGGTCGCGAGACCCTTATACCCCGGGAGGGAGGGCAGGAGGCACGCGCCTAGCATGGTCTCCTGTAAAAGATAGCTAACGGGGAACGGGATGAGATGAGCCTACGCAGCTCCTCCCAGTTGGCCCCGGAGTCCACGGAAATTCCATTGGAGGAATTGGCCCTCTACGCCTAGCTCGGAGGAGACGCAGGGGCCCTCCTCGAACAGAAGACCCTCACGGGAATGGCCGTATGCTTCCCGGAGGCAGAATTCCAGGCGCTGTTGGCCGGACAAAGCGCTGAAGGCGCTTTCGCCTTCGAGGACTTATTGATGAAGGTTGGTCTCGCCATGCGAGTCTTTTCCTCCCTCCGCTTTGAAACCTTAGGCTGGCGTTGCGGCTTCAGAGGCGGGGGGCCATCTTTTCGAGAAAACACCGTCTCCGAGCCACTCACTCCTTCTCTAGGCGTGGGCCAAGGAGCCGAAACTCCTTTGTTTCTGTCTTCCTTTCGGGAGACAGCTTTAGGAACCCCGGAAGATGGCCTAGCGACCAACTTTAGGGGTTTTGCCTCTTGTGAGTCTAACGACTCGGTGGAGACGCGTGGCCGTTTTGCCTTACGGGAAACGGTCACGCTAGGGGAAGAAGGGGAAAGCCCTGGTTTTAACCGGGGCTGGGTGTGAACCCTTTTTGCCGCCAGCTTTACCAGGGGAGCACCCGGGTTGAGTAGATCCCACATAAGGGCTCCGAATGGGTGGGGATACAACCGTGCTCGTTGGCTTGAATGGGCCAGGAGCAGAGTGTGCCTTTCTAATTATTTAGGTATATGACATCCCAGGCAGAGCCGGGCGCGCCAGGACCAAATCCTTAGTCTCGCGGAATGAGATAAGCACCACATTGTTTCGAAGAAGCGTGGTGCGGCTCTCCTCAATTGACACACTTAGCCACACATGATTTAGACTTATCGTGTACGGCCTTGGAGCAATTTACACAGACTTCGGGTGACCCCGACTTTGCACGTCTACAAGAATGATTCGTATGGCCGAAGCGGTGACAGTAATAGCACCGCCGCGGCAATGGCACGAATGCCTTCACGCGGTAGCGGTACCAACCAGCACGCACCGACTCAGGGAGCATGTCACAGTCGAACGTGACGAAGAGTGTAGGAGTGGGTCTCGAGGCCCCTCCCTGTTTTCTCATCACACGTTCGACCTTGACCGCCCCATAGTCGGCCAGCTCTAGGGTGATGTCCTCTATGGAGTAGTCAACGAGTTCCCTCGCATAAACTACTCCTTTCACAAAGTTCATGGTAGAGTGCGGCGTCACACTCACCGGGGTGCCATAAAGTGTCCGAATAGCACTTATCTTGGCCGCCTCAGCATAATTCGCCGCATTCGCCAGAAGGCTCCCGTCCGAGAAACGGGTCACCTTCGGCTCTCTACTAATTACACTAGCTAATCTACTCCTCTGATCGATTGTGTTGCCCTTGGCCAACATGCTGCCATCAGCGGAGCGAATGACGAGGAAGCGCTTAAAGCCCGTGGGCTTGAAAACGCCAGGTAACCTCTGAATCAGAGGCCCCGATGTCATCGAGGCTCCGCCCTGTGCACTTTTAGTCTTAGTCAGGGGCTCCGCAACCGGGAAGGCAGAGGGGCTGGATGTGCCGATCTTGGCTTGGTCGCTTGCCAGAGTGGCAGTAGAACCATCCGTCCCCACAGCCCCTGCGGATGGAGAGGAGCCCCGAGTCTTCTTTGTCTTAGTCTTTTTCTTTTTTGGAGAGGAGGGCGGGGAATGAATCCGCTTCTCACCTCCACCGGCAGAAGCCCCTAGGCCAGATGGACCGGCCTCAGCCAGGTCCTTCTCCGAAATGGAGAAGGTCCTGGTGGTCACAGGGGCACCAGTCGGAGCAGATCCCTCCCCTCCTTGTACCTCCTCACAAACCCTAACCGTATGAGGAGGACCTTTGCCTAGGGGAGGATTTGGGTTCGGTGTTTGGCGCCGAGCCCGGATTCCCCCCTATGGAAGGCTCCTGTCTCTGAGGCTGGGTTTCCTCAAGGACCATGTCTATCACAGGAGGGGCCTTCAGTTGGCCATCCTCTCCCAGGACATCGCAGGTCCCCTTGGCATCGTTACCAGTCTTGTATGGGGAGGCACAGGCCTTGACCCCGGCAAGGTTTAATATTCTTGCCAGCAGGTCTTTTGAGGGAAGCGACCGAAGGGGCCTGGCTTCCCTCTTCCCCTAAGGGGGTTTGCCCTACCGAGGTGCTTACACGAGGGGCTGTCGGCAATGGGCTGCCTGCTGGCTTTCTTGGCAGTCCCCTTAGAAAGAAAAGGAGGGACTGCTGCTGGAAATAGGGAGGTGCCCGAAAGCACCTCCAGAGAAGGGGGTAAGGGGAGTCCCCTACACCCGTAGGTGTAGGAGACGAGTAAGCCTCCTCTCCGGTTAAAGAAGTATGGAGGGTTCCCTGCGCAAGCACAAAGGGGGGGACCTCCACTTTTTCGGTGGAGTTGCCCGAGGGCGGCTCCGTTGATGAGGAAGGGGAATTGGGGAGAGATTTGGGTTTTTGATTTATATACATGGGCATGGTGACCCTGTTTTTTACACGGGATGCAATCGTGCATCACCTCTCGCAGTAGTCCGCACTGCAAGAGGTGCTTACAGGCCCGGCAGAGCAAGGCGCCGCCATTTTGGACCACCCCTCCCGCCTCGTGGTTTGGCAGTCCATCGGCATGGCGGTTCCACCTTAGATACGGCGTAAAATCAAGGATAAACAGTGAATTCAGGATAAAAGGGATATGAGGAAGGTATGGGTGGGGATGTAGCAGTTTGTTAAAAAAAAACATCCCGAACCGGAGCTCAGGAGTTAGGGATCATTGTCCCCTCCCCCCTTAGCTCCGATCCGGGACGGTTGGCTTGAGAAGAAGGTCAGCATTCTACCCTGTGAAATTAGAGGCTGACCAGAGAAAGTTGTGGGAGAGGTTGTATGAAAAGCGACGAGGTAGGGGAGAAATCGGGCTATCTGAAGGAAGGAAGAGAGGCTAAGCTGGGGCCGGACGGAGCGCTGGATCCCGTCAGCACGGCGGCCAGGATGGCAAATCGCCGCGCCCCTTACGGGGAAGGGGATGGGGAGGAGCGAGACGATGGGGTGGGGAAGCAGTGGAAATAACCACCTCTTGATCTCAAAATGGCGAATTTAACGCTGGACTGAAGAAAATTCTTCCTCTTTGAGAACCTATAAAAAAAGAATGAAAATAAAGATAATAGAGTATTGATGTTGTAAAAGGCGAAACCGACGAGAACAAAGAATTAACTCTTTGAAAAGAGGTTTGAAAATTGGTGAAATTGGGATGAATGAAAATTTGTAGGTAGAGGAAGATATCGCAAATTAAAGCTATATGGACTGGAAGGAGGCACAACTCTCCTTACTCTGTCCCTTTGCCACAATAAGGATTAAACGACTAAGAAAAACTGGAAAAGTATTATCCAACGAGGTAACGTCTACTTACATTGCACCGAAAGATGCGAGTTGGTAGTAAACCGCCCAACATATAGTGAAATCACTTAACCCCAATCCTGGGGACAGAAGGGCACGTTCAGAATCTACAAGAACAGGATTGTACAAACAGCCCAGGTACTCTAAGATACCAATTTCACCTCCTCGTGTTCCTTTAATGAGTATGTATCTATATTTGTATGCAAGCACTATACATGTATATATTCATGTGTGCAAAAACGCACAATGGAGAAAAACTGATCAAAATCCAGTCAGATCAAGGATTAAGATGGCCCCAGGAAAATCTGAAATCTAATTCCTAGCCCTTTCGTTATTTTCACAAATGAACTGTTGCGGCCTCTCTAAATATAGTCGAAAGTGCTTGGAATTTCATTTCTTATTTCTTTTGTGCACTCAGGGATCCTAAAATCTTGTTATATTTTAGGAATTTTTATAGAATTTGGCATTGATGCGCACCGTCACTACTTTATGGAAAAGCGATTGATGATGATGATTAAGATGAATAGAATTTAGAGATTTAGAAAATGGCTGAGTGAGAAAGATGTGGAAATGATATTGAAGTGTTGGACTGGCTATGTGACGAAAGAATTGGAAAGGTTATGCGTGTCGAGAGAGGTGGAAAGAGGTATGACGAGGGATATGGAAAGACTATGTGTTACGAGATGTGGAAAGAGTATGTGTGATGAGAGAAGTGGGAAGAGTATATGTGGCGAAAAAGCTAGAAAGAGTATGTGTGACAAGATAGGTGTACTGTGTCGAGAGAAGTAAAAAGAGTATGTGATGAGAGAAGTGGAAATAATATGTGTAAAGAGAGAGGCGGAAATGGAAAGAGTATGTATGAGGGGGAGAGATGGAAAGAGTATGTACGGCAAAATAAGTGGAAAAAGTATGTGACGAGAGATGTAGAGAGTATGCGCGACGAAAAAGGTGGAGAGTAACAACAAGGAGTAACAACAAGCAAAGAAGGTACCCTAGGAGACCTTTACGGTACATTCAAGGAGAGCACATGGATGCTCAATTGTTTTGCGTCCAGAAACGGCCACTTTTGAAGACTTTGTCTAGTCTTGACTTGAACTGGTCAACAGATTCACTGTTGACAACTTCCACTGGAAGTGCGTTCTAACTACCGGAGATACTGTAAGTGAAAAACTTTCCACACACATCGTGGTTGTAACGCTTCAGTTCAAGTTTAAAGCCGTGATTTCTTGTTCTGCTCTCAGCAAGTGTGAAAATATCCTTCGAAGTATTTTGAAAACTTCGATGAGCTGACCACGCAGTCTACGGGTTTGCAGCGAGAACAGATCTAATTCCCTTAGTCTATCCTCATAACTTTTATGTTGGATAGAGGGAATCAGCTTGGTTGCCCTGGCTTGTACGCGTTCCAATCTCGCCATGTCCTTTCTAAATGAAGGACTCCAAAATTGTACGGCATACTCCAGGTGCGTTTGGACAAGTGAGTTGTACAAACACAGTACAACCTCCTTGTTATGACATTTAAACTGGTGCTTTATATAACCTAGCATCCTTTGGGCCTTTTTCTCCGCCTCATTGCACTGTTTCGAGAACTTGAGTTTACTAGTGATTGTTACACCCAAGTCCTTCTCAGTGTCAGTGGATTCAATAGCACTGTCGTTAAGGATATACTGAGATTGGGGGTTTCTGTGGCTAATATGCATCACTTTGCATTTGTTCACGTTAAAAGGCATTTGCCACGTGACCAACCACTTCCCAATCTTCCCAAGATCTTTCTGCAGGCAGGCAGTATTTCCATCCTTTGCAACGTTCATACCAAGCTTGGTATCATCGGTAAATTTGGAAATCTTGGCAACCATGTCACCGCCCATGTCGTTGACGTAGATGATGAATAGTAGTGGTCCCAGGACAGAACCTTGAGGCACCCCGCTAGTAACGGGCACCCACTCAGAAGCCTGACAATTCACCACCACCCGTTGCCGTCTGCCACTTAGCCAGTTCTCGATCCAGCCAGCTACTTTTCCGTCTATGCCCAGCGCTCGCACTTTCCGGGGAAGGTGGCGGTGTGGTACCTTATCAAAGGCTTTCTCAAAGTCTAAGTAGACCACATCCACCGCCTTGTCCCGATCGTGCTCACTGAAGACGAAGTGGAAGAATTTTACAAGGTTCGTCAGGCATGACCGTTGCCTTCGGAAGCCGTGCTGGGAACTCCTCAGTAGCAGCTTTGACTCTAATTACGACGTCATTTTGTCCACCATGATGCTTTCCATGAGTTTACCGACTATGGAAGTCAGACTGATAAGTCGGTAGTTTGACGGTTGGCTACGGTCTCCTTTCTTGAAGATAGGAGTCACCTCCGCTTCACGCCAGTCTCTAGGAACGCATTCGGTCCGGATTGACATGTTGAAGATTGCGCTTAGGTGTCCTGACACTTGGTCGCGCGCTTCTTTAAACACTTTAGGTAGAAACCCATCCGGGCCAGGTGACTTATTCGTCATTAGGTCAGTGATCTTCTTTTTAAATTTCTCCTTCGGTGAAGTCCATATCCTCCAGCTTTTCCCCCGAGTAGGAATCCGTCGGCTGGGGGATGGGACCACACTCTTCAGTAAACACTGAAGAGAAGTAGTCGTTGAGGAGGTTAGCATTTTCTGCATCTGAATGCATTAATGTCCCCTCCTCATTTCTCAAAGGGTCAATCGTTCGAAAGATTGGCTTACGGCTGTTCAGATATCCAAAAACTCCTTGGGATTCTCTTTACAGAGTCTCGCCACTTGGAGTTCCTCAGACCGCTTAGCCGCCCTTATGCTTGACTTCGCTCTCCTTGCTAGCCTCCGGTATTCGTCAAAGTCACCCGAGATCTTCGATTGCTGGTACACAGTTCTCTTCTCCCTAAGCAGTTGGCTGATTTCTCGATTAAACCACTTTGGTTGAACAGAAGACCGACGGGGGCATTTCAGAGGGATGAAACGCGATTGAAGACTCATGAATGTGGTTTTGAAACTATTCCACGAGTCTTCAACAGCATCGCACACTTCTAGCCTCGCGTCAGTCAGTCCAGCACGAAGAACTGCAAAGTCTGCTCTTCTCAAATCGAGTTTCCTTGATTTACTAGTTGCAGGCCCTGCCTTCGAAACTTTGACTTCAAATCTAATTAGTCGGTGGTCATTGCCACCGAGCTCTTCGCCAACAGAGAGGTCCTCAACGATGTCATCCTCAGAGGTGAAAACCAAGTCGAGGATATTGTCTCCTCTCGTTGGCTCTCGCACCCATTGAGTCAAGAACTCGTTGTTCGCGAACTCCAGGAGTAGTGCGTTCTCTGGTTTCCCAGTCAACTTGTGTGTTGAAATCCCCCATGACGATACACACTCTGTATTCGACAAGTTCTCCTAGTAGCTGGTACAGATCTCTGTCCTTTTCAACGAGTTGGGCAGGAGGTCTATAAAGCACCAGGGTCCTGTATCTGACAGGAACTATCTCTAGGTTAACACCTAGTAGTTCATGGTCGTATACGATGTTACATTCCATCGAGTTGAGAGTATCCTTGACATACAACATCACACCGCCACCCTCTTTGTATGGCCTATCTTTCAGGAAGAGCTGGTAATCGGGAATCGTGAATTCACCTGCAAAGTATCTGCTTGAGGTTTTTATCCACGACTCCGTTATGTCTACCATCTCAGGTTCTTCTGTTGCTACGAGGCCACGAAGTTCCAGAAACTTGTTTCTGATAGACCTCGCATTAAACAGCAGAACCTTTAGGGAGTCCCCGAGTGTAGGACTCCTTACGCTCTTCCGTTTCTCGCTTTGTTTCTCTGTGGCGGGGTCACTCACCTCTTTGCGACCTCTGAGAAGGTCGTTCCAGGAGTGACACGGGCATACTGGCGTACGTCCGCCCTCACTCTGGGACGGATACTCCTTTGGGTCCTCTTTACGACATCCTGAATCATGTTCGACAGCAAGGCCTTTCCTTTAAAGGAAAGATGTACCCCATCCCTTTTATACAGGTCGTTTCTCCCGTAAAAGGTGCGGTAGGGGTCAACAAAGAAGACTCCTTCTGCCGTGCAGAGATCCGCCAACCGTCGGTTTACTGCGACGTTTTTCTCGTGAGCGGTTTGGGATGGACCTCTTCTCGGAAGCATCCCAACCACGACACGTTTTCGGGTTTTAAGCCCAATATCATCCACGGCTCCCATTACCGTTTGGATGATCTTGCCACTAAGGCCAACCTTACCCCCTCTGAGGTAGAGGTCGTTGCCACTCACCATCAGAGCGACAACTGAATTTTCAGAAATTTGAGCTTTCTCTGCGTCTACTCTGATGTTGTGGTTACCCTATCCTGGCAGGCAGCTTACCTTCACGCAAGTGCGAAGGCGGGCCGCTAGGCAGCGGCTTCAGATCCCGTGTTTGCGAGTCACCAATGAGGGTGACCTTCGGACACTTGGTCTCTGAAGACGGAGTCTTCCCTTGTAGAAGAGGCCTCTCCTTTTCCTCTTTACTCTCCCTATTCTTCTCTCTTATTTTTCTTATTCCCCTTTTTCTTCTTGTTTATGGGGTTTTCTTCTATTTTTTGTTCTTCTTCTTTTGTTTCAACTTTATTCTTTTTCTTATTTTTCTTCTTTTTTCCTTTCTTATTTTTCTATTTTTTTCCCTGCCTCAGCCGTCTTTACGTCGGATGATGCCGAAATCTCCGCTTGGGTAAGAACTATGGCACCAGAAGATTCCGACACATCCTTGGGCGATGCCTCTTCTAGGCATCGAATATGAGCTGCGTGAAAGGCTTCGAATTTCTCCACCTTTCTCTCAAGAATTTGAGCTCTCTCCGCTGAGGCTCTATAGAGGTCTTTTAATTTCTCCACCTCTCGCGTCAATATGCAAGTAGTGCAGATACTTTCCGGGCTGCATTTTGAGTAGCAGCCCTCCGGAAAGTCAACGCACCACTTTTATAACTGGCATGCTGCACAGTTATGTTTTAGACGAACGGGTCCTTTTTTTCTTGTCATTTTGAGCGCTTTCTCTTTCTCTGAAAACTCGTGACCAATCAATGATAAAAAGGGGGGTTGGTGAGTTCTCCCCACGTGAGTCGCTCCCGCCTATCCATCGGAGAGGTTTCGGATCTTTCAGAAGGCACGCTCCATGTGCTGCTGTTTGTTCGACTGAGTCGTCAAACCTCGGCGTGCCGTGGCTCCCAACCAAGCAGCACTGATGGTCACCGAAGGGGCCATCGATTTCTTACCAGGTGAACAACGGAGCACGCCCCGTACTAAACTCCTACTAGTTCCCTTTACGACAGCCAGGATCTCGGAGCAGCGTTCAATGGATATCCCGCCACACCAAGAGACTCGACCCAAGGCTTTTTATTGGCCTGGCATCCAACCTAAGAACAAAGGGCCGTCACCTCAGACCGATGCTACCAGAGGCACCCGTCAACGGGCACAGGGAACGGTCAATAATTACGCGCCAGGGAAGGGGTTAACGGGGCAATACCCTCATCCCATTCATCGCGCCCCAGCGCCTAGGACACCTCTAGTCCTAGTCTCTCGCAACCAGTGAGCGTCGATTGGCCTTGTTTATAGAGGTTCCAAAGCCTCTCTTCTGACGCGTGAGGTAGCTGCCAGGTCCTTATATGTAGATAGAGGGAAAAAAAGGGAAAGAGTGACATGATAGGAGTAGGCTTTTTTTTGTTTTATTTATTTTTGTATAAGTGGGAGAGATAGGATAAAAGTAAAAAAAGGAGAAGGATAGAGTAGAAAAAGGAAGGAATGACGCAATTAGTTTGGAACCTCGTTTCCGACCAAATCGACAAGGGAAGCCCTACCAGGGGTACCCAGAAGAGGTACCCCCGCCGACATAGCTCGAAAAGTCAAAGGTACCCACAAGCTCTCTTCCCGCGACAAGGGGCGTCACCTCTGCCTCTACTTTCTTTATGAAGAGAGAGAGAGAGAGAAAGAGAGAGAGAGAGAGAGAGAGAGAGAGAGAGTATGTGTGATGAAAGAAATGGAAATGTTATGTGAAACAAGAGAGGTGTAAAGATTATGTGTAACGAGGTAGGTAGAAAAGATATGTGTGACGAGAGGAAGAAAGAGTATGTGTGATGAGAGGAGTAAAAAGGTTATGTGGGACAGGAGAGATGAAAAAAGTATGTGTGGCCAGAGGTGTGGAAACTATGTGTTATGAGAGAGGTTGAATGATAATGCTTAACGAAAGAGGTAAAAAGAGTAGGTATTATGAGAGTGGTAGAATAAGTATGTTTGTCGAAAGTCACAAGGAATAGTAGTACCTCAAAGGACATTGCTGACCATACCGTAGAAGTACTATTTTGGGAAGGATGTGTGACGAGAGATATGGAAAGAGTATATGCGACGAGAGGTGGAAAGGTTATGTGGGAGGAGAGAAGTGGAAAGAGTATGTGTGTCGAGAGATTTCGAAACAGTATGTGTCGCGTGAGAGGTGAAAAGAGTATGCGTGACAAGAGAGGTGAAAAGAGTATGTGTCACGAGAGAAGTGAAAAGAGTAAGTGTGACGAGAGAGGTTATGTGAGACGAGACAGGGAGAAAGAGTATGTGTGTCAGGAGAGGTGGAAAGAGTATGTATGATGAGAGAACTCAGAGTAAGTTGAACGCCGACTCACACTTGGTTGCGCACCATGAGAAAGGTAGGCCCGAAAAACAGACATATGTCCAAAGAATAGAAGCCAGGCACGCGGCGATGAGGGTAGCCGAGAAGAACTAAACGACCTCATCTACCGACATAAACTCCTCGACTGAGATAGACAAGTTATTCATTCCGTCCTCGACAGTAAACCATCGTGCTTGATCCAAGCGCAAATGAGTGCCCGACTGAGTGACAGTGGTAGCGCAACAAAAGAGATTTAATTCGGTGTTGTTATTTTCCTCCAATGCAAAGTAAGATTGTGCACCAGGAGAACACAGTGACAAATCAAAGCAGGAAAATGAAGCAGTGTTAGTACAGAGATGTGCGAACGAACCCACAATAAAGATACTCAACAACAGTTCTTCGACCGTGTCCACAAGGAGTGGCCTCTAGGATTAACTATACTTCTCCTCAAAGGGGTGGCTACTGTTTAAGTCCCCGAGAAAGGGGCTTAAGTAGTGGAAGGTTTATAGAAATAAAAGATTACTTCCTACCTAGGAGCAGCTGGACTGCTACCGGATGAATGGAGGCATTAATAGCAAAATAAAGGACGCAAATGTCACATCCAGAGTGCAATGCACATCCGCCGGCCGGTCCAACATCTGGAGGGAGGTTTGAGAAACTCCTATATTTTAGGAGGGTTGGCATCGGGAGTGAAATCCAATATGCTCTCCTGAAGGCAAAGCGCCAGTTGGGATCAAAGGAGACGAGCCTCATCCATTCTTCTCAATTATCTCGGAGTCCGATGCATTTCCATTGAAGGAAAATCCCCTCTAGATCTACTGAGAGGGAGCGGCTGAAACGTTCTTTAAGACTCTCACAGGAATGGTCCTAGACCGGTTGGTGATAGAGCTCTGAGAGCTATTGTATACCAAATACAACGTTGTCACTGCCACTTTCGAGGAGATAGAAGAAGAAGTCGGGTCTCTTGTGAGAACCTTTGTATCCTCCTACCTCGGTTTCTTCGGCTGGCGGGGCTGGTTTTCGCTTGTCGTTTCTTCGTATTTTGGAGAGGGTTAACCGCCTGTAACACTCCGGCCAGCTTTAAGCAGTGGCAAGAGTGCCGAAGCTTCCTTATTTCTACCGTCCTTTTGGAAGTTCGTCTTAGAATTGACCAGGGGCAGGGAGGGGGGGGGGTCACCTCTATTTTTACTTTTCTGTGCTTTACCTCCTCTAAATCTAGCAAACTCTTTGGAGGAGCCTGGTCTCTTCTTATTCATCGAATCGTTCACACGAGAGGTGGGGTGGGGAGTTCGGCCGGAGAAGCAATTGCGTACGCATTCTGCACATGATTGAAGTGGTTTTGAGGCGGCCATTCGAAAGGATAGAGGAGACTGCCTCCACTCTGGAAAGGCAGCTGCCCGGGGACACCTCAGTAGATAGGGGTGATGGTGAAGCTCCTTTAACCGTCTTTTTAGGAGATGGGGGAAACCTCATCACAATCGGGAGAGTTTGAGACAAAATCACATGGGCGGGGGAAGGCACATCTTCTCTTGGATGTAAGTTGCTTGGAAGCAGCTCAGAAGGTGGTTAAATAGAAACCAATTTAACTGGTTAAGGGTGCTGGGAAAAATGAAAATTTCCAAAGCTATTGACAAATAAGAAGCAAAATTGGGTGAACAGCTATATCTCGCGTACAAATGCACCCGCCTATCCCATTTCGGACTTTTGGACTTTTCAGGCACTCCAACTCTGGTTTGCGCTAAAGGGTGGGGATCGCTACCTGTTGGCAACGCAAACCAATCGGAAGTTGCCCTGCGGTCGGTCACCCCTCTAAGGACGCTGCTCCAAATTGCAGGTGCATCAGAGAGTAGATCCCTTACTAAGTCGTATTAGTCATCGGCAAGAGGACCAGGGATTGAAGATGTCATTCGACAGACCCTGAGGCCGCATTGGAGATTTTTAGTTGGCTTGGCACTCAACAAGGCACTAGAGCCCACCAGACATAAGCAGTACAGGTTATGCACCCAAGAACCGTCGATGAGAGTGTGGTCAGCCGATTACGCGTGGTGAAGTGGTTATTGGGTTGTAAACTGCTCATCCTAATAATTGCACCCCAACGCCAGGTCCTTTGAAGCCTGTTCTCTCGCGACCAATGCCAAGGCCCTTTGAAACCTGGTCTCTTGCGACCAACGCCAAGGTCCTTTGAAGCCTGGTCTTTTGCGACCAACGCCAAGGTTCTTCGAAGTCTGGCCTCTTCCAACCTGAGGGCGTTAAAGGGCTTTGTTTATAGAGGTTCCAAAGCCTCTCCTCTGACACGGAATGAGTTGGTAATTTTAAAAGAGATACAGATGATGGAACCGAGAGATAGCACCAATTTCTGAAGGTAGTGTCGGTAGTAGGGGCAGTTGCCACTACCTTGAAACAATTTTTCCGGGTGTTGTATCCAGGAAGGCACAAGGCCCTCTAAATTTCAAATGTGGCTATGGTTTCCCATACCCTATCTGAGACTCCCCCTCTCGAAATCAGAATTGAACAGACAGTTGGAAATTTTAAAGAGGTGTAGAAAAGGATCCAAAAGAGAAGTAATTAGTTTCTCAAGGCAGTGAATGTAGTGGTAACAGTCACCTCCACCGTCTCCGCTATCTTTACGAGTGACAGGGTCTGGGGGGGTACAGAGTCCTGTTAACTATGTACATTACGGTTGTTTATGCTACAGATACCATCCCCTTGCGCACTAGGGCAGATGGAGGAAGGGGGGTGCCGCTCCCTTACGTGCCTAAAATATAGAATAATTCTAAAATTTCTAATGAAAAAAAATCAAATTATGGTTTTGAAAGAAACCCATCTAATAATTTTAGGCAGAAGCATACTGTGTAATAGCCCCACTCAACTCCCTAAAACCCCACACCATTATCATGCTAAAAATTCCGCACTATAAATATCGCTTGTTTCGGATACAGGCCAGTCGAAGGTCACCGATCCCTCTTCCCGCTCTCAAGTGATAAACAAAACGAGAGTAAAGGGGCGGGTATTTATTCATTGGCGGAATTAGGTCAGCTTTAAAGAGGGGTCAGATGTCAGGAAAACCCACCCCCTTAAAATTAAACTCACATTTAGGATGGGGGGGCCTTGCAAAAAAAAGGGCCCAAAATCGAAGTATGGTACCTAGGAATGATTCCAAATTTTCTCTAAATATTCAATGAGGTTTCTATTCCCATTAATTCTTTCAATCCGGATCTTAACAATGATTTGAGGTTGTAGAGCACTAATCTCAATGAGGAGTTCAAGGCAATTAAACCGGGTACCTGTAAAGGGCTACTAGCATACCCTTGACAAGGGAGTCTCTCTTTGCCCTTACCGGTCATCTTGGGGATAATTATATTAATTCTTTGAAGAAACTTTGAATACTTAAATGGGAAGTCCTTCCTCTACACTCCTTGAAAGGGATTGCGAAGCTGAGGATCAGACACTAACAGATCTCGTTTCCTTCATTTGGAAAGGACGAGCTTGCTTGTAACCTCCCATAGAAGCTCGTCAGACGGCTCCTCTACCTCGTGAGGCCGTTAAAAAGAAAGTCTATGAGAGTAAACCCTGACATACAATACAAAGTGGGGTCAGAAAGGGGGCAGCTTGCCAACGACGCCTTTCTGCCGGCAGCCTCATGTAGCCAAACCTATCGCCCTATTTTCCTCTGGATCACATCAGCGAGGCAGAGGGAGGATCCTGACGATTAAGCGACCCGGGATGCCAACAACGTCAAAAATGATGTCATGAGACTACATGGCGACAAACTGACATAACGACATAACCAGATGGCCATATGATCAACTCTATTAGCTCTACTTTCGACATCTGCTTCGTAAATGGAACCAAAATCGATACTATCCATCCTCGGCTGATTGGGGTCGGATGGACGCTGTTTCAATAAATATCCCTTAAAATCTTGTATCTCATTAATTTGCTCTCATTTTCCTAATGGTAAAGTAGAGTAATTAAATTTTTTTGAGAATTTAAGCTATCAAAACGAAAACGTCTATATGTAATTGTATCAATATTATCTGCATCCCCTCTAAAACTATGTTTAAGTACAGCGAAATCCAAATTAATACTATGATCATCGCTAATTTTAAATTAAAATTAAATTTGCTCATAATCAAATCTCACCGAGGTATAAAATGGTATAGAGAACATAGCTCGAGTTGATTCTTTGCTTTCTTATTAAGCATACATGCATCTAATTCTGTTTCTACACTAACAAAACTAAATGAATAATAAATAAATGCTAATTAACAAACTTAAGATTCCAAAATGACCTTAATGTAGGCCGTATACTTATGCCTGAGCTAAAAACAAAAATTCTCACCAATTAAATCGATAATGACAATGGGGTCCATATGAGTCTCTCCATGATTCCTTTTTCGGTAGACCTCTTGCTCATTTAGGAGGAAGGCAGCCACGTATGGAGTAAAAATAGCGGTATAGATCACTAGCAACAGAATGATCCAATCCCAGACGGCTTTGAAAGGCGAGTAGTGCAGAATGGTCCATCGATGAATTCTAGGCGACTGCAATTTATACTCCGGCAGAACATCTGCTCCCAGTGAAAGAACCTAGAACGTAAGATGAACAATAATTAACAATATAACGAAGATAATGAACATGGTTTGTTATTTAAACCCACTGTCGTTTAATTTGATTTAAAGGTAATCATTCCATTTGTGTAATCGTAAACTCCCAATAGCGATAATTTGTTTTTATTTATCGATACCTATTTAAACGCTTCAATTAATCTTAAAATTAGTTGTCTATAAAACTTTCTGGCCTAACAAATTGAGAAGTTAGTTGAATAATTTCGTCGTACCTTTCCAATAGCTATTAATTAATGCTTTCACTCTTGAGGAGTAGATAATCCCTTGATGAAATTAGTTTTCTACTTTTTAAATAGGCTAATTAAAAAGCTGTGTAATTTTTTAACTCTTAATAACTATTTACTAATTTGTTTTCCTCTCGAGAACTAATTGGACACCGTGCAATTTTAAATTTTAGTTTTCTAGTTTCTGAGCAGGCTAATTGAGAAGATATTTGTGTAATTTAGCCGTTACGTTTCAATAGCTATTGGTTCAATATTTTCACTACTTGAGAAATAAAGACAATTCCGAAAATTTAGACATTGGTTTTTGACTTTTTGGTTGGACTAATTGAGGAGCTATTTGCGTAATTTCATCGTAAAATCTCAATGTGCTATTTATTTATTTTAACTTTTTAAAAATAATTCCCCATTTCAAGCAATGTAGAAATAGTGGAATATAGTACTAAACTACTAATATCTACTATTTTTATTTTATTCAACGCTAATTACATACTTCAAGTAATTTTATAATTTTATAACTTTCTGGCTAGGATAATTGAAAAACTATTTTTGTAATTTAGTTGTGAGTAACTATTACCTATTAACTAGTTGTTTGTTGGTTTGTTTTTGCTTCTAGAGAACTAATTAGTCAGTTCCAATAACTTAGGAATTGAATTTATACTTTTTCTAATTTAGTTGTAAAATAACAGTACCTAATATTTTAATTTTTTCCAGGGTTAATTGCAAATTTACAATAATTTTCCAATTAATTTTCTGCATTTGGGCTAAAGAAAATTGTAGGTCCGATAATATTTGTACATAATGGAAATGAAACGAAAAATATGAATATTAAATAGCATTTCAACGTTTAGTTGATAATAAAGAATAATATTAATCGTTTTACTTGTTATTTACGAATTAAAAATTAATATTTACAGATAGAATATAGTTTAGTCTTCATAGGAGGTCAAGTGCTATGTCATTCAATCAAAAGCAAGGCCATAAGGGTTGCAATATTTAACCAAATTAGTGCCAGAAATTGGACTATTCAGCTAGAGATTATGGTATTCCCTCCAAATATTTCCATTCAGAAAAAATTGCAGAGGATAAAATAATAGCGAAAAATACTGCAGGAGGTCATATTCCAAAAGGAGAGTTCAGTTGTTCAAATTAACTAGATTTGGGTTATGTAGACCAGGGGTTCACAACCTGTTTGAGCGTATGGTGCAATTAGGAACCTTATTTTTGCCCGTAGCCCCCACAAGCATTTTTTTCAGTAGGCAATATGCAGATTAACTCTATTTTACATGACAAGTTCTTGCAAGATATTTGTTTGCAGATAGATTCAAATTCTATGATAAGATATCTTAAAGAAAGTAAAATATATATACAGGCTACGGATGGTATTCGTTCTCATGATAACTGTCATGAAAAAATAAAAGTGTATTTATTATTTGATACATATTCATCAAATATGGGCTAGTTTGTCTCCATGACACATTCTTTCGATCTCATTCGATAAACCCCCCCTGTGGTATTGATGAAAGCCTCCAGGTGACCTCGGAATCAGTCACAGGCTTTCGTCACTCTCACGTTTCAGGCCCATGAAGGCCTTGCTAATCATGGCCTTAAGCTCTTATTTGGTATTGCAGCTGTATTTGTTATCCCGTCGTTCCACTGAGCTCCCGAAAGAGAAATAAAGGTAGGTAGCAGTCAGGCGAGTTGGGAGACAAATGTCAGCTGCTGTGGGATCGAAGAAATTCTCCGACATCTAAGCCTGATTTTCCGCCTGATGTGGTAGGATGTAGAGTCTTGCTGCAACATATAAGGCCTCCCTGTAGCTACCGGTTGATCTAGGGATTCACCACCTCGAACAGAACAAGTATGTAACCGTCAGTGTTCAGCCTGAGGTCCTCAGGGAAGAAGCGGGGCGGAATGACGTCACCTTCACTGCTCATGACACCAAGACCATGATTGTTGCGGGAAATTTCGTCTGCATGACTCTGGCCACCTTATTGGATGTGAAAGTGAGCCATCTGTCGTTCTAGGAGTTGATCTTCTGGTCTAGACAGAAATCCTTTTCGTCGAAGAACCACAACATGTCTGTCTCCAACGGGTATTTTAACTTGTTGATCAGCTTTTAGGAGTGCTTTAGTGGCCTTCCCTGCATTGTCTTGGACGGAAATTGTCCCTTCGTCATCTTGTATGAAAAGTAGCAAATTTCCTTATGTACCACCAGCCTTATGACCTTTTAATCCACACTCTTCTCAATTGCAATGGCATGCATCAAATTTCTGGGATGATTATTAATGATCTCTTGGACTTAATGACGAATTCTGACGTTCTGATGTCGACAGATTGTCAACCATGGGGTTTTCTCTCTGCTGTCACCTGGTAGTCGACTCCTGAATCTTATAGTTCCTTTCTGACCATTTCTCCAATCTTTCTGCTGACGTTAAGGAAGTCTGAAATCTCCTTTTTTGTACTTCCGTCGAGGATTCCAAGGTAAATTCCATGCCTCTTCCACAAATTGAGGAAGTTCATAATTTCCCAGTGACTTACTTTGAAAAAAGTAAAGCAAAATTAGTTATTTTATTGCAAGAAGAAAAGAATGAAAACAAACGTAAAAAAAAGCAGAAAATTAGCAGTTGAAAATTGCGAACGAATACCATCCCACCCTGTATTAATATTTTTTAAAAAGGTAATTTAACTAAATAAATTTAAATTATATATCGTCATAACCATAATTTAGGCTTCAATAGGTTTAGTCCTGTCACCCCCTTCATGGGGTCCCTGGCCTATCTAAATCTTAAAATTTTCCTGTAGCCCCCTTCAAATGTGACATGGTTCCCGGTTGTTTAACAATGATTTAGAACATTCCGCAGCGAATACTACCGGGATAGAACCTAAATTTTTCTGTAGTCTAACAATTCAGTCTCCACTACAACCCATGTGTAGCTTCGACAATACTAAAATGCTCTTATACCGAGCACTACAACGCTCTTACATTCACAACACTATCATGCTCTTACATTACACGAAAAGAAACCATCATTTTTCCCGTACATTTGTGACCGAAATAATTTTAGCTTAACTCATTTATGTTGCATGCCAGACATAGTGATTCACTACACCCATCCACCGGCTTGAAAATCTTTGAATTCCCACCACCCGTTTTTTAAGAAAGCGCAGAAGTGAAAAAGTGTCTGAAAGATACATATCCAGAGATGAAAATGGAGAGAATACTTGGCGTTTTAGTGAATGGAGGGTCACGAAACCATCCTTAATCTCCTTTTCTACAACGAGGGTCCTTTGTGACGTTGTAGCAGATGTGTATGGACACTCTGCATGAATGAAGGGGGTACATATTATCATTACATCATTCTACCATAGAAGAAAATAAATGTAGAGAGACAATGAGTGTGGAGAAATGGCTACATTAAGCATCCTGGAGGAGTATGGGTACATTAAAGCCCCCCTCCCTTATGAGGAGAAGCGTGGGAAAGGTAGCTGGCGAAAATGCTTACCATGTGTGATCTCCCCGCCGCTGTGGGCAGTTGGAGCTAACATCTGTTTTAAGGCGACCACCTAAGGTCCTTAAACGACGCTCTAACGATCGAATTACCTACGAGACCCATAAACCCGTGGTTATGGAAAAAAAGCGGTGCGAGTCCGAAGGCACGCCAAGTAGCGGTGCGGTTGCGAGCCTCTAATTTGCGAGCTGACTTGGGCACCCCAGTGCCACCTCAGGAATTCTCGCTCTCCCCAGATGCTAACTCACCATTCGCCCCCCCCTTCTTTTGCCTATGTGGCCTGGTCACTTGCCCCTTTAGATGGGGCGGCAATCCGCCTATAAATAAGCCCCGCAAAGAAAGAGAAGGAGATTATCAAAGTCGATACGCCAGAGGAGGATTAGTTCGTGAAGATCGATCCATCGGCTAGACAAGAAGATTATCAGAAGTCGATACGCCAGAGGAGGATTAGTTCGTGAAGATCGATCCATCGGCCAGACAAGAAGATTATCAGAAGTCGATACGCCAGAGGACTATTAGTTCGTGAAGATCGATCCATCGGTCAGACAAGAAGATTATTAGAAGTCGATACGCCAGAGGAGGATTAGTTCGTGAAGATCGATCCATCGGCCAGACAAGAAGATTATCAGAAGTCGATACGCCAGAGGAGGATTAGTTCGTGAAGATCGATCCATCGGCCAGACAAGGAGATTATCAGAAGTCGATACGCCAGAGGAGGATTAGTTCGTGAAGATCGATCCATCGGCCAGACAAGAAGATTATCAGAAGTCGATACGCCAGAGGAGGATTAGTTCGTGAAGATCGATCCATCGGCCAGACAAGGAGATTATCAGAAGTCGATACGCCAGAGGAGGATTAGTTCGTGAAGATCGATCCATCGGCCAGACAAGAAGATTATCAGAAGTCGATACGCCAGAGGACTATTAGTTCGTGAAGATCGATCCATCGGTCAGACAAGAAGATTATTAGAAGTCGATACGCCAGAGGAGGATTAGTTCGTGAAGATCGATCCATCGGCCAGACAAGAAGATTATCAGAAGTCGATTCGCCAGAAGAAAGACTAGTTCGCGAAGATCAATCCTTCAACCATACTAGACTATTTCCGTGAGAAACGATAGGATCAGATTGAGAAAATCGATCCCCCCTTTCAGGGCCGTATTAACCTAAATAGTCAAGTTTTATATCGGTGCCATACCGAAGAAGCCTTTTCAGTCTGCAAAGAAGTCCTACAGAAGAAAAGCAAAGCCGCTAACACTCGAGCGACTCTCACATCTCAAGCTCCGTAAGAGTGAGAGGAGAAGAACCCAGCCCCAACGAGCTCCCGTTCTTTAATTACGTTGAAGAATCAGCCCCCGTCACAGGCGACAAGCAATCCCTCCACGAAAATTCAACTAGCGGCCACAACACTGCAAAGTGAGAGATAAGTCTTCCAGCGACATCCGGCAATCCCTAATACCTACCTGTAAGTTAAAAATAACATTTATATTTCTATTGCGATAGTAGAAGTTTAGTACGTCCTAAGTTTTAAAGGAGAGTAGAAACTCTTGTTCTTGAACCTAGGTCATATGTGTTTGTAGACGAGAGTACGTTAATTTAATGTTTAACGCTAATCAAATAGAGTCACGATAAAAAAAATACTAATCGGCAATTGGTATGTTTACGGGAAGCCTATTTGTTTATTTTTTGTCATTGAAAGATCTTTGATGCCAAAGATAGAAATGTGTTAACTGTTGGATTGTAATATTTAAGTGTTTAATTTAAAATACATGTTTATTTTGGTAGATTCTGGTGTTTCCTCTTATCCTTATGTGTTTAAAAATAGCTCTTCCTTAAGAACTAAACCACTAAATTAGCACTCTTAGAACAAAGCCTTCTTCATCATAGAAGTAACTCACGCCCCTTAAAGCATACCGATACTAAAAGGGTGTCAAAGAGTATAGTGATCAAAACCAAGGGTCATTCTACGACAATGAGTGTTTAAGCCCTTCTGGTAAAGGATAGTGAGAGAGATACAAACGCTTTAGTACTAGGATGGGGAAAATTAATGGTAGAAGCTCTTTTAAAATGACAGTATCACAACCTCACTTCTAAAGAGGTACTAAACAAGTGTGTCAGAAGCCATTTTCTCAAAGGAATAAAGGCTCAACTGCTCTTTGGTGAGAGAGCTTTTGTGCCTTGCTGGTTGCCAGATCAGCTAAAGATCTCGGATGATGTCGTTGGCACTTAGCTTTACTATTTGCCTTAAGTCTGGCCGTTTTTAGTTGATTAGTAGGGCTTAGTAGGAAGACAGTTACACCTCAAGCACCCCTGTCGAAAAATCAGAGAACCAGTTCACTGGGGCTCTCGTGCTGCTCAGTTGGGAGCTGCGGCAAGATTGGGGACGTCCGGCCGAAGGGAGACCTTAGGGTTGGTGTGCTTGGTCAAAGGGTTTCTGTTCGCCGAACGAGCGAAAACCTCCTGGAAATAGGTGGATGTGATTAGTGCGAGAGAAAATCACAACCAAAAAACCCTCTTCCAATGCGTATGGTCCAAGAGTTTTATAAGATGGCGAAGAAGAATGGTACTCCGTTTCACAAGCTAACCTGCAAAATATGCAAAGTTTACAGATGAAGTGAAGACTTTGGGTGCAGGAGTTGCAAGGAGCTCACAGATGCAGTTAGTGTCTGTGACTTCTGCGAACTCGAGAAGCGCCTGGGCGAGAGCATCGCTCAACTGAGAGAGGAGAACTCCTTCCTCAAAAGGGAGGTTCAACTCTTAAAAACAAAGAGGTGCAGATGCTCAGGCGAGAAGGCTTCCGACGTCCAACAGCAGATTTCTTCTGCTGCAGGACTGCCTCAACGAGCCAAAAAGAAGAAAAGAAAGAAGAAAGAAGAGAAAGTAGAAATAGAGGAAGAGAAAGTAGAAATAGAAGAAGAGAAAGTAGAAAGAGAAGAAAAGAAAGTGGAAACAGAGGACGAGAAAGTAGAAGCAGAATAAGAAGAAGAAGAAGAAGAAGAAGAAGAAGAAGAAGAAGAAGAAGAAGAAGAAGAAGAAGAAAAATGTAGAGATAAAAGAGGAAAGTGGCAAATCGCTTCCAAAAGGGAAGACTAAGTCGTCTGCTGACATATGTGCAAGGGTCACCCTTATTGGTGATTCTCAAGCACGGGGTCTGCAGCCCCTTCTAGCATCCCACCTTCACGCTAGTGTCAAAGTAAGCTGCCTGCCAGGATGGGGTAACCACCACATCAGAGTAGAGGCTGAGAAATCACAGATTTCTGAGAGCTCAGTCGTTGCTCTGATGGTCAGTGGAAACGACCTCTACCTGAGAGGAGGTAGGGTAGGCCCTACAGATCAAATCCTCCACACGGTCATGGGCGCCGTGGACGACTGTGGGCTGAAAATCCGCAAGCGTGTTGTAGTCGCGATGCTTCCGAGGAGAGGTCCAACACGGACCACTCACTCAATGAACGTCTCTTTAAACCTGCGCCTGACAGATTCGTCTACGGCAGAGGGGGTCTTTTTTGTGGACCCGTACCACACCTTTTATAAAAGAAATGATCTCTACCAAAGGGATGGGGTACATCTTTCCTTTAAAGGAAAGGCCTTTCTGTCGAACATGATCCAGGATGTCGTAGAGAGGACCCAATAGGAGTATCCGTCCCAGAGTGAGGGCGGACGTACGCCAGTACGCCCGTGTCACTCCTGGAACGACCTTCTCAGAGGTCGCAAAGAGGGGTACCTCCTCGCAGACAAACAAGCCGGGAAACGGAAGAGCGTAGGGAGTCCTACAGCCGGGGACTCCCTGAAAGTTCTTTTGTTTAATGCGAAGTCGATCAGAAACAAGTTTCTTGAACTTCGTGGCCTCATAGCGACGGAAGAACCTGAAATGGTAGCCATAACAGAGTCGTGGGTAAAAACCTCAAGCAAAGATTTTGAAGGTGAATTTATGATTCCCGATTACCAGCTCTTCCTGAAAGATAGGCCATACAAAGAGGGTGGCGGTGTGATGTTGTATGTCAAGGATACTCTCAACTCGATGGAATGTAACATCGTATACGACCATGAACTACTAGGTGTTAACCTAGAGATAGTTCCTGTCAGATACAGGACCCTGGTGCTTTACAGACCCTCTGCCAAACTCTTAGAACAGGACAGGAGTCTGTACTAGCTGTTGGGCGAACTTGTAAAAGACAGAGTGTGTATCACCATGGGTGACTTCAATACCCACGTTGACTGGGAAACGAGAGAACCCTGTGGAGAGAACGCACTACTCCTGGAGTTTGCGAACAACGAGTTCCTGACTCAATGGGCGAGAGAGCCAATGAGAGGAGAAAATATCCTCGACTTGGTTTTCACCTCTGAGGATGACATCGTTGAACACCTCTCTGTTGGGGAAGAGCTCGGTGGCAGTGACCACCGACTAATAAGATTTGTAGTCAAAGTCCCCAAGGCAGGGCCTGCAACTAGTAAATCGAGGAAACTTGACTTGAGAAGAGCAGACTTTGCAGGTTTTCGTTCTGGACTGACTGACGCGAGGCTAGAAGTGTGCGATGCTGTTGAAGACTCGTGGAACAGTTTAAAATCCACATTCATGAGTCTTCAATCGCGTTTCATCCCTCTGAAATGTCCCCGTCGGTCTTCTGTTGAACCAAAGTTGCTTAATCAAAAAATCAGCCAACTGCTTAGGGAGAAGAGAACTGTGTACCGGCAATAGAAGATCTCGGGTGACTATTAAGAATACCGGAGGCTAACTAGGAGAGCGAAGTCAAGCATAAGGGCGGCTAAGTGGTCTGAGGAACTCCGAGTGGCGAGCCTTTGTAAAGAGAATCCAAAGGAGTTCTTTGGATATGTAAACAGCCGTAAACCAATCCGTCGAACTATTAGCCCTTTGGGAATAAGGAGGGGACATTAATGCATTCAGCTGCAGAAAATGCTACCTCCTCAACGACTACTTCTCTTCAGTGTTTACTGAAGAGTGTGGTCCCATCCCCCAGTCAACGAGTTCCTACTCGGGGGAAAAGCTGGAGGATATGGACTTCTCCGAAGGAGAAATAGAAAAGAAGATCACTGACTTAATGACGAATAAGTCACCTGGCCCAGATGAGTTTCTACCTAAACTGTTGAAGGAAGTGCGCGACCAAGTGTCACGACACCTGAGCGCAATCTTATATATGTCAATCCGGACCGAATGTGTTCCTAGGGACTGGCGTGAAGCGGAGGTGACTCCTATCTTCAAGAAAGGAAACCGTAACCAACCGTCGAACTACCGACCTATCAGTCTGACTTCGATAGTCGGTAAACTCATGGAAAGCATCATGGTGGACAAAATGACTTTGTATTTAGAGTCAAAGCTGCTACTGAAGAGTTCCCAGCACGACTTTCGAAGGCAACGGTCATGACTGACGAACCTTGTGGAATACTTCCACTTCGTCTTCAGTGAGCACGATCAGGACAAGGCAGTGGATGTGGTCTACTTAGACTTTGAGAAAGCCTTTGATAAGGTACCACACCGCCACCTTCCCCGGAAAGTGCGAGCGCTGGGCATAGACGAAAAAGTAGCTGGCTGAATAGAGAACTGGCTAAGTGGCAGATGGCAACGAGTGGTGGTGAATGGACAGGCTTCTGAGTGGGTGCCCGTTACTAGCGGGGTGTCTCAAGGTTCTGTCCTGGGACCACTACTATTCATCATCTACGTCAACGACATGGACGGTGAGGTGACATGGTTGCCAAGATTTTCAAATTTACCGACGATACCAAGCTTGGTATGAACGTTGCAAAGGATGGAAATACTGCACGCCTGCAGAAAGATCTTCGGAAGATTGGGGAGTGGTCAGATACGTGGCAAATGCCTTTTAACGTGAACAAATGCAAAGTGATGCATATCGGCCACCGAAATCCTCAATCACCCTATATCCTTAAGGACAGTGCTATTGAATCCACCGACACTGAGAAGGACTTGGGTGTAACAATCACTAGTGATCTTAAATTCTTGAAACAGTGCATTGAGTCGGAGAAAAAAGCTCAAAGGTTGCTAGGCTACATAAAGCGCCAGTTTGGATATCGGAACAAGGAGATTGTACTGTGTCTGTACAACTCACTTGTCCGACCGCACCTGGAGTATGCCATACAATTTTGGAATCTTTCATTTAGAAAGGATATCGCGAGATTGGAACGCGTGCAAGCCAGGGCAACCAAACTGATTCCCTCTATCAGACATAAAAGTTATGGAGATAGATTAAGGGAATTAGATATGTTCTCACTGGAGACGGGGAGACTACGTGGTCAGCTTATCGAAGTGTTTAAAATACTTCGAGGCTTCGACAGACTGGACTACGTGGATATTTTCCAGCTGAGCGAGGGGAGAACAAGAAATCACGGCTTTAAACTTGAACTGAAGCGATACCACCGTGATCTGTGTGAGAAATTCTTCACATACAGTATCTGTGATAGTTGGAACGTCCTTCCGACGGAAGTTGTCAACAGTGAATCTGTTGACCAGTTCAAGTCAAGACTAGATAAAGTCTTGCGAAATCACCGTTAAGATCCTCGCGAGTGATCTTCGAGGTTGCCAACGGATACCTTCGAGGATTGCGCCAAAAGTACCCTCCTTTTTGGACCATAAGGTCTTCTAGGGTACTTATTTTCCTTGTAGCTCCTTGAATGGTACTAGCAGCCTTTTCGAGAGCCGGTGATACAGCTCTAAATATCAATCGATACACTTCTCATTATATACATTAACACGTACGCACTCGCATGCCCATAACCATACCCTTATCCATACGCACACCCATACTCTTAACCATACCTTTATCCAAACCCATTCGCATACCCATACTCTTAACCATACCCTTATCCAGACCCATTCGCTTACCCATACACATACTTATCTGCCTCTGCGTATTTCGAATATATTACTAATAATAACAACTATTAAACGATTAATAATATTAAATAAATAATATTACACCGTTAAAAATACTTTTTAATACTGGTCCTCATGTTAATACGGGGGTCTTTGAGGCTGAGATCCTTTACAGAACGGCCATTAAGGATGGAAGAGCAGAGGAGGAGGAATAAAAGATAAAGTTCAAGGGTAAGGAAATGCCCGAAGAAAAGGAAAGTTTATAGAATAGAGTAACTTTAAGACGCGCAACTGACACTACAATAATGTTATTCTTACTTCTTACCAGAGAGATGCATTTCACACTCAACTCTTACACTGAGAGAGGAAATGTGAATGGAAGGGGTTGTGTTCAAACGCCCACCAGAGAACTATTGACCGCAACGATTATTATTACCATTATTATTATCATATTATTAACATTATCATCATTATGATTATTATTAATAATAATAGTATTATTATGATCATATCATTATTATTATTAATAATAATATTATTGTTAATTATTATTATTAATTATTATTATCATCATTATTATTATTAGCACCATAATTATTATTATATTTTGTAACTTCCCGTTTTTGTATTAGAATCTTTGTTTTAAATGGAAATGAAGAGAAGTCTTTAATTTTGCGGTTTATGTTTAATCTAAGCTTCCGGGGCCGCGTCGGTTTACAGCTGCCCCAGGTTAAACTGCACTGAAGCCGTCATATCGGGTATTAGGGCATCGAGGTGACGCCGTGTCCACCATATATTTTCACTTCTTATAACTCTTCACGTCATTAAACTCTTCATTCGAATTTATAATTGAGATGCCACTGTTAGTTTTCACTTTTCAGCAATAATATCTCTAGTGTGTCAAACCTATTTTGAAAGAACTGCTTAATAACCACATATAAATGGTACCATAATGACACACTATAAAAAAAGGATGGGAAAAAGTCAAATTAGGAAGGCTTCACTAAATGGATCTCTTTTCATATTTTGAGCTTATGGACTCATTAATGGTTTCCACTCTGCATTTTCCAGCCAAATCTGTTGGATAAAGTTAGGGTTAAAAAAAGGAAACCTAACAAGGGTATTTTTCGTGGTAGCAAATAATGAAGTTTCTGCCCCAAGTAAAAAAAGCCGCTTCCCAACATACCACAGTTAAGCCACATCTGGTGTGGTAAGTGGCAGGAAGGTTTTCCGATTCAGGTCTACTTCACATCGGTTACCATACGCTATTGTGGATCTTGAAGCACATTTTAAGCTGTAAGGGAACAGTCACAAATAAATGCCCCGCCCACCAAGATCGGTAGTAATAAAAAATCCTAACCAAATTATGATTATTTATCATTATGGAAAACACCGGCTGATTTTAATTAATTTATTATTTATATAAAAAAGGCCCACAAAAGTTATGCAGAAAAGTTAATCCAGAAAGCGGTAATGTTAAGGGAGATGAAAACTTATGCATGGTAAACAGCACGAGTTACTAATTGGGGGATAGGTCCATGGGAACAGTCGCGGCGCAATGGTACGCAACTTTAAGTTCCCTTCGACCGTCTCCCATCTTCTTTGCCAAGCAGTCCGAAGAGCTGCCCGTATTCCTGCCATGTAGTCGGTGTGAGGTAGAGCGAAACGGTGGTCAGGTCGCAGAGTCCTCGCGGACTCTTTGGCGTTCTCATTCCCCACAATTCCTACATGTCCAGGAACCCAGCAGAAAATAATCTCGACATCTGCCCGGCTCACCAAAACCGTGGCGTCACGGATATCGCGAACCAGGGTGTGATAGAACGAGTTAATTTCAACTCCTATCCCATATTATTAAAAACCACGATGCTGCCCACGTGCATCTTCGATTCGAGGCTTGGAATCTTATCTCAGCTACCGGATGCCAATGTTTAAACAAGGAGGTTATCGTCCCCCCCGTTCACCCCCATACGCCGACCTCGCCAGATCGAGTTAGGCTTATGAACAGATAAGGCATTTTTCTCCGGCCCGGCTGTGCGTTCCCTCCAAGCTTTCACTCCATTTTCCCCCCACGCCAAGGAGATGTCCTGGCTATTTATATGGAAACTTTACCACTAAGATCAGATTGGAGATCCAGATTTTCGTCGCGAAACATCACCACGACCCTCTCTCCCTTTGTGCGCCAAGGGACCTCGACCTCGAGATTCACCATCACTTGTCCAGAAGGAGGACAATATTCCTTGAGTGCCAAAGGTTCGAGCCTTTCCGACGCCAAGTCCCAAGGCTTCCCCCCCCCCTGTTGTTCAAGGAGAACAGCATTAGAACAGCCATTGTTCGTTTTGAGCCCTTCGCCAAGAAACGGTTCTCATCCCCCCTGTTGTTCAAGGAGAACAGCATTAGAACAGCCATTGTTCGTTTTGAGCCCTTCGCCAAGAAACGGTTCTCACCCCCCCTGTTGTTCAAGGAGAACAACATTAGAACAGCCATTGTTCTTGAGCCCGTAGACAAGAGACGGTTCTCATCCCCCCCCTTTGTTCAGAAGAGAACAACCTAGAACAGCCATTGTTCGTTTTGAGCCCTTCGCCAAGAAACGGTTCTCACCCCCCCTGTTGTTCAAGGAGAACAACATTAGAACAGCCATTGTTCTTGAGCCCGTAGACAAGAGACGGTTCTCATTCCCCCCCCTTTGTTCAGAAGAGAACAAAGTAGAACAGCCATTGTTCTTCAAGCCGTTCGTCGAGAAACGGTTCTCCTTCTCAAGACGCCTCGTCAGGATCCTTTTATCCCCCCCCCTTCGGCTGGAACTCGCCAGCGGACCGAATATTCCTTCAAGTACCTTCCACTGCACCCTAATGAAAAGTTACGTAAGCCAAACTTCACCTTTGAGTATTGATCCCTTTTGTCAATTCTATCCTGTGCTTTAAATTGTTTATCGAACCATCCCATCTCTTTAACTCTATATTTGTTTTACCTTTTTTAATCCCTTAAATCCTTGGATTAGCCCGAGTCTCCACGACCCTTTCCATTCTGTTTATGTCAATATTTTCCGTTTTTGTGTATTGTTTATAGTTATTATTAATAAAACTCTATTTTATTAATGATAGCAATATTATTATCCTTGAGCTCAGTTCCACTTCTTAAGCATATCGAAGATATATAATATCGGCCGCCAGACAGTAACGCACTCTAAAGATAATTAAGGAAGTTCCCTCAACGAATAGTGTAATATATGGTATCGTCGGGAGTCATTCTACGACATATATATATATATATATATATACTATTTAAATTTGGTATCAGGTGTGTAAGGTTTAACGCTATATCTTTGCAAACACTGGTCTCAGTCGAGTAAAGCATAATGTTATTCGTTATAATAATAGAATATAGTAGTTCCCTTTTGTTTTAACGATTGCTATCCCCTTTTTTTTTTAAACTTAAGAAGCTGGAGTAGCTCAAGGAACGGTTATAATAATTTGTTTGTGTTTTTGAGATTTTAGTCAGTGGTTATTCAGATCGAGAAACCAAGTACGAATAGGTCAGTGCCCATATTTAGGTAGGCTAATTCTATAGAGGCATAATTCTTGTTGCAAGGAATTTTAGTTGGTTGACTAGTGCGCCCCCAAGTGCAAAGATGACTCAGTTTGAAATCTTTAAAGCGCAAGGAGAGTCCTGTGGACTTTCCGGAAAAGAACTAATTAAGTACATTCAAGAGGAGCAAAGAAAAGAAATACAACGAGAAGAAAGAGAAAGAGAGGAACGGATAAGACAAGCTGAGCTTCAGATTGAATTAGCTCGGATTAAAGCAGAAGTTCAAAGAAAAAAGGTAGAAAAAGAAAGAGGAAGAGAGGAACGGGAAAGAGTAATCCAACGAGAAGAACGAGAAGGAAAAATCCAACGAGAAGAACGAGAAAAAGAAATCCAACGAGAAGAAAGAAGGACGGATTCGCGCCCCTTCCCAGGAAAGCTGACAAAGTTTCCGAGCCCCGTAAAACCCCAAAACTTCTTTCCCCAAAACCAACAACGGGACTCCAAACCTCCCGTTAAGACTTCTCCTCCATCTCTCTTCCCGAAGCGACCAACCATATGCTTCACCTGTGGTGTAGAAAACCACATGAGCTGGAATTGCCCCCAAAATTCTAGGCTTAAAAGCGGACCAGCCCACCAAGTTCACCAGATTAATGCAACCCCGGCTCCCCCGGTGGTGCAGACCCAAGCAGAAACTTCTCCCCCTCCGTCAGGCCACCAGGTAAATTTTGTTTTTGGTAAAAGTTCATCGGGAACTTTGAAATATGAGGAGGGCAGCGTGGACAGCTGTCGAGTATTGACTCTCGTCAGGGACACAGGATGTACGTGCTTCATCGTGTCCGACGAACTCCTCCCAGTGGCCTCTAACCACGAAAAATTTGCGGTGGTACATGACCAACTTGGGCGGGCGAACAGATTCCCCGTCGCTAGATGTTACCTGCAGTGTCAATATTATAATGGCTGGGCTGAAGTCATTGTAGCACCCATAAAATTCTGTTCCGTACTTATAGGACAGAGCCCCCAAGTAAGTTTCGACCCTGTGTTTCAGGCCGCCCTTCCTCAAGGTCGAGCTAAGAAGGAAGCCCAGGAGTCCGTCCCCATCAGAACCCCGATACCGTCCGATTTCTCGGAGACCCCTAACCAGGACTTTAGGACGGCAAAAGAGGAGTGTGAATCACTAAAACCCTTAGGTGATAAGGCCCCAGACAAGGACACGGAGACTGTCCCTGGACCCCAAGAAATAAAGAACCCCCAACGCGCCCATGGAGATACCTTCGTAGAACTGGACGAAGCATCGGCGCTTGAAGAGGATTGCCCCGCGGAGTCCCTTAATGTAATCCAGACAGTGTGCATCCAACCTGATGCAGATTACCCTCCTCCTTCCCTACCAGGCGAGCCTCTAGAACCCTCTGACCTGGATAGTGACGCGCAGCTGACACCACGTCCGAAGAGACAGCTACAAGAACTAATTAAATGGAATCACCATTTACCCGCCCTATTAGCTCTTTTCGAGCGACTGCGTAAAAATGGCCGCAGCATTGGCCCCAGCAAATGCCATTTTGCCCACGAACCCATTAAATATTTGGGTTTCAAAATAGGACAAAGCAAGTTAGGTCCCCACGAGAACAAGATTAAGGCAATCGCCGACATGCCCCTCCCGATTACAAAGAAGCCATCAAGATCGTTCCTAGGATCAGCTTCTCCCTATCAGCGTTTTGTTCCGAATTTCGCTGCCATTTCGACCCCCCTATGCCCCCTTCAGGAAAAGAATTTCCCCGATCGTTTACGTTGGAATGATGTCGCTGTTTCCCATTTTAATCAGCTCAAAAGTAAGTTCATTTCTGCCCCCATTTTAAAGTTGCCCAACCCGGAAAAATCCTTTGGGGTTAAGACCGACGTGATCAACGAGGGCATTGGAGGTGTACTCCTTCAATACGTGGATGACAGAACGAGTCATCCAGTTGCATATGCTAGTCGTCAATTATTACCACGCGGAAAGAGATATGCCACTAGAGAAAAGATAGCTCTATCAATTATCTGGGTCATAGACAAATTCAAGATGTACTTGATAGGTAAAGAATTTCAAATAGGAACCGACCACCGTCCGTTAGCCTATATTAGGAATGTGCGACACTCAAACGGCCGCATCATGCGCTGGAGTTTACTCTTGCAAGAGTATCAATTTAAAATAAATTATATCAAAGGTTCCGATAACCAGGTCGCTGACGCACTCAGTAGGAATGCGTTACCGAATAGCGTAGAATAATTGTATTCATAGGATTAGTATCTCCATGTAGGTATATACCGTCTTGTACGACTTAATTTAAGATTCTTTTGTAATATAATTAATTAATGTATATGTCTGAATATTGTAACGCTCAATGTCTAATTTTTTGTATGTCTATATAATTGTTCTTATTAATTTACGTATAAATTATTTTGTCCCGTATGTACTAAGTTTATATCATTTCATTGTTCCATGCCCTTTTTTTTTCTTTGATTAAGTTGTATTAAAGGTTATTTTCCCCTGTAATCTAAAGATCAAAATAATCATATGTATTGAGGTAATACTAGTTAGGTGCAGGAAGGTACGGTTGGTACAAGAAAACGAGTTCCCCACAACGGAGCTCTATCGTTGTCCCTTCTCTCTTTTTTTTTCGAAGTGACAACTTCCCCTGGAATGGAGGGGTGTGATAGAACGAGTTAATTTCAACTCCTATCCCATATTATTAAAAACCACGATGCTGCCCACGTGCATCTTCGATTCGAGGCTTGGAATCTTATCTCAGCTACCGGATGCCAATGTTTAAACAAGGAGGTTATCGTCCCCCCCGTTCACCCCCATACGCCGACCTCGCCAGATCGAGTTAGGCTTATGAACAGATAAGGCATTTTTCTCCGGCCCGGCTGTGCGTTCCCTCCAAGTTTTCACTCCATTTTCCCCCCACGCCAAGGAGATGTCCTGGCTATTTATATGGAAACTTTACCACTAAGATCAGATTGGAGATCCAGATTTTCGTCGCGAAACATCACCACGACCCTCTCTCCCTTTGTGCGCCAAGGGACCTCGACCTCGAGATTCACCATCACTTGTCCAGAAGGAGGACAATATTCCTTGAGTGCCAAAGGTTCGAGCCTTTCCGACGCCAAGTCCCAAGGCTTCCCCCCCCTGTTGTTCAAGGAGAACAGCATTAGAACAGCCATTGTTCGTTTTGAGCCCTTCGCCAAGAAACGGTTCTCATCCCCCCCTGTTGTTCAAGGAGAACAGCATTAGAACAGCCATTGTTCGTTTTGAGCCCTTCGCCAAGAAACGGTTCTCACCCCCCCTGTTGTTCAAGGAGAACAACATTAGAACAGCCATTGTTCTTGAGCCCGTAGACAAGAGACGGTTCTCATCCCCCCCCCCTTTGTTCAGAAGAGAACAACCTAGAACAGCCATTGTTCGTTTTGAGCCCTTCGCCAAGAAACGGTTCTCACCCCCCCTGTTGTTCAAGGAGAACAACATTAGAACAGCCATTGTTCTTGAGCCCGTAGACAAGAGACGGTTCTCATTCCCCCCCCTTTGTTCAGAAGAGAACAAAGTAGAACAGCCATTGTTCTTCAAGCCGTTCGTCGAGAAACGGTTCTCCTTCCCAAGACGCCTCGTCAGGATCCTTTTATCCCCCCCCCCTTCGGCTGGAACTCGCCAGCGGACCGAATATTCCTTCAAGTACCTTCCACTGCACCCTAATGAAAAGTTACGTAAGCCAAACTTCACCTTTGAGTATTGATCCCTTTTGTCAATTCTATCCTGTGCTTTAAATTGTTTATCGAACCATCCCATCTCTTTAACTCTATATTTGTTTTACCTTTTTTAATCCCTTAAATCCTTGGATTAGCCCGAGTCTCCACGACCCTTTCCATTCTGTTTATGTCAATATTTTCCGTTTTTGTGTATTGTTTATAGTTATTATTAATAAAACTATTTTATTAATGATAGCAATATTATTATCCTTGAGCTCAGTTCCACTTCTTAAGCATATCGAAGATATATAATATCGGCCGCCAGACAGTAACGCACTCTAAAGATAATTAAGGAAGTTCCCTCAACGAATAGTGTAATATATGGTATCGTCGGGAGTCATTCTACGACACAGGGAATGCGGAGATTCCAATGCCCCAAGAGCACTCAGGGCGCTCTGTGAGTCGCTATAGATCACATTCCGGTGGCCGGAGGCGATGAGGTTGTCGGAGAAGAACTCAACGGCCTCATCTACCGACCTAAACTCCTCGACTGAGATAGAGAATTCAGTCATTTCCCGAAATGCAAGCCACCGCACCCGCGTCAAGCACCACCGAGGTGGGCTCTCAGGCGGCAGTTACCCTGAAAATAATAATTGAATAGAAAAGTAATCACTACCATGGAGGTCATCAACCACCCCCCAATCAAAATCAGGCTGTGCATCCGAAGATAAATAAAGATAGGTCGAGGCAAGAAAATGAAGGGGTTATCGGACAATGATGCGTAAACTCATCCACGTTTAGGACACTCATCTCAAGCTCTTCGATCAGATCGGCAAGGACCTGTCCCCTGGGATTTATTGAGGAATCTCCCCAGAGAGGATGCCTGCCGTTCAGATCTCCAAGTAAGAGAAAGGGCCTCGGCAACCGTGCCACGACGCGGCGGAAGTCCTCCGCGTCAAAGTCAGCTGACGGTGGAATGTACGCAGAAATGATAGTATACCTCCTATCGAGGTGCAGCTGCACAGCCACTGCCTGAAAGGAGGTATCTAAAGAGAAAGAAAGAACTGAGACATCATGCCGGGTGTAAACCGCGCATCCCCCAGCCCGGCCATCCCGCGGTGGTGGGGTCGCAAGACCCTTATACCCAGGGAGAGTGGGCAGAGGGCACGCGCTTAGCATGGTCTCCTGCAAAAAGATAGCTAGCGTGGAATGGGACGAGACGAGCCTCCGCAGCTCCTCCCAGTTGGCCCCGGAGTCCACGGAAATTCCATTGAAGGAATATGCCCTCCAGGCCTATCTCGGAGGAGACGCGGGGGCCCTCTACGAACAGAAGACCCTCACGGGAATGGCCGTACACTTCCCAGAGGTAGAACCCCGGGCGCCCTGGTTTTAGCCGGGGCTGGGTGTGAACCCTTTTTGCCGCAAGCTTTACAAGGGGAGCGCTCGGGTTGAGTAGAGGCCGCAGAAGGGCTCCGAATGGGCGCGGAAACAACCGTGCTCGTTGGCCTGGATGGGCCAGGAGCACAGGGCGCCTTTCTAACTATTGAGACATATGACGTCCCAGGCAGAGCCGGGCGCACCAGGACCAAGCCCTTAGCCTCGCGGAATGAAAGTCAATCCTGGGCCTGAACGGCCAGGATTTCTTTCTCAAGGAGATATGCACCACATTGCTTCGAAGAAGCGGGGTGCGGCTCTCCGCAATTGACACACTTGGCCACAAACGATTTGAACTTATCGTGTGCCACCTTGGAGCAATTTACACAGACTTTGGGTGACTCCGACTTTTCACGTCTACAAGAACGATTCGTATTGGCGAAGCGGTGACAGTAATAGCACCGCCGCGGCAGTGGCACGAATGCCTTCACGCGGTAGCGGTACCAACCAGCACGCACAGACTCAGGGAGCTTGTCACAGTCCAACGTGACGAAGAGTGTAGGGGTGGGTCTCGAGGCCCCTCCCCGTTTTATCATCGTACGTTCGACCTTGACCACCCCATGGTCAGCCAGCTCTAGGATGATGTCCTCAATGGTGTAGTCAACGAGTTTCCTCGCATAACCTACTCCTTTCACAAAGTTCATGGTAGAGTGCGGCGTCACACTCACTGGGGTGCCATGAAGTGTCCGAAGAGCACTTATCTTGGCCGCCTCGGCGGGATTCGCCGCATTCGCCAGAAGGCTCCTGTCCGAGAAACGGGTCACTTTCGGCTCTCTACCAATTGCACTTGCTAATCCTCTCCTTTGATGGATCATGTTGCCCTTGGCCAACATGCTGCCATCAGTGGAGCGGGTAACGAGGAAGCGTTTGAAGCCAGCGGGCTCGAAAACGCCAGGTAACCTCTGAATCAGGGGCCCCGATGTCATCGAGGCTCCGCCCTGTGCACTTTTAGTCTTTGTCAGGGGCTCCGCAACCGGCGGGGCAGAAGGCCCGGATGTTCTGATCTTGGCTTGGTCGCTTGCCAAAGTGGCAGCAGACCCATCTGTCCCCGAAGCCCCCGCGGATGAAGAGGAGCCCCGAGTCTTCTTTGTCTTTTTGGTCTTTTTCGTCCGTTTCTTTTTTGGAGAGGAGGGCGGGAAATGAACCCGCTTCTCACCTCCACCAGCAGAAGCTCCCTGGCCAGATGGACCGTCCTCAGCCAGGTCCTTCTCCGAAATGGAGAAGGTCCGGATAGTCGTAGGGACACCTGTCGGAGGAGATTCCTTCCCTCCTTGTACTGCCTCAGAAACCCTAGCCGTTTGAGGAGGTCCTTGCATAGGGGCGGATTCCGGTTCGGTGTTTGACGCCGACCCCGGATTCCCACCTATGAAAGGCCCTACCGTCTGAGGCTGGGTTTCCTCAAGAACCATGTCTATCAGAGGAGGGGCCTCCAGTTGGCCATCTTCTCCCAGGACATCGCAGGTCTCCTTGGCATCGTTACCAGTCTTGTGTGGGGAGGCACAGGCCTTGACCCCGGCAAGGTTTAATATTCTTGCCAGCACTTCTTTTGAGGGAAGCGACCAAAGGGGCCTGGCTTCCCTCTCCCACCTGAGGGGGTTTGCCCTACCGAGCCGCTTCGAAGGGGAGCGGCTGGCTATGGGCTGCCTGCTGGCTTTCTTGGCAGTCCCCTTGGAAAGGAAAGAGGGCACTGCCGCTGGAAAAAGGGAGGTGCCCGAAAGCACCTCCAGATAAGGGGGTGAGGGAGAGTCCCCTGCACCCGTAGGCGAAGGAGAGGAGTAAGCCTCCTCTCCGGTTAGAGAAATATGGAGGGTCTCCCTCACAAGCACAGGGTGGGGGACTTCCATTTTTTCACTGGAGCTGCCTGAGGGCGGCTCCCTCGTTTGTTCAGCGGGAATTGAAGGGTTTTTTTTTAGACTTATCATTAAGCATGGTGGGGATGGGTGGGGATGAAGCTGGTTGTTAAACCCCCCCTCCTCCGAAACCGGAGCTCAGGGGTTAGGTAACGTTGTCCCCTCCCCCCTGAGCCCCGATCCGGGACGGTTGGCTTGCGAAGAAGGTCAGCATCTACCCTGTGAAATTAGAGGCTGACCAGAGAAAGTTGTGGGAGAGGTTGTATGAAAAGCGAGGAAACAAGTGTTTTGAAGGAAGGAGAAGTGGCTAAGCTGGGGTCGGACGGGGTGCTGAGTCCCGTCAGCACGGCGGCCAGGATGGCAAATCGCCGCGCCCCTTACGGGGAAACTGAAGAACAAAGAACTGAAAAACGAGATCTGATTAACAAGGAACTAAAGAATACATAAGTAAATAACAAAGAACCGGAGAACCAAAACAACTGAAGAACAATTAATTGAAGAACAAAAAAAAATAACTTGAATAAAAATATATGAAGAACTCTAAACAAATTCTAACAAAAGAACTAAATGCAAGAGATGTAAAGAACAGAAGAACAAAGGAATGAATAATAAAGAACAGAATAACAAGTTTCTAAAGACGAAGAACTTAAGAAACTGGATGTGAAGAACAAAACTTCAATAAGAAAGAACTTATACCTAAGTTCTATGCTTACGTTTTAGGCGCAGAACCAAATGAAAGAACAGAGTGAATAGAGATGATTAGAAGCGGGATAAAATGAAGGATAAGACAAGAGAAAAACTGAAAGAAAAAGGATATAAAAGGAGAAAAGAACAAGTAAAAAATGGAATAAAGAAAGCATAAAGGAAAATGAAAAGAATTGAAAAGTAGAGAAGAAAGATAAAAAGTAGTGAAGAAAGAAAAAGTATGCTTAAAAATAGAAAAAAAAGGGGGAAAAAAAATTAAAGTTAAGAAGAAAAGTAGAAACAAATAGTAGGAAGAAAAAACAAAAAGAAAGAAGCAGAAAAGAGAAAAATATATATTGTAATGAAGATGGAGAAAAAGGAAAACTTGGATCAGAGTACTTATTATTAACTAAATGGCGCTGAGTACTTAAATAAAACTCATTATGTTTGGAGGATTCCAGGCGTAGGTGGCTGAGTCATTTGTTAATAGCCCTCCCCCCCTCCTTCCGAAAAAAATGCGAGGAAACGCCCTTTTAGGGGCAATCCCGACAAAACACGTTTAGGTAAACAATTTCCCTAAATTTTATATTTACTATACATTTCATCTAAATTACCCGTCCACTCATTACTCACAGGGAGAACTATTTTGTACTTCTTGGTAGGCTTTGTTTTGCATGTTACAATGCATAAATGTCCGAGAAAAATGTGTTGTTCTTCCCCTCCCTTTCAGCACTTTCACCTTTCTCTTCTTAGATCTCTGATTTTTGGTTGCTAAAAGCGATTTCTTATCCGGCTATCTATTTATTCTTGTTTTTAAATCCTCATTGCACCCCCATTTCCATTTTTTAAATAACAAAAAAGCGATTAGAAGTTGGGTATGGGTCTAAAGTATAAGGAAATTTTAAATTCCAATTCCCGCAACTATTTTGGCGCCCAAACTTAGCTGGTCCTTTTTGCGCGGGAAGAGAGAGAGCCATGACACTATTCCCTTTAAAAGTCGCTCTCATCTCGCGGGCTGCAGTTCGCTGCAGAGAAACTTATTGGGATACAATGGTTACTGCTCACGAAAGAACGAACACAGGCCAAAGCGAGTGTGCATAAGCCCCCACCCCTTCATTATTCCATTGTTTCTATTATAAATAAAAGCCCGAAACTAAAAGAATTAACTTATAATTTCCTCGGCTTTGTTCGTCGCGCCATTAAATGTTTCACGTATATTGTCGGAGACAAATGATGGCGAAGACATATTTTAATAGCCAGCCAGCGTCAGTTTGAGGTTAAGCGAAATCGGGGACCTACTATGAAGGAACCACCACCGATAACATACAATGAAGACTTCTAAATATAACGTATACTTCAGTGGTAACTCGCTTAATCAGTATTCTTAGCGACACGTTAGACAAAAAATCGTAAAATATAACATGCAGTCTAGTGGTAACTCGTTAAATGAATGCACATATTGAGAGGAAAGATCCTAAAGCCTCATTAAAATAACCAATTGTCTAGTGGCAACCCCGAATCTCATAGCGATATGAAATACAACATTGATTAAAGTTACACACGTGGTCTAGTAGTAACTGACAAAAGCAGCGTCTATAACGCCAAAACAGATGGCAAAAAATCTTAAAGATAGCCTGTTGTCTAGTGGCAACTCGCTGAGTCAGTACTAAGAGCCAATGGACAGCATGTGGTCATTCACTGCTGTTACCCAAACTTGCTAAGATATTGCTAAATAATCCCAAATAGCATCTTTCTCATCAAGACCTTTTGAAAGAAGTTTAATACCATCTTTCACCCATAAACAGGTCTTTTTAGACATTGCAATGAAAAGGGGAGAACACACAAAAAGACCAACAGCTAACAATATAGTGAATAAAATGGGAGATAATTGCTAAAGGTAATGACCCCGAATAATAAGATTGGAACAGAATGGGGAAACATTTGGTTGTTTCTTCGCCGCTCCGACAATTTCAGGTGGATTTGCGGCTTTATATCTTCCTCGCATCCCCTCTTCACCTGTTTCATCAAGACGGGCTTCGAAATTACTCTAAATCTATTCTCATTTAAGGTCTTACACTAAAATGGAAGAGGTAATTGGGAATAAATTCGCAGGTAATTCACACGCTACGAATAAATTAGGGCTTAATTATCAATCAAGGCCACGTTACAATTAATTAGAAAATTTATCTAGCGGTAGAGCGAATTAAAAACAATACATAGGGAGTTAAAAACACTACAAATGATCTCTTCAAACTTATTAACAGAAGAATTCAAACGGCGATGTACAGAATTTCTTCTCTTATAAAATAACTCAGATCTGGCATATTTTACCCTAACTTTGCCCAACTTAACTTAAAGAAAATTAAATTATTTAACCTAAATACTTTTTATCGAAAAGTAAGATTTCGTAACAACCCGATTATATCTCCTTACCCAAATTACACCGTTTTGACCGTATATACAGGGTGTCTCATCTCTAACAGTATTTAATTACTTATAACTTCACGATTTTTTTTCATAGTTATAGGGATTATTATAAGTGTCAGAGAAAGGTGAGACACGCTCTTGATCCTTTTCTTCTTGTCCTTCCCTCTACCCTTGATCTGCCTTTCCTTCTTTTCTTGGATTGGCCTCAAGTGGGTCTTATGATCTACCTCTGCCCCTAATTCTGTAATGTTCTAACCCAATAACGTTGTGCAAAAAAAAAATCCTGTCAAATTATCTCTTTTTTATTAATCTTTGCAGCCCGATGAATGCCTTCTTACGTTAGAGGATTTGTAATATCTCACTACGAACATAATGAAAAAAGGCGAATTGGCAACTCAGCGACGCTTCAAATTACGTTATGGAGGTGTCAGAAATTGTTCATTTCGACCTACGCTACGGAAGAAATGATATCCGTTGAATTTAGGGGGACGGAAAAGTCACGCTGGACGGTAATTATGGAAACAAAAAAATTAGATTTGTTCTTTGAGGATTAGAAATTCCGTCATTTGTCAATATTAATCAAAACCTAAAGAATTTATTACATTTAGTGTTATAATTTTAAGAAAGTCTCAAAACTCACTGTATTCGTTATACATGCTTGAATTCCCCTCTCTTAGATGTTTTCGGGTGTGCAAAACTCAAGAACTCTTCTCAGGGAGGGGCTCTTCAAATCTGACTGGGAAATGTTCTCAAGAGTTTCGACCCCTCCCTCTCACCCCATACATCTCTAGCACAACACGTGTTCTCCTTTAAAAATACTTCTCGCTGACATTCCCTCGAAGGTTTCTGAAACACCATCGTCAGGTGCCCAAACAAACGTGGGGTCACCGCACATATGTGTTCAAAGGTGTTTTTAATTATAATCCACTAAGAGGTGGTGGCTGTTTTTTTTTGTACCAATGTACAGGATCAGAACATTTGGGCACTATGGAACTGAAGAGCAAACAACTCTACGCCCCCCTCCTTTCACAACAAATGCACCTCCCTCCTGCAAGAGAAAGAATGAACTCAAGGGCCCCTATAAACGAGGGGACGAAATAAATGAACTCGGAAGTTCAACAAACAAACTTGAATCACGTTTTCGAGATTCAGCCGAAAAGTTGGATTTTTCCCCCCCGACACAAAATGAATTCTTAGAATGACATCAGAGACAATAAAGGTGGGAATTATTTTGGAAGAGAATTGTGTATAAGAAGAAGGATAAGAGGGACGGGGGAGATAGATAGAATGAATAATTATGAGGCGATGAAATTGTAAAAAAATCTGCGCATGCGCCAACGCAGGACGCATTATAGTTTGACATCTTTTCCCCCTTTGGAATTTAAAGCGCAATAGCAGCGATTACGGATCACGCAAAAGGTTTGTAGGGGTTTGTAAATGTAGTAAAATGGATGAAGTAAAAATGTGTGGAAGATATATAGATAACGACAAATTCTTAGCAGGCATTGGGGCCGGAAGGGCATACAACCCTCCAAATAGCAGGCGGAGAAAAGTTATGCATGTTACCCATGAGCCTCCTTTGCGTCTTCCCAAAAGGGTAGAGGAGGAAAGAAAAGATGTGGAAGGGCAGTAAAAGAGGAAAAAAGGTGGGGAGAATGCGGACATGTTAAAATCCACCACCCCAACCGGAACCAAGAGAGAGGGTTGAACCCTCCCGCTCTCGACCAGGCATGAATAGACGAATGCTGGTCGGCGACTATCCTACATAATTGCACGCCGAGGCAAGGAAAAAGTGGAGAAGAGGGTTGGACCGAAAGTGGTGAATGTAAAATTAAAATGTATAGAAAGAATAAAGACCGGGTAGTCTCAATCTTGCTTGAGAATACTAAGGGAATTGGAGTAGGGACGGCGCGCCGTTCATTCAGGTACGAGGCGTAACAATCCCCCCACCCTCCCTTGTGGCATAACCAGTGATAAAATGAAGAACACCATTACGGAACCTATAGGCTACTATCAACGATTTTTCTTCAATCATTGACTATCAATCAGTCAATAAAGTTACTGAAATAGAAAAATAACTACTTTATTGGACTTCACAGATTAATAAAATTGACATTGTTATTACTCAAGGTAAACAACCCCAATAAATTCTTTGTTCATAAATCCTAAAAACAAGTTTCCTTTACTTATGGACTGACTAAGGTTCGTAACCATCCCATAGTCCTACTATTACACCCTTGTTACATTAGAGAAATGAAATCTTTACCATCTGTGTGAATAGAATAATAAACGATCAATACACTTTTGTAAAAATTTAAGGAACTGAATTTGTACTACATGAAAACTGGACTCAGAATAAGTTATATGTTCAAGCTTAGGATATTTAGAGTTGATTATCGACATTGTTTAACTGGAATTCTAGGATCGGAATAATAAAATGATCCTCTATTATTACAGATTGCACAAATACCAAGTTAAAAATATCCAGATTTTTAACTCATTATAATTGCGATAAAGTGGAATGCTTCCAACCATCTTCTGAGGCATTGGCCACATCAAAACGTAAACCTGAGAATCGATATAGCGGTCGCTTGCTTTATTATACGCCAATCTTTAAACTTTCTGTATCGTTACATTTCTTAGATTCGCTGAGCGTCAATAAATTTGAAGTTGGATTTAAAGCCGATGATAGCTTGCGGTCATCAGTTCGGTAAATCAGTAGAACCTCAGATCGCTTCTTTCTTTTACGAACTTTAGTTAAGTTCTTAAAAAGTTACAGCTTGTCCCTCGGTAAAGAAAATTGCAGGAATTGAGTATTCGCTTTGGGGTGACGATACGGGCAAAAAGTGTGATCCCTAGTCCGTACAAAGCCCCCATCTTGATAGGAGAAAAGGGGAGTGATGACAAAGGGGAAAGGAGTTGCGCCGAAAGTGGTCTTACCAGGCTTTGATAGCGCGTTTGAGGGAACCAGGTTTTCTAGGCTTGCCCGCTAAAGCGCTGAGGTTCGCGTTGGCGCCATGGTTACGGCGGTCAACTGCTTTGGCCGCGTCGCATTGGCAAAAATACTTGGTGGGTTTGGGTCTCGCTGAACCTCCAACCATTTTTACTGCCTTCAAAATCAATGAAATGTTTTTGAGATTAACTGTTAGTTAGCGACGATTCTTTTAACCGATGAAAGGAAAGAGAAAATGAGGAACCCGTTCATACACATGAGCGTAAACTCGAAAGACCAACAGAGAAGGATTTTGGCAGTTTTAAAACAAAAAAGAAGCCATAGTTGAAAACTGCGACCACCAAGATTGAACCAGACAGTCAGAAGCCAATGTAAAATCTTAATCATCTCGAAGGCCATTTCTAAATCAACATCATTCCCACCACTCTACACTAAAAACGAGTGGTCGGCGCGTATCAACACTTAGGATTAGTGGACTTGCTTCTGCGATAACCCTGTCCATTTCCGAAAGATAATAGGGGAAGAAAGGTTTCTGTCTTTAAAAACTTTTTAAAGCTGTTTTGCCCTACACCCCTTGAAACTAAAAAAAATAAGACTTTCACTGAAAAAAGTTAAAAATCACTCAAAATTTTACGGTGCTTTAAAAAACTTTTAAAAAAATCTTTATTTTTTCAAATCTCCGTTTCAAAATTTTTAAAATTTAAAAGAATTGTCTCAGAGAACTTAAAAATCGGTCAAAAATATTAAAAATGAATAAAAAATCCGTTAAAAATGTAAATAAAAGTCACAAAAGGTTGTAATTGTTTTCTCTGATAATCACAAAATTAAATCATTGTCGCTCGCCAAAATAGCAACTAAATACTCGTAGTGTTAAAATAGGGCGAAGATCGCGTCAGAGGTATTTTCCATTGTCAAAGTGCGACGTGAGTAATGAAGAGCTAGAATGAATTCGTTGTAACGAGCTTTGAGTTTATGCCAAACACTTAGCGAAATAATTTGATTCCTGAAGTTTATTCTAATGCAGGGGTGGGGGAACCCTCACCTGCGGGAGAAATTTCGACCGCGAGCCCAATTTTCATCGCCCCTTGAATGATATATTTGTATGCACAAATTTTCAATACTGAAATATAAATAATATTTGTATGTCCACAACGATATACTCATGCATTAATATCCAAAATTTAGATATTAATAATGCACGAGTACATCGCACCATGTAATAAATTTAAACAACATTTACAAAGATACAAGAGTCAAATTTTATTTATCGCCCGCCAACTTCTTTCGTTAGAAATTTTCACCCACGGCTCAAAAAGGTTTCGCCACTCGTGTTTTAATGAGAAACAGGAGGCAGTCTTGATGTATTTGTGTGATTGTTTATTTGTGTATATGGGGCTTACGTCTTGATCTAACTCCTGGTATTTGTTTGTTCGGTGCATGCATGTGTGTGATTGTGTGTGGGGGGGTATTTATGTGAGTTTGTGTATGAAAATTTTCATGTATAAATAGGCCTAAAGGCTTCTTTAGATTCAAGGTTTTAGTTTGTTCTGGTGTGTGTGGAGGGTAGGTTTGGTATATGCGTGACTCGATGTGCAAGTTGTGTGCGTGTTGGTGTATGATTGATTGTGAGTATGCGCCAAAGACTGCACGTGTATATGTGGCTGATAAAGCGTGGTTGAAGTGTGTGTTATTTGTTTGTTCAGTGTGTATACATGTAGGTAGGTAAATGCATGTGAGTTTGTGTATGTGCCTGCGAGGTGTGGTGTGGGTATGTGAAAAAACCTTCATGTGTATATGTGACTAATGTTTTGTTGAAACGCTTGTTTTTTGCCTGCTTCGTTATGTGTGTATGAGTGTTAGGTTGGTGCATGTATGCGAGTTAGTGTATAAGATGGTGTTTGGGTGTTGATAAATGTGTGAACATGTGTGAAAAATTTAATGGGTACATGGGAGGACTAAAGCCATTTTTAGACTCGTGGATTTTGTTGGCTTCTGTGTGTGTCTTTTGAGCTATATGTATTTGTGTTGATGTATGTGCATGCGTCTGTTCATGTATGTGTCTGTGTCTTTTGAGTATGTGTACATATGTTTATGCATGTGTCTGAGTCAGCGTTTGAGTGTTGGTGTACATGTGTAAGTAAATGTGGGAATTAAACTTCATGTGCATATGGGACAAAAGTCTTGTTGGGATATATGGTTTATTTGTTTCGGTGTTTGTGATTGTGCGTATACATGTGTATGTACGCATAAGGGAAAAGGTGGTAGTTATTAAAAAAAAAAAAACTAAACTTACGAGGGCATTTACCAGGCAAAGTTTTAGGAAGGAGGTTCGAACTGTAGTGAAGTTAGGAGAAGTGAAACTGTGTAGAAGTTAGTTTGAGTGGCAAAAGGAAGGACCTTCTCGGGGTGGTACTGAGATGCACAGTGTTTAAGACTAAGAAGCGTCAACTAACGAGGGAGTCTCCACCCCCTTCCCAAGTTTTCGAATCGTTCCTCCAGAAAGTGGTAAAGATAGGGAATGGGCAAATGGTAGAAGGGCTAGAGCCAGTCTTATAAAGAGCCTACCTGGGGCACTCGGGGCAGGCGTGATTGATTCCATGTTTCTTCTCAACAGCCAAAGTAATTGCACTCTGAGGAAGAGGCTGCAAAGTGTTTGTGTTATTTATTTCATCTCAATCCACCTACTTCTCTTAATAGAACCATTAAATACACGGTCAATTAAGTCTCTCTCGTAGCGTCCCCCAATCCCCTCTTCTAACTTCTTATGTAGGGGTGAGGTAGGGGATGTAGGGGTGAGCTGGGTTATTTCCTCTGTTATAAGAGACATCTTGCACCAAAATCCTTGCATTTCTGAGGCAAGAGAAAACTTTTAATTTTTAATCTTTTTTTTTTAGTATAATTGAAAATAGACTCGAATTTATGCAATTATTCAACTGCAGGATTGGAATTGGGCCAGGATGGTATCATGGCGTCTCTTCCTTCAAGGTGGTTGTACTAGAGAAGTAATTTTATTGCTTTTATATATTTTACTTTTTATTCCTCTTCTAGTCATTATTATTTTTCTGCATCTATTTTTTTCTGAAGATCTTTACTGGGATTATTGGGGTTAGTAGGGTTTCTAAAAACGTCACCATTTCTTGTAGAAATGTGAAAGTGTGTTCTCCTTTCGTATTGGAGTTTTTCTTCTAGCCAAACTTCGTTTTACCGCAATGCTACGTCAGTCACCATCATCTACTACAGCCCTTTTCTAACTCTTCTAAATTCTTGCCATCACTTTCTTTAGATCCGCTTCTTAGGTAGAATTTCATATTCCGCAGACGTTTCCCTCCGGCAAACACTTTTGAGGACAATTTGGGGGAAAGTTAAGACTGCATTCACAGGGCAAATTTTCGTGGACGGATTTGTTTTCTTAGTCCGTCGAGAGCGTAAGCATAATCTAAGTAAAAAAAACAACATTTTTATTGAAATCCCAACATTATATAAAATATAAAAAACCCTTTAGTTAACACTTAGTAGCACTCGTTTTCACATTTGAGAAATGACCGCGGCACAGCGCGGTGAGTGCAAAGTATTGACTTTCGCTCATTTTGTCAATTTTTGCTTGACATGAAAAGTTGGCTGTAACTCTCAAGGTTCCTGAGGTCATATTAATGAACATAGAACGTATTTATTTCCCTAGTTTAAGTCTTGAGTTTACAGTATTACTGACCGGCCAAGACCCTGAGATCAGATCGAGGTCAATCCTGGAAGGACAAAGAAGGGGAGTATCGATCAGAAAGAAAGGTAAAAGGAAAAGATAAATTGGTTGAAAGGGATTTAATTCGAGTAAAAGGATATAAATAAGGAAAAAGAAAGATATAAATATTGAACTTAAACGTACCATTTCATTTATTCATTCTTAAATGTAAGTTTTTAATTAAAGAAGTTAAAATCACGCGAGGAATAGCAGACAAGGGTTAGGTTTGTTTGAAAGGACTGGTGAAATTGGGGAAGGTACATGGCACAGAAACAGGAGTAGGAAACTACTTGGGTGGCTATAGGCAAAGGACTTCCCCGAACGAGCCTCTATTCCGAGAGTTGCGATCTCTCTTTTAATCTAAGCATTAAATATATTTTATTAAAGTCAACAATCTGATACATTTAATAATAAGGATAATAATAATAATTTTTGTCTGATGCTTTTCAATGGGCTTTCACAACGCGCTTCTCTACCAGCTAAAAGGGGGCTTGAGAAATGTCTGATAAAGACGCGATTAAATAGGGAAGACGGGAGCAGGAGTATTTTGAGAAGGGCTAAAAGGAGCGACAAGGAAAATAAGTACCCTAGAAGACCTTACGGTCTATACAAGGAGGGTACTTTAAGCGCAAACTTCCAAGGTGTCCGTTGGCAACCTCGAATATCACTCGCGAGGATCTTACCGGCGATTTCGCAAGACTTTATCTAGTCTTAACTTGAACTGGTAAACAGATTCACTGTTGAAAACTTCCGTCGGAAGTGCGTTCCAACTACCGCAGATACAGTAAGTAAAGAATTTCCCAGACAGATCACGGTGGTATCGCTTCAGTTCTAGTTTAAAGCCGTGATTTCTTCTTCTCCCCTCGCTGAGTGGAAAATATCCCCGTAGTCCAGTCTGTCTAAGCCTAGAAGTATTTTAAAAACTTCGATAAGCTGACCACGCAGTCTCCGGGTCTCCAGCGAGAACATATCTAATTCCCTTAATCTATCTTCATAACTTTTATGTCTGATAGAGGGAATCAGTTTGGTTGCCCTGGCTTGCACGCGTTCCAATCTCGCGATATCCTTTCTAAATGAAGGATTCCAAAAATGTACGGCATACTCCAGGTGCGGTCGGACAAGTGAGTTGTACAGACACAGTACAATCTCCTTGTTCCGATATTTAAACTGTCGCTTTATATACCCTAACATTCTTTGGGCTTTCTTATCCACCTCAATACACTGTTTCGAGAACTTGACGTGATAGTTACACCCAAGTCCTTCTCAGTGTCAGTGGATTCAAGAGCAGTGCCATTAAGGATATAGGGTGATTGAGGATTTCGGTGGCCGATATGCATCACTTTGCATTTATGTGCGTTGAAAGGCATTTGCCACGTATCAGACCACTCCCGAATCTTCCGAAGATCTTACTGCAAGCGGGCAGTATTTCCATCCTTTGCAACGTTCATAACAAGTTTGGTATCGTCGGCAAATTTGGAAATCTTGGAAACCATGTCACCGTCCATGTTGTGACGTAGATGATGAATAGTAGTGGTCCCAGGACAGAACCTTGAGGCACCCCGCTAGTAACGGGCACCCACTTAAAAACCTGTCCATTCACTACCACCCGTTGCCGTCTGCATCTTAGCCAGTTCTAGATCCAGCCGGCTACTTTTCCGTCTATGCCCAGCGCTCGCACTTTCCGGAGAAGGCGGTGGTGTGGTACCTTGTCAAAGGCTTTCTCAAAGTCTAAGTAGACCACATCCACTGCCTTGTCCCGATCGTGCTCACTTAAGACGAAGTGGAAGAATTCCACAAGGTTCGTCAGGCATGACCGTTGCCTTCTAAAGCCGTGCTGGGAACTCCTCAGTAGCAGCTTTAACTCTAAATGCGAAGTCATTTTGACCACCATCATGAGCTTACCGACTATGGAAGTCAGACTGATAAGTCGGTAGTTTGACGGTTGGCTACGGTCTCCTTTCTTGAAGATAGGAGTCACCTCCGCCTCATGCCAGTCTCTAGGAACGCATTCGGTCCGGATTGACATGTTGAAGACTGCGCTCAGGTACGTGACACTTGGTCGCGCACTTCTTTCAACACTTTAGGTAGAAACCCATCCGGGCCAGGTGACTTATTCGTCATTAGGTCAGTGATCTTCTTTTTGATTTCTCCTTTGGGGAAGTCCATATCATCCAGCTTTTCTCCCCGAGTAGGAATCCGTCGGCTGGGGGATGGGACCACACTCTTCAGTAAACACTGAAGAGAAGTAGTCGTTGGGGAGGTTAGCATTTTCTGCAGCTGAATGCTTTAATGTACCCTCCTCATTTCTCAAAGGGCCAATCGTTCGACGGATTGGTTTACGGCTGTTCACATTTTCAAAAAACTCCTTGGGATTCTCTTTAAAGAGTCTCGCCGCTCAGGGTTCCTCAGACCACTTAGCCGCCCTTATTCTGGACTTCACTCTCTTGGCTAGCCTCCAGGATTCGTCAAAGTCACCCGAGATCTTCGATTGCCGGTACACAGTTCTTTTCTCCCTAAGCAGTTGGCTGATTTCTCGATTAAACCACTTTGGTTGAACAGAAGACCGACGGGGACATTTCAGAGGGATGGAACGCGATTGAAGACTCATGAATGTAGTTTTGAAACTGTTCCACGAGTTTTCAACAGCATCGCACACTTCTAGCCTCGCGTCAGTCAGTCCAGCACGAAGTCCTGCAAAGTCTGCTCTTCTTAAATCAAGTTCCCTCGATTTACCAGTTGCATTCTCTGCCTTGGGGACTTTGACTACAAATCTAATTAGTCGGTGGTCACTGCCACCGAGTTCTTCGCCAACAGAAAGGTCCTCAACGATGTCATCCTCAGACGTGAAAACCAAGTCAAGGATATTGTCTCCTCTCGTTGGCTCTCTCACCCATTGAGTGAAGAACCCGTTGTTCGTGAACTCCAGGAGTAGTGCGTTCTCGCCACAGGGTTCTCTGGTTTCACAGTCAACTTGCGTGTTGAAATCCCCCATGACGATACACACACTGTATTCGACAAGTTCTCCTAGTAGCTGGTACAAATCTCTGTCCTTTTCAACGAGTTGGGCCGGAGGTCTATAAAGCACCAGGGTTCTGTATTTGGCAGGACCTATCTCTAGGTCAACACCTAGTAGTTCATGGTCGGATACGATGTTGCAATCCGTCGAGTTGAGAGTATCCTTAACATACAACATCACACCGCCACCCTCTCTATCTGGCCTATCTTTCAGGAAGAGCTGGCAAACGGGAATCGTGAATTCACCCTCAAAGTCTCGGCTTGAGGTTCTTATCCACGACTCTGTTATGGCTACCATCTCAGGTTCTTCTGTTGAAACGAGGCCACGAAGTTCAAGAAACTTGTTTCTGATAGACCTCGCATTAAACAGCAGAACCTTTAGGGAGTCCCCGACTGTACGACTCCCTACGCTCTTCCGTTTCCCGCTTTGTTTCTCTGTGGCGGGGTTACTCCCTTCTTTCTAACCTCAGAAAAGGTAGTAACTGGAGTAACACGGGTGTACTGGCGTACGTTCTCCTTTACTCAGGGCCTGGCACTTCTTTGGGTCCGCTCCACAACATCTTGGATTATGTTGGCGAGTACAGCTTTCCCTTTAAAGGAAAGATGCACTCCGTCCCTTTTATACAGGTCATTTCTCCCGTAAAAGGTGAGGCAGGGGTCTACAAAGAAGACTCCTTCTGCCGTGCAGAGATCCGCAAACCGTCGGTTTACTGTGACGTTTCTCTCGTGAGCGGTTCGGGATGAACCTCTTCTCGGAAGCATCCCAACCACGACACGTTTTCGGGTTTTAAGCCCCATGTCATCCACGGCTCCCATCACCGTTTAGATGGTCTTGCCACTAAGGCCAACCTTACCACCTCTGAGGTAGAAGTCGTTGCCACTCACCATCAGAGCGAGAATTAAATTTTCAGAAATATGAACTTTCTCTGCCTCTACTCTGATGTTGTGGTCACCCCGTCCTGGCTGGCAGTTACATTCACGCGAAGGCGGGCCGCTAGCAGTGGCTACAGATCCCGTGTTTGCGAGTCACCAATGAGGGTGACCTTCGGACACTTGGTCTCTGAAGTCGAGGTCTTCCCTTGTGGAATAAGCCTCTTATTTTCCTCTTTACTCTCCACATTATTATCCTTATTTTTCTTATTCCCCCTTTTTCTTGTTTATGCGTTTTTCTTTTATTTAGGGTTCTTCTTCTTTTGTTTCAACTTTATTTTTTTTATTTTTTTCTTCTTTTTTCCTCTCTTCTTTTTCTCTTTTTTCCCTGCCTCAGCTGTCTTAACGTCGGATGATGCCGAAATCTCCACTTGGGTAAGAACTATGGCACCAGAAGATTCCGACACATTCTTGGGCGATGCCTCTTCTAGGCATCGAATATGAGCTGCGTGAAAGGCTTCAAATTTCTCCACCTTACTCTCAAGAATTTGAGCTCTCTCCGCTGAGGCTCTATAGAGGTCTTTTAATTTCTCTGCCTCTCGCGTCAATATGCAAGTAGTGCAGATACTTTCAGGGCTGAATTTTGAGTAGCAGCCTTCCGGAAAGTCAACGCACCACTTTTATAACTGGCATGCTGCACAGTTATGTTTTAGACGAACGGGTCCTTTTTTGCTTGTCATTTTGAGCGCTTTCTCTCTATCTGAAAACTCGTGACCAATCAATGATAAAAAGGGGGGTTGGTGAGTTCTTCCTGCGTGAGTCACCCCCGTCTATCCATCAGAGAGGTTTCAGATTTTTCAGGAAAGACGGGGAGGGGGAGAGGAGAATTTGGGTAGACAGATAGGACCAAGTACCCTGTGGCGATTTTTATGAGTAGAAGGAATACCATATAAACAACTTTGTTGGAAAAGAATACTAAGGCGTCACAGGGATAGAAAGATAGGTAAGAAGCTCAAAAAACGTGTTGATTGTTTTTGTTATTAAAGAAGATACCGAGATGTGTGCTACACTGGAAGATTTCAAACGGCCAATATCGGTGTAAATGACAAAGATCAAGGCGAGCCAGGCAACAGTCGTCTAAGTAGGTATTACGAGTGCGACTCGTCCAAAAATTACTCTCGCAGGCTCGCCTGTGCTGCTTACTCTCGAAATATCCTCAGGGAACTAAGGAACACGACGACACCAAAGTAGAATGGGAAAAAGAGGCTCACCCACATCAAAGTAGGAAGAGATGATCCGAGAAGGTGAAGGATGTCATTCAAGGTCAATTGTATGAGAGGTAAGGCCAAGGGAAGGTTAAGGGAGGCAAAATCCAAACTCATTTATTCCAGATCGATAGTGAAAAGGCAGCGATGACGAGACGAGGTAGTACAGGGTAAGCATAGGTAAGTTGTTAGTAGAAAAGAGAAACAGAACTAAATAAGATTGTGATAAGAAATTGTTGTGCAGGCGGTCAGTTATAATAAAGCTATGAAATTGTAATAGAGACACGATCAAATCAAGTAGGTGGGGGGGGAGACAAGTTGTGAGAGGGAGTAAAGCTCGAATACATCCAGAAATCAGAGATATAAGGGAGTGTTGGAGAGAGAGAGATAGAGAGAGATTCACGCGGACAGAGAAGCCTAAGGGGATCTCTAACTGACGAACGGATCTTCAACCGGCGTCTTTCGGTAAACTTCCAGGACGATAAAAAAGCGAGACGAGTCAAACTTGAGCCCGGAACCCAAATCAGCGAGAGGGCGCTAAGTCTTTACTCGCCGGGCCTTGAATCGGAGTGGGACCCACTTCCGACGGCAAACAAAATCGCTTCCGGCGAAGCCTTATATATTTCCCAGCGCGGAAACGAGCAAATTAGTATTCAACTAGGAGGCAGGCACTGCTCACGCAGTATCCAAACAGTAATCACGAGGATTCATTGGAACCAGCCAAAGGACACAATGTGCCCCTTCATACGCGACTTCCTGTTACCCTAAGGACTCGCAAGCAAGAAAGCAGTTGTTCAGAACTACGACAGTCAAGGACGTAAAGACTTATTCTGGAATACGCGCTTTGCTCCGTGCCCTGCAAGGATACTCCCTCGAACAACCACCCGAGGCCCCCGCCTCCTTTTTGGAAAATCTTAAGCCTATTACCTTTTTCTCTATCACCGTCGAAGAGGCGTGACACTTTTCGACTACGAAGTTTCACCTCTTCATCTCCTCCCGTTTTCTTTCGGGTAAATATTGTGCTACTCATAGTTCGTGCCGAAGCATTTTATGGTAAATTAATTTCCATTGTTGAACGATTAGTTTCTCCATAGTGTATAAAATATTGTTAAATTCCCTTATTTGTTTTTATAATAGTAAAGATTATTTTTTTTTTGTTTCTCTTGTTTAAATCCCAGAACCCCATAAATAGCCATTGATCTACTTTCTAAGTCGTCCAACAGAAGAAACGCACTCGCATATCCCACATACTTAAAATGGACTTCTCCCCGCGTCTAGGGAGGGCAAGCGAAGGTCAATGAAATCTACCTGACTTACGACACAGATGTTGAAGTTACCGTATATAAGTGTGGGTGAGGGAGAGGGTGTAGAAAATCCTGGTTTAGAAATTCTTCCGAGTCATCGACCTAATCCACTTAATCAATACAATCTAATTAAATTATAGTAATCATTTAATCCCTCTTTCAATTAAATCCAGTTACACCATGTGAAGCTTTTAAGCCATATAATTAATCTAAGTAATCCATTAAGCCATCTAATCCATCCTTTTTCCAATACAGTAACCACTTCAAAGCCTGCTTGGTGGAATGAAGAAGAGTTGCGCACCCATTTGGTCGAGTGCACCTCAGAGTTGCCAACTTGCCATACCAACACACTCAAATTTTCACTTCTGATTTCATCACTTTATCTACGAGACTTTTCTTTCAAAAGACTATCCAGCGAAGATGCCCTCGTTGGGTTTAGTTTTTTATATAATCCAGTGTTGAATAATTATTAAAAATCCACAATGGGTTTATGTTCGTACTTTAGGGCTCTTTTGATTTGTTATACAAACTTATTTTGGGTTTATAATGCCTCTCTGACCCCAGCATTTCTGGTCTTTATTGATCTCTTTATCCTCTTTATTACACCGATTTTCTTTTCTAGTTATCGCTATCCTTATCTATCTGACCTTCCACCATTACTAGTGAAAATGCCCTAGTTTGTTGATGTTTTTCTCTTATAAAAATCAAAAGTGTAATCCAATGATGGAAGAGAGGCAAAGAGTATGAGGGCAGGCATAAGAAAAACCTTAGATTTAGCAAAGCGAAATAGAACAAGGGTAAAGAGGACTCTTGTAGCAACCGTTTCTAGTGCTAGGGTCAGTAGGGAACGTTCGTATTCAAGATAAAGCTCGTACTGAGAGATCCTTTAGTCAAAATTACCTAGTGGTTATCTTTTTGTATGAAAAACTCTGTATAAAGTACATAAATACTAGTGAATGTTATTAGTATTAACCGTACATGAAAACATACCAAATATACACTCAGTCACAAATATACACGCTTACATACTTAAAAACATACACAAGTCATTAAATTGGCTTTAAATCACTTCGTTTATTAGGGAAAATGAACGAAAATATCTCATATTAAAAAATAATATATTTTATGACTTACCCCACCCCCGCCCCCAACTCCGAACCTCCCTTGAAAATAAGAGAGAGAGTATTGAATTCCTTGAAAATTGCTTTACTAAAACTATAAATCATAATTAACAATTATGTATATAAACACGTTCCATGCAAATTGCTATTCATCATATTCGTGACATCAACTTTGACAGAATGTTAGAAATCTTTATAATAAAATAATAAAAATGATTCCTTTTGAAATTCAATTGAGTTAGAAACTTCGATAATGTCAACGTCGTCTCTATCAATAAACCATTTTACTGTCTTTCCTGCCATATATTTCCATTAATTTGCGATCGAAAATAATTTCTGCTGGGACCAAACGCTGATAATGGCAAAGGAAAAGATGTGATGTTTATATTATTAGTATTATTAATTACGCCACTTGCCCTTGCCTTGTTAGTGGGGTACATCCTCAGTGGATAAGGAAATCAGCATAAAGATGAGTATGACAATCACTAATCACTCTTAATTTGCAGGACATGACAGAAGCAACGCCTGTGAACATTAGATCTCAATGGGAGCTCCAGCAAAGAATATACTGCGTCGAACAATACTACAAGACAGGCTCGTTTAAGAAAGTGCAGGACACTTTCGTGCATCAGTTCAGAATTAAGGAATGAGTGGAAAACTTTGAGAACTATGGGACAGTGGAGAACCTCAATGCAGCCAGTGACAACCGTCCAAGCCATTCAGGACGCCCCAGGAAGCGTACAACTGAGCTGGTCGAGAGCGTGGGAGAGTCAGTTCAGCAGAGTCCAAAACATTGTGCGCAAGCGAAGTCAGTCCCTCAGTATATCCATAGAAACTTGCAGGAGAGTGCTAGTAATGGATGTAAAGGCATACCCATACAGAATACAGAATACAGACGAGATAGACCCTTACAGCCTCAGACAAGGAGCAGAGAAAGACTATGGTAGTCAAGATACTGGAGAAGATTCAGGAGACCCCAACTTTCCTTAACCTCCTTTGGACCTCAGATGAAACTCACTTCCATCTTGAAGGAAAGGTAAACTCGAAAACAAATGTCTTCTGGGGAACCTCCAGACCAAATGAGGTAGCCACCAAGCCCCTACACTCCCCTAAGTACACAGTATGGACTGCAATCTCAGCCAGAGGCATCATCGGACCATTCTTCTTCGAGGAATCTGGTGCGACAGTGACAGTCACCAAGGAGCGGTATGGTGAGGTCCTCGAAACCTTCAAGAGGGAGCTGCAGACCCTGTTCCCGTCGCTTATGGGGAAGTTCTGGTTCCAGCACGATGGAGCAAGCTCTCACACCTCAAACCTGTCCCGAGATTGGCTGAAAGAGAACTTTGGTGGCCGTGTGATCAGTCTCAAGACTGATTTCGAGTGGGCACCTCACAGCCCTGACTTAGCCCCCCTGATTTCTTTTTCTGGGGCTACTTTAAAGACAAAGTGTACGCAGGGAGACCCAGGACCATCACGAAACTCAAGGTAGCCAACAGGGAGGAGATCAGAGCTATTAGTCGGTCAGTATGTAAGGACGTCATGGATAACTTTGTGCTGCGCCTCAAGAAATGCACATAGCTAAATGGAGGTCATCTCTAACACGTGCTCTAGAATAAAGAAAAAAGTCCAAAGCCTCTCATGTTTTGATATGATGTTTTTAAACAAAATAAACTAGTTATCATCAAAGTTTCATTCAATCCTTGCAGAAAATTAAGAAATGAGGCCTATCGAAAGTTGGGGCCCGTTTTTTGGGGGTCACCCTGTATGTTGTTAATCATCAACCTCAAATTAACTTGAGAGAAACTATAATGTTGTACATAAATCGGTACTAGTTTTTATCGTCCCAAGCCCTTCATGATCCAGTCTGACCCAACAGCACCTAGTTCCTAATTGTACGCTCCTAATTGAACTAAATAAATTAAAACAATGAATACCGATTCGTCAACCTATGCGGGCTATTCCTATACTTTTAACGAAATGATTAGGTTACTTAAGCATACTTAGTTTTAAATGTTTAAATAAAGAAATAAAAAGAACTAATCTACCTAAGCCTCCAGGTAACCCATTCTTTTGATAGATTAAAACAAGATATCAATGACAAGATGGCTGCCAATCTATTTTTCGTCATAACATCATAATTTTTTTTTAAAAATAACAATTTTTTTTTAAATACAAATATTTATAACAAAGCTCTCACAAAATAGAGGCCGGTCATTTACAGAAAATTTACCATATTTTGTAAACTTTGAAAAGAGATTATGCAGATATTCATATTTTTAAAACATTCAAGACATTCTATCGCAATGTTAGTTAGCCTAGCGGCTAAGGCGTTGTATTTCTAACATCAAGGTATCGGGTTTCAATCTTAGCGAGGGAGGACACAAAACTGAAGCGCCCTGCAAGAACTGGCCACCTATTGGTAGAGAAACTGATCCACCACGCCGATGTAGGTAGATCCTTATACACTTCAATAACGCACATAACCAATCACAAGCCAGTGTCTCCTTATCCACCGTCTTCACACACGCAACATATTCACTCTTCCACCCTGGAACATGCCAAAAGCGTATTTATAACCACATACCCCTGACGTGGAATGAGTATGTGATTTGACCTAGGCTTATTCAAAGGAGAAACGAAATTCTCTCTTAAGGAACGTGGAAAACAAAGTCATAAAGAAATAAAGAAGATAAAGAAATGAAGAAAGTAAAAAGACATAAAATTAGTGTCTGGAGGCTTAGAACTGTTAAGAAAATTTGTTTTCTCTATCATGGTCTTTGCTTCATCGTAGAATCACTTTTATTGTCCTGTCCATCTTTACGAAGATTTTTTTATCAATTCATTAACATTCTTCTTTCTTATAAGAGGGGGAGTCAATAAGTTTTGCAATTCGGATATAAGGAAACGAGATATGAGAAAAAGCGTTTTATTAATTTTCAATATAACTACCCTCGACTTCAATGCACTTGCGCCACTTGTCCCTGAGGCTTCGAATTCCCGACAACCAGAAATCTCCCGACTGCTGTTCAATCCACTCCTGGACGGCGAGCTGGACATCTTCGTCGTCCCCAAACCGGCGTCCACGCAGTGCAGCCTTTAGCTCGCGGAATAAAAAGTAGTCGCTATGCGTGACTCAATCCCACCGGGTCTTGATTGTACAGGGGCAGCAGCTCCTCCGAACTTTGACGACGTTGAAGTCGATCATGGGGCGTGAGGTTTCGTGAGGTTTCTAGGGGCCCAACGGGCAGAGACCTTGGTCATGGCCAAATTGTCGTGGATCATGTGGATAACACTTCCATGTGATATTCCAAGTTCTCGCTCAATTTCTTCGACCTTCACCCGTCGATTTTCGAGGATCATCCTCTCCACACGGGCCACATTGTCCTCGTTGGTCACGTCTGACGGGCGTCCTGGACGGGGGTCATCTTCAAAGGACTCACCACCATGGCGGAACTCCCAATTTCAGCGAACAATGGTTGCATAGGGAGGGGCGGTGTCGGTGTACACTGCAATCATGCGTTCATGGATCTCTTTTGCATTCTTGCCTTCCTTGGTCAAAAATTTTATCACTGCGCGGTGCTCAACCTTCTCCATTGTTGTCAAAGTTGTGACTGATGATCTGTGATCAGATACTGCTTCTTAAATAGACGAGGCAGGAGCGTGCGGCTGCAAGTCCTGACTTTTCATAACTTGTCCTAACACCCGCACAAACAGCCATCCCCCTTCCTCTGTTTTGCCCTACCGATTCGCAAAACTTATTGACGGTCCCTCGTACATTAACTATTTTTCTTTCTTGAACTTTCGCAAATGTTTGCTTAACGTGGAATCATCATAAAAAAAGTTTAAAAACATTCAGGTATGTTACACTTTCGAAGATAAATGTATTAATATATTACAAAAGATTTTATGACAATATACATTTTAAATATAAATTTTAGTTTCGTTTTTATACTTTTATTTTTATGATATTCTTCGCGCCGCAGACACTGTTACACCGCATATCTAAAATGCGCCAATTAGACTTGGAATCTCGGCCTTAAAGTGTAAAGTTTATTTTAAAATTTATTAATTTTATCTTCCAAAATACATTACAAAACCTAAACTTGACACTTCGTAACATTTGCCTATTAGTAATCCTTTGGGCAAAGCTCTTTAATTAGAGATACGTCGAATGGACATAATTGCAGTCTTATTCAAGCCAAGGGAAAAGAGAATTGTCCTAAGGAAATAATTTGTGGTTACTGAAATTATAATTAATTAGAAGTACATAAATTCGTATTCTAAGACTTGTAATTCATTTTTGAATTCAAGCAATCGGTCTGATTAAGGTTTCCGTTTGTTAAATATAGTCGCAAGTTAGGATCTATGAGGTATGGGAAGCCGTAGAGATGGAATCAAGCAATAACACCCTTAAGCTGAAGGCAAACGCCCTTCCACACAGCTTGCCTCCTTCATTATCTATATGGAGGTGGTTGGTCTAGCGGTGTGGATCCCATGTAAGAAGTGGAACAAGATGATGAAATTGCGATACTGATTCTGCTATTCACTCGCAAGTACTTTTATTTTTTATTTGTCCTATTATTGCTCCTGATAAATTGTCTATCTCTAAACCCCTCAAAAGTACTTTTACTTGTATTTATGATAAAGTTGATAGACATTTGATCGCGGCGATTTGGAAGGGTCGTTCCATTTTATCTGCCGACCAATATAATAGTATCTTTCCCTTTGGCTTCTTCAAACCTACAACAAGATAAATTTTGATATGTTATTATTTAACCTAAATTAAAAAGCGAAAACCATTGTCAACACTTCCCGTGGATAGCGTGGGAAGGGGGAGTGCGACAAAGAAATAGGAAAAGATGGCGAAAGTAAAAGTGTGTGGAAGGTATAGAGTTCGAGCAGCCTAGTAAGGACGCTAATTGAGGAACTAGGTACCAGGGTGATCCACAAGTCCCCAGGGGATTTATATGTTGTTCTAATAAGATGATTCTTGTTTGTCCTTGTACCACTCAAGGATTGGGTGATTTTCTTCTCCCCAATTTTAAAGTTTATATCAGAAGATTTGATCAAAACATTGATGGAGTATAATCCCTCAATGTTCGGATGATCTTTATTGAATTGCAACGGCCAGTTTTCGAATGCTAGCTATAGCAGCTATCTCCTTGTGTAGACTTGTTAATCTTTACATCATCCAATTCAATACCACGTCGACCTAGCGACGTCTCTTATTTCCTCTTTCTTCACTTAATAAGTACAAATAGCTTGGTTTGAACACACATTTAGTCAGTTCTTCAAGACACATCACTGCATTCACCTCTAAGAGTGTCTTTCCCTGCTCAGGTTATTCGGCCGAAGGAGTTACATTTAGATATTTATGTGTGCGACGTGTACCGGACAGCGTGTACCGTGCATCGTTTACGGTGCATCGTGTAGGTATATCATGTATCACGAATCGTGTACCGTGAAACGTGTGCCGTGTACCGTACAACGCTCGATGTATACCGTGCACCAACTACATTGCAATGTCTACACCGTGTACGGTACAACATGTACCCTGCAGTGAGCATTGTGTAGTGCGTATCGTCTATCGTGCACCAGACGACGTATACAGTGTACCGTGCAACGTATACCATATATCGACTACCGTTCATCCTTTATTGTTGATCTGGTACTGTGCAACGTGTACCGTATAACGGGTAACGCGCAGCGCGCATTGTGTATCGTGTACCATGCATCCTGTATCGTGAACTGTGGACCGGCAACGCATACTGTACATCAGGTACTGTACGTGTACTGTTCATCGTGTAATACATAACGTATATATATATATATATATATATATATATATATATATATATATATATATATATATATATATATACCATGCACAGTGCATGGTGTACTTTGCATAGGGGTGATGTGCCTCGTATACCGTATATAGGGGTATCGTGCGGCATGTTTTTGCCATTGGGGGATGGCAATGAAGATCCTTTCCTTGAATCAAGTGACGCGTGAAGCAGTGCGGCCTGAACGAACAAAACGGTAGGGCACCGCCGTCATTCTAGTTTAACCGCAGCTAACGGGTTTTAGAGAAGTCTCGACGTTAGCATACGTTGAATTTGTATAACGTGTTGGGGTAATTCACCGCGTTATTGGCTATTGAAGGATATTAACGTGTTTATATATATATATATATATATATATATATATATATATATATATATATATATATATATATATATATGTGTGTGTGTGTGTGTGTGTGTGAGAGAGAGAGAGAGGGAACGGGGGTTCGTAACGTTATCATCGTTTGAATTGATTAACGTGTTTACTGGGGGCCTTCGTCATCATCTTCTGAAAACCAACGAGGGCATCTCTCCCAGAACGTCTTTTAAAAGGTTCGTAAAGAAAGTGATGTTAGGGCAGGTGAAAATTGAGTGTAAAAACAGCTCGAGTAGAGTATGGAGGAGATTAATTTTAGAATCGCTAGAGAAAGTAATGGTACGCAACTCTCCTGAATTTAGCGCCGTTTAAAATCAAACATGGCTAAATCTAAGGAAAATTAACTTGAAATATTAGAATAAAACTCGTTTCATCAAAATTTGTCCTACCCTCTAAAAGTACAAATTACCCTTTTTACTTTTTGGATGTACAATTGATTGATTGGTTTTAAGTGGCGCAACCACTAGGTTATTGCCACCAGCTAAACCTTTTTATGTAGTTTGTGCATTTATTATGGGCGCTGAATTAGTGATGGATGGATGACGGAGGGTCGAAGCTCTAAAATTGTTAAGATTTAGTTATGTTGGATAGACAAATGTAGGGGGAATCACCCTACACATGTACAAAGGTACTCATTACCTTTTCTCAGAGCCGTTACAATGTCTAGTACCCCCCTCCCCCCCCCGATAACAATATTCCTGTAATACAAATATTTTGATCTATCATTAATGACACAGTTGAAAGGGAAGAGATAAATCAGATAATTACAGAAAATGTGTATTCGAAAATTTTATATTTTCATTAATAAAATAATTTGTGGGGGGGGGGAGGGGCACAGTGGGGCCCCTTCAAGAGCCGGCCGGGGAAGTCAGGGGGCGGTTGCTACGGCTTTGCCTGAGGAATTTCTTCATGGTGTAATCTCTCCCGAGCGTCGAAACTTGTTTACAACACGATCTCTCGAGTAAATCTGTCAATCTCAGCATATTGACACTTTCGGCTTAATACATCGTCCTCGGCGAAACGCTATTTCTCCAAAATACACGAAACTCGAGCCCCCTTACTATCAATACTACTACAGGGTGGCACATAAGTCCCAGTACACTCCACCTACAACTTTGTGTGTAAATATGTTATTAACGGAAAACAAATGATTTTTTTTATGTAACTGTAGTGTTCTGGGACTTATGGACCACCCTGTACATGCCAGATTCACACCCTCCTTATCGGTTAAGGTTTAGTCGAGCAAACCCTACTTCCAATTACTGCGAAGTAAGCTACATCAGGTGTGACATTTTGTTGAAAAGAGTTGCATTTCTGGTCACCATTACAGCGAAAAGTAGTAACCACAAAATTGAACCTTGCAACCGGCTAAAATTTCTTTTCTTATAAAATAGCACAGACTTAGAATTACTGGCTTCCCTTCCTTTTTGACCTGCCTTCGAGTGGATCTTAAGGTCTTTGTTGGTTCGAATTTCTCTAATTCGATACTCCAAGGAATCCCGTCATGTCGATAGCAGACCACCACCACCTATAAACCATCGACTCAAACCACCACCTCACCGCCATTCTACCAGAGGTCAATCCAGAAAGAACGTCCCTCCCACTTCACACACGGGTCACTCTGGCAAGGCAATGATGCGTTTTTATACCTTCTTTCTTTTCTTGACCAAGTATGCATTTTTAACTATTGTCCCATTAGTATTGACTAATGCCATATTTGGTTAATAAAATCGGGGGGGGGGGGGTTTCAGACCGAAGGAAAATATTTCCTATTAGGAACGTCAGACTCCGATTCAAGATATACGGTGCCATTTTGATGCCAGTATATGGCAAAATATTTCAAAAAATACATTGCCCGTCCGAGACAAAGGGAGTAGTGGATTGGTCAAATGTGATGAGTCAAAGGTCAAGAGTCAGAACACGGAGAAAAAGGTCAATTTAGCAAAAGTGGTAATAGGTTGGGCCTCCTTTCAAACCCCATCGAAAAAGAATTGGGCTGCTTTATCATTTTCAATTTTGAAGGTAACCCCTAGATTAAAGATGCAAGGTCGTCCTTGGATTGAAGATAGAAGGTAACCCCTGATTTGAAGATATAATTTCGCACATTGATTGAGGATAAAAAGTAACCCATGGATTGAAGATAGGTCATCCATGGAGTGAAGATAGAAGGTAACCCATTAATTGAAGATGGGCCTTCCATAGATTGAATATATGAGGTAATCCATAGATTGAAGATAGAAAGTCATTCATGGATTGAAGATGGAAGGCCACCCAACGATTGAAGATATAAGGTAACCCATAGATTGAAGATATAAAGTCACCATGGATTAAAGATAGAAGAACATCCATGGATTGAAGATAGAAGGTTATCCATTGATTGAATATAGAATGGAATCCTTGGGTTGAAGATAGAATGTAACCCATGAGTTAAAGTTAGAATTTCACACATTGATTGAAGATAAAAAATAAGTCATGGATTGAAGATAGAAGGTAACCCATGGATTAAAGATAGGTTATCCATGGATTGAAGATAGAAGGCCATCCGTGGATTGTAAAAGGAGGTAATACCAGGTTTGAATATAGATTTTCAGATATGGATTTATGATAAAAAGTAATCCATTGATTGAAAATAGAAATTAACCCTTAGATTGAAGAAAGAAGGTAAACAATAGATTGGAGATAGAAGGTTATCCATGGCTGGAAGATAGAAAGACATCCATGGATTGAAGATGTAAGGGAATCCATGGTTTGAAGATATATCATTCATGGAATGAAGATAGAAAGTTACCCAAGGACCAAAGATAGTACGTCATATATGGATTGAAGAGAGAAGGTAACTCATGATATAAAGAAAGAATTTCACACATGGATTGAGGATAAAAAGTAATCCATGGATTAAATATAGAAGATAACCCATGGTTGAAGATAGAAGTTCACCAATGAAGTGAAGGAATGGGGTAACCCAAGATTTGAAGATAGAAAATCACCCACGGATTGAGTATAAAAGGTAATCAATGGATCGAAGATATAAGGTAATTCATAGATTGAAGATATAAGGTAACCCATGGTGTGAAAATAGAAGGTCACCATGGATTGATGAAAAAAAATCCATGGATTGAAGATAAAAGGCATCCCATAGGGTAAAGATAGAAGGTAACCCATATAGTGAAGATAGAAAGTAAGCTATGGAGTGAATATAGAAGGTAACAATAGATTGATGATAAAAAATAACACATGGATTGAAGATAGAAGATAACCCACGGATTTAAGATATAAAGCCACCCATGGAGTGCATATAAAAGGCAACACATGAATTGAATATAGAAGGTGATCCATGGATTGAAAATAAAAGGACACCCATGGATTGGAGATAAAAAGCCATCCATGGATTGAGAATAGAAGGTCATCCATGGATTAAAGATAGAAGGTCATCAATTTATTGAAGATGGAAGGTCATCAATGGATTTGTGAAAGGTCATTCATGGATCGAAGATAGGAGATAATACAAGGATTGAAGATAGAAAAGCACCCATGGATTGATGATAGAAGGTAAACACACCGACTGAAGATAGAAGGTAACACATGATTTGAAGTTAGAATTTTAGACATGGATTGAGGATGAAAAATAACCCATTGATTGAAGATAGAATGTAACCTATGGATTGAAGAAAGGTTAACCATGGACTGAAAATAGAAGGCCATCCATGGATTAAAGAGCGAGGTAACGTACAGTTTGAAGATAGAATTTAACACATCGATTTAGGATAAAATGATTCCATGGATGGAAGGGAGAAGATAACCCATGGATTGAAGATAGAAGGTAACACATGGATTGAAGATTTAGTTATCCATGGATTGAAGATAGAATTACACAAATGAATTAGATATAAAAAGTAATCCAAGGACTGAAGATAGAAAGAAACCCATGGAGTGAAGATCGATGGTAAGACATGGTTTGAGCTAGAAGGATATCCATGGATTGAAGAGAGAATGTGTTCCAGGAATTGAAGATATAAGGTCATCCTTATATGATTTAAAGTTAGAATTTCCCACATGGATTGAGGATGAAAAGTAAGCTATGGATTAAAGATAGAAAGTAACTCATGGATTAAAGATAAGTTATCCATGGATTGAAGATAGAACGCTATCCATGGATTGAAGAGCGAGGTAATGCCAAGTTTGAATATAGAATTTCACACTTAGATTTAGGATAAAAAGGATTCCATTGATTGAAGATAGAAGTTAACTCTTGGATTCAAGAAAGAAGGTAACCCATGGATGGAAGATAGAAGTTATCCATGGATTGATTTTTTTAGAGCCCATCTGACGACCGCCTAAAAGGGCAAAATTCTACGTAATCACGTTACAGCTTAATACTAGACTAGATTAAAAAAAAATAAAAACATGCAAAAACTAGATAAAAATAAAAACAAAACCAAAGCAAAGAAGCAAAAAGAAGAAGGAAACACGCTCCGGCGTGAATGGAATGCCCACCTCCTCCCGACGCAGGAACATGCGACCTGCAACATAGTCGAATATGTAAAATGGAGGAAGCCAGTCTCCCTTAAAAAGTCAGACAGTCCACTAGTCTATGTAAACGAACCCGTTACGAGCACAAGGGACAAGTAGTAGCGACCCCGATCATCCCGATACCAGGAAAGGTAATGTGCGCAAAGATCACCCAGGCTGGGACATTCAACAAAAATGTGCCGAACAGGGTGGAAGACAACGCAGTCGTAACAATAAGGTGCAAGCGAACGCTCGATCAAATGGCGGTGCGTCCTGCGAGTGTGTCCAATTGGGAGACGACAGAGAGCAGCCTGAAACCGCCGCGGCATTGGGGCGTAGGTCCATGGGAACAGTCGTGGCGCAATGGCAGGCAATTTTAAGTTATTGTTCTCTCATCATCTTTGCCAAGCAGACCGGAGGGCTGCCCTTACTCCGGCTATGTAATATATGTGAGGAAGAGCAAAACGCTAGTCTGGTCTTCCTATCCTCGCGAACTCTTTAGTTCCTTTATCGGGGCGCTCATTCCATGCAATTTCTACATGTTCAGGAATCTATCAGAAGATAATCTCGACATCCGCTCGGCTTGCGGCAACTGTTGCATCAAGGATACCGCGAAACAAGCGGTGTGGAGATTCCAATGCCCAAGAAGCAATCAGGACACTTTATAAGTTGCTAAAGAACACAATCAGGTCTCTGGACTGGCCACGACGTGATATTTCCCGTACAGAGTAGTGTAGTGAAACCAGTTCCGCCGTGAGACAGACACAGCGCCTGATAAAATACCACTGACTTCAAACAGAGTTTCAGGAGGGGTCCTGGGCCTGATTGAGCGTTCCACGAAGGGTACTTCAAAAAGGATAAACGCAGTAGTCCTGGTAGTGTGGAAGCTTTAGCAGTAGAGACGTGTCGAGAAATTGTCAATGGTTTTACCCTCTAGGGTGGCGTGCTGGGTGAAACCAGAGACACCACTGGAACGAGAGCTACACCGAGCTTTCGGAGTTTCCTAGCCTTAAAATCAAAGGGCTTATGGTATGACTAGCGTCTTTCGGCGGCATAGGCTCCATCGATGTCATGGATGCCATGGAGTACCTCCAACACCAAATCAGGCTGTGTATCGGAGAACATAGGGATGGATGAAGACGGGTAGATGAAGTGGTTCTCACAGGAATGTCCGAAGGGCACTAATCACAGCAAGTTCGGAGGGATCCGACGCATTCGCCAGAAAGTTCCTCTCCGAGAAACGGGACACTTTCGGCTCATTACCAATCAAGCTAGCTTATAACTCCTCTGATGGATCACGTTGCTCTTGACCAATATGATGCCATCAGTGAGCGAAATAACCAGTAAGCGTTTGAAACCAACCGGCTAGAAAACGACTGGTAGTCTCTAAATGAGGAGTACCGATATAATAGAAGCTCCGCTTAGTGCACTATCGAATTTGGTCTTGGTCTGGGACCCACCATCTGTGGGCGCCTCGGGGTCGGACATACCAATATTGGCCCGGTCACTTGCCGAAGCAGACCCTCCGCCCTCGGAGCCCCCCCCCCCGGATGGAGAGGAACCCTCACTCCTCTTAGTCTTCATTTTACTTATTTTCTTTTGGGAAGACGACAGTGGGGAATGAACCCGCTTTCCTCCACCGCCGAAAGAAACCCCTAGGCCTGAAAGACCATCTTCAGCAAGATTCTTTCTGGAGATGGAGAAGGTCTAAGCTTTTATATGTGCACCAACCGTGGGAAGAGGTTCCTCCTCTTCCTGTGAGTCCTCGGGGGCCCGAAACGTCTGAAGAGAATATTGCACAGGGGAAGGCTCAGTCTTTGACACCAAACCCCGGTTCGACCCCATGGAAGATCCTGCCGTCTGGGGCTGGGTCACTTCTAGGACCATGTTCAGCTTAGGAGGGACTATGTAGTCATCCCTCCCAAGGCAGCAATAATCCCATTTGATTTATTTTCCGTCGGAATCAAGTCTCTGGCCAGCGAACCGACTTCAATGGGGGAAGAGAGGGGGGGGGGGGGGCGTTACTCCGACCCAGCGCAATGTCAAGATACATGATTGAAGGACTGCATGGTGCACGACCCAACGCGCCCCTAAGAGAAGATTAAGCCTTCTCTCCGTTAGAAGAGGGTTGGAGGGGTCCCAGAGAAAGCACAGGGGGGAGGGGGCGACCCCCTTTTAAAAGCTGGAGCTGCTCGAGAGCGGCTCTAAAGATGGCAAAGGGGAAGCACCTTTTTCATATGGTGATGGTGAGAGGAGAACCCCTCACCGGTCCAAAGGGTGCCTCGATTTTCCTTATCCTCCCCGACACCTAGGGAGGGTGAGGCCACGTTTGGAGATTAAACTCCACGCGCTTTCCCACTATTGACTCTATTTGAGTGGGGAGTTTAAGAGAAAAGTCTCCATAGGATCATAAATTCAAGAATATGATCATTTACGCATAATCGGTGCCGGCGACCATATCGCTATTCAGGCGATATGGTCCTGTAGCTTTGACCAAAAAGGATGGTGCCGGAGTAACCATTATATATGTGTACTCGAGGAAGGAGAGCAGAGTCGATGGTCTAGCACACCCCACACCTAATACTTGGCTGAGTCGGTTGGCTTTCGGCCCTCGCAGCAGGTAGGGACCTCAGGGTATACACTGCAACTCGAACAAATGTAAATCGTGTGCTTAGAGGAAACTTGGTACAATTCACGAATTGGCTGTGCACGAGACACTTTCTGCATATACAATCTTAAAAAAAGTAAGGCAAATTTGGAGTTGACACTTGTTTACTCCTAGGCTGTTCTTATATATATATATATATATATATATATATATATATATATATATATATATATATATATATATATATGAAAAATATCACGAAAGTTAGCGCGTGATAACTATATATATGAATATTTATCACGGAAGGAAACTGAATAAAAGACGGATTGGAGTTAGTACTTTCGTCTATTCGACATTTTAAAACTTAAAATGTTAAGAAAAAATAAGACACAGTATTTATACTAAGCACGTTTGCCTATGAGGTCAACTTTTTAATCTCCCACACAAAGGAGAGTAATTTCAACATTAGCCCAGGGCTGTTTTCACTAGATCCAATTTTATCACTATTTCTAAAATCTGACTTATCTTCTGATAGCATTAAAAAGTTGACCTTATAGGGAAACGTGCTTAGTATAAATACTGTGTCTTATTTTTTCTTACCATTGTGAGTTTGAAAATGTCGAATAGTCGAAAGTACTAACTCTAATCCGTCTTTTATTCAGTTTCCTTCCGTGGTACATATTCATATATATATATATATATATATATATATATATATATATATATATATATATATATATATATATATATATATATATATATTCGAAGCTCTGGATGTGGTAACATATCCCCGATAAAGGAATGAATGCCTTCACGCAGTAGTGATATGCAGCACGTACTTACAGGGAGAGCCTTTATAGGTCGAATGTGAAGAAGACTGTAAGGGTGGGTCTTGAGACGCCCCTCCTCATCTTTGATCGTCACACGTTCGACCTTTACTCCTTTATTTCACCAGCTCTTCTGTTATTTCTTCTAGGAGTAGTCTAGCACTTCTTTTTACTAGATTACCCATTTGAAAAAGTTCTTGGTAGAGTGTGGTGACACCTGCATAGTTGGGCCATCAATCGTCCAAAGAGCTCTCAGTATGGCCAGCCCCCTAGTCAAGATCAGCCGCGTTATCCAGAAAGCTCCCGTCCGAGAAATGGGAGACCTTACATTATCCAACGAGAAGCCTAGCGAATGCCTGGCACAGATGGAGCATGTGTAGGTCGCGCAGCCTTGATACATCAGTCGCGGGAATGACCAGGTAACGTTTGAAACATGCGAGCTCGAAGAGGTCGGGTAGCCTCTCGATAATAGGCGCCAAGTATCTAAAGCTCTAATTTCCATTTTATTCTATTTTGGGTGGGCAAAGGAATTAGTTTTGGAGACTTTTCTCTCTTCTCTCTCTCGTCTGAGGGGGCCACGAGGCCGGAGGTGAGCTCCTGTTATTTATTTCCTTTTTCGGAAGGATGATGAGCACGACTTGTCTCCCCTTGCCCTAGAGCGAATGGCCCTGCCTTAGCTGGTCCTTGGTGTAGATGAAGAATGCATTGCTAACGCTTGAATTTCCCACAGAAAGAGAAAGAAACCCTCTTTCGCATTGCGATTGGTGCCACTCTCTCTCTCTCTCTAGTACGGGACACCCGTAAAGCCACAATCTTAGGATGCTTGGATCTCTTCACCAGTCAATGGTATGCTGATATTTTTCTGACCCTCTTCAACCACCACCAAGTTTGGACAAAGCCACCACATTTGGACATTTGGAGGAGGCGCTGCCTCTACTATCATTAAGGTACCTCTTCTAGTTGTGGCCATCATGCAGTTTATAAAAAAAAACGCATGGGAAAAAGATACAATGGCCTTAAAATTACTTGGGAGGTATGATAAAAGTCCTCATAAGATGAGAGGCATTAACAAATGATAATTTACACATATAGGCGGGTTTAGTTACAGTGTATGTTCACTAGAAGCGTCAAAGACAGCCGGCCGCCCAGTACACGTCCTATCTTATACAATCACCAGACATTGGGATTTCAAACACAAGGCTCGACGTGCACCTAAATACCATAACCCCTGAAAATAGTAATAAACAAAAGAGATGTAGAATAGGGCAAGTAGTAATAGGTAATAATAGAGATAGGTGGGTCCACTCACTAGAGTGCGGGATCACCTAACGATCACCTAATCTTCGGTTCCCTGGAGACTGGAGGGGTTGCCTGTTCTCCATGTGTCAGGTTTAGTATTCTCCACTGGGAACCTATTGCAGGAAAAAGGCAGAAGAAGGTGCGCAAAGAGGTGCCAGACAGTCTGTGGAACCAAACAATTGTGAGAAGGCGGTTCAGTTGAGTGTCATTTCAAATGATGTTGCACCCGATTGTGTACAAATTTGGAGGCGACCCCCCCCCCAAAAAAAAAAAAAACCCCAAACGAAACCGTAGCGGTATTAGGAGGTAGCTCCTGGGGCAAAATCTGCGGCGCAATAACACACAACTTTAGATTCCAGTCTGTCGTCTCTCATCTTCTTTGCAAGGCAAACCGAATGGATGGTCTAATCCGTACCATTTAGTCCGAGTGTTGAAGAGGAAAACGCTGGTCTGGTTAACTTATCCTTTCAGACTATTGATCCCCTTACCAGCGCGCCCATTTCCCAAATTACTAACCCAGCAGAATACACTCTGGATATCATCCCGGTTCACAGCCGCCGCAGCATGATGAGTATTGCGAACGAGAGGGCGCGGAGACTTTAATGTCTCAATGGCACGTAGCCAGGTTTTTGTGTAGCAAAATTCAAAATCCGGTCGCCGTACTTGGCACGGCACGTAATCTTCTATACCAAGCTGTTGATTGCAACCAGCTATTCTGCCAAGACAGAAACAGCGGCCGGAAGAGTCCCACCGACTTTATACAAGGGAAAGGATTGAAAGCCACCTGTGTATACACTGGCATTGGGCCAGGATGGGTGCTCCAAAAATTAGAACATAATAATCCCTGTGCGTAGAAACTTTGGTAGCAGAGCTAAATCGAACGTTGAAAAAAAGTCGCATTGCCCTAAGGTTAACAGGTTTTGGGCATGATTGGCGTCTCTTAACGAAAGAGGAACTATTGAGATCAATCACGAATGAAAGGAGAGTTGTTGGAGACTGATAAAGACTGTGGAATTGTGCTCGTAAAGGCGATAATGCACTATATGCGACGCAGAGCGAGCGGCATTATACAAAAATCGACAAAAAGGGTCTCTTTCGGTGATGTGCAGCAGACACCGGTCACCAAACGGAGACCAGCGTGGTGGATCGAGGTCAAATTCCTCAATTAACCGTTCACCCAGGTATTGAACATTGGTGTACGGGGTATGGTTTGAATCTGTGACGGTATATACGCAAAAAGGGGGAGTGATAGAGCTTGCATTATATAAGCATATCGTTGAAGTGTTCCCCGCCTCAGGAGATAAACTCCATTTGGAAACCTTCAGCCAGCTCACGATGTGTTTTAAATGCTGGCAGAACAACAACCCATGTAGAAAACGGCGAGAAATTGGCCACCAAGGACTCCGCCACGGATGCACGATCCCAGATTGCAGTCCCATCTTCCTGGAGGATGGGACAGGCAACCTGCAAAAACTTGCCCAGAATCCTACTAACATGCTTGCCACATCTGAAAACAGTCTTTGAGTTAAATGAAGACAGGTATGCCCCTTCAAGAGGAGCTGGGGGCATGCGTAGAAACATACCGGGATATAGCTCGACCAAATTAACCTACGGCGAATTCGTTCTGGTGGCGCTTGGAGACGTATCGATTCTCTCTGAGGGTAGTCGCACACTCAGCCGTCCAACAACCAAGGAAACAGACGCGCGTAAAACAGCTAAACATTCATGAAAATGGTAGTCAGACATAAGACCATGGATGTGCTGACGCAAAACTTAACGTCATCATCGACTCCACGACTGAGATAGAGAAACCAGGCAATTTTCTTAAATATGAGCCACTGAGCCTTTCTCATTTCCTGACTCGAAACTTTTGGAGAGGGTCATTGAAGCAGAAGCTCCCCTGTGCTACTCTCCTTTATCGGGGAGGAATTCTCAAGTCACGGGGAAGGCCTCGCAACTACCTTCCGAGGATATGTCTCTTGTGATTCTAACATATGAGAGGGCCCTGGTTATATATAACATGAGCGGAGCGCGAGTTTAAATTGTTAACAAATTTACAATGGGGGCTCCGTTAGTGATAGAACACGCAGAAATGTTCTGAAATGGCACGATAGCTACAACCCTTTTAGGCATAGAGATTGCAGGAGCAGAAAGCGGTATTTTAAAATGCAGAGACGCAAGGAGTGCACGGTCCCTCTGTGTGCTAGAGGAACAATTCCTTGACATTTTGGAGGAGATTCGGTCCGCTGATTGAAGAGCTTCGATCGGTTTATTTTAAAAGGCGCTTTTTGCATTGCTTCGAAGAAGCAGGGTGCGTCTCGCCTCAATTCACACACATGGTCTGATACGATACAACTGTATCTTTTAAGCCTATAGGTTTAGAGCAATTAGCCTAAATTTAATTTTGACCCAACTTCGCATGCCATGTTCTATTTTTATGGTCGATTCAGTGGCCTTATAAAGGAGTCATCTGAAAGTGACTCCATGGATGAGAGTAAGGGGAAACCTTCCTCAAATGTAAAGATAAGAGAACGAAAAGTCATCTCTCTGCTAGAAAAAACTTGAAGCGTCCCCTGATAAAACATAGTGAGGCTGCCTCCATATTTGAGGTTGAGATGCTCGCAAGAGGTTCATAAAGTGGTAAAGTGGAAACCCATTTGCTAATTTAAGGTGGTAGCAGGTGAAATCCTCCAATAGTTAGATACGTGTTTTTGTCATCCTCACCCACCTCAACACCAAGGTTGGGCGAACATTTTCATTTGGGAACTAGTCCGAAAGAAATATAAATTGCCAATGCACACGAAATTCCGGAAGATTGTGACCCTATAAAAAAGACAAAGTTGTTGAGCATCATCCTGCGTCCAGCTATACCGTCTCGTATGTTGGGACCTTTCAGAGGCTTCAACGTACACCGACCGGAAGTTACACACGGAACGTCCATCTCCCATGCCCTTAGTTGGCAAATGAAGTGGATTCCCATTAATAAGTCGGTGTAGTCATCGACATGAAGGCCAGGATTTAAAGTTATGTCAGAATCAGAGACGAAGGCCAAGAATTTTAGTTGGCCTAGTAGCCAACAACGCAATAAAGCCTGAACCTATGGGCAGTGAAAAATTATTCCTTCAAGACTGGCCTAAGTGAGGTGTCACCTTTAGACGCAGGTAAAGCGTTATTCGGAAAATAACATATTTCTATTAATCGCACAACAATGCCGAAAACTCCTCAAATCAAGACTAGTCTCTTACAAATTGTGATGTTAAAAGGGCGTTGTTTATAGAGGTTCCAAAGCATCTCTTCTGATGCGACATGAGGTAGTTGTTCAGGTTTTTAAACCCAAATAGATTATATAAAGGGGTATAGTCTTAGGTAACAAGTGCCTTTGAATGACTAAATGGCTAAATAAGGCTTCTGCCACTAGATTGCGCCACCCAGAGCCAAATCAGATGGCAGATTTGAAATCTCCAGGGTGAAAATAACCCTATGTCCCATAGTCATATGGGTCAATTAATGGCTCTAAATGGGTACAATTGAAGTTTACTCCTCTTGAAAAAAAGCGACGCCTTGACCTGGCGCTTCGCCGCAGGGAAAAAGAGGTGCATTTGGGGACAAATGAACGCGCCAGCTTCCCCAAGCCCTGTTACGGAGTTTAAGTCAACTTACTGAAGTAGTCCTTCCCTATGACCACTCTGGCTGGATGACGTGCCTCTCCTTAAGGTACCAGCAGCCTAAAATGGTACCCTTTGAGGGTTAGAAGAAGGTGAGGAGAGATCAAAATGGAAAGTTGTAAATATACACAGAGTGAAAATATTGAGTCAGGAGGGGTGCATAGCAGGGCACTGTGGCAACGACGCGGTGCAAGATGGCACTTAAATGCGGGAAGTCGGGCGGGAAAGACGTGCTGCTCCCCACGGCTCCAGGAGTAGCTGTCTACAATGGATACACCTGAGGGGTGCTCCAGACAGTGTAAAAGGAACAAACTTCTGAACTATTTATTTTCACCGTCTCTTAGAATGACTCTTTCAATGCCCGAATGAGGACGGCCCATTTGTGAACAAACTTAGAGGCTCTTTAAGTTAGAAAATAGTTTCTTTTAGAATTTGAGTTCGTTTCCTTTAGGATTTGAGGGGGAAGGGACAAATGCTTGTTTGCCAAGGGTTCCTGTAGACAAGATTTCAATAGCGCCAACAATATTAATTCCTGAATATTAGTCCAGAAAGCAAAATTAGATTCCAATTAAACCGCTGTGCAATCTTACGAGGCTGATAATCGAAAGATCTTTATTACAAATTTAGAAAATAACTAATAAATGAAAATTAATAATACCTTGAAATAATAACTTTTATCACATTAGGTCACTTAAGCTTTGGTTTTTAATTGTGCGTATGCATTATAACCGTGGGTGCGATATCAAATAGCAAAAAGAGACGTAGGTTTAAATTTTTCCAGGAATTTTACACACGACTGTGTACACGTCAAACAAACTTAGATATGTAGTCTCGAGGAGAATAAAAAAATCTACAGAGCATAAAAATTTAAAGGTGCAAGAAAATTGGCTTCTAGCTTAAAAAGGTAATTTGCTTTGACGGCAAAATTATTAAAAAACTTGACAGGTGCTTCAGGTATATTGCTGTATTTTCTTCACCAAATCACCCGAAATAAAAATGAAAATGAAAAAAATGTTAGTATGAATAACTGTAATTTTGCTTTAGGAGAAACTATTATAAGTTAATTATTTTTTTAATGAGAAGCTTAAGTCAATAGTGTTTTTTTAAATATTAGTTTTTCTGATTGTATGAAAGCATTTTATTACAATTATTCTTTTTATATCTTCGAAGTGATTTTAGCTGCATGAAAAAAACAAACACTGACTTTTAGAGTCGTAATATTAAATCCAGCCATTATTGGGCTATTAATTTTACCATTTAAGTAAATATTATTGGGCAATATCTGAAAAAAATTGTGCTGTAAATATTAACACTTTCATAATAAAATATATACATAGTTAATAACGTATTAATAAAACTTGTTTATTAGTCATCACTAAATTAGAGAACTTTTAAATTAACCTAGAAAAGGGATTTAATTTTATTTATAAATAGATATACCCAAAAGTAGCGTTAATGACTGGATTTTCCTAAGTCACGAAACCGACTCTAAAAAACCATGTTATATTGTGATTGATGGATGAAGTCACAAAAAAACACAAAGTTATCCCTGTTACGCCAACCTTATTATTGTTAGTATTTTCGTCCCCAGACCCAGATTCGATGAAGGAAAGAACCTGCAAAGAAAGGAGGTGAGGATAAGGCAACATCAAAAGCAGCGGCATCACCAATGACGTCATAAGAGGCAAATAAATGTATCAGGCTTGATACAAGAAAACGAGCGTTTCTCGAGAATTAGGATAACATGGTGGTTTTTACGGGCAATTAATTAGTCAAATGCCTTCATTTTCCTCTTATGGCGACAATGAAATCGTCTACTACATGAACATAACAAAGACAATGACGAACTACATTTTAAAGATAGGTCTGGTTTATACTTCTAAGGGATACCTAAAATAACGCACTAGCAGAAATTTCACTAAATTAGTTTGAAGGGAAGTTCCCCACACGGGCATAATGGAATTAATTCGGGAATTAATCAAAAGGATGAGTCTAGCTATGTGGAAGAGAAGCTATGTATACAAGCTCGCGAACTAATGGCATAAATTTCGGGAAAGACTGCAAATTTTACCAGCACCTTACGTGAATTTAAGATAGACTGATGGTAATTAACATAAAGCAAGGCTAAACCAGACCTTAGTATTTTATCACATCAATAAGTATACATAAATTGGCAATATTTTCCATATTTCAAAGCATGCAGTAATCAATTAAAATGATATAGACCGAAATAAAACATTACAGGAAAAGGTAATAAACTTTAAACATAATAATAAATTAAAAAATGAACAAAACAAAAATATTAAAAATAGGATATGGTTCGGATCAGTATCAGTATACCATATTTACATGAGTTAGAAATATGAGTGTAGAGTGCAAATGTTAGTGTGTATATATACTAACGTATACAAAATATATATTACTCTATATTACAGTGAGGATAATAATTAAAATATGAGGGATATCCATTATTTGGGTCATAAACTCAAACACGTAGGAAAAAAGTAACAAGACGGAAGCGACTTTTGCGGGGGGGGGGGTATTGATACCCATCAAGCATCTTATAATCTTTGACCATTTTGCTGCGTGTAAACCATTAATTACAAGATTAATGATTGGTAATGTCAGTCATGCACAGTGAAAGGACAAAGAAACATCCGTCCCGAGGAACTTTCCTTGCTTCGGTGATAACAATGTCATCCGGCCATTTATTCTAATAAACGATATATCAGATGTAGGAAAAAGTGAGTGCGTTTTTTTTAACTCTTTTAATTAGTCCGATTCATAAATGCCTCGAAGCTTTGGAATTGCAATGATTTGTAAGCATTTTGTGAAAACCCTTACGCAAGCAATTTTCTACCCGACAGCGGCCACAAGAGGGTCTTTACTGCAACCACGGCTACACAAAAGTCTGTTGTGAGAGCATCTCCTCACCGTGTCAAACCTCGAATACAAAGTAACACATGCTGTCCCCATGATAGGGGTAACATCCGGCCAAGGTAAAGTTAAGTGCTCGCAGTACTCCTAACGGCGACCGAGAGTTTTGAATTGGAAGAAAAAGTGCCGGCAGTACTGTTAAGGGCGATCGAGAATTTTGAACGGTAAGATAAATTTAAGTGCGTAAGATAAATTTAAGTGCGTAAGATAAATTTAAGTGCCCGCAGTACTATTAAAGGTGATCGAGAGTTTTGAACGGGAAGACAAAGTTAAGTGAAATAGGCATAAATATCAGTATCACAATCGCTGGTGACCTCAAGGGAATCAGAGGTCAGTCCTCTCTGCGGAGAGGTGCCAGGAAGTATTATGTTTTGACACCAAACAACGTTCAGGTGGAAGCATTCGTCACCACGGGGAAGAGGTACCTGTTCCACGTCAGATGTATGTGGATATAGATACCCATCGGCAGGATTCCTTGGAACAGAGTGTGATGTGCTGCGAAGATGAGAGAGGAAATAAAGCAGTGTTGTATTTGGCTATGTGCGTGATGAGAAGTGTAAGCTGTACTCACACCAGTAGAGTGCTGAGCACAGCGCGTCCACCAATTGGTAGCCACATCTCTGACATTTGTGTCCGCTCATGCTGGGATCGAACCCGGTAACGCGACGTTGTCAGACCAACACCGCATCCACTCGGCCAGCAGGAGCTCTTCTGCTGCGGTGTAAATGGCATGAATGATGATTGACCAAGTAAGTCACGCGCAGTGAGACCCTTAATGACACTAATGATGATTATTATTTTCCTATTTCAGAGTCTAGAATAAATTTCATTACACTGTTAAAGATCTATACTATATATTTCTTTAATTTGAGTAATGACTAAAACATATATCTATTTGCCTTTCCAATATCTATATTAAATATTCCTTTGCCTTTTCCATTGTCTCTAATATCTATTTCTTGCTACCTTCTAAGGTTTTATAATGTAGCTTGTTAATAGTCAAGTTGAGAACGGCGACTTATTACTCGGTGCCACTAGCCAAGAAAAATGTACTTTACAATATCTGCAATGTCATATTATTTTGCCCTTTCTCATCTGCACTTCAATTCCATTGAACTTTCTTCAAATATCCATTATATATCTATTTTGGCACTTTCCAGTTTTAAAATATCTAGTTTTTTGTCCTTTCAAATCTTTATAATATATATTTCTTTGTCTTTTCCATTGTCCCTCATATATTTCTTAGCCTTTTGCAATGTCTTTAATATTTATTCCTTTCACTTTTTTAAAGTCTATAATAAGCATTTCTTTGACTTCCAATGTCTATAATATATGTATATTGCTTTTCCTTTTCCAATGATTATAATATATGTACATTTTGACTTTTTGAATCTCTATTATTTTTTTCTGCCCTTTCCAATATCCATAATATCTATTTCTTGTCTGTTCCAATGACTACAATATCTATTTATTTGCCTTTTTCAAATGTACATATAAAATTCAATGCTTTGCCTTTACCAATGGCTACAATGTCTATTTCTCTTGCTTTTCCAATCAACACAATACCAAAAGCAATCAAAAAATTACTTATTTCTAGTAATTCACCAGATAAAAAATAATTATCAATTAATTATTTTTAGCTGATTTTTAAAGAGACTTTTGATGCGCTGAATCCAAAATTTACATTGGTTTTGCTCAATCAAGTCACCTTTTTGATTTATCACCACATGTTTTTTACATGTACGGGTATTTTGTATTTATATGATGCAAAAATCTTTCTTATTTCTTTAAATAAACGAATTTTGAAGGGTTTACATACGCACTTTTGAGTAACTGCTATTTTTCTTTTTGCAGGTAAATGAAGTAGATTCGGTCAGAAGATCTTGCAAAAATAAGTCCAATGTATTCTGTTACATCTGCAGCCGATACATCCATTGTTCATAACAATCTTTCATTTATTCATCCATCTATTAATTTATTTATTCATTTACTCACTTATTGATTGATTCAATCTTTCATTTATTCATCCATCTATTAATTTATTTATTCATTTACTCACTTATTGATTGATTCAATCTTTCATTTATTTTTAGTAATTTATTCATCCATTCATTAATTTAATTATTCATTTATTTACATCATAATTCATTCACTCTTTCATTTACTCATCCATATATTAATTTATTTATTCATTTACTCACTCATTGATTGATTCAATCTTTCATTTATTTTTAGTAATTTATTCATCCATTCATTAATTTAATTATTCATTTATTTACATCATAATTCATTCACTCTTTCATTTACTCATCCATATATTAATTTATTTATTCATTTACTCACTCATTGATTGATTCAATCTTTCATTTATTTTTAGTAATTTATTCATCCATTCATTAATTTAATTATTCATTTATTTACATCATAATTCATTCACTCTTTCATTTACTCATCCATATATTAATTTATTTATTCATTTACTCACTCATTGATTGATTCAATCTTTCATTTATTTTTAGTAATTTATTCATCCATTCATTAATTTAATTATTCATTTATTTACCTCATAATTCATTCAATCTTTCATTTACTCATCCATCGATTAATTTATTTATTAATTGATTCAATCTTTCATTTATTTCGTTTCGTGTCGCGCTCTTAATTAAGTCGAAAGGAGAGGAGCTCGGAAATTCATTTAATCCATACTTTTTACCATTGCCGTCGGGCTGCGTGCGGTATGCAATTAAAGCCTTGGCTACCAGGCGTGAGTCACGGAGGGAGAGGGGGAGGGCTGATCAAATACTAGGTGGTACAGGGTAGGTATTGCCAACTATTACCACGCAACTAATAAGAGACACTAACAATAATTACTTCAATATTGCTGTCATATTTGTGGCTCGAGTTTACTATTTAACACATTTTCACTTTACCTAACCAGATTTTGCGAATCTCTCCTTTCCAAACTTCCTGCCCAATGCCCTCAATGGTCTTCTTTTTGAGCCTTAAATTAACCCCATGAATCAGACATAATTTTGAGGTCACAAAAGTTAATATTATTAGATTTATTATATAATAAAATTTAAGAAATCAAAACCAACATGGGTATCTCTGCCATCAATTTACTTAGAAGCGATTCTGAACAAAGGCGTGGAGATGGTAAAAGTTGAAATGTGTGTAAGGCGCATAGTCCGAATAATTTAAGATTTTTTTTTTTTTTAATTAAGGGGCTATCTGGCGACTGCCGACTAAGGCATGAGTTGCCGTAAACAAACAGCCTAGTTTCAGGCTACTTTAAAAAATTAAACAGAAAACAACAAAAAGAAATAACAAAGCAATAACAAAACAATTACAAAAACAACAACAACAATTAAATCGGGTTAAATAAAAGGGAGAAGGCCGGCCTCCCCCAAAAAGTCAATAAGTCCACCAGTCAAAGTACACGCACTCGTCCCGAGCACAAGGGACAGGCGGTAGCGACCCCGCCCATCCCGGTACCGGGACAGGTGTCGTGCGCGAAGATCACCCAGACTGGGACATTCGACAAGAATGTGCCGAACAGTCTGGGGGACGACGCAGTCGTTGCAATAGGGCGCAGGCGAGCGCTCCATCAGATAGCGATGCGTCACACGAGTGTGTCCGATTCGGAGACGACAGAAAGCAACCTGAAGCCGCCGCGGCATTGGGGGATAGGTCCATGGGAACAGTCGCGGCGCAATGGCACGCAACTTTAAGTTCCCTTCGACCGTCTCCCATCTTCTTTGCCAAGCAGTCCGAAGAGCTGCCCGTATTCCTGCCATGTAGTCGGTGTGAGGAAGAACGAAACGCTGGTCCGGTCGCAGAGTCCTCGCGGACTCTTTGGCGCCCTCATCGGCGCGCTCATTTCCCGCAATTCCTACATGTCCAGGAACCCAGCAGAAGATAATCTCGACATCTGCCCGGCTCGCCAAAACCGTGGCGTCACGGATATCGCGAACCAGGGGATGCGGAGATTCCAATGCCCCGAGAGCACTCAGGGCGCTTTGTGAGTCGCTATAGATCACAATCCGGTCTCTGAACCGGGCACGTCGCGTAATCTCCCGTACCGAGTGGTGTATTGCCACCAGCTCGGCCGTGAAGACAGACGCAGCGCCTGGTAGAGCCCCGCTGACTTCAAACAGAGGGGATACGGCGTGGAAGCCGACCCCCTCTTGGGACTTGGAGCCATCCGTATACACTGGCACGGTACCAGCGTGACACGATGTGTGCTCCAAAAAGGTCGAACGCAATACTCCCGGCGCAGTACAAGCTTTGGGAGCAGAGGCGTGGCGACAAATAGCCAAATGTGGTACCCTCCAGGGTGGCGTCCTGGGCAGAACCAGGGGCGCCACCGGCCCGAGCGCTATATCTACCTCTCGAATGAGTTTCCTGGCCATAAACCCAAAGGGCTTAGGGTATGACTGGCGTCTTTCGGCGGCATAGGCACCATCGAGTTTAGCTGCGGATGCAGTGAGAGCTGTTGGCGACTGAGGGAGGCGCCGGGCTCACGCGTACAGTCGAGTGATGCACTGCACGCGGCGCAGAGCGAGTGGCATCTCCCCAGCATCGACCAACAGGCTCTCAATGGGGGAAGTGCGGAAGGCACCGGTCGCAGGGCGAAGGCCGGTGTGGTGGATTGAATCCACCTTCCGCAATAAACGCTCGGCTGCGGATGCATAAAACTCGCATCCGTAGTCGAGCTTCGAGCGAACAAAGGTTCGATAAAAAATTAAGGCAGTAGCCCTATCAGCGCCCCAAGCGCTGAACGTCACGGAACGGAGAATGTCCATGGCGCGGGTACAACAGACCCTAAGGCTGCGAATATGAGCCACCCAGGTGAGGCGACGGTCGAATACAAGACCAAGGAAACGGTGCGACTCAACCACATCCAGGCGCATCCCATTAAGAAACAAATCTGGGTCGGGGTGAAGCCGTGGATGGCGGCAGAAGTGCACCACCTTAGTCTTGGCCAAAGAAAAGCGAAACCTGTGCGCTTCGGCATAGCGAGAGACGCGGTTCAATGCCTGTTGGAGTCGACGCTCCAGAGTTGGCATCTGGGCCGCGCCAAAAGAGATCGAAAGGTCGTCCACGTAGAGCGTAGCGAGAACATCATCTGGCAGAACCGAGGTGATGCCGTTGATGCTCAGGGCAAAGAGTGTGACACTGAGGACACTTCCCTGCGGGACACCCTCTTCCTGCTTCTTTGGGGCAGAGAGGGCTCCCCCCACCCGTACGCAGAATCGACGATCTCGCAAAAATTCAGATATAAACATTGGGAGGCGTCCCCTCGCCCCCATCGTGTGGAGAGTCTCCATGATACCGTATCGCCATGCGGTATCATAGGCCTTCTCCAGATCAAAAAACACCGTGGCGTAGTGCTGTCTACGAAGGAAAGCCTCGCAGACGGCATTTTCCAGTCGGAGCAGAGCATCCGACGTGGAGTGGAACTTACGGAAGCCGCACTGTGCAGAAGACAGATGGCCTCCGCTGTCCAGGAAATAGGCTAATCTAACATTTACCAATTTCTCCATCACCTTGCACACGCAAGAGGTTAGAGAGATTGGGCGGAAACCGGTCACCGGTCGGAGTAGAGTGATCTCTCCCCGGCTTGCGAAAGGCGAGCACAGTAGCGATTCGCCAGGAGTCTGGGAGAAGACCCTCCACCCAGATCCTGTTGAACAAATCTAACAAAAAGGCCATGCCTCGCTCACCCAGGTGTCGAAGCATGGCGTACGGGACATCGTCCGGATCATGGGCGGTGTCCGCGCACGAAGCGAGAGCGGAACGCAACTCACTCACAGTAAACTTGTCGTTGAAGGGTTCTCCGCCTCTGGAGGTAAAGTCCAGCCGGTGGCCTTCTGCGACATCACGACGTGCATTGAATGCTGGCGGAGCAGCATCACGGCTAGAGAATGCGGAAAAAGCGGTCGCTAAGGATTCCGCCACGGACGCGGGGTCCGAGATTGCGGTCCCATTCTCCTGGAGAACGGGAGGGGGGTCCTGCGAGAACTTGCCACGAATCCTTTTGACTCGCTTCCACACCTCAGCTAAAGGGGTCTTCCTGTTAAGTGAAGACACGTATGCCCGCCAAGAAGAGCGGCGGGCGTGCTTCGAAACATACCGGAACCTAGCCCTAGCCCGACGAAATTCAGCGACAGTGAAATCGTTCGGGCGGCGCTTATAGCGCATGTAGGCATAACGCTTCTGTTTGAGGGCCGTCTCACACTCGGCCGACCACCATGGGAGTGGTTGGTGTGCAAAACGGCCAGACGTCCTAGGAATAGTAGTCAGGCCCACGGCGATGAGGTTGCGGGAGAAGAACTCAACGGCCTCATCTACCGACCTAAACTCCTCGACTGAGATAGAGAATTCAGTCATTTCCTGAAATGCAGGCCACCGCGCCCGCGCCAAGCACCACCGAGGTGGTCTCTCAGGCGGCAGTTGCCCTAAAAAGGATATTTGAATGGGAAAGTGATCACTACCATGGAGGTCATCGACCACCCCCCAATCAAAATCAGGCTGTGCATCCGAAGAGCACAAAGATAGGTCAAGGCAAGAAAATGAAGCGGTTCTCGGACAGTGATGCGTAAACTCATCCACGTTTAGGACACCCATCTCAAGCTCTTCGATCAGATCAGCAAGGACTTGTCCCCTGGGATTTATGGTGTAATCTCCCCAGAGAGGATGCCTGCCGTTCAGATCTCCAAGCAAGAGATAAGGCCTCGGCAACCGTGCCACGACGCGGCGGAAGTCCCCCGCGTTAAAGTCAGCTGACGGTGGAATGTACGCAGAAAAGATAGTATACCTCCTATCCAGGTGCAGCTGCACAGCCACTGCCTGGAAGGAGGTATCTAAAGAGAAAGGAAGAACGGAGACATCATGCCGGGTGTAAACCGCGCATCCCCCAGCCCGGCCATCCCGCGGTGGTGGGGTCGCAAGACCCTTATACCCCGGGAGGGCAGGCAGGGGGCACGCGCCTAGCATGGTCTCCTGCAAAAAAATAGCTAACGGGGAACGGGACGAGACGAGCCTCCGCAGCTCCTCCCAGTTGGCCCGGAGTCCACGGCAATTCCATTGAAGGAATATGCCCTCCAGGCCTAGCTCGGAGGAGACGCGGGGGCCCTCCTCGAATTGAAGACCCTCACGGGAATGGCCGTACGCTTCCCGGGGGCAGAACCCCGGGGGCTGTTGGCCGGACAAAGCGCTGAAGGCGCTGTCGCCTTCGAGGACTTATTGGGGGAGGTTGGGCTCGCCATGCGAGTCTTTTCCTCCCTCCGCCTCGAAACCTTAGGCGGGCGTTGCGGCTTGGGAGGCGGGGGGCCCTCTTTTAAGGAACCATCGTCTCTGAGCCACTCGCTCCACCTCGGGGCGTGGGCGAAGGGGCCGAAGCTCCTTTGTTGCTCTCCTCCTTTAGGAACCACGGAAGATGGCCTAGCGACCATCTTCAGGGGTGTTGCCTCCTGTGAGTCTAACGACTCTGTGGAGGCGCGTGGCCGTTTCGCCTTACGGGAAACGGTCACGCTGGGGGAAGAGGGGGGAGCCCTGGTTTTAGCCGGGGCTGGGTGTGAACCCTTTTTGCCGCCAGCTCTACCAGGGGAGCGCCCGGGTGTAGTAGAGCCCGCAGAAGGGCTCCGAATGGGCGCGGAAACAACCGTGCCCGTTGGCCTGGATGGGCCAGGAGCAGAGGGTGCTTTTCTAACTATTGAGGCATATGACGTCCCAGGCAGAGCCGGGCGCGCCAGGACCAAGTCCTTAGCCTTGCGGAATGAGAGTCGATCCTGGGCCTGAACGGCCAGGATTTCTTTCTCAAGGAGATATGCACCACATTGCTTCGAAGAAGCAGGGTGCGGCTCTCCGCAATTGACACACTTGGCCACACACGATTTGGACTTATCGTGTGCGACCTTGGAGCAATTTACACAGACTTCGGGTGACCCCGATTTTGCACGTCTACATGATCGATTCGTGTGGCCGAAGCGGTGACAGTAATAGCACCGCCGCGGCAGTGGCACGAATGCCTTCACGCGGTAGCGGTACCAACCGGCACGCACCGACTCAGGGAGCTTGTCACAGTCGAACGTGACGAAGAGTGTAGGGGTGGGTCTCGAGGCCCCTCCCTGTTTTCTCATCACACGCTCGACCTTGACCGCCCCATGGTCGGCCAGCTCTAGGGTGATGTCTTCTATGGAGTAGTCAACGAGTTCCCTCGCATAAACTACTCCTTTTACAAAGTTCATGGTAGAGTGCGGCGTCACACTCACCGGGGTGCCATGAAGTGTCCGAAGAGCACTTATCTTGGCCGCCTCGGCGGGATTTGCCGCATTCGCCAGAAGGCTCCCGTCCGAGAAACGGGTTACCTTCGGCTCTCTACCAATTGCACTAGCTAATCCTCTCCTCTGATGGATCATGTTGCCCTTGGACAACATGGTGCCATCAGTGGAGCGAATATCGAGGAAGCGTTTGAAGCCAGCGGGCTCGAAAACGCCAGGTAACCTCTGAATGAGGGGCCCCGATGTCATCGAGGCTCCGCCCTGTGCACTTTTTGTGTTAGTCTTGGTCAGGGGCTCTGCACACGAGGGGGTAGAGGGGCCGGATGTGCCGATCTTGGCTTGGTCGCCTACCAAAGTGGTAGCAGACCCATCCGTCCCCGCAGCCCCCACGGATGGAGAGGAGCATCCGAGTCTTTTTCGTCTTTTTTGTCTTTTTCTTTTTTGGAGAGGAGGGCGGGGAATGAACCCGCTTTTCACCTCCGCCGGCAGAAGCCCCCAGGCCAGATGCCCGGCCTCAGCCAGGTCCCTCTCCGAAATGGAGAAGGTCCTGGTTGTCGTGGGGGCACCTGTCGGAGGATATCCCTCCCCTCCTTTTACTGCCTCGGAGCCCTCAGCCATTTGAGGAGGACCTTGCATAGGGGCGGATTCGGGTTCGGTGCTTGGCGCCGAGCCCGAATTCCCCCCCATGGAAGGCCCTACCGTCTGAGGCTGGGTCTCCTCAAGGACCATGTTTATCACAGGAGGGGCCTCCAGTTGGCCATCCCCTCCCAGGACATCGCAGGTCCCCTTGGCAGTGTCGCCAGTCTTGTGTGGGGAGGCACAGGCCTTGACCCCAGCAAGGTTTAAAATTCTTGCCAGCAGGTTTTTTGAGGGAAGCGACCGAAGGGGCCTGGCTTCCCTCTCCCCCCTAAGGGGGTTTGCCCTACCGAGCCGCTTTGATGGGGAGCGGCTGGCTAAGGGCTGCCTGCTGGCTTTCTTGGCAGTCCCCTTGGAAAGAAAAGAGGGGACTGCCGCTGGGAAAAGGGAGGTGCCCGAAAGCACCTCCAGAGAAGGGGGTGAGGGGGAGTCCCCTGCACCCGTAGTCGAAGGAGAGGAGTAAGCCTCCTCTCCGGTTAGAGAAATATGGAGGGTCCCCTGTGCAAGCACAGGGGGGGAACCTCCATTTTTTTGCTGGAGCTGCCCGAGGGCGGCTCCGTCGATGGAACAGGGGAAGTTGAGGGTTGGGTTTGTTTTCTTTTATCATCATTGGGCATGGTGACCCTTTTTTAAACACGGGATGCAATCGCGCACACCTCTCGCAGTAGCCGGCACTGCGAGAGGTGCTTACAAGCCCGGCAGAGCCAGGCGCCGCCATTTAGGACCACCCCTCCCGCCTGGTGGCCTGGCAGTCCATCGGCATGGCGGCTCCACCTTGGACACGGCGTAAAAATTAATAGATTGTGAAGAGGAGAGGAAAAGGGATGTGAGGAAAGTATGGGTGGGCGATGAAGCAGGTAGTTAAAAACCAACCACCCCAGACCGGAGCTCAGGGGTTAGGGAACATTGTCCCCCACCCCCTCAGCCCCGATGCGGGACGGTTGGCTGAAAGGAAGGTCAGCATCTACCCTGTGAAATTAGAGGCTGACCAGAGAAAGTTGTGGGAGAGGTTGTGTGAAAAGAGAGGAAACAAGTGTTTTGAAGGAAGGAAGAGAGGCTAAGCTGGGGCCGGACGGAGCGCTGGATCCCGTCAGCACGGCGGCCAGAGTGGCAAATCGCCGCGCCCCTTACGGGGGAATAATTTAAGAAGGAGACTACTTGGGGCATACGGACAGAGAAGACCCTCAACAGTTTGAGTCATTATTATAGAAAAAATCATTTTTTTGTCCTGTATGTAAAATATTCATCTTCAATTGTACACTTCAATTGTACACATGCCTATCACACAGAAAAAATCTAGAACAGCGTTTAAATACCTAAAACAAGGTTGAAAGACATACATAACATACGATACACACCTAAGACATCCTCACATGCCTATATCACTTAAAACCTGAGTTTATAACATATATAACATGGCTATATCGGAGTTAAAATGGCTAGAAAATCTAATACTGCCCAGAAGACACCAGGAATAGAATATGCCAGGAAATGTCTTGAAGACTCGGGCAACATTTCTACAGCGCACCAAAAGAATGCACAAAATAATCTAAAAAATGTCTAAATCACGTGCGCATAATGTGGAAACACGCAAGGACACGCTTATAACGGCTAGTATACTCCTAAAACATGCATACAGTCTGGGTGAAATAAGTATTCGTATACCATTAAGATTCAACCCATCAAACTTAATGGAATTTACACAATAGAGGTATATTAATGAAAATTTAAAAGTTCTGTATTATAATTTTGTTGAATAAATAAAACAAACGATGGCATCTGCCCTAGAAGAGACTAGTTAAGTGAATGTGTCGAAGCTCCTTAGCTCGAGTAATCAATATAGATTACTTGGTGCGCTATTGACCGGATGGTACGATAGCTTCTACAATATGCACTGGTGTATTTCCCCATATAATCCAGTTTCATGAAGAACCCAGCGTCGTAAAAAACCAAGTCTCGAAAAGAATAAACCATCGTAAAGAGCCAACCCTCGTAAAGATCCACCCTTGAAAAGAACCCATCCTCGTATTTCTTATGGCGACCAAGCATGAATTAACTGCTCTCCCCGTTAATGCCCTGAAGATGGCGCTTCCTAAATATTGATACCTTCCGTAAACACAGGGTTTAGAGGGTCATGCTTGATAGCCAAGTGGATAAGGCGTTGGGTTTCCATCTTTAGGTACTGGATTCGATCCTCAGAGAAAGCCGACACAAATAAATAGGGCGCTTCCTGTGAGTTTATCGCTAATAGGCGGAGCGTCGAGTATGACGCATGCATGCAGGCGGATCAATCCGCATAGAGTGTAGGTGGCCCTTGAAAGGCCGTAAATGTTCGAATAAGACTATACCCCCTCCCAATGACCCACGACTGGCTGAGAATGTTCACGATCAGGTGACCCTCAACATTTGGCCCGATAGCCAACACCTCACCCCCACCACAAGAATGATCTCTCGCACTATCACGTCTGGGGCGTCTTTGAGGGGAGACCAACACGCCGCCCCAAAATCCCAAGTACTAGTCAAAGGATGCCATAGGAACATCGTGAATGAGAACCTCCTGATCCGGGCAGGCAGTCGCATCCGCGGCTGAAAGCTGAAGGAGAGCCTTTAACCATATACCTATAAAAATATGCCATTTTCTATATAAATAAAAGCTTATTTTTGTTTTTATTCAATATCTTTGTTTTGTCCTCAAAATATAATCTGTTGTCGAATACCCGACGTAACCTGGACGTAATTACACCGTGGTTTCTCCCATCCCTTCCTTCGCGCACCCAATGTCTGGATTCTTTCCCCTACGCAAACTGCTGATAAGAGTTCCGCTTTCCCACACCATTGAATTAGAACGGTTGGCTCTTACAAGGCCCATGAAATACTTCATGCTCTATACTGTGAACCGTCTCTTGGTGCCCTGGGACATGCCCACTGATTGATATTGTGATTATCATGTCAATTAATTAATCGGATCAGGGACCTCACATCTACAGTTGAAAAGAGCGCGGTGACGAAATTCCCTTAAGGTTACCCCAGAGCCGCTACGGATCGCGCCACGCCAGATCAGTTTGGCCAAGAACCAAGTTGAAGCTTATCGGAATTGGCACAGGCGCGGAAAAGATATGTGGGGTAATAAATAATTATCAACCTTTCCACCAAAGTTTTGTTGCGTATTAAAGTTGAAAATAGCTGTGTACGTGTAATTGAAAGAATACACGTATCAGTATGTGCTTGTGTGTATATGAAATGGATTATTAAGAGGGGAGAGTATTTGTTCTTTGTTGATGCCGATGCGCGGAGTGCAGAAACTAGCAAAGACAGCGGTCAAGAAGTTAAGGTTCAGCGAAGGCAAACGGGTTACAACGAATCGTCGTTGATGCGAGAAAATCCTCATCATTATCACCAGTATGTGGTGCAAGAAGAATACCTGTGGCGTCTTCCATGTCAGTAAAATGTGATTAAATCCGGATATGGAACCGCTGGTGTCGGAAGCGGCCCACCCGAATTTTATTCCTACGAGCGCAATATTCGTTTGGTTTCTACGAGCGCAATGCTGTTTTGTTTCAGCGAGCACAATACTGTTACAAGGAAATGAAGGAGATCTGAAATTAGTAGCCATAACCTTACTAACCCCGTAAATATTAGACAGTATCTGTGTGGTAACTTAAGTGTATGCGTTGGGAAAATTACAAACACTTTAAACCAGCGTTTCTCAACCGGGTTTTCATGGAACCCAGGTTTAGGCAGAAAACAGCTAGAGAGGTTCCGCGAGAGATAGGGATAAATAGGCTACTCAAGAAGAATGCATTTTTTAGTCATTTTCTCCTTAAAATTATTATTTCCAATTATATTCACACGTTCGGAATATTCTTTAAAAGATATTTGCTACCAAAAATAAATTATTTTAGCCAGTGACTTCATTTATGTACAGTTTTTAATTTTAAAAATCATTCGTATTTAATTTTGATTATTTACACATGATTAATATAATTCGTGTGAATGAAAACTCCCCTTATGAAGTTTATTTAAGAGTAATTAGAATTCAAGCTATTTATTTGCCATGTCAATAAACTAATTACCCGAAAAAGTTTATGAAAGAGAAAGCAAAGGGTTAATAAAGATAAAATCATTTTCACGTAGTTTCCTAATACGTACATTCTCACACTGGTTGCGCATGGTTAAAAGAAATTGCGACACGTTGCTTTAAACTAGTCGAACTTTAATTAAAAACGACTCGATAGTTCTTTAATTAAGTTCCATAAAACATAAATGGTGGAATTTTATTTCTTTAACTCTAGTTCCTGGTACGCGCATTTTTCTTCCATTTAAGCGTATTACTCGCGACTCATACACAATAAAATGTCCAACTTGCTCATTATCTTTAGAGTTAAATAGCTATTGTGACACATCTGTACTTAAACTCAACGTCATTATGAACGCCCAAGCGTCTCACCAAAAGATGGCATTATGCCCTCTAAAGCCTTCCTGTCAGGTTAAAGTATAAAATTGCCCTTACCTAAAAAGTCATCAAAAGATTTTTGCCAGAAACATAACAGGGGAAGGAAACAAAACCCGCATAAAGTTATAAAATAACTACGAGTGTTTTTAAAATCTACATGGTAATGGCAAAACGTTACATACGTTTGATAATGACCTCTTAAACGGTTTTTATTTATTTAGAAATTTTGTATGGTCATTTTCGCGTCACCGTGGACTTCGACCAAAAATTGCAACCTGGTTAATCTAAATTTCGATAAGCTTGATTGAAGTTGACGTCAACTGTTCAAGGGCGGTTTGTAACACCGGGTGTTTAAAAAAATTGCTATCATTTTGCAATCTAATAACTTTGCCAGTTCCCGTTCAAATGACTTCAAATTTTTAACAGCATGTGCAGAAACAGGTCAAAGTTTTATGCTTAATGTTTGATGTTTTTATCTTTACACGTATAGAAATGCCATTCACTGGAAGTGAAAGGTGTTTTGTGTGTTGGAGTATGCTCGAACACAGTCGAACAAGACTGTGCAGTGTACATTTTTGAGAGAGTTCTTTAAACAGTCCCCAACGGCAATGCAGATTTGGAAATGGTACAAAAAATTCAAGGAGGAAGGCTGTCTGTGCAGAGCAAGAGGATCTGGACGACCAATAACATCGGAAGAGACAGTTGAGCGGGTCCGCCAAAAACTTTTGCGAAGCCCCAAGAAGTCCATAAGAAGAACAAGTCTGGAAACCCAGATTCCTTCAACGACAGTTTGGCGCGTCCTGAAGAAACGCTTGTTAATGAAACCCTACAAGCTGCAGCTAGTTCAGGCCATAACAGCAGATGACAAGCGAAAGCGCAAACAATTCTGTGTTGATATGCAAGAGAAACTTGAAGAAGACGAGTTCAAGGAACGTCTTGTTTTCAGTGATGAGGCCACAATTCATACGAATGGCAAAGTCAATAAGCATAGTGTTCGCATCTGGTGGGAAGAAAATCCCCATGCCACAGTTGAGCACGTGAGGGACTCACCGAAAGTGAATGTGTTCTGCGCCATCTCCAAGAACCATATTCATGGCCCGAACTTCTTTGAGGGAAATGTGACCGTCCATGTTTATCTGCAAATGCTTCAGAACTGGCTAATGGATGAGCTCATTGCAAATGAACAAGAATACTTTATTTTTCAACAGGACAGGGCTCCATCTCACTGAAAGCTCACTGTGCGGACTTATCTGAACGAAAATCCGCGAGGGAGATGGATCGGGCGTGCTGGTGATGAAGACAATGTGCTGTTGAAATGGTCGCCACGTTCACCTGACCTGACACCTTGCGATTTTTTTTTCTGGGGCTATGTGAAGGAACTGGTCTATGACCACCCTCTTCCTGAAAAACTAGAGTAACTCAAATACTGAGTCACTACCACACTAGAGACTGTTAACAAAGACATGCTGCAGCGTGTTTGGTAGAAGCTGGACTACCGACTTGACGTGTGCCGTGTCTCAGGCGGGGCGCATATTGAACATTTGTGAAATCGTTCATGGAATCCACATACTTTTGATTTTGTCATTCCAATTTGGAGGAATAAATCTTATGTTGTTTAACATTAAGCCTGTTTAGTTTCACCTTCCTTGATATGTAGTTCCTGTGATATTTACATCTCAAATGATATCAAATATTTTGAAACACCCTGTATTTTCTCTCTTCCCACCATAGACAGGTGAGGTGATACTGTATTGTTTCCTGTCAATGAAGCACAAGTGTGTTCAACATGCCATGACATTTGGATCTATAGGAAGAATGTGGAAAGGAAATTGAGCCAGTTTTTACCATAAAAACCGTAGTAGTTAAGCACATTAATATACTAGTAGATAGACTAACAAGCGAAAACTAACGAGGGCACCCCTAATAAATGAAACTATGAGTTCCATAAAGATGTCATTGTTCTGCAATATAAGTTGATCCTCTTAGGAGGGTATGTGTGTGGAAACTGAGTTCCGATTCCAGAAACAGATATTTTGATTTCAGAAACTGAGTATCGGATTCAAAAGATACCCCTCCAAAACAGAGTTTCAGATTACATACCTTCAACTTCCAGAAACCATAATATCCATAACCATAATCTAAGATCACAGAAAATATAGCCTCTCATTTCCCAAATTAAAATTTGGACTCTAGAAATAGCTTCAGATTCCAGAAACACAATTTATGATTCCAGAAACAAAATTTAGAATACCAGAAACATAAGTTCAGATTCCAAAACAGAATCTTTGATTTCCAAGACATAATTCCGGATTCCAGAAAAGAATATCGGATTTCAGAAACGGACTCTCTGATTCCAAAGATACCCCTCCGAAACAGAGTTTCAGATTATATACCTTCAACTTACAGAAACCATAGTATCCATAACCATAATCTGAGCTCGCAGAAAATATAGCCTCTCATTCCCAAAATTAAATTTTGGACTCTAGAAATAGCTTCAGATTCCAGAAACACAATTTATGATTCCAGAAACAAAATTTAGAATATCAGAAACATAAGTTCAGATTCCAAAACAGAATCTTTGATTTCCAAGACATAATTCCAGGTTCCAGAAAAGAATATCGGATTTCAGAAACGGACTCTCTGATTCCAAAGATTCCCCTCCGAAACAGAGTTTCAGATTACATACCTTCAACTTCCAGAAACCATAATATCCATAACCATAATCTGAGCTCGCAGAAAATATAGCCTCTCATTCCCCAAATTAAATTTTGGACTCTAGAAATAGCTTCAGATTCCAGAAACACAATTTATGATTCCAGAAACAAAATTTAGAATACCAGAAACATAAGTTCAGATTTCAAAACAGAATCTTTGATTTCCAAGACATAATTCCGGATTCCAGAAAAGAATATCGGATTTCAGAAACGGACTCTCTGATTCCAAAGATACCCCTCCGAAACAGAGTTTCAGATTATATACCTTCAAATTACAGAAACCATAGTATCCATAACCATAATCTGAGCTCGCAGAAAATATAGCCTCTCATTCCCCAAATTAAAATTTGGACTCTAGAAATAGCTTCAGATTCCAGAAACACAATTTATGATTCCAGAAACAAAATTTAGAATACCAGAAACATAAGTTCAGATTCCAAAACAGAATCTTTGATTTCCAAGACATAATTCCGGATTCCAGAAAAGAATATTGGATTTCAGAAACGGACTCTCTGATTCCAAAGATACCCCTCCGAAACAGAGTTTCAGATTATATACCTTCAACTTACAGAAACTATAGTATCCATAACCATAATCGGAGCTCGCAGAAAATATAGCCTCTCATTCCCCAAATTAAATTTTGTACTCTAGAAATAGCTTCAGATTCCAGAAACACAATTTATGATTCCAGAAACAAAATTTAGAATACCAGAAACATAAGTTCAGATTCCAAAACAGAATCTTTGATTTCCAAGACATAATTCCAGGTTCCAGAAAAGAATATCGGATTTCAGAAACGGACTCTCTGATTCCAAAGATTCCCCTCCGAAACAGAGTTTCAGATTACATACCTTCAACTTTTAGAAACCATAGTATGCATAACCATAATCTGAGCTCGCAGAAAATATAGCCTCTCATTCCCCCAATTAAAATTTGGACTCTAGAAATAGCTTCAGATTCCAGAAACACAATTTATGATTCCAGAAACAAAATTTAGAATACCAGAAACATAAGTTCAGATTCCAAAACAGAATCTTTGATTTCCAAGACATAATTCCGGATTCCAGAAAAGAATATCGGATTTCAGAAACGGACTCTCTGATTTCAAAGATACCCCTCCGAAACAGAGTTTCAGATTATATACCTTCAACTTACAGAAACCATAGTATCCATAACCATAATCTGAGCTCGCAGAAAATATAGCCTCTCATTCCCCAAATTAAATTTTGGACTCTAGAAATAGCTTCAGATTCCAGAAACACAATTTATGATTCCAGAAACAAAATTTAGAATACCAGAAACATAAGTTCAGATTCCAAAACAGAATCTTTGATTTCCAAGACATAATTCCGGATTTCAGAAAAGAATATCGGATTTCAGAAACGGACTCTCTGATTCCAAAGATACCCCTCCGAAACAGAGTTTCAGATTATATACCTTCAACTTACAGAAACCATAGTATCCATAACCATAATCTGAGCTCGCAGAAAATATAGCCTCTCATTCCCCAAATTAAAATTTGGACTCTAGAAATAGCTTCAGATTCCAGAAACACAATTTATGATTCCAGAAACAAAATTTAGAATACCAGAAACATAAGTTCAGATTCCAAAACAGAATCTTTGATTTCCAAGACATAATTCCGGATTCCAGAAAAGAATATCGGATTTCAGAAACGGACTCTCTGATTCCAAAGATACCCCTTCGAAACAGAGTTTCAGATTATATACCTTCAACTTCCAGAAACCGTAATATCCATAACCATAATCGGAGCTCGCAGAAAATATAGTCTCTTATTCCTCAAATTAAATTTTGGAATCTAGAAATAGTTTCAGATTCCAGAAACAAAATTTAGAATACCAGAGACATAAGTTCAGATTCCAAAACAGAATCTTTGATTTCCGAAACATAATTTTGGATTCCAGAAAAGAATATCGGATTTCAGAAACGGACTCTCTGATCCTAGAAAAAAAATCTAGGATTTCCGAAATAGAAACACGAAATCCAGAAATAAAATAGGAATTCAGAAAGAGTAATTTGGATTCCAAAGGAAGAATCCGGGATTCTAGAAACAGAATCACGAATTACAGAAACAGAACAGCGAACTCCAGAAACAGAACTATAATTCCAGACACAGAACCTAAAATCCCAGAAACAGAACCTCGAATTTCAGAAAAAGAACCTCGAATTCTAGACAGAGGATCTCGATTTCCAGAAAAAGAATCTGAAATTTCAGAATCCAAATCTCTAATTCCAAAAACAGAACCTCGAAATGCAAAAAAGTTCCCTTTGAATTAGAGAAAGAGAACCTTGAATTTCAGAAACGGAACCTCGAATTCCAGAAAAAGAACCCCAAATTAAAGAAATATAACCTCGAATTACATATACACAATTTTGAATTCCAGTAAAAGAACCTCGAATCCAGAAACATAATCTAAAATTTCAGAAACAGAATCTCGAATTACAGAAACAGAACCTCAAATCTAGAAACATAATCTTCTGTTTCAAATACGGACTACTCGAGTCCAGAAAAAATTTTCGAATTCCATAAACAGAGTTTTGAATTCCAGAAACACAACCTCTAATTCCAGAAATCGAATCTTTTGTTTCAAATATCGAATACTCGATTCCAGAAACAGAATCTCGAATTCCAGAAAAAGACTTGAATTCCAGAAACAGAACATCGAATTCCAGAAACAGAACCCTCAATTAAAACATAAACAGAATTTTGAATTCCAGAAAGAGAATCTAAAGTTCCAGAAACAGAATCTATAATTAAAGAAACCAAACCTCGAATTCCAGAAACTGAATCTTCTATTTCAATTCCAGAAACAGATTTTTGAATTTAAAAAGCAGTTTGAATTCCAGAAACAGAACCTCAAATCCAGGAAACAGAATCTTCGGTTTTAAATACAGAATACTCGATTCCAAAAAAAAGAACCTCGACTTCCAGATAAAGTCTTGAATTTCAGAAACAGAACCCCGAATTCCAAACACAAAATCTCGAATTCCAAAACATAATTTTGAATTCAAGAAACAGAACTTCGAATTCCAGAAACGGAATCTAAAATTCCAGAAAATGAATCTAGAATTACAGAAACAGAACCTCGAATTCCAGAAACTGAATCTTCTATTTCAATTACAGAATACTCGATTCCAGTAACAGATTTTTGAATTCCACAAAGAGAGTTTTGAATTCCAGGAACAGAACCTCAAATTTTAGAAACAGAATCTTCTGTTTCAAATACAGAATACTCGATTCCAGAAACTGAATCTTCGATTTCAAATATTGAATCGAGTACTTTATTCTAGAAACATAATTTGGGCTTTCATAACAGAGGCTCGGATTCTAAAATAAAACGGAAAATTAATGTTTTTTGGAGCTGCGTTTAATTAAAATCATCCTGACGAACCCAAGGGATAAATACAAATTAGAGGTAGGTGAATTTTTTTTATTTTTGCTTCTATGCCGATTCAAAATTTTTGTTTAATAAGGTAAGTACATTACCTATTTCTATCCTTTTATTTGTTTTTATATCTCTTCTCATATAGAGCATTGGGCAGCATGCTGCAGTTTCATCTGGAGAATTGCGTGCCCTCCAGGCCTCAATACAATTAGGTAAATCAGAAACTATATATCTTTCACATATATTCTCTTCCTCTATATTCACTACTCCCTTACTTACAGTTTGTCATTACAATTTTTCTGCCATATGCAATTGTTGGTCTTTGCTATACTTCGTTGTTTATTCAAAGTTAGGTCTCTTTTTTGATTTTGGTGGTATGTATTTACTTACACAAATTTTTCCACAAGGTTCAAGTACTTTTTTCTTCATAACCTATTATTTTGACCTCGACCAACCCTCCCCTGTCACCAAAACAACCTAGAGTCTACCGTTGAGGCTGACCATAAGAAGGCTAATCAGTTGCAATCATCAAAGAGGAGTTATCAAGCTAAGAGTAAGAGTGAATCTAGGATAGTTTCTACGAAAAAAATAAACACAAGAAAGATGAATCAAGAAACACAAGAAGTAGGAAACACTAGAAATAAAAAGCAGAAAAAACTAGAAAAAAACAATAAGAAACACGCTAAAGAAGATGCAGGAAATGCTAGAAAAAAGAATCAGGAATCACTAGAAATAAGTAGAAAATACTTGAGAGAAACAGTAGGAAACACAAGAAAAAAGAAGCAAGAAACACAAGAAAAAGAACCAGGAAACACTAGAAATAAATAGCAGAAAACACTAGAAAGAAATAATAGGAAACACGATAAAGAAGAAGCAGGAAATGCTGGAGAAAAGAAGCAGGAAAATTAGAAATAAACATTAGGAAACGCAAGAAAGAAAAATCAAGAAACACAACAAGGAGTAACAAGGAAAGTAAGTACCCTAGGAGACCTTACGGTCCTTTGAAAGAGGGTACCTTTGGACTATCAATCAAGCAGGCACATGACTGCTCAATTGTTTTGCGTCCCTAAACGGCCACTTTTCAAGACTTTGTCTAGTCTTGACTTAAACTGGTCAACAGATTCACTGTTGACAACTTCCACTGGAAGTGCGTTCCACTTACCGCAGATACTGTAGGTGAAAAAGTTTCCACACAGATTGCGGTTGTAACGCTTCAGTTCAAGTTTGAAGCCGTGATTGCGCGTTCTGTTCTCACTCAGTGTGAAAATATCCCGGTAGTCAACATTGTCGAACCCTCGAAGCATTTTGAAAACTTCGATGAGCTGACCACGCAGTCTACGGGTTTCCAGCGAGAACAGATCTAATTACCCTAGTCTATCCTCATAACTTTTATGTCGGATAGAGGGAATCAGTCTGGTTGCCCTAGCTTGTACGCGTTCCAACCTTGTGATGTCCTAATAAACATTAGGAAACGCTGGAAAGAAGAACAGAAAACGCTAGAAAAAAGAAACAAGAAACACTAGAGAGAAGAAGCAGGAAACACTGGAAAGAAGAAGTAGGAATCAGTAGAAAGAAACACTAGAGAGAAGAAGCATGAAACACTGGAAAGAAGAAGTAAAAATCAGTAGAAAGAAACAGTAGAAAACACTCAAAATAGAGAGTAGGAAACACTAGAAAGAAGAATCAAGAAACACAAGAAAGAAGAAGCAAGAAACACAAGAAAGAAGAAACAGGAAACACTAGAAATAAAGAGCAAGAAACACTAGAAATAAACAGTAGGAAACACGATAAAGAAGAAGCAGGAAACGCTAGAAAGAAGAAGCAGGCAACACTAAACGTAGTATGAAACACTAGAAAGAAACAGTAAAAAGAAACAATAGGAAACACTAGAGAGAAGATGCAGGACACGGTAAAAATAGGAAGCAGGAAACGCTAGAAAGAAGCAGCAGAAAACGCTAGAAAGAAGGAGGAGGAAACACTAGATAGAAGTAGGACACACTAGAAAGGAACAACATGGAAACAATAGAAAACACTTGAAAGATGAAGCAGGAAACACTAAAAAAAAGAAAAAGAAAACAGAAAGAAAACAAAGAAAGAGCACCATTACTTTTAATTGCAAGACATTGAGAGTGATGTCCACATATGTCACAAAAAATAGTTTATTCCATTATATTCCAAATCATCACACGAAACGTCCATTAATTAAGCGCTCCATCTTAGTTGCCAACATTCGGCAGTTTAATAAAGTTTAAATGCAACATCGGTACGGCCTAGCCAAGGGTAAATACTATGTCGAATTACAGCAAAGTTAAGTCATATGGGGTGTAGAAAAATGGGTTAGAGAAAATGGGCTTCTGTCAAAAAAGACTACAAGCATTTAAAAGGTCGGTGATGGTGTGTTTGGGCCATTCGGTTTGGAAATTCATCTTGTCCAATCGAATGACCTTGTTTCTGTTATCACCATCTTGGACAGAACCCAATTTCTACGTAACAAAAACGATGTTATAGACACGTTGTGTACGAGAGAGATTATGTGTGTGTGTGTGTGTGTGTGACCTCTAGGGAATTAGAGTACCTCAAACGAAGTTGCTATCCATACCGATTAGGCACTACTGTATGGGGACAGCCCTAACATATAGCTTGAGAAAAGCATAATGCAGAGAATGTTATCTCCCCTCCACCTCTTCCAAAGGAAAAGATACCTGAAATTCCTGAGGAAAGAGAAGAACAGTAAGCAGAAATTGTGACATTAGAGCTGTAGGGGGGGGGGGAGGTAGAAAGACGATCGTCATACAATTTATTACTTTCTAAAAACATTCGATCAATTTTATCTTTAAATTTCTTAACGTTGGAACTATTAACTACTTCTGCAGGTAGCTCGTTCCATGTCTGGCATATTTTATGTGAAGTAGCTGCCCACGAAAAGCATGCACAACCGCAGAAGTTCAACCTTTTTAACTGTGGTTCACAATCTTAATCTGGCTAAGGCCAAACATCTGAGGATCAACTTTCTCAAATCCTCGAAGAAATTTGAAATCTTGTTTATTTATTGTTGAGAGAGAAAGAGAGAAGGAGAGAGAGAAAAAGAGAGAAGGATAGAGAGAGAGAGAGAGAAAGAGAGAGGAGGAGAGTGGTAGAGAGAGGGAGAGATAGCCAGAGAGGGAGAGAGAAAGAGAGAGAGAGAGAGAGTGAGAGAAAGAGAGAGAGAGTGAGAGAGAGCGAGGGAAGAGAGAGGGAGAGAGAAAGAGGCAGAAAGCGAGAAAGAGTGCTGAGTCCATCAAATAAATTAAATTTTTGGCCAGAGAAAAATAACTCCCAAAAATCATTAGCAAACAGCTAAAAGAGAAAGAGTCTCGCATACACATATACGGCGGTCATACACACATACTATATATATATATATATATATATATATATATATATATATATATATATATATATATATATATATAATATACGTACACAAACCAATATTTGGTGATTCTACGGAATATAAAATGTTCCGATGGCACAGACTTTATTGTAATTATTATTATTATTATTATGATAATTATTATTACTACTGACTAAGTAGTATACAACTTCAATTATGGGTTATTAAAATGGATATTAGGGCTTTGTCTACTTTATGGGAAAGTTCCAACCGTAGAATATAGTAGATTTGAGAAAGTGGGGCAAAGAAGAGACTAATTGTACAGAAGCACTTTACAATAAATCTCCCATTAGCTTAATGGTCTTCATGTACTAGTTTATTATTTTCAACGGAGCTCTACCAGAGATACAATGACATCTTCACAAGTACCTGTGCAGCGGATATTTGAGTTTCTAAATTGAGGTCAGATTTTGACCTCACCATATTTGTACGTAGCTGAAACGAATTCCCTGTCTCTGTGTCGAAAAATTCTTCATCGTTGCTGAGCCGGGAATGCAAAAGAAAAAAAAGAGCAAAACATGAGAGCAAGAACAAAATTTATAATAAAAAACAAAAATATAAAATTAAATTTATACGTACCAGAAGACAATTGGTAAAAAAAATGTAAAAAAAAAAAACACACCACAAAATGAATGTCAAATTCGTTGCATCTTATTAAACTCATAGCAACTTTACCTCCCATTGATCACAAATAGAAATGTATTTAATATTCGATAATAATTTTTCTTTGTTATTCGAAAGATAAAGAGGGTGGCTGATTAATTTTAGGAATAATGATTGATTAACTTTCAGTCTTAATTATCAGTTTAAGAACTATTATATTTGCTACATATGTACAGTTGTTTGCAAATATAATACAAAATTAATCCACAAGAATGAATGGGTGGAACTGCATTAAATTAAATAGTAGTGCATTGTAAGTTCCTGAGAGCCCTTTCGGTAAGTTAGTTTAAAGTATTATGATTTGTTACCTCCCAATATTTAATTGAATATAATTAATTAAGTCATTTTGTGAGAAATTAATTTTCATTTGATTAATTTGATTCAAGTAATTTGGCCGATTAATTCCTGAACGTTATTAATAATTAATATGACAATTTTCCAGGAACACTCGTTGAAATATATATATATATATATATATATATATATATATATATATATATATATATATATATATATATATATATATATGATTTGTTTAAGTCGACAGCTTCGGCTGCTTCGTTGAGCTGGCGCTGCAGATTTTTAACCTTTTCAAAGACTATCGTCTTAAAAAACGTATGGGGACGAAAATGCTGGAAAGTGGCATTTTTTTATTAGCCAAGACATCTTTCAGCCTTGTCACTTGAAAGCTAAATTAAATAAGCTCTTCCAGAGGTACAACAGTGAAAATACCCGTCTACAAATGTAGCTAATTAAGGAAGACTATAGATCCGGATACGCTTACAAAAATGTTAAGACTCACAAACAAGCCCACCCCCTCTCACCCATCATTAGCCAGACACATACTGTCACTCATCACCACGCCAAAATCCTCAACTTGCTAATTACCTCACATGTTCCATCTAATTAAAGCTTACGTTTAACGGAGAGCGTCGTTCTAAACGCCTTCGAAATCTCCAAACCAGCTCAGTTCGTGTATTCAATGGACGACGAATCCTCGTTCCCTTGGTGAACCCATGCAGCTCATTTGCCAGAAATTCTACTACACCGAGGATAATACTCCTCACATGGTCTCCTCAACAGATTCTACGGCAGCTCTTTCAGGCTGAGACAAAAGAGGTGCCTTTCTATGACCCTGATGGCCGCATGTTTGTGCAGGTCGATGGAATGACGATGGGCTCGCCATTGGGTGCTCTATTCGCTAACTTCTTCGACAAAGGAACAATAGAGGATGTTATTTTTAAGAACAATCCTCCCTTGAAACCACCGATCTTCGTCCGATTTATTGAGGACATATTCATAAATGCAGATAACTCTAACTTTGTCCTTACCCTCATTTAAACATTCAAGGAAAATTAATCTCTTAACTTCACTGATGATACAGAAAACAACTCAACGTTACCACTTTTCAACATCCTCGCCATTCTCAACAGACACGTTATACGAGTATGAGTGAAGTTTATGTCGTCAACAAATCTGGGCTTCTGCATGAGCAGATCGTTCGAATGTCCAGATCGATATATAAACTCCGTAATGAAGGACCCTATCAAGAGAGCTTTCTCTCACTCTTCCAACTGGATAGCGGCCGATACAGAATTAAAAAGAGTAACTCAGCTGCTCGTCAGCAACGGCTAACCACAAACGCCAATTGACAATGTCATAGAGCAGAAAATAAACTCATACCACATACAAATTAAAAACCAAATACAATAGAACTTGATTGCCAAAACTTGATGAACACAGGATGTAAAGAAGGCAAAATGTTCTCAAAGCTATTATTCACCATAACGTCAACCCTACTGACCCAATAAACCAAATTAAATTAGCAATTTATTATATACCAAAGAAAATTCGCTGCCTTTTTGCGAGAAGTCGTTAGAAGGAATGTAATCTTTTCTATGAATATACATGCAAAGTCGGTGAGTGTGAGCATCGAATATCCTGGTTCATTGGGAGGACATCAACAACTATGTCTTGGCTGATAACAGTACACCTCCAAGACAGAGCCATAAAACGCCACATACGAAGCATCGGACGACCGTCATCCGAGAAATGCTAAATAGCAAAACAACCATAATTCTCCAAGAGAGTGATCGGCGACGACTGCGCATGGAAGAAGTCGTCACAATATCGAAGCGAAGACATCAAATAAACATCCAGGTCCAGCCAGAAACCAGCTTGCCCTGCGCCTGGATGAAGCCGTCACAATATCGAAGCGAAGACACCAAATAAACCTCCAGGTCCAGCCAGAAAACAGCTTACTAACTGGTTTTCATAGATGTATCGGATACTTTTTGAAACGTTCGTTTGATACTTTTGCCGTAATTATAGTAATGTTTTACTATATTTGTAATATGAAACCAATTTGTATTCAACGTACAAAATACATTAGATGTTCAATTTTTTATTACTTTGCTGTTTTGTAACTATGGTAAATAAACTTTTGACCATGTATCGGATATTTATTTGACCCAATATATATATATATATATATATATATATATATATATATATATATATATATATATATATATATATATATATATATATATGAAATGAATAACTCACAAAGTAGCACGTGAGGTTCACATTGAATGCAATGTCCCGCACGAAAAATGAAAAGGTGTTTCTAAGTACTTTCGAACTTTATTCAGTTCATTCTCAAGGATAACTACAAAAGAAAAAATATAATATGGGTATATATAATCTACTAAAAGATAAAGGACCGCCTCTAAGTCAAGAAACCACCAATGAGGAAGTAGGAGAGGGATAGGTAAATTCACACTAAGATTTAGCTATAACAGGTAACAAGGTCAAACTGAGAGGCAAGAACAGAGCCAAAAAGGTCAAAACGATTAACGGATAAAGTGATAGTCTAAAGAGGGAGATTAAGAAAGACACGAGAAGTAAATTGAAACGAAGGGGAGAGGGATAAGGAGAGAGAAAGAGAAATAAAATAATGTAAATACAAAATCAATGCAATAATTAAATTGACACATCGTGTTCCAATAAAAATGAAAATTGCAAAAGAAATAAAAAAAAAATAAAAAATTAGGAGTATAAATCAAAGCTAATTTCTTTAACAATGATTTTTTCAGAATAAAATCAATTTTAAAAACGCCAGGGGAAATGTTTTAGTTATTAAATTGGCTTATGCATAAACATTCAACAAGGTTTCTTTTAATTGAGTCATTTGAGCTAAAAATAAAGTTTGTTGAATTCCAATTAATTAAGTGGTTATTTTCGGACATATGCACAAAAACCGCACTATTATTTACAGCTCTCCTAACAGTGTATTTATGCTGATTAATACGGACAGATAATTGCTTTCCTGTCTGTCCAAAATATTTACTTGAACAAACATAACATTCGACCGAATAGACTTCCCTAATATTATTAAAATTATTGTGAACTGGAATATTTTTTTATTGTTGACTCGTATTGTGAACATTCTAGTTCACAATAATTGTAATAATATTGTGGGAGTCTATTCGGTCGAATGTTCTGTTTGTCCAAGTAAATAACTATTTTGCTTTATTTTTTTTTGCAGCATAATCGACTATGGAAGATTTTGAATCCCCTAATTACCTGCGGCGAAGCGCTAGGTCAAGGCGTCGCTTTTTTTTCAAAAGGAGTAAAGTTCAATTGTACCCATTTAGAGACATGAAATGACCCATAATATGACCATGGGTCAAATGGTTATTCACCCTGGAGATTTCAAATCTGCCATTGGATTTGGCACTAGGTAGAGCCATCTAGTGGAAGAAGCCTCATTTAGCCATTTAGCCATTCAAAGGCACTTGTAAGTGACTTGAACCATGGGAAACCATCAATGCAATAACCATTTATCATCTTAACACAAAACTCCGACAGGTCATTGGAGGGACTTTCTCTCCTGTGTTTGTAAGAGTCATGGAGTCCTCTTGGAGATTTCCGAATTCCTTAATGTCAGCATAAAGATAGTGAAAGGGGTCAGAAATTAAGATAGAAGATTCAGGAGTCGAATACAAGGCGACTACAGAGAGGAAAATAAATGGTCAAAGATCTAACAACATCAAAACGCCAGATTCGTCGCTGAACTCCAGATTTCAACAATGATCACAGAAAGTCGATGCATGCCATTGCAAGGGAGACAAGTGTGGATGAAAAGCTTATAAGGGTGGTGGTGCGTGGTGCATAAGAACATTCCATACTTTTAAGACAAAATCAGAATGGGACAATTTCTGTCCAAGGCGATGCAGAAAACAACTCGGGTATATCAAGAAGATGACCAACACCAAGTTGAAACACCAGTTGGAGCCAGACATGCTATGGTTCTTTTACAACGAGAAGAATTTCATGCCAAGATCAGAAGATTAACTGCCAGAACAACAGATGGCTCGCTTCACACTCAAGAACGTGCGCAGAGTCATGCAGATGAAATTTCCAGTCACAATCATGGTCTTCGGTGTCAACAGTGAAGGTGACCTCATACCACCCCATATTTTCCTTATAGGCCTCAGGTTGAACACAGGCGGGTATCTACGTGCTTTGTGCAAGGTGGTGAAGCTGTGAATCAAAAGGGTAGCTGCAGAGAGGACTTAAGTGTTTTAACAAGAATCTGCGCTCTGCAACACCAGCCGGAAGACTCAGGCTCCGCTGTCGGAGAATTTCTTTGATCTCACAGCACCTCACTTTTGGTCTCATAACTCGCATGGCTGCAACCCTTCGACTTCTTTGTGTGGGGGGCGATGAAAGAGAGACCACCAAATCCAGTTTCAAACCAAAGGCCTAGTTGAGGGCCAGGATTATTATCAAGGCCATCAGGGGCCTAAAACGTGAGATAATGACTAAAGCTTGTAGTTGATTCCAAGGTCGCCTGGAGGCTTTTCTCGAGGCCACAAGTGCGTTCATCGAGTAGTAAGATCGACAGAACGTATTATGAAGACCAAATGACGCGAATTTGACGATTAAATCTAAAAGAATTAAACTACATAGTTTTTTCCGAGACGGTCATAATGCAAACGAATACCGTCCCCATCAAGTACCTTTAATAGCTAACGATGTTATATTTACACTGCTTTCAATGGAAAGCGAATTATATTTAATTGACTGTGAAGTCACATAACACAGAGAGGTATAGTCGACAAATCATTATTTGGTGTTGGTTGAAGTGATTTTATATATAACAATTTCGTTCGTCTCAGTGTGTTTGGGCATTTATTGATATATAAAATGTTAAAATTATTTATGGAGAATGACTTTTGGCCTTTTATTACATGATCTCTTACTAGAGATTTTTATTTTTTTTGCATTAAATACGTTTGGTTCTGTGACATATTCCCATATAAGATGAGAAGCGGGCCCCTAAAGACGGTACAGTGCTGCCAATATATGAAACCGAGGAACATCTTGATATATGACGCCACTACGTGAATATTTGGGGACACGGCTCTTTATATCTTTATAGGGAAAAAGCTTTGAATATTTATGTTATTAATGCAAATAAATCTACATTATAATTGGCAAAATATTCTTAAAACAGTTTGGTGAACTTATCTTTACAAAATTTGTTAATGATATCCATTTCAAGGAATATTCAATTGTGGATTTGTTTTGGGACAGTTATTGTTTCAGTTTTAGGTAAATACATAGTGGTTAAAATGCAGATACACCCACAAAGAAAAAGTGAAAAACTATTCCGAGCGCTTTTGTCTTTATTATTAAAGACCTTTTCAAGGAATGAACAAGAGGCTGGACATACATTGCCTTAAATAGCCTACCCACCTCTGAACCTTAATTGTAAGTACTATTAAATCTTTTTCCCTGTAGAGGACCTTGTCCCCAAATATTCAAGCAGTAGTGCGACACCGGTGGGAAAGATTTCTTAAGAGTCAAATGGTATTTAAAGGGTGTATGGTGTGGCAAAAGGAATGTTTAGTCCTGTAAGCATAGGAGAAAATGGAAGGCAACATCAATTTGCATTAGCGTTATATAATCCACCGAAGTTCTGCAGCCATAGAGACCACATGACTTTACATAAAATTATATATTTTCGAAAAATCATTTAGAACTAATATAAATTAAGTTTTATCTAATTAATACTGCTAACCAACCGAAAGGGCTCCGTATAAAATTTTGGAATTTTTTTTTCGATCTATTCTAATTTTGTTTTCCGGATCTTTCGGTCAGGATTTTTTTATGCTTTTTTATCTTGAAAATTTTGCATTTTTAATGCGTTAAAATAGATGGTAAACCCATTTTTTCCAGTTTCTTTGGCATTTGAATGTTGTTAAACCAATAAAATAATATAATTTATATAATCTAATGACGTCGAGGACGTCAAAAAGATCGGTGGAGTGGGGTTATGTGAAACATTTCTTTCTCAAGTTCTTATCGGGGCTATCTATCTATTTTGCCACAAAAAAACTTAATGAAGCTAAGGCTTAGAAATCCCCTTTGCGAGAAAACAACGTTAACAGGAATACTTTTTCTGCAGCTCCTTTCCCTGCACTAATTTCTAGCCGAGAGGAAGCATGTGGCAATTTAGCAGAATAGAGCGACATCGGGTGTGGTTAGTTGCTGGATCAAGACCTAATTTGAATTACTTTGGGGCTTGTGTACCAACCCGTGGTTCGTATCCCACATTGAAATTCATAGGTCTCAACAAAGACAGACTGCAAAAATTGGTAAAAAGAATGAAAAAATGTAACACTCCTAAATTGGAACAAGTAAAGATTAGTGCTCCCAAATTAAACAAAGTAAAGATAAACACTCCAAAATTTACCAAGTAAAGATTAGCACTCCGAAAGTTAACAAAGTAAAGATTAGCATTCCAAAATTTAACCAAGTAAAAATTAGCACTCCCAAATTTGACCAAGTAAAGATTAGCACTCCCAAATTTGTCTAAGTAAAGATTAGTATGCCCAAATTTGAACAAATGAAGATAATCAGTACCAACTTAACAAAAGTGAAGAGAGACACTTCAAAATTTCCCCAAGTGAAGATAAACTACAAAATTTGACCAATTAAAGATGAAAAACTCCCAAATTTGACAAAATGACGATAACACAAAAATTTGACCAAATGAAAAAAAGAAATCAAATTCGCCAAAGTAAAGCTAAAAATTTCTAATTTTGATCAAGTAAAGATAAACACCCCTAAATGACCAATTGAAGATAAGCACTCCCAAATTTAACTAATTAAAGATAGGCCATCCCAACTTCAACCAAGTAAAGGTAAACACTCCTTAATTTCATCAAGTAAAGATAAGCACTCTCAAATGTAACTAATTAACGATAAGTATTCCCAAATTACTAAAGGTAAAGATTAAACACTTAGGGAATTAAAGAAGCACTCGTAACTGATCAGGTAAAGATAAATAATCTGAAATTTACCCAAGTAAAGATAAGCACTTCTTAAATGTTTGTTTGACAAATTAGGGTTCTTTAGGTGCTTTTTATTTATTTGAGTGCGTTTGGGAAATTAGGTAGGCTGCCCTATCTGTTGTTTTTTTGGTCTTGCTTAACCTGATATACTAAAGATAAAAACTCCCGATTACCACTAGCAAAGATGAGTACCACCAAAGTAGATGAAGATAAATACTAGTTTCTTTGAAAGTTGTTTTTTTTACACGGTTTGTTATTATTTAGATGTTTAATGTCATCCATCCTTTAAGATCTTTAGCAGACCTACAGTTAAATGCCGGATCCGAATCATGGGTAGTACATGGTAGCCGTCCAATCAATCACGACCTAAATCTGACTCCATCCAACCACTAGCCACACCTTATATGGCTTAAAATCACTCACGATGGTAGAGGCGGTAGCAAAACTAACGTATGTATGGGTATTTCCCTACATTTGATAGTACCTTTTTTTAAATAGCGAGAGAAATGAACTGGCCAACCAGGGTGAACTTCCTCTCTGAAACTTCATACTCGGTCCTGGAGGGTGAAGATGATTAGGAGACTGCAAGGATGCATCATCGAAGGAAGCGAGGTTGGGTTGAGAGAGTGAAAGCGGAGGCGTTTGGTAGGGAAAGCGCTTTCCCACTGAAAGTGGAGGAATCGAGATATGGTTGCGAGGAAGGTCCGTAGTGGAGCTATATTCGGCGGTAACATTTCCGATGTTCTCGGAAGACGAGATATGGGACTCATTTGTGCCTTTATCCACCATCAAACTGATGGTTGGAAGAGTGGATATTATTGAGCTAGAAATGCTCTTTCGTCGATTCAGACGACCAAACTTAGATACTCGTTTCTTAGGAGATTCCGTAAGGTGATTTAGGACTTTGGCAGCCATAGTTACCCGAAATTGTGTGTAATCACACAAAATTTTAAGCAACTAAGAACTGTAATTTCACCTTTTTCTCACCCCGGTAACAAAATTTTAAATTTCAATTATACACAGAAGACAGTATCGAAAATTATATTGCAAAACAACTTGATATGTTTATAGTTTTCACGGGCAAATTTTCTTCTTTTAAATTGAAAACAAATATCGGCAAAACGACTAAAAGAACTGTATACAAAGCAAGCTAAAATAAGGAAAAAATGCCAGAAGCTGCTTCATGATTGAATATGGCTTCTCTAAACGAGGAAACGTCTGATTATTGATCGACCGAAAGTAAATGAATCGATGTTTGCATTAAATAATCGCCGTCTTTCTAATTACTTATTTAGGTATATCCTTAGGTAAGATGTGAATCTTTGGCTTTTAGACTCAATGTGTGGAAATTATTGCACGGATCGGAATGGGTCTTCTAGATGCATGATAACTTTCAAATGTTTGCAGTACGATTTTAACTTAATTCACAAATACCACCAGAGAAAAAGTGTCTTTATTTTAGTATTAATTATGAAGGATTACATCCTATTGCCGAGAATTGAGAACCACGTTCGTTTACGGCACTCGAGTACAAGACACTAAGAACGTATTGAAATCAAGGCTCTTTTGACAGATCGTTAATCTTGTTATAGATGAGAGTTGGCGTTTTACAAGAGCTCTCTCGAGTGTGAGTATGGTATTAGTTTACACAGCTGACCCGCTCACATAAACACACACAGGCACGCGCAACCGGAAGGAATTGTTGAATACCCCCCCCCCCCCCGAAAACCAATGCGTGAGTTTATATGGAAATTTGAGGATTGCAGTGGGGAAAGGGGGATTGGAAAGGGGGATTGGAAAGGGGGGAAATTGTCATTAAAATATTTAAACTTTTCTTCTTTGAAAATTCATTGACGAAATATTGCCTTATTTTCATTGCATCCGTCCCTGTCTTCCGTTTTTAGCTCATCATTTAAGGAGTAAACAGAAACGAATTATATATATATATATATATATATATATATATATATATATATATATGATGAAAATTAATGCAATATCGCAAGAAAAGATGAGGAATTAAACCACATTCTCCGAAGACAATTTAATTCAGAACAGTTTCGGTGTATCTCACAGCCTTTTTCAACTGACAATGGATAGAAAATATAAGAAAAGTGCATACAAAAATAATAACACAGGGTCAGGTCGTGAAAGATCCCCTCTTTTTTCCCTCCAATCCCCTACTTGTGGCTAATCTGGGGGGGGGGGTTAGGCCTAAACATATTGAAGGGCTGACATTTTACTATTTTGTTTATTTGCGATCTTATTACAGGATTAAAAGAAAATTGACCCTCAGTTAGATTTAAATTAGGAACTGACGATATCAGCTGGATTCTACGATTCTTCTCTTAACATAGTTAGCCGATTTAAATACCATTTTACTTCCATTGAAATCGATCGTATGATTCTTGTCTCTAACATGGCATAATATTCCACTGCTTTCGCTACTCACTCTAATATCTCTTTTGTGTTCGTACAATCTCTTGTCTAGATTTCTCCCCGTTTTCCCTATATAAACTTTATGGCAATCGTTGCATGGTATTGCATATACTCCTATGTTATGATGTTCTTTGGGTTTCCTGGCAATCATCAATTGGTTTAAGGAATTGTTATATTTAAAGGCTAGATTAATACCCGCTTTTCCAAATATGTCCTTTAAACTATTTAATTTATTATTAAATGGCAATGTTATACATTTGTTGAAGTCATTAGTGCGGGTATGCTTATTACCATAGAATGTTTTCCTAGCTGCAAAATGGGCAGACGATATGAACCAATCGGGGTAATACAAATTAGAAAAAATGGTCCTGATAATGACAATTTCTACATCTAAATAGAAAGGATGACATATTTTGTATGACATACAAAATATGTCATCCTTCCTATTTAGATGTAGAAATTGTCATTATCAGGACCATTTTTTCTAATTTGTATTACCCCGATTGGCCTTCTAGCGTCGAGGTGTCGGGTTTAATCTCAAAGAGAGAGAGAGAGAGAGAGAGAGAGAGAGAGAGAGAGAGAGAGAGAGAGAGAGAGAGAGAGAGCGGACAGAACCATTAGCGTACTTACATGTCTCATCACCTATTAAGCGACGTGTTACCCCCGCGGTTTGTAGGTAGATATTGCACAGGTCATCACAGACATAGCCAATCACAACACCGCTCTCAGGCTTTTCTCGCCTACACATCACAACGCAAATTCTCTGTTCCATGGGATCCCGCCGACAGATAATTGTATCCACATAGCCCCCCCTCCCCTCAACGGAAAAAGTACCCCCTCCTCCGGCACCTGGAACCCTTAGGCTCACCAGCGATAGACATGCTGATTTTTATGTTGGCTTCATCATCTGATATTGGTGGCATTCCCTACCTACCTTCCTGCAGATTAATTAGAAAAACTAAGAAGAATAGAATGAAAGGATGAACAGGAAAATATAAGAAACAAGCTCAGGGGGGGGGGTTCACCCCCTCTAGAGGGGCCTTAGTGTGAAACGACAAAAATGATTGATGCATGCTGAGGTGGTGTAATTGAATCGGGTATTGATAGAGAAAGTGTAGAAGACGGGTTTTCTTCATCAGGTCGCAATTACATAGTTATACTCTAAGTCACCTGTAATATAGTGATATTGTAGTTGTTTTTGTTGTGTATAGCTCCCAGGAGCAGGTAACATCTCTGATCCTTCCAACCGCTTGGAAGATTACGAAGAAAGTTTCGATCGTACAGCCAGTGCTGTAGGATCCCGCTAACGTTACTACAGTTAAGTGTGGGTGTGCCTTCTGTGAGGCTGTCCTGAGGAACCAGGTTAGAGGGGAAGGAGGTGGTTGCATGCTGCGGGAGTTTTAAAGCATTCCACCCTGTGCTAGCAGTCCGTCCAAAAACTAGGAAGTGGAAGTTTAATTGAATACAACCATGTGAGGTCGTTCCACTCCAGGAGTGCATTGCCTGATGGGCAATGTAATAGTAGTAATGTTTATCAATATAAATAATAATAATATGCAAAAAATTCCACAGGAAAATGAAAGGTGGATTCCAACTATTTTCGAACTTTTTCAGTTCATTCCTGTGGGATTTTATTTGCATTTATTGCTCTACTCACGCGCTACTTTGTGAGTTTCTCATATAAATATTAATGATATGTGTATTACTTTAACATGAAACTTATTTTTTTAATAAGCTATCTTGGCGCATGCCTGTAAGGGTATTAGTCCCTGTAAATGCGACTATTAATCAGGCTATATCAAAATAAGAAAAACAAAACTAACCAAGAACAACAAAAAGAAAAAAATCCCACAAAAACTGCGGCAAAACTCCAAAGAAAAGATCAAAACTTTTTAAGTACTTTGTCATAAGGCAGCGAACTTATGAGGAGTGAAAATAAGTGGAAGGCAGGTAGTTCGGACAGATGCAAGAGGAAACTAGTTGAGGAACTTTGAACATTAAGGTTTCTAACTCTGCTAAATCTGGTTCAATCCCACAATGATGCCAGTTCTTTTTAGGGTTAAACAGGAATGGACCCAGAACTTACCCTTGTGGCACTCCGTAAACAAAAGCTTAATTCAATGGAGAATGGAATTATTTTTTATAATTTTCAGATAAAATAGAGAACTGCATCTACGAAAAATGTAATAACTGCAACTACAGGACCTTAATAAATCATATGTAGTCTAATTTAATCGTTAAAATTAGGGTATAGAGTGAAGTTGATCTGCAACAACGCTAACAACTGCATTTGCAATATATTAACAAACGCCTGATTTTATATGTAATAAAATCTCTCATATTTAGGTAAAAACTAAAAATGAATCTGTAACATTTTCAATAGCTTGACAAATGCCAAAGTTCAATTTTATTTTTAAACTTTAGCTAAAACCCCCCACCAAACCAAGTATTTTAATTCAAACGGATTTTACCCTCAACTCAAGGTAAAAATATTTCTGAATAGTAATAATAAAAAGATAAATAAAAACTCCAGATTACACGAATGTAAAACCAGGAACCAAGGAATAGAAAATAGTGTGAAAAATAGTTTTGATATGATTTTTTATGGATCCAATTAGCCCAGATAGAATAATAGGCGTCATCTGACTCAGTCTCCAGATTAGTTTTTGTCGAGATTCTTTTGCTTCTTCTCATAAAGAAGATGGCATGGAGGAATCAAACGAATTACGTTTGAGAATAAGTGAAAATAGTGATGGTTTTGATGAAATTTCACTATTTGCTTTTTCATACTTAAGACAAGAAAAAAAAAGTATGAATGATGAAAAACAGATGTCGAGAAAGAAAAATTAGCTAAAAGGATTAAGAAATTATAAGATTTCATGTGCTCAACTACCAACAGGACAGACTTGACAGCAAAATATTCTTGATACAAATATCAACAAATATAATTTATCGTGAATGGTATAGGATATTCCCTTGACGAAATTAATTTAAACATGGATATCCTATGATAATGGGACGAGCAGTATGGAGTGTATTTTTGACCATAGTTGTATCAAAAATATTTTTGGTAATCGAAATAGATATGCATAAATTGATTTTACAGTATGTATCTTCCTGTATTTGCATGTCCACAATTTTATGCCTGTAATTACTTTAAAATTTATCCATAATTGACGCAGATTCCTCTTAACCCCCATTAAATGGAGTTAAGTTGTACTTTTCAATCCCACTGGTCTGTGTACTAGTTCCTTGAATCCTGGTTTAATTTATTATTACACCCCTTCAACCTTTCATAACTTCAATGCTAGCACATTTGGGATGTTTTCTTAAAATGAATGTCCTCTTCCTACGTCTCGCTATATTGAAATCAATAAAAATTCTGCGCGAAAGTTTGTCACATCTCGCAGGTTGGGTGAGAGCTAATTAATTCCTGGCTGAAAATATTATGCACCATTTTGGGTTGTAGGTGCTGGACGAGCAAAAAGCAGAGCTCACGTCTTGCCTCCCAGTCAACGGGAGTTGCAAACGGAGACGAAGGAAAGTCCTCCACACGGGAGATTTCATGGCTCTAAAAGCATTCAATCAGAATGCTTTCAGATCTGTGCTCAAGGCGGCTAAAATGAGCTGCAATTCAAAACTCCGCAGCACATCCCCCGATCAAACCACGTTTTGGAGTTCATAGGAAATTATTATTAGAAACTATTGAATGTCAGAATAAACATTATTTAAAGGAAAATAGACATCAAAATGTACAACAACGTGGCTTTGGAAGCTGCCAGGGGAGAAATAGTTTTAGCATTCATAACAGACAGGAACCATCGGGTGGATTAGGTACTTCGCGGCGAGGTCAAAGTGTTTGTTAAGCTTTGGCTGAAGGGACTAAAATTAAAAATAAGCAAATTAAACATGGATAGACTTATAATAAGAATTATTTGCAGCTACTACATATAGCTCACAAATCAGTGAATGGAGATGACTCAGCTCTACTATCTCTATCTAGTATATAAGAGACCTCTTCACTCGGTCAAACAATGGGTACGTTTGATATATACAGTTAGAAGAAATGTCATATTAATGCAGGAAAATTTGCATCAGAAATCCGCAGTAATAATTTCGACCAAATGGACAAGATTATACCTATGAAAGTAATGCCAGTAAACTGAGGGAAATACTGAGACATAATCATCGAAGGATCAGCTTACGCATACGCCATAGAAGGATGGATACTCGGTTTCAAATTCAACTAAGACTAATTACATCTCAAACAATGACGAATACAACACAAACACATTTCACACTTTCAGTACTATACAAATTTAAAAGACTAAGAGAAAAAGAAGCGGAAACCACCCTCCCCATTCGGCTGGTCCTTACTAACTTATTCACTAGGTAATATTAACTCACCTACTGCAAAGCATTAAAGTTCAGGAATACAGAACTAAGTGATAATACTTCAAGAGTACCTCAATAAGGGAGAGAATACCAACCAAGAGAACTTATCAAACGATTCGGTTCAAACCAATATATCAACTACCTCCTGAAAGGGTGACAACAATCTGGAGGAAACCACCTCATGAAATTTTCCCCTCGAAAGAACTGAACCAACTTACTCCAAAAGAGGAAAAAATCCTACAGTTACATTACAATACAAACTTTAAGAGAAGTTGACAAAGAGCCAATCTAGAACTAAAAGAAATAATGGAAAAACTGAGTAGAAAATAACCAAACCAAGCTAGACCAAAAGGGAAGAAGAAATACCAAATGGGAATGAAAATGATAATAATTATGTATGACATAAACAAAATTAAAAACAAAAAGAGATTAATGAAAAAGAAGAAAAGAGATCAAAGGCTCAAAAGGCAAAAATATAAAAAAAGGTATAAATGAAGAATAAAATTTAAGTAAAAGCATCATAAAAACTGAAAGAGCTTGCCAGACAATTTTGCATATATTCTCTTGCTTTTTACACTTTTATTTCTTCTATATCTCCACCCATAAACACTTTCCCACTTAGATTATTCCATTTTCATTGACCATTAACAACATACAAGGTAAAGGCGGAAAGTAAGAAGGAAGAGCGTGTGCTATAAATCAGGTAGTTCAGCAACCTTAAATTTAAGGGTTGTCTTTTGAACAAGAAGATTTTGGAAGAAGCGACTGAGGTATAACTTTCAAACTAGTTAGATTTTCCGGATGAGTGTTGATTCTACCATCTTTATATGGTCGAATATCACTTGAAATGAGCCGTGATTTATTCAAGTAAATGTTATGAGTGTGGTTGATGGAGTAGTTATCGATTCGTGAAAAGTCGTTAAAACTGCGAAGGTTACGACGGTGTTCCGAGGTGGGTTGCGAGAGGGAGCCGACTGTCTCGCCAACACAAAAGGGTAATCTATTACATCATGGTATTCTGAATACCGCGAGGTCAGTTTGGGTTGAAGGGTAGGAGGCTTCATCACCAAAAAGTCATTGAAGAGTAAAAGTGGAAGAGTACGTGATCTTGAAAGCTCTTACAAAATTTGAATGTTATATAATTTTATAAATAAATTAATAGAGAATTATATTTCTGAGCGTGGGATCTGACTAGTAGATGACAACTATTTAATTAATTGCAAGTACTGCTCAACAACTTAAGCCGATTATGAGTACAGTTGAATTATTTAGTTAATTTTAACAAATACGGTTTAACTACTTAGCAATTTACAAATAGGGCTCAACCCTTTAGCCTATTATGAGTATTGTTTGCCTATTTAATCGATGAATACTCTTGTAATTAAAGCTAAAAGGGTTGGTGAGGTTTAGCGTCATATTCGAAATCCTTGTCTCTTTTAATGGCTTTTAATTTTTCTCTTCTTTCATCGTATATTTCTGCTCTTATTTCCTTTTCTTCTTGTATCATATCTCTTCTACATTTTTTTACAACATATGGAAAGAAAGAAAAAGGGTAAGATAAGAGATTATGAGAACCCAAACTAATTTATTAACAGGAGCTCTCGCCAGCATAGTAGATACGCAAATGGTTTTATAGTGGTTCCCGTGACAAGTTCAATCCTCTATCAAGTTAAGCAAGGTTAGAATGGAGTAATCTTGGTTAAATTAAGAAGATTTAGGCTAGGTTAAGATAAGTTATGTTGCTAGTTAATTATAATTTAGGCAAGGTTAGATAAAGCTGGGATAGATTAGGTTAGAATAAGCTGTTAGATTAGGTTAACCTAGGCTAATATGCCATAGGTTAGGTTAGATTAAGAGATTCTTGAGCATAACTTGGATAAAAGAACGGAAATTGGCGCAAACTGAAAGTGTTGAGATAACACGTTTTCTTTATTGCGCAGCCTCCCAAAGGGCACACTCACTCTTGATATATATATATATATATATATATATATATATATATATATAGAGAGAGAGAGAGAGAGAGAGAGAGAGAGAGAGAGGAAGAGAGAGAGAGAGAGAGAGAGAGAGAGAGAGAGAGAGAGAGAGAGAGAGAGAGAGAGAGAAAGAGAGGAAGAAAAGGAGGATAGAAGAAAAACTTAAATCGTAAAGTCGTATCTAACAAGGGGTAACAAGGAAAAGAGTACCCTAATAGACCTTACGATCCCTCTCCAAAGAGGGTACCTTTGAGTGAACACTTGAGGAGGCGCAGTCCTCTAAAGGGTCAGATTTATGCTCTAGAAGAGCACTCGCGCCACGATTCAAGTCTCCAAGCGGCTATTTTTCAAGACTTTGGCTAGTCTCGAGTTGAAGTGTTCAACAGAATTTTTGTTGACAACTTCCACTGGAAGTGCGTTCCAAGTCCCGCAGATGCTATATGTCAGAATTTCCCACATAGATCACGCTGGTAACGCTCAGTTCAAGTTTGTAGCCGTGGTTTCTTGTTCTACTCTGGCTAAGCTGGAAAATATCCCTGTAATCTATAATGTCGAAGCCTCGAAGTATTTTGAACACTTCGATAAGCTGACCACCCATTCTCCGGGTCTCCAACGAGAACAAGTCTAAGTCCCGTAATTTATCTTCGTAACTCTTGTGTCTGATAAATGGAATCGGTTTGGTTGCTCTGGCTTGTACACGTTCTAATCTTGCGATATCCTTTTCGAGAGAGAGAGAGAGAAAAAAAAAAGAAGAAGATAGAGATAGATAGATATAGGAAAAGAGAGAAAGAGGGAAAGAGAGAACGGGAGAAAAAGAGAAAGAGAGAAAGAGAAAGAGGATGGGAGAGAGAGAGAGAGAGAGAGAGAGAGAGAGAGAGAGAGAGAGAGAGAGAGAGAGAGAGAGAGAGAGAGGGGGAGAAAAAGAGTAAGGAAGCATACAACAGGTGGATCAATACTTCGGAGTAAGGTCAATTTTGAGTGTCTTTCTCACTACAGCAGAACTTAGAATTTTTTTGTACTCATTTAACTCCGTCTCTCAAATTTCACACAGATTTTTTTTAAATTGCGGTGACGAGAGCCTCATCCATCATGCTCACACACCAACATCAGTGCAGCATATGACAAATAAAGCTCAAGTAGCGATTTATTCGCATACGGATGGATTCAAATGGCAACTGCTATTAATAGTGATGGCATTTTTACAGAGTGTGTCAAATATGCATAAAGGCTTTTTCCCGGTACCAAACCAGCCCAGACAATACCTCCATTATCTGTGCTCCTACAAAAATTTACGCTTGTGTCGTGTCTAAACCTTCGTGTAGTAAAGTGAAATAGATAGAAATTACATTCCGTGTCGGTTATACATTCCATTAGCTCCATAAATTTCAACTCATTCTAAATAATCTTGTGTTTTACAATGGCTATCGTCAAATTTGATTATGCTCGCTGTTGGGCTTCATTTAATAAGGAAATATATGTTCCCTAAAGCCCTGATAACGATAAAATATGTCGCTTTTGTCTTTTAGATGAGGCGTTCAAGCTAAAATTAACCACAGCGATTAATGAAATTAGATCAGGATTAACTCTTTCGGGAGAGACGTAATGGCAACGAACCGTAAGATAGACGAACTGGCCAGCGGCTTTCGAGCATCCTTTGAGGAGCTTCGAGGGAGGGAAAATCGCGTTCAAAGCCGCCGATCGAGCCGTATAGAGAGTAGAGATCTGCAAGTGATTATAAATGAGCAAGCGCGTATCTTAAATTCATATAGACCCCAGAATCACAATTTAGGCCGGTTAGAAATGAAGCTAGACCATCGAGGGCATCACACCGTTTTGAAATTCCATGCTCTAATCTATTTTATTTTCCTTCTTAACTACAATCGAGGGGGAAACAGAAAGTATTATAATAAGTGACTCTTTAATAAGGAACCAGGATATTTTAAATTCAAAGAACGTAATCCGGCTAAGCGTAAAAAAATCTGCCTATTGGGGGGTGGTCAGTGAAATCCAAAATCTGAACGAGCATGTAAAGTTCAAGCTATCCTCACACTCGTGGGCGGGAAAGATGTACATCGATTTGACAGCTCGACTACCGAGATTGTACACCGAGCAAGGGACCTCTAATTATAGCGGTCAAAGCGAAGGCGAATAAAGTGAGGGTAAGTGGGATAATTCCGAGATTAAAAGCGACTCTGAGAATGCAATCAAGGTCAATCTACATAAATGAATGCCTTAAAACTTTATGTCAGAAAATTGGAGTTAAAATTTACAAATACTGGAATGATTTTCAGGACAAACCGTCACTTTTTTAAAGATGTATTCATTTAAATCCAGTGTGTAATTTGAAGCTTCGAAGAATTATTAATGAACGCCTCCGGGATCTTTATGGTACGGAAGTTATTTGCCCCCAAGTCACAGATGCGCCGGCCTGGAGTTCACGCGAGGAGTCAATAATCTTGGTTAAGCAAGGACACGCTCCAAGCATATGAGAGAGGAACGCTGTTATTTAAAGGGAAAATTAAAATGCATTTACGCAAATGTTCGGAGTTTAAGAAACAAACTGCTCGAATTTAAAGCCATGATTCAAGAGGGCGGTTACGATATCGTATGTATTAGCGAGACGTGGTTAGATACAGCTTCTAGAGGCCTTATTGCGGAATCTAATATAGAAGGTTACAAAATCCACCACAAAGACCGACTAACTGGGAGAGGCGGTGGAGTTTTAGCTTACGTAAAAGAGGGTGTGGGGAAATCAATATCGCGAGAACAAACAGACGGTAGTTTGGTTACACAGCTTCAACAGTTACGTTCCATATGTTCCGATACTTTACAACCCCCCTTTGCCCCGCTGGCACAACAATCCTCAAGATCACGCGCAAAGAAAGATTACCATCAGCAGATTTCGTAGCCCGTTAATATAAACAAAGGAGGGGGAGATAGCCTTTAGAATAAAAATCTATGAACAGGCTCACTGTTCCCTCCTATTGTTTATATCTATTTTTCGCTAAATAAACGAAATTTCACTTTCTCCAACGTAAAACAGAAGGGCTAAGGGTTACAACGTTGAAAAGTGATACCCTAGGAGAGAGGCGAAAAGGTGTGCCTCCATCTCCACTCCCCTTCCCTAGGGGATAATCGAGGTATATATAGTTCGATCTGGAGAAAAGAGAAGTTCTCACGTACGCCCCGCTGTCGCTCGTAGCTGCGAGCGACACGTGGAAGCGAAAGGCTCAGCGCATTCAGAACTCTGTTCTGAAGCGCTCTTGCCGTTCGCCGCTGTACTCGAGAATGGACGCACTACACAAAAACAACAAACTAACTCCTATTAACACTTACGCTCACACCAGACTTACAAAACAACTCGAAAAACTCACCACAGACCCACTTTACACCTCGCTACACGTGAGAAGGAACGCGATGGCGCCACGATATCCCGCGGCCCACGAACACCTGCCGCCCGTACCGTTCTTCGCATAAACCAATAGGCATAATGAACAACGCGTTTCTGGATGAGCAGTCAGCCTCCCCCTCCTGACTTGCCCACAACCCTCGCCCAGTCAATACCACATAACCTACACCCTCACAACAACACATCGCTTCGGTGTATAACCACCGATCTATCTACTCTCGCTGTCCTTTTCTTAAATATTTTCCGCAACGCTCCTCTCTGACTACCTGACTGCCGTATCACACAGCGGTCCCTCTCTGTTCTTTCTATACACAAAAGTCAAGTCAAAAGAGAAGGAGAATCGAGGTAGCGATCGAGAGAAGAAGAGCAGTCCCTGAGTAAAACAGGGAATCAAGAAGAAGTGGAACATAGCGGGATTTTTCTTCCTGAGGCTGTTCCTTTTGGTCAAATCGAAGAGTAGAACTTTGGTATAGAGAATCACTCTCATACTAATCTCGTTCAGAGAAACTCCTTATCTTAAGTTTGAGAATAAACACAAAGATATCCATCACCATTGGTCAAGTCTTATCATCGAAAAGCCCGCAAGTGTAATCCAAGGATTGGAATAATCGTACATCCACAATCCACTTGCTTATATCGTCAAGCCTCATCATGGAGAAGCCTGCAAGTGTAACGCAAGGTTTGAAATAATCGTACATCCACAATTCCCTCGCTTATATCGTCGTCAAGAAGCATCGCCACACGCGCCTCACTGAACTCGGGATTAGCTCAGAGAGACTGTCAGCTGTTTTTCCGAGTCAGCTTCACGTACGCGACAACTCACGCCTCGAATCATCGTATTAACGAGGTTCTCGTTCAAGGTCATCCCACGCCCGACTCCCTCTTAGTTAAAGGTAGAGGGAATCCAACTTATTTATGTTCGTTAGTCATCATTCCGTACTAAAGTGAATTTTGTGTTAACCATTGCGTAGTACTCATTGGTAGTATTAATTTTTATTTAGATCGTCTTATTATATCCTTAGTATATTTAAAGTTTTAATATTTCATTTTTTTATGTAATTAAAAGTATATTTTTTGCCCTAGTTGTTTAATTTAATCCTTGAAACGCTGCATATGGCAATAGATATATAATATTACGAATCCTCCCTGGTTAAAGAATCAAAAGAAAAGATAGATAAAGGTATAGCACTTTTAGAGAAAAAAGGAAAGGAGTTATTCATGTACGGAACAAACGTACATACATACTTGACCGTATACCACGACAGAAGGAATAAATGCAAAACGATGGCCGCGACGATCGTAAATATGAAAAGCGAGGTTCTGCTAATTGAGCTCGAGAGTGCTAAGAATAATAAAATTAACTTAGCCGTTACTTATCGCCCTCCCCCCCATCTCAAATAGAATCAGAGGACGTACTACTCTTTGAGTGCCTTTTATATATAGTGAGAAAAGGCTAAAAACAATAATTTGTGGAGATTTCAATTATCCTAACGTTAACTATACAAACTATACTTCGGAGAAAGTTGGGGAGAGATTGGTCAATTCCATTCAGGAAAATTTTCTTGTGCAAAAAGTAGAGGAACCTACGCGTGACCATAATATACTTGATTTGATTATCTCAACAGAGGAGATTTTGGTAGAAAACGTTTGCGTGGGTGAGCATTTCGCGATGAGTGACCATAATGTAATTAGGTTTGAAATTAAGACGAGCGTAGAGGTAAAAGAGAGTTCACAACTAATCCCACGATATAGGAGTTGTAATTTTGACACAATTAGCAACACTCGGTGAGGACATAAATCTTGAAAGACAAAATATCCTATCCAACATAAATATAAATGAAGGGGAGATTCTCACATATATTAATAAAATGAAAAAAATCGAAGTTACCCGGGCCCGTTGGGGTGTACTCAACCCATCTTAAAAACTTAAAAATGAATTAGCAAGACCGCTCTGCAGGATTTTCAATTGATCAATAGAGGAAGGCCTAGTTCTAATAGAGTTCAAGCGTGCAAATGTTACGCCGATATTCAAAAAAGGGAATAAAACTGAGTCTACTAATTTCCGTCCCATCAGCCTAACTTCTGTAATTGGAAAATTCTTGGAATCGATAATTAGGGATAGGTAGGTGAGCCATTGTGAGGCTAATAATTTAATTGCACACTCCCAGTATGCATTTGCATCTAGGATGAAGCTAAAGAGGCGGATATAATTTACTTTGACTTTAAAAAGCCCTTTGATACAGTTCCGCACGAAAGGCTATTTATAAAAAATAGAGCGATTGGAGTGAGGGGTAACATACTTAAATGGATTAGAAACTGGCTATCAAATCGTTCACAGCGAGTTGTTGTAAATGGGGCGTGTTCAGAGTGGGCCCCAGTCTTGAGCAAGGTACCACAGGGGTCAATCCTGGGCCAATTATTATTTATTGTTAACATTAATCACTTGGATAATGAAGTGTTTAGTAGGATCTCGAAATTTGCAGATGACACAAAGCTGGAAGGCCGAGCCCTTTCGAGAACCTGTGTAGAGCAAATGCAATGAGACCTTAATAAAAAATTGTAATGGTCGGATAAATGGCAAATTGGTTTCAACATATGTAAATGCAAGGTCATGTATTTAGGATGTCATAACTTAAAAGTAGAATAGTATATGAAAGGCCAAATCTCCGAATCCGTTAACTTATAAAAATACCTGGGGATTATAATCTCAGAGGACCTTAAAGTATCGAAACAATGGGCAAAAGCTTGTAAAAAAGCCAACCAAATGCCAGGACGTATTGCTCGGAATTTTGCTTTCAAAACGAAAGATATAATTCTGACACTATACAAATTGCTCGTGCGCCCACACCTCGAATATGCAGTTCAATTTTGGTGTCCCTCCCTAAAAAAGGATATAACGCAGTTAGAAAGAATGCAACGTCAGGCTACTAAACTAGTTCCTGGAATCCGAAACAAACCTTACGAAGATAGACTCCGCTCATTAAATCTATTATCACTTGAAAGTAGACGATTACGTGGACAATTGATCGAGGTATTCCAAATCTTAAAAGGATTTACTCTTATTGATTACAGACTATTGTGCGAGATGGACGAAAGTGCCAACACACGCCAAAATGGTTTAAAATTAGTGAACAAGCGATTTAACTCTACTTAAGCTCAAAATTACTTTACGTTTAAAATTACACAAACGTGGAATAGCCTGCTCAACCGTGTAGTAGAAAGCACGTCAGTTAATATTTTCAAAAACAGACTTGATAAGTACTTCAATAGTGTAGATATAACGTAGTAGGAACATAGAAAAAAACGTCATAAGAAATAAGGAGTAGAGAATAAAATAAAATAAAATGAGCAATAAAAAGTTGCCAGTGACGCCCCCCTGCATGGAGTGAATATGAATTCCAATAATCTTTTTCTGTTTGTCCTATAAGTATATTATTTTCATCACTACCTGCTGGAGAAGAGAGTACTGTCCTCCCCCCCCCCACCTGGTTCGAAGAAGCGTGTTCGTGTATTTGAGGGATAGCTGAAACTACATGTCAAGGGTACACATGTAGATAAGTGTGTACCGTAGAATTGAAATAGTTAGAAAATACATGTAGATAAGTGTGTAAGGTAAAATTGAAATAATTTAAAAACAAACAAAAAACAGTATGTAAAAAAAAGCATGATACACTAACGTTTGAAACTAGTAGTTAACATCTTTTGTAAGCGGACTGGCCTTGAAAGGACCTTAGGGTCTTTGCTGGTCCTTGTTTCTGTAGTTCTGTAATATGGCATTCCAGGCGACTTTATTAATCGAAATTTTATGATCTTAGTTTGAAAATGGAGAACAATTCAATATAGTATACTCGTGTACAAACATACAGAATTATTATTACTTGAAACCAAGAAGCAAAAAATAACTAAGATAGGTGAGTGAATGGCCGGAAGATGGCAAATATAATTCAACGTAGAAAAGTGTGAAAGTCATGATAATATCAGGGGAAATTGCAATATGGTTGGACAAATTTAAAAAAAAATATCGACATTGAAAAGATATACTATGCTATAGTTTTACAAAGGTACAATAAGGTTTTATGTCACATAGGTAGACATTTTGCATTTAATCGAAATATATTATTCTTTCCTCTATACAGCGCTTGTAAAACCTCATAGGAAGTATGCTGTATAATTCCGGTCGCCATATACATATGCGAAAGGACAGTGAGATATTCGAAAGCGCCCAGCCAAGACCGACGAAATTAATTCTTGAAGTCAAAAATAGATCCTATAAGTACACACTGAGGCACCTGTTTGATTTGAATTGGAAGATCGGTATTTGCACGGACAACTTATCGATATAAACTACAGATATAAACTACAATTCAATATTTGAACTAGAATTAACAGTTACAAGATGGTAAGCAAAATATTTTGCTCTTCAATAACCCAATTTATTTTCTTATAAAATAAAACAAACATGGAATAACTTATCAAGGAATATCGCTAAAAGTACTCCAGTCAATATGTTTAAAGAAAGAAATAATAAATATTATTTTAAAATATAGTCGTTAAATTAATTCATTTTGCCTATGCTTTATCCATTTTAACTTCCCATTACATTTGACTTCCACTCTTTCTTTTCTTGAATTAGCGTCAAGTGGATCTTTGGATCCTTGTTTGTTCTTAATTCTTTCATTCATTTAAGAGAAGGATTTGCGTATTTTGTCGTGATTAAAAAGAAATAATGGGAGAAAGGAAAGAAGGGCAAAAAGGAAGATAAAATTAGGACTATCAAGAATTAAAAACGTTCGAGAATGATGTTTAATAGTACAAAGGGAGTAATGTGTAATAATACAGAATGATGTGTAGTAGTACAAAGAGCGCGCTATGTAGTAGTACAGAGAACAACCTTGTTGATTTTGAGGAAGAGTTCGAAACACTAAGCTCTGGATATCAAAATTACTAACTTGGAGCAAGAAGTTTGTATGTTAATTGAAAGATAATCGCCAGATTTAGTTGTTTATTGAGAATAAAAGAAGATCAACGAGGGGATATAAAAGCAGGTAATTACTGAAGAGGCTCTTAAAGAAAGTGGTGAAGTTAGGGAAAATAATAGGTCAAAGGTACATAGCTCAAGTAATCTACTTAAAGCACTAGAGAGTGAGAAGCAGCGCAAGTCTCCAGAACTGTTCACTTTTCGTAACGCTAGGAGAGGGTCGCTTTTGGGGCTAGAGTGCTAGAACTGATTCTCCTATTGGATAAATATTGTTTAATACAGTGAAGTATATTTGTGATGTAAAAGGAGTATATGGGAGAGTTTTTTATTTTTCGTTGGATATAAACAACCTTATTTAACCATAAAGCTAACGTAGCCATGGAATTTTTGACAGTTCTGTTACTATGGTGACACTTCGGGAATAGTAATAATTATAATAACAATACTAATATTTTCCCCGCACCTTTTGTGTCTTTCTATTTTCTAGTGATCTATATCATCTATTTTTCTATATTTTCCTTATTATTATTAGAAATATTATAGCTTTTAATTCTTGGTTTGATGATCTGTTTCAAGCTTGCTTTTAGATGAGGATGGAGAAGGTTTAGATACATAATTACGTCTCTTAAACATTAGTTATTTCAGGCAAATAAGGATAAACACTGCAGCTAATTGCCCGCGGCCTGTGATACCCTGAACTAAAATGGCTCCTGTAAATACACTTGTATAAAGGTTAGATTGTCATCTTAGTAAATGCAAATTAAACGCCCAAAATTACAATTTCTAGTATTTTTCTGTATTTTTTTGGTAAATTCTCCTTTTGTTGTCTTTGAATTGTAGCAGGCATACATATTCTGGATTCTTATAAAGGTGTTCCATGTTTACAGCCAAGTTTCTATGATGCAATCACACGTCTTCTGATTAAGAGAAGAAGAATGTTCGGATTTATGCTTAGGCCATAGCATCTTGAAAACGATACTATTGTCAGAAGAACTTTACTTTCTCCGCGATCTGAAGTTTCTCTCTCCCTATCCTACCGATTAGAATTCACTTTCATTGCTCATTCTATGGATTATATTATAGAAAAACGACGAGATAACCTATCATTGCTTGAATTATGATTGCCTGCTTGGATTAATAATCATTCACAACCAAGTCCAACGCATGTACCACCGTTTGTGGGCTACCGTCGTCCTTTCCTACAAACTGATGATCGCTGGTTTGTTACGCTTTCCTCGTCGGTAAATAAAATTCTTCATGCACACTTCCAACTTTTTCCCTATTATACCATCTAGTGACATCTAGTTCTGTTTTGACTCGACGCCACAATCTTACCACTTCATTGCTCCCATTGGTCTAGCAATGTGAGCAGAATTGTTTGGCCAGAATTGTTCTAGTAACATACTTTAGGTATCGTTAACATTGAAATTCTCTTTATATAAAAATATCGGCGTAAAACAGTGCTTTGCCTAATAGCAACCCGGACTGTAGTTCCTGGCGAATGAAATGATTATTACTTAAACCAATATTTATTTTCGAGGACCCTGTGTCAATTATTATGATAGTTTAAACTTATTCCTGTTTAAGTAAAATTGGGCATCATCAGACCACAACATCCTCAGGAATTTATAGAAGTTGCTTTAATTCTGGCAATTTAAAAATAGGAAATTGCATACGTTTGGGATTATCTTCTTTATATACTTTAAGGAAAATAGGAACTTTATACGGATGCCATTTTTGTTTATTCAAAATGCTTTAAATTGTTATATGACTTATTGAAATTCGCAATACGACACCTCTTGTTGAAGTTCGGGGATCGTTCTTTTCTAATTTCTTGCACATTTTTTAAACTACAAACTTACATCGAGGATCTGTGTTAATTAATAATGCTTTGTTGTGAAGGTTTTTCGCGGAATTCTAAAGATAATTTTCGCTGAATTGTTATGACTCTGTTTAACTTCCTTGTTTACTCAAGCTACAATCCACACTTGCCTCGCTCATATTTGAAAAGCTCCATGAGCCATTCAAATTAGGTTTAAGTTAGCAGAAATATAAGGCGGGTAACTTTAACAAAGACCTAGGCTTAGGTAACTTGGAATTTCGGACAGATAATAATATTACTGATACTTTTTTCTTTGTATATTCTAGTAATTTATATCATCATTATTTTCATATTCTCCTCATCATTTTTATAAATATTATAGCTTTAACGTCTTGGTTTGATGATCTGTTTCTAGAATGCTTTTTAAAGAGTCTGAAGAAGGATTAGATACATACATACGCCTCATAAACATTAATTCTTTCAGACAAATATGATAAAGCAAGTGCATATACAAGAAAAATTGTAAAAAACAACCTTATACACGCGAAGACAATACAAATTTTAAATGTAAATAGGATCGACTGTTTATACACGAAAGAGGGTAAATCTTTCCGTGAACGAGTGTTTACACGAGAAAAATAATAAAAAAGGCAAGATGTGAATCTCACCAAGACGAGCAAGTACGATAAAACTAAGAAACTAAAATAGTCTCATTAGGACTAAAAACCATAACAGAGGTCGTGTCGATCGAGAAAATCTATTAATAACTCAGAGTGAGGTGGGCTAAGGACAGAGGCCCCACCAAACAATTCACTGAATTTATTGCAATGTCGAACGAACAAATGTGATTAGAGAAATTACAAATTTCAAAAATTAGGAAGGACAATTTAGCTCCTTTACCCCCCAAATCCTCGGTAGTGATATTGATCTGGTTTCTTATATTTATATATATATATATATATATATATATATATATATATATATATATATATATATATATGTGTTTGTGTGTGTGTGTACCTATATATAAGGTGTTTGGGCTAAATGGGACGATTTTAATGTCTGCTTTTTTCCGGGAACATGTTGATGTATCGGTGAACTGTCAACAGCTTTGGGAACATACAGAGTAAAATTTTAGCTGAGAAAAAGTTAGGTGACATTGATGACTGGAAGCCATCTGAATGTTGCAAGAGAGTTAGTTACATGCATAATGATGATTTGCGCCGTGTATCAAAATGCCGGAATCTTGAGTGGTGCGTAATTCTCTATTAACAGTGTAAAGGCTGTAAGGCCTGACATGGGCAGCTGCAACGGAGACTAAGAACCCATGGCCACCAGAAAGCAACACAGCAAGCGTTCTGATTGCGTCTGCACGCCGGAATTTATCAAACAACTGCAAGAAAATTTCATGTTCGATTCGAGCAAGGAAATCTGGGTTTTGACGATAGAGATGGGGGTTAGAGGTACCACAATGAACTCGACCGTGAATGAGAACCTTCACTCCTACTCTTACACGAGGCGCAATGAAATATTCTGACAGCCAAAGCCAAGCAAAGAAGCCGCTGAATAAGATACAGCATCTTATTGAGTCGCTGACGATGTGGTTCTTCTCAGATGAAAACATCTTCTACCAGGACCAGATCAAACAACACCAAGAACAACATCTTGATTGCCTAACATCCATGTGACGTACCAGGTATCATGAAAACCAAGTTTCCCCAAACTGTTATGGTCTGTGGGTGTGTCTTAAGTGAGAGTGATATCATGCAGCCACAACTGTTTGAACAGGATCTAGGATTAATTGTGACAGCTCCGTGGAGCTGCTAGAGATTGAAGTAAGGCTGGAGATGATTGCTGCTGGAATATCATACCTCCGGAGAGAGTCAAAAGTGTCTGTCGGAAGGTATCTACGACTTAACCATCCTCACCTTCTTACCTACTAGATCCCCCGATTGTAATCCCATGCATTATTAAGTGTGGCTGTCGGTTGAAAAACATCCCAAATCCGAGGTGGTCGCCAAGATCAAGGAGATGTTCGAATTTTTTTTTTTTTTAATTAAGGGGCTATCTGGCGACTGCCGACTAAGGCATAAGTTGCCGTAAACAAACAGCCTAATTTAGGCTACTTTAAAAAATTAAACAGAAAACAATAAAAAGAAATAACAATAACAATAACAAAGCAATAACAAAACAATTACAAAAACAACAACAACAATTAAATCGGGTTAAATAAAAGGGAGAAGGCCGGCCTCCCCCAAAAAGTCAATAAGTCCACCAGTCAAAGTACACGCACTCGTCCCGAGAACAAGGGACAGGCGGTAGCGACCCCGCAAATCCCGGTACCGGGACAGGTGTCGTGCGCGAAGATCACCCAGACTGGGACATTCGACAAGAATGTGCCGAACAGTCTGGGGGACGACGCAGTCGTTGCAATAGGGCGCAGGCGAGCGCTCCATCAGATAGCGATGCGTCACACGAGTGTGTCCGATTCGGAGACGACAGAAAGCAACCTGAAGCCGCCGCGGCATTGGGGGATAGGTCCATGGGAACAGTCGCGGCGCAATGGCACGCAACTTTAAGTTCCCTTGGACCGTCTCCCATCTTCTTTGCCAAGCAGTCCGAAGAGCTGCCCGTATTCCTGCCATGTAGTCGGTGTGAGGAAGAGCGAAACGCTGGTCCGGTCGCAGAGTCCTCGCGGACTCTTTGGCGCCCTCATCGGCGCGCTCATTCCCCGCAATTCCTACATGTCCAGGAACCCAGCAGAAGATAATCTCGACATCTGCCCGGCTCGCCAAAACCGTGGCGTCACGGATATCGCGAACCAGGGGATGCGGAGATTCCAATGCCCCGAGAGCACTCAGGGCGCTTTGTGAGTCGCTATAGATCACAATCCGGTCTCCGAACCGGGCACGTCGCGTAATCTCCCGTACCGAGTGAAGTATTGCCACCAGCTCGGCCGTGAAGACAGACGCAGCGCCTGGTAGAGCCCCGCTGACTTCAAACAAAGGGGATACGGCGTGGAAGCCGACCCCCTCTTGGGACTTGGAGCCATCCGTATACACTGGCACGGTACCAGCGTGACACGATGTGTGCTCCAAAAAGGTCGAACGCAATACTCCCGGCGCAGTACAAGCTTTGGGAGCAGAGGCGTGGCGACAAATAGCCAAATGTGGTACCCTCCAGGGTGGCGTCCTGGGCAGAACCAGGGGCGCCACCGGCCCAAGAGCTATATCTACCTCTCGAAGGAGTTTCCTGGCCCTAAACCCAAAGGGCTTAGGGTATGACTGGCGTCTCTCGGCGGCATAGGCACCATCGAGATCAGCTGCGGATGCAGTGAGAGCTGTTGGCGACTGAGGGAGGCGCCGGGCTCGCGCATACAGGCGAGTGATGCACTGCACGCGGCGCAGAGCGAGTGGCATCTCCCCAGCATCGACCAACAGGCTCTCAATGGGGGAAGTGCGGAAGGCACCGGTCGCAAGGCGAAGGCCGGTGTGGTGGATTGAATCCACCTTCCGCAATAAACGCTCGGCTGCGGATGCATAAAACTCGCATCCGTAGTCGAGCTTCGAGCGAACAAAGGATCGATAAAAAAGTAAGGCGGTAGCCCTATCAGCGCCCCAAGCGCTGAACGTCACGGAACGGAGAATGTCCATGGCGCGGGTACAAGAGACCCTAAGGCTGCGAATATGAGCCTCCCAGGTGAGGCGTCGGTCGAATACAAGACCAAGGAAAGGGTGCGACTCAACCACATCCAGGCGTTCCCCATTAAGAAACAAATCTGGGTCAGGGTGAAGCCGTGGATGGCGGCAGAAGTGCACCACCTTAGTCTTGGCCAAAGAAAACCGAAACCTGTGCGCTTCGGCATAGCGAGAGAAGCGGTTCAATGCCTGTTGGAGTCGACGCTCCAGAGTTGGCATCTGGGCCGCGCCAAAAGAGATCGAAAGGTCGTCCACGTAGAGCGTAGCGAGAACATCTTCTGGCAGCACCGAAGTGATGCCGTTGATGCTCAGGGCAAAGAGTGTGACACTGAGGACACTTCCCTGCGGGACACCCTCTTTCTGCTCCTTTGGGGCAGAGAGGGCTCCCCCCACCCGTACGCGGAATCGACGATCTCGCAAAAATTCAGATATAAACATTGGGAGGCGTCCCCTCGCCCCCATCGTGTGGAGAGTCTCCATGATACCAGAACGCCATGCGGTATCATAGGCCTTCTCCAGATCAAAAAACACCGTGGCGTAGTGCTGTCTACGAAGGAAAGCCTCGCAGACGGCATTTTCCAGTCGGAGCAGAGCATCCGACGTGGAGTGAAACTTACGGAAGCCGCACTGTGCAGAAGACAGATGGCCTCCGCTGTCCAGGAAATAGGCTAATCTAACATTTACGAATTTCTCCATTAACTTGCACACGCAAGAGGTTAGAGAGATTGGGCGGAAACCGGTCGGAGTAGAGTGATCTCTCCCCGGCTTGCGAAAGGCGAGCACAGTAGCGATTCGCCAGGAGTCTGGGAGAAGACCTTCCACCCAGATCCTGTTGAACAGATCTAACAGAAAGGCCATGCCTCGCTCACCCAGGTGTCGAAGCATGGCGTACGGGACATCGTCCGGACCATGGGCGGTGTCCGCGCACGAAGCGAGAGCGGAACGCAACTCACTCACAGTAAACTTGTCGTTGAAGGGTTCTCCGCCTCTGGAGGTAAAGTCCAGCCGGCGGCCTTCCGCGACATCACGACGTGCATTGAATGCTGGCGGAGCAGCATCACGGCTAGAGAATGCAGAGAAAGTGGTCGCTAAGGATTCTGCCACGGACGCGGGGTCCGAGATTGCGGTCCCATTCTCCTGGAGAACGGGAGGGGGGTCCTGCGAGAACTTGCCCCGAATCCTTTTGACTCGCTTCCACACCTCAGCTAAAGGGGTCTTCCCGTTAAGTGAAGACACGTATGCCCGCCAAGAAGAGCGGCGGGCGTGCTTCGAAATATACCGGAACCTAGCCCTAGCCCGACGAAATTCAGCGACAGTGAAATCGTTCGGGCGGCGCTTATAGCGCATGTAGGCATAACGCTTCTGTTTGAGGGCCGTCTCACACTCGGCCGACCACCATGGGAGTGGTCGGCGTGCAAAACAGCCAGACGTCCTAGGAATAGTAGTCAGGCCCACGGCGATAAGGTTGCCGGAGAAGAACTCAACGGCCTCATCTACCGACCTAAACTCCTCGACTGAGATAGAGAATTCAGTCATTTCCTGAAATGCAGGCCACCGCGCCCGTGCCAAGCACCACCGAGGTGGTCTCTCAGGCGGCAGTTGCCCTGAAAATGATATTTGAATGGGAAAGTGATCACTACCATGGAGGTCATCGACCACCCCCCAATCAAAATCAAGCTGTGCATCCGAAGAGCACAAAGATAGGTCAAGGCAAGAAAATGAAGCGGTTCTCGGACAGTGATGCGTAAACTCATCCACGTTTAGGACACCCATCTCAAGCTCTTCGATCAGATCGGCAAGGACTTGTCCCCTGGGATTTATGGAGTAATCTCCCCAGAGAGGATGCCTGCCGTTCAGATCTCCAAGCAAGAGATAGGGCCTCGGCAACCGTGCCACGACGCGGCGGAAGTCCCCCGCGTCGAAGTCAGCTGACGGTGGAATGTACGCAGAAATGATAGTATACCTCCTATCCAGGTGCAGCTGCACAGCCACTGCCTGTAAGAAGGTATCTAAAGAGAAAGGAAGAACGGAGACATCATGCCGGGTGTAAACCGCGCATCCCCCAGCCCGGCCGTCCCGCGGTGGTGGGGTTGCAAGACCCTTATACCCCGGAAGGGCAGGCAGTGGGCACGCGCCTAGCATCGTCTCCTGCAAAAAAATAGCTAACGTGGAACGGAACGAGGCGAGCCTCCGCAGCTCCTCCCAGCTGGCCCGGAGTCCACGGCAATTCCATTGAAGGAATATGCCCTCCAGGCCTAGCTTGGATGAGACGCGGGGGCCCTCCTCGAATTGAAGACCCTCACGGGAATGGCCGTACGCTTCCCGGGGGCAGAACCCCGGGCGCTGTTGGCCGGACAAAGCGCTGTCGCCTTCGAGGACTTATTGGGGGAGGTTGACCTCGCCATGCGAGTCTTTTCCTCCCTCCGCCTCGAAACCTTAGGCGGGTGCTGCGGCTTCGGAGGCAGGGGGCCCTCTTTTCGAGGAACCACCGTCTCCGAGCCACTCGCTCCACCTCGTGGCGTGGGCGAAGGAGCCGAAGCTCCTTTGTTGCTGTCCTCCTTTTGAGGGACAGCTTTAGGAACCCCGGAAGATGGCCTAGCGACCATCTTCAGGGGTGTTGCCTCCTGTGAGTCTAACGACTCTGTGGAGGCGCGTGGCCGTTTCGCCTTACGGGAAACGGTCACGCTGGGGGAAGAGGGGGGAGCCCTGGTTTTAGCCGGGGCTGGGTGTGAACCCTTTTTGCCGCCAGCTCTACCAGGGGAGCGCCCGGGTGTAGTAGAGCCCGCAGAAGGGCTCCGAATGGGCGCGAAAACAACCGTGCTCGTTGGCCTGGATGGGCCAGGAGCAGAGGGTGCCTTTCGAACTACTGAGGCATATGACGTCCCAGGCAGAGCTGGGCGCGCCAGGACCAAGTCCTTAGCCTCGCGGAATGAGAGTCTATCCTGGGCCTGAACGGCCAGGATTTCTTTCTCCACGAGATATGCACCACATTGCTTCGAAGAAGCAGGGTGCGGCTCTCCGCAATTGACACACTTGGCCACACACGATTTGGACTTATCGTGTGCGACCTTGGAGCAATTTACACAGACTTCGGGTGACCCCGACTTTGCACGTCTACATGAGCGATTCGTATGGCCGAAGCGGTGACAGTAATAGCACCGCCGCGGCAGTGGCACAAATGCCTTCACGCGGTAGCGGTACCAACCGGCACGCACCGACTCAGGGAGCTTGTCACAGTCGAACGTGACGAAGAGTGTAGGGGTGGGTCTCGAAGCCCCTCCCTGTTTTCTCATCACACGTTCGACCTTGACCGCCCCATGGTCGGCCAGCTCTAGGGTGATGTCCTCAATGGAGTAGTCAACGAGTTCCCTCGCATAAACTACTCCTTTCACAAAGTTCATGGTAGAGTGCGGCGTCACACTCACCGGGGTGCCATGAAGTGTCCGAAGAGCACTTATCTTGGCCGCCTCGGCGTGATTCGACGCATTCGCCAGAAGGCTCCCGTCCGAGAAACGGGTTACCTTCGGCTCTCTACCAATTGCACTAGCTAATCCTCTCCTCTGATGGATTATGTTGCCCTTGGACAACATGTTACCATCAGCGGAGCGAATAACGCGGAAGCGTTTGAAGCCAGCGGGCTCGAAAACGCCAGGTAACCTCTGAATCAGGGGCCCCGATGTCATCGAGGCTCCGCCCTGTGCATTCTTCGTCTTAGTCTTGGTCAGGAGCTCCGAACACGAGGGGGTAGAGGGGCCGGATTTGCCGATCTTGGCTTGGTCGCCTACCAAAGTGGCAGCAGACCCATCCGTCCCCGCAGCCCCCGCGGATGGAGAGGAGCCCCGAGTCTTTTTCGTCTTTCTTGTCTTTTTCTTCTTTTTAGGAGAGGAGGGCGGGGAACGAACCCGCTTCTCACCCCCGCCGGTAGAAGCCCCCAGGCCAGATGGACCGGCCTCAGCCAGGTCCTTCTCTGAAATGGAAAAGGTCCCGGTGGGCGCAGGGGATTCATCCGGAGGAGATCCCTCCCCTCCTTGTCCTGCCTGAGAATCCACAGCCGTTTGATGAGGACCTTGCATAGGGGCGGATTCGGGTTTGGTGCTTGGCGCCAAGCTCCGATTCCCCCCCATGGTAGGCCCTACCGTCTGAGGCTGGTTTTCCTCAAGGACCATGTCTATCACAGGAGGGGCCTCCAGTTGGCCATCCCCTCCCAGGACATCGCAGGTCCCCTTGGCAGCGTCATAAGTCTTTAGTGGGGAGGCACAGGCCTTGACCCCGGCAAGGTTTAATATTTTTGCCAGCAGGTCTTTTGAGGGAAGCGACCGAAGGGGCCTGGCTTCCCTCTCCCCCCTAAGGGGGTTTTCCCTACCGAGCCGCTTGTGCGAGGGGCGGTCGGCAATGGGCTGCCTGCTGGCTTTCTTGGCAGTCCCCTTAGAAAGCATAGGAGGGACTGCCGCTGGAGATAGGGAGGTGCCCGAAAGCACCTCCAGAGAAGGGGGTGAGGGGGAGTCCCCTACACCCGTAGGCGTAGGAGAGGAGTAAGCCTCCTCTCCGGTTAAAGAGGTATCGAGGGTCCCCTGCGCAAGCACAGGGGGGGGACCTCCATCTTTTCTGTGGAGCTGCACGAGGGCGGCTCCGTTGTTGTTATAGGTGGAATTAAGGGGAGATGTTTTTTTGTTTCATCATTGGGCATGGTGACCCTCTTTGTTTTACGGGATGCAATCGCTCACCACCTCTTGCAGTAGCCCGCACTGCAAGAGGTGCTTACAGGCCCGGCAGAACCAGGCGCCGCCATTTGGGACCACCCCTCCCGCCTGGTGGCCTGGCAGTCCTTCGGCATGGCGGCTCCACCTTGAACACGACGTAAAACGGATAGATTTTGAAGACGAGAGGAAAAGGGATGTGAGGAAGGTATGGGTGGGGATGAAGCAGGTTGTTAAAAGCCAACCACCCCAGACCGGAGCTCAGGGGTTAGGGGACATCGTCCCCTCCCCCCTCAGCCCCGATCCGGGACGATTGGCTGAGAAGAAGGTCAGCTTCTACCCTGTGAAATTAGAGGCTGACCAGAGAAAGTTGTGGGAGAGGTTGTATGAAAAGCGACGAGGTAGGATAGGAATACAGGCTATCTGAAGGAAGGAAGAGAGGCTAAGCTGGGGCCGGACGGGGCGCTGGATCCCGTCAGCACGGCGGCCAGGATGGCAAATCGCCGCGCCCCTTATGGGGGAGATGTTCGAAGATCTTCCCAGGAAAACAATGGGAAACGCATGCGCCAGGTTGAGGCGGCTATCTTGAAGCGCTGGTGGAAACATAGGGCGACTACTTTGAGTAAACTCTTATCTAACAGCCATAATCTAGTTAATGTTTTTTAAATCTTTTAAAATACATTTATTTTCGACTGAGATTTTGCTTTTTATTTCTTTTATGCAAACCGTCAAATTTATCCCTAAACTATATTTATATATATATATATATAGTTAGTTTTTTGATCTTGCTCACTCATGACCCAACACACACAAAAATAATAATAAGACTAATGAAATGTTAGAAGAATTTAAAAATAGAGACGAGACTTTAAGGATGCTAGATAAAAGTTGATATAATATACAGTATTAAAGGGGAGGAAAAACAACTTAGTTTTGACGAGTCTTACCTTCACTCACCGAGGTCCGACACTAAAGTGAAAGAGCATATAATCTATCGATACCTGAAGGTGAGCTAGCTAGCTCGAAATGTACTAAAATAGAGGACCCTGAATCGGATCTTCCTTATCCTTACTTTCCTCGGTAAACTATATATTACTGCTTTAATAGAAGTAGAACCCTACGCCTTTAAACAATTTTCTTTCTATAAAATCAGATGACCCCAAATAGCCCTTCAAAAGTTGTTCTTTTCGACTTTATGCCAGTCACTGAAGAAGCTAATTTCTCTTTTTAAAATAACTAAAAGAATCTTATTCCAAACAATAAAATATTTCGTTATATAATGAAGAAAAAACTGTGGCGAAATATTAATGAAAATGAATTCCCGGTATATTTATAAAGGCCCTTTTCTCCCCAAATTTCTATGTGCTGCTTGTTAAACGTTTGAAAAAAAGTCACAAAAAGTCTGTTCTTGACAGATTTTTATGACTTTCTGTGAGCACGTTCATTCAGTTATTCTTTTGCCCATGTGTGAGTGTAGCAGTATATAAAATCCGTTGAATCTTCAGATTACTTTGTGTTTATCCGTTCATTCTTTATTCTGAAGAAATGACCTTTTTTTCCCTGTTGGGAAAAATGTCATTGGTAGTATTCTGGATTTTTCTGCATAATTCACCTATCAACCATTTCCTATTTTTATTCATTCTGTACTTTTCATCATCATATATTTCTTAGTTTTGCTCATACACTCGCTCCATCATTCATTATTTTTTTTTTCTATCATCAACCTTCATTAAGTACCATTCTTCCTTTTTCTATCTTAACTTAAATTATCATTCTGCCTCATTTGTTATCTCTCTTATCCTTATTCTACATTCTGCATTATATATATATATATATATATATATATATATATATATATATATATATATATATATATATATATATATATATATATCACTTTGATTCTGGTGTCTCTTTCATGGTCTAAGGTTGTTTCCTAATTTAAATAATACCCACGCTTTCAAATAATACCACATATATATGGGCATAAATAAATTCAAAAGGCTTCTCAGAGAAAAATAAAGATTCTCTATACCTAAAAATTGTTCTAAGAATGTGGGATAAACAGATAAATTCCAAAACGTTAATGCTCGTGGCATCCAAGCCTCCTTGGGAGAAGGGAACACACAAAGAACAAGAAAAGGAAACGAATTATTTTAGTATCGATAATTCCATTCTAAACTCCACAAAATAATTCTAGAAAAAAACACAAATACTCAAGCCAATGGACTTCAAAAGGTCAACAAACCTTTTTTTCTACAGGAAAATGACCCTGAAAGTGGAGAAACGGAAGGAAAGAGGAAGTTTTGCAACTTCATGAATGACTATCAGAAGGAAATTATCCAGAAATGAAGTGGATGAAAAAGTAGAAAGAGAAATGGATATACGGAGAAAAAATATAGTATGGGATATGGAACACAAAAAATGTTTGGGAGAATATTATAACTTGGACATATTTTTTCACATTTTCGCGTCAACTAAACAAGAAGTGCAGGGTAATTAAAGGGCAGTAATTTAATTTTGTATGATGTAGCCATGATTTGTCGTAATGGTGAAGCTTGCTGTTAAGCATTTTTTCTTTCCAAACTAAACAAAATAATTTAAAACAAATGAAATTAACGGTACAATTAATATACTTAGATCTACTTGGGCAAAAAAAAAAATGATATCTCTTTGCTATTAATGTTCCAGCATTCTTTTAATCGATAATCAAGTGATTTTTCTGGTCAATATACAGTTCATTTGATTATATACTTAATAAACAACAATCCAGTGAGAACATGCATAGCAATATTATTAAAAGATTTTAAAAGAAAGTTAAGAGGATTTGAGGTTATTTTATTTGGAGTCATATATGTGATGAAATTTAGACCCTTCTCTCACACTGAGACTAACATGCATCCCCAAAAGGTTTAGTAAATCTCTTTATATATAGAAGGAGATTAAATTTTGTTTGCCATAGAAAACAAGTGATTTAACATTTAAAATTTAATATATCTTCATAATAACCAATTTTCACGGAGAATGTATAGGTGTTATTGATTCTGTATTAAGTACAGTGTTTAATGCTAAAATTAAAAGGGGAAAATTTACAGTCGCGAATATATTTGGGACTTGACAGTCTATATTCTGCTAACAAACTTTAGAGTTAAGTTATAGTTTTGTCACCAGACTTACTGAAAGAATATACTTAAATAGATTCAAATATTGTGTTAACATATATTTAATGTTTATAGAGCTTGCGGAGCCTAGGTAATGAACAAACTTAGTGAAAGAATCGGCTCTATGCATTTCAATCTTAATTTTCAGCAGGAAAACGCCGGTTAAATAAGAGAGTTGTATACAGTTTTCCTTACAGTGACGTCTGGTAAATAAAGAGTTGTATACAATTTTACTAACATTGACGTCTGAAAAATAAAGAGTTATATAAAACCTTACTAACACAATTTTCATAACGCTGACGTCAATACTGTATTCTCAGGTTTCGTTCACCAAATGACGTCCAAATTCTAACAGTACTTATATCATGAGCCTGAATCAAAGATAGACTAAGGAGGAGGAAAATATTCAAATGACGGCACACAAGAGGTGTGTGATTTTTCCTGGTTTACAAAACCAACATGGAGAATCAGGACAGGACTTAAAGACGACCAGTTCATATTGAATGCGGTGTTGGTAAAGGGAGCCAGGGGAATGTTTGGCGAAAAAGGATTGGCTAAGCGTTTGATTATCAAGGGAAAAAACATACTTAAGCTCCATTTTATGGAATGCGTGTCTGATTTATTTCATCAAAGTTAAATTTATTTATGGAAGTTTATTCATAGCCTAGTGATGGAAGGACAATGCAGCTGGCTAAACGAGACAGGCAGATTGCGTGCTCTCTTCGGACACGAAAAAATCTTTGGATTGAAAAGGCACGATTAATAAAACGGTTAATGATCAATTATAAATTAGAATAAATTCACTTTCTTAATTTGCTATGGTCACAATAGAAGTGTAGTAATGTTTATGTTTAAGAAAACAATTGAAAAGAAAATTACCTTTGTAAGGGTTTTCCTATATATGGAGAATGAATCGTTTCTCAGATGGTATTTTATCTTTATTGAGGATTATTTATGCCTTAGTCAATTCTTACAAAACTTACGATGTTAAGCGATACTCTTATAAGTTAACAACTATCGGATTATGGTTATCGAAAAATGTAATAAAATTCTGACATGAATTCTTCATACTTGAGTTCGGAATCTAACACAATCTGTCCCAGTTGTCTTTTTTATTATAACTATAGTTTTAATATCCCCTACACAATTGTCGAACACTCAAATTTTAGATAACCCAAAATATTCCGTCTAACCTTGCATCCATTTTGTAACTTTGTACTTGTCGATACCAAAAATGGGTCAAGGACAGGTTAATTTTATCGCCATTGTAAAGATTACCCAATATCTGAAATAGCATTTAATTGCTATTTCTACTACCGTTTGAAACCTAGTATTAACCATGATTAATAATCCCACACGATGAATATTTTATACAGTCCATGAAAATAAACATTGCATGCGATTAATTACTTGACCAATAAGTCGTGTCATCACTTGCTTTTATGTTGTATCCATGCTTCACTATTTAGTCATGCAACTGGCGAGGCACAGACATTCAAAGGTTTCTGCATACGTGTGGTAGTATACAAACCCATACACCCATACATTGATCCATAGATGAACACGCACTTAATATGAGTTTGATGCCTTTGTTAAAATAAAATGGGTTAAAACAATTATTTGCCTTAAAGTTAAAAAAAGACACTGATTTGTGGAGTCTTCTTTATAATTGTATTGATTTTGAATATGTAGTTCATTGGCTTTGAGTTGTAAGGTCAAAGCTATCAACTTATGGATGCCGAAATAAGTGGAGAATTTTGTATCAAGGAAAGTAATTGATTTTGGCAAGGGCAATGCATATTTCTTGTGTCCTTGACCCAAAGCGTCACGAAACTTTTGCGGCGTTAAATATAAACACGATGGTTTCTAGCAACACTATACCATAGATAACAAAATGTGCTTATAAGATAAGGATTGTTAAGAATTAGTAATTCATTCCGTTTCAAGTGTTATACTGTAGCCAAATATGATAAAATTGAATCGGAGAAAATTAGAACTATACATGTTGGCAAGTAATTACATAACATAATAATAACAATAAGATAAGAACACAAAGATAAATGACGGATATGGTAATAGAAATTAACGATAAAAATAGAACCGTACTTGATATAGTGCCAGAGGATATGGCAACATGAGAAGCAAAGATAACTACAAGACAAATTCGCATTAGTTGAAGAGAGACAAGTCGTTCATATTATATGAATATCATTGCAAATTTGAATGCTAGATCGTAATCAATGAAAGTTTCTATGGATGTAGTTTCCACAGATGCACGACATGACGGAAAATTATTATATCATTCATAAAAATAATAATGATAATTATGTTTTAATAACAACATATCAATCTATAATTAATTAGCTTCTTCATGGCTTCGTCTGTCATAAATTATTACATTACACGATAATTATATTTTGGTTTTCCGATTATTAATTAAAATTCAGCGTTGGATATATGATAACGTGTATTATTTCTATAGTTCTAGAATAAATCTTCATCAAACAATTATTTATCTTTGTATACGACTATAAGTGCAGTAATACATTGAAATAAACGTGGCGTATCGAGAGGAAATAGAAGATTAACAACGCGAAGTTTATGGCTCTGGCTTCTCACAGCTTTGTGTCACAGTTAGTTAAGAGATTCAGGAGAAAATGATAAAGAAATCTGCTCGATTTAGGAGATTTCCATGATATTCTGCTCCCTAGAAACAATAGGAACGTTTTTCTTTGAATGCTCGACGTATGTACCTTCCATGGCGTTGTTAATTCCATTGACTACACCGCCCTTTGACCCATTTACAACCTAAAACTTCGCAGTTTCCCTTAATTACAAAGTTAAGATAAAATATATGATTAATAAATTGTTAAACACGGTCTGAATACGCTCGTTTATTTTTACAGTGAATATAAAGAAAATTTTAAACCTATTATCCGAGATCATAAATTTAAATCTATATTCGAAATTTTATTCTAACATCAAATCTAAATTCTAAGCTAAAGTCTAAATCATGTTCTAAAATGAAATGTTTATATAAAATAGAAACTTCTACAATTTCACAAATAATCTAAGGGAAACGACACCCATATTTTATTATGATTATTTTTGTGTTGAGGAGGTCTTTATTAAATTATATCTATATACCTATCTATCGATTTATTATATCTATATATATAGTTTGAAACATAATGTCCAAAACATGCTAAAATCCGTACTTTTTTACATGTTCGCAACATAACCGACATATGAATGTTCCGATTTTCATTTATTTCGAAGGTGACTTTATAATCTTGTCTTTTCTATTTCAGTGTACAACACGTTGTTGTCAATGAGAATAATGGTTAGCGGACTTAATAAATCGAGACTTTCCCTAGACTAAAGGTGACCGCAAAATTCAATAGCTACCACAAGACACTATAGCAATAAAATCTCTGCACAAGGACTTTCACAAAGCAAACATTCATGGAATGGCATCTTTTCCCGACGAAAACGCCAAATGGCGTAAGAAATGGCGTCATGGTCATTTGATGACTGAAAGAATGGAGTATAGGCCGAACAGTCATCATTCATATTGTTTGACACAAATGGCCGTTTTTATGTATGTAGAAGCTCAGAAGAAACATACAATCTAGGAATGCCTGGTTTCAACCGTCGAACATGGGAGTGTTTTCCTAATTATTTGGGCTGTTACATCCTGGTATTCAGCTGGTACTACGATTAAAATCAATTGCCGGGGCAATTTCCAATAATTATCTAGACATTATCAATGAAGTAGTTCTTCCTATGACTAGCATACCTTTTTCAGACCGTCATTTATAAAGATTAAAATGCGCCCGTACACACAGCCAAAAAGGTTCAGTTTTGGCTTGAGGAGTATTTGAATATAATCCAACATCTTCCGCCGCCAGAATATTCACATTATCTAAACATCATCAAAACATTATATGCAGTTTGGGAGCAGAGAATGCGAGTCAGATTTTTGCCTCCGTAATCACTCAGAAAATCAGAAAATATTTTAATAAAAGAATGGCACAAAATTCTGCCGGAAATCATACAAGGGTGGAAATAAGTATTTGCCACTAGATAAAGAGAGCTTAATATTTTTTTTCGCCACCATTGTTTGCTAGAAATACTCTTATGCATTTTTTATAAGACTTTACAAAGTTCTGACACTATTGGGTTGGAATATATGGGGAAGCCAAACCTACAAGAGAGCGAAGCCTTTTGCAGGCGGCTCTCTGGAAAAGAAGCATCTCAACTGATTGAAGGGCTACTTTGGGTTTCTTCGCCTTCCCAACATCTCTAGGGAACAAGACCGTGATTAGAGGCGTTACTCTTTGCTCTTTTAAACACTCTACTTTAGCTTCTTCTGTTGCCACAACGATAATTGTATTAAAAAGAAAACAACACGCATGCAGATTGATAATATGCACTTGCAGCCCCTCAATGCCTTGAGTGCTTTGGGGTTGGCCTTGATAATTGCATCTGTCAAACCGGGTGACTGGTTGTGTGCTTTAACCCATAATTATGGAACGTTTGTATCTACCTCATATGTGCGATGGAAGCGATGAAGAAAATCAGCAACCATGTAAACTACTCACCTCCTCAGACAATCTGGTCAATGAGAAAAAAAGGTGTGAGATGTAGATTAGGGTATGTGATCCCAGGAAGGAGTAGATTAAGTGTTCATGATTTAGTAGCATTACACGAAACTGGGCCAGTGAGGGCCTATTTGTATTTCAGGTTTCAGTTGCGACAGGGACTTTATCCCCCGGCACACTATTTACCCCATTCCGGGTCAGTAAGGAGAGATCTGAAAGGATAGTGTTGAATGCAAACAGTGGGGGCTGGGAGTGTGGCAAACTGCGCGCACTGAGGCATATAAGATATAAGAGAAGGTAAGCATCTATGGTGCTGAGATCATGAAGACGCAATGCCAATCCAAATACTGGGTGCAGTATTATTCGCAGTACCACTCCCCACACAGACAAGCGGGGTGCCAAGTTAAGAGTGGAGGTAGTCGAATAAGACTAAAATGTTACAGACGCAATTTAGTTTTAAAGATGAAGCCAATGACATAAAATATCTAAGCACTTTTTAAAATCCATTTATTTAGAGTAACTAAGTTTCAAGTTTGTGCGCTCATCTTCTGGTTTCTGAGAATATATGAAATCTTATTAGGAAAAATTTTAAAAAAATGAGAAATTCAAATTACTTGCATGAGTGGATTGTAATAACTATAAATTAGGCTAAATGGTTAATTCACTATATGCAATAATGGAATACTAAATAAATATTTATTTCAAAGTTTAGCGATATTAAACCTTTTTATAACTATAGTAAAAAGCACCTTAACACTAAGCGATGAAATATTTTACCTGATGACTATTTGAACAATAATATTGGGTCTGGTTTGGCAGGTTGTGTTTTTTACAGAACAAGAAGAGGAAGGGAGGAAATATTTGAATTACAAGTTTCTTTTAAGGATTTAATATATATTGATTGTGCTACTCTGTTTGTGGTCGGACATTTAATGCTGGCTACGATATTAAAAATTTCTATTGTTACTGCCCTCTTACAATTTATTATGTGGTCACTTATAGGTGAATGTTCTCTTTCCGAAAGAAAAGACTCTCTCCTATAGCTAATCCCCATATGTGAGGAGTAACTGGTTCCCAATGATCGTACAGTGCTGCCGATATATGATATGAGGAACAACCCTGACAAATAAACTTGTAAAAAACACCCCTGAGCGAATAATCGGGTACGCGATCATTCTCAGGTTAAAGTTTTACACAGACTTATCATTTACAAATGCGAACCTACATTATATTTGACATACGTATGCATAATCTATTTATTGTTATCATTTCGGAAAATTTAGAATAGTGGATTTGTTTAAGGACAGTAGGTACGAGTATATCTAATTTAGGTGAAAGAATATTGTTGAGAAATACACTAATCATTTTATCAAACTATATCGGTGGATAGCTATTATTACTAAATTACGTTTTAATTTCATGAATTCATGATAAATTCAGAATCACGTAAGTAATTTGAAGTTAAATTTCTCTTTTTGTTAATTTTGCTAATTAGTTGTCACATATTATCAGAAATGAGAAGATGAACGCAGAAGCTCGAAAGGTAGTTAGATAGACTGAATATATAGATTTAGAAAATGCTTGGATTATTTTTTGTCATTGGTTTCATCTTGAATATATATATATATATATATATATATATTTGAATTTCATTTTCTGTTTATTCTCGTAATTTCCTGTTGTTGTTTTGTTTTGGCTTGTTGGCAAGTATCCTATATATTTTTACGGCTTCTTTTATTTTCTTATCGTTTACTTTTTTCCTTTTTATCTTTATTTTTATTCGTTATCTGTTGAATTTCTTCCACTCAAAATGCATGATGGGCTTCCTCCCAAAACTTGTTCACATCAGAATCTGGTGTGTAAAACCTAGCCCATAGTACCAAAGACAAGCAGTAGCGACCACGCTTGTACCCGTACTGGAAAAAAAATGCAATGCAGGTAGATTACCATAACATTCATCAAATTGGGGCGTAAAGTCTGTTGGATCAATTACTATAAGCTCAAATATCCAGTGAAGGCTCCATCTGATGGCTTTAAGACTGTTCATTATGAAGTTATGTAATCAACAGTATTATGTGTCATTAGTAATGTCATTTAAATTTAATTGGGAAAGAATAGGAAAGAAAGATATTAAACAAAAAGGTTTATGAACAGAAAAGGAAGGAACAATGAAGAACATCACATATGATATAACACTTCAACCACTAATTAAGATGGTAGCTGAAGAATACGATGTATTATACTAATTTTGCACTAAATTAAAATAAACCTAAAGGAAAAAATAACAGAATCAACCAGCATTTAATGTGTTTTGAGAGCTCTAAGAGAGAGAGAGAAGAGAGAGAGAGAGAGAGAGAGAGAGAGAGAGAGAGAGAGAGAGAGAGAGAGAGAGAGAGAGAGAGAGAGAGAGAGAGAGAGAGAGAGAGAGAGAGAGAGGCCATTTTGAAGGTAGTTGAAATATATAGCGCCAACAAACAAAGGGTTGCGCACCAAATCCTTCGAAACATGGAGAAGACAAGCCCTTCGCCGTTTTCTAGACATGGACCCATTTACGATGCATATCTCGGCGTCGGAGCTTCATTGTCATTCTTAAGATGACTCATTTACATCTTATATCTCCAACAAAATAGACGTAGGGAAATAAAAGGGGACCCAAGAAGGTAATTTGGATGCAATTCTCAGCACTGGCTTAAACCTCCATCAAAGAAATGAAAATTACATTTCATATTAAAAATACGCTCACGATTCAGGATCTTAAGTGCAATTTGAAAGTAAGATTTTGATGTGCGAACAGAAGGGCAGTGGCAAAGAATGGAAGCAGAGACGAAGTCACCATAAATAGAGAATAGAGGAGAAATGACTAGAAAATATTGATGAAAAGCCAAACATATCCATTTCTGGTGTTGAGGATCAAGAATTTTGTAAATGACCGGGAAAATAATAAGATAATAACGCATCAGTATCATAACCTAACTTAACTCTATCAAGCACAACCATCAACATTAATCACCAACCATTTTCTTTTAAAGCTGGTTGGCGCGCAATATTGACACTCATTGGGAATATAACCAATATACTTTTCTAGGTGCGGTTTCCCATATCATGGTTTAGTTACCTTTTGGGAAACGGGCCAGAAGACGCTATGAGTATTCATACTGGCCCACATACAGGCAATTCTGTTCCACGTACATACCATGGAGCCTACTTAAAACCACCGTTGTAGTACTCTAGAGAGCACTAGATTATTTATGCCTTAAAGTATAGAAGGTGATCTTGATTACTAAAGTTACTTTTCTTGTGACTGGATTAAATCACTCGTCGTGGTATTATCATCTAATAATGCAAGTGATTGCGTTAACAATCGAGGGCACTGCAGTCCATACGCAACCTGAAGGGTTTTATAATGCTAACACTCAACGGGCGCATTGCTCAAACAGATTTAACGTCGATTTACGCGGTTTGTTCGTTCACCCCTTAGGAAAAATAGAGCCCTAAGTGAAAAAAAGGGACCGAAACAATTAAATTTAGCCCTATTACACCCCCATTGTGGTTAGTATCCTTTTAAGTCCTACAAGAACAAACCTATTTCTTAAAGTTCACAATACAGACTACTTTGTTTCTATTTTTTTGCTTTAAATTAATATTTACTGAGAAAATGTCCTCGTTAGTTGATTTTTTTAACACAAGATGAGAACAAATAGATTCTGCACACGAATCCTGTTTTCTTCTTCTTGATGCGAGACTAGCTATTTTAAATGCCTGCACCGGCTAGTAACTCAAGTTTGTAAGGTTATAAAAAGTTCCGTTTGTCTACAGTATATTTTTCCTTTTTAAAGAGATTCGGATAATAAATGATTACCCAATAAATGAAAATAAATTGTAATATAGACTTAAGGTTCATTGGATGACAACTCGAGTTTGGAAGGCTATAAAAAGTTTCGAATGTCTTCAGTAATTTTTTTTAAGAGATTCGGATAATAAATGATTACCCAATAAATGAAAATAAATTGTAATATAGACTTAAGGTTCATTGGATGACAGATCGAGTTTGGAAGGCTATAAAAAGTTTCGTTTGTCTTCAGTAATTTTTTTTAAGAGATTCGGATAATAAATGATTACCCAATAAATGAAAATAAATTGTAATATAGATTGACAACCCGATTTTTTTTCTTTTGACCCATCACAATCAACTGATTCGTTTAGAGGTGTTTTGAAAGGGATATTATTGAGTGATATTTGATCTCTTATTAATAGATGATTGATGGAAGTTGTTAAATAATTTCGGGTGTGTTGATATTTTTCCATATTTTGCTACGTTTAGCTTTATATATTTACTAATACTTTGCTCGTTTCTTAATCACATTATTATGAGGGAAACAACATTGTCTTTGTTAATAACAGATGAATTGAAAAAGAGTTGCAGAAAAAGTTAAGAGTATGATATTTTTAATTTAAAAAATATATTTACTAATACTTTGCTTGTTTCTAAATCACATTATTATGAGGGAAACAACATTGTCTTTGTTAATAACAGATGAATTTAAAAAGAGTTGCAGAAAAAGTTAAGAGTATGATATTTTTAATTTAAAGGAAGGAAGCAATGACTAACAGTAGTGTGGCCTCCTACCAATTTTATTATTAAATACTAAAAGCTAATGGGAAATCGAGAACATTATTATTTTTTCATTTAGAAATCAGTTCATAAAGTGGTATATTTAATCAAATGAAGATATATGGAAGATACATGGCCCAGATGTTCCAAATAAAAGAGCCATAAATAGGTGTAGCATGTATAACGTTGCCTTCGTTATATCATTAATGTAAGCCACCTTTTGCGGAGTCAGTAGGAAAACGTTGAAAATAATACCACTATGAAGGTATTTACTGTTGTAGAGCCAGCGAGAGAGTTTTAAATGGGACCACTATGAAGGCAGTCCAACTTGTGGAGTCAGCAAGAGAGCGTTGAAAATAAGATCAGTATGAAAGCAGGCCACCTTGTAGATTCAGAAGGAGATCGTTGATAAAAAGACTATGAACGAATACCACCTCTAGAGTCAGCTGGAGAGCGTTGAAAATAAGAACACTATGAAGGCACTTCAACTTTTCTCGTCAGCAAGAGAGCGTTACCAAAAGGACACTATGAGGAGATGCCACATTGTCCAAACAGCATGAGAGCGTTGAAAATAAGACCACAGGAAAGTAGGCCAACTAGGGTAGGCTGGAGGAGAGCGTTGAAAAAAAAATTACTGTGAAGGCAGACAACATTGGGGATTCAGTATGAGAGCGTTGGCAAAACACTAATATAAAGACAAGCTACCTTGTAGACTCATCAGGAAAAAGTTGAAATTAAGACCACTGTGAAGGCAGGCAACCTTGTTGATTCAGCAGGAAAGCTTTGAGAATAAGACTACTATTAAGTTAGGGAACATTGTTGAGACAGTAGGAAAGCGCTGGAAAAAGACAACAATCAAGGGAGGCAACATATTTAAGTCATCTGGAGAGCGTTGAGAAAAAGACTACTGAGCAGGTGGGCCACATTGTGAATTCTGCAGGAGAGCGTTGAAAATAAGAGCCATATGACTGAAGGTCAGCTTTTCTCCTTGTGGAGTCAGAAAAAATACTACTATGAAGGCAAGTCAATTAGTGCAGTTAGAAGGAGAGAACGTTAAGAAAAAGACTACTATGAATACAGGCCACATTGTGAAGTTAGCAGTAAAGCGTTGAAGGCAAGCCAGCTTATAGATTCAGATGTAGAGCTTTGATAAAAAGACTTAGGAAGGCACTCCATATTGTGAAGTAAACATGAGAAAGTTGCAAATAAGACCACTAGGAAGCCAGGCCTACTTATGGGGTCAGTAGAAGAGCGTTAAAAATGAGACCACTATAAATGTAAAGTAACTTTTAGACTCAGCAAGAGTGAGTTGAAAATAAGATAACATTGAAGGCAGGCCATCTTTCAGAATCAACAGGAGAGCGTTGACAATAAAATTACCATGCATAAAGGCAGATCACACCGGGAAGTCAAGCCAACTTAAGGCGGGCCAACTTGTGAAATCAGCAGGATAGCATTAATAATGAGACCTCTAATAAGGAATGCCCCATTGTAGCGTCAGGAGAAAAACGTTTAATATAAGACAACTAGGAAGGCAGACCACATTTTGGAGTCAGCAGGAGAGCGTTTAATATCATACTATTATGAAGGCAGACCATCTTGTGTAAGCACAGGAAATGTAGGCCAATTTTGAAGTCAGAGGCAGAGAGTTGAGAGAAAAATGTTTGAGGAAAATAAGACTATGAATGCAGGCCAACTTCTGAAGTCAGCAGGAAAGCACTAAAAATAAGACTACTGTGAATGCAGGCCAAGTTGTGAATTCAGTAGGACATTAACAATAGGATCACTATGAAGACAGGCCACCTTGTGGTGTCAGCAAGAGAGCGTTGAGAGAAAAGATAATATGAAAATATATCACATTGTTAAGTCAGCAGGAGAGCGTTTAGAAAAAAACTACTGTGAAAGCAGGCCAACTTGCGCTGTCAGCAGTAGAACGTTGAAAATAAGACCACTATGAATGCAGTCAATCTTGGAAGTTGGAGGGAAAGCTTTAAGAATACTGCTATTATTAAAGTAGGTCAGATTGTTGAGACAGCAAGAAAGCATTGAGAAAAAGAATACAAACAAGGCGGGCAACATATGTATTTGGTCATAAGAATAGCGTTGAGAAAAAGACTAATATGAAGTTAGGTCATATTGTGGAGTCAGCAGGGGAGCTTTGACAGTAAAACTACTATGAAGGCAGGTCAGATTATGATTTCAGCAGGAGATCGTTAAAAATAAGACTACTATAAAGACGCAATCCTGTTAAGTGAGTAGCAGAGAGTTTAGAAAAGTCAACTATAAAAGTAGGCCAAATTGCTGAGACAGAATAAGAGCGTTGAGACAAAGAGTACTATCAAGAAAAGTTCCCTTATGGAGTTAGCATGAGAGCGTTGAGACAAAGACTACTATAAGGTCAGGTTAACTTGCAAAGTCACCAGGATAGCGTTGAAAATAAGACCAAAGGGTATTATCCTTTGATGCCCACCCGTTTGCTGACTCCTTAGACCTAGAATTCTTGGTAATCTTGGTATTGTTTCTCTTTTGTAATCTAATTTAGTCCTATATTCAAGTATGAAAGTGTAATAGAAGTGCGAAAGTATAGTGTGAATGCGAAAGTATAGTGGAAGTGCGAATGTGTAATAGAAGTGGGAAAGGGTAATGGAATAAAAAAGTGTAGTGGAAGTGCAGAAGATTAATGACAGTGCGAAAATTGCATGGAAGTGAAAAAAAAAATTGAAGTGCGAAAGGTTAATAGAAGCGCGAAAGGTTAATGGAAGTACGAAAGTGTAATGGAAAAGCCATTGGGGGCCATGCACAAGCATTTGAATTCGATATTTACAGCTTTGTGGAAGAAGGGGACAAATCTTGTTTTGTTGTTACTTTATTATTATCTATAAAGAAAAAACGAACAAAGGCATTTCTAACAGAACGTTTCTACAGGTAGGTTCCTAAACACAGTAAGGAAGTTAGGTAGGTAAAATGTTTGAAAGCTACATAGCCAAATTTAAAAAAAAAACGAGTAACTGCAAGGAACAAAAAGAGTTTCAACTCTCTGAAACCTTCTCCCAGGACGAAACCAGATACAGAGAGGTTTATTAAAAGGAAAGTGCTTGGAAGCAGAGTTTTCAAAGGGACAGAAACAAAAGGGAATAAATGACGTGGAATTAAGTTTTATTATGAAAGCACTGTCACTCTTGTAACCCAATGAGGGACGAGAACACCCGGATCCGAAGAAAAACTTGAGAATAACATCCCCTTGAGGGATTGTGGAGTGGTGAAACCAAAATATGAGTATACAATATTGATGTCAACTTACATTGAAAAATTGGGGAAAGATGACACTCATCTGTGGAAAACCTCTATGACGGCCTTTCCAAAAGGAATTGTGGAATGGTGATGCCCAGACCAGTAGACAACCTAAAGGAAATCCTCACCAGGAAGATTGTGGAATAAAGAGGCTCAGATCTGAGGACAACTTTGAGGACAACCACTCTCCCGTGAGGATTTTGGAATCATGGGTCTTAGATCTGGGGACAAAGTTGAATAGGTCATTTCCATGAGGAATTGGTAAAGAATAACGCCTAGATATAATTGCAACCTTAAACACAACCTTCACTTGAATAATTGTGGAATGATAAAGTCCATATGTTAATAAAATCTCGAGGAAAACCTTCCACTGATGAATTGGTAAATGATGACGCCTAGATCTGAGGACAACCTCTCTCCTGAATAATAACAATGCCCAGATCTAAGGACTACATTTAGAACAACCTACTGTTGGTGAATTGTGAAATGATGACGCTTGGATTTAAATACAATCTAGAGGGCAACATCTTCATGATGATTTGGAAATATTTACGTCCAAATCTGACCAAAAGCTTGAGGACAACTTCTCACTGAAAAATTACAAAATGATGACCGTTTGCGGATGAATTTTGGAATGATGACGCTTAGATATGAGTACAGCATTGAAGAAAGCCACCCTATGAGGAAATGAGAGATGAGGACGCCCAAATCTAACAAAAAAAAATGAGGAGAACATCTTGCTGAAGAACTGGGAAAAAGTGACCGGCAGATCAGAGCAAAGCCTTGAGGACAACCTCCACATGAGTAATTTGGAAATGATGGCACCTAGATCTGAGTAAAATTTTAGTAAAACGACCATGAGGAATTATGGGATGATAATGCCTACCATATCTGAGTAGAATCTTGAGGACAACTACTCCTTGAGGGAGCCCAGATCTGCCTAATGAGACATGGGAATTTACTTTTCGGGTCAATAGGGTTGATATTTTGACAAGCGGTATGGAAGTTATTGTGGGAAACGTATACAAGACATAAAGGGACATATGTAAAAGTCCTTAAGAGAAACGTCCACAATATATTATGGGAGGTATGTACGAGCCATTACAGCAAACGTTTACAAGTCATTGCGGGATACGTATTAAATTCTCTACATGATTCCTCCAAAATCCTCTACGGAAACGTGTACAAGTTATTATGCGAGACGTATTATTATAGGAGACATGTACAAATCACTCTAGCTAACGTGTACATTTCATTACTGGAGACGTTCAAATCAATATGGCATACGTGTACTAGTCATTACTAGAGACTTGTACAAGTCCTTAGAGTATGTATGTACAAGAAAGTAAGAAATAAATGTACAAGTCATTGTGGTATACCTGTGTAAGTTATTATGGGATAAGTGTGCAAGTAACTAATGGATACGTGTATATGTTATAATGGGGTAAGATACAAGTACCTTGCAGGTCACGTGTGCAAGCATGTTAAGGTTTATGTACAAGTATTCTTTAAAAGAAGGGTACAAGTCTTTCCAAAGACGTGTACAATTGATTACGAAAGACGTTTGCAAGTGTTGCGAATGACTTGCACAAGTCAGTTTAGGGAAAGGTACAAGCTACTAATGGAACATGTAAAAGTAATTTTGGGTAATGTATAAGCTGTTACGGGAAACGTATACTTCTCGTTGCACGAGGCATGACCAAGTCTTGATGAGAAATGTGTACAAGTTTTGTGAGAAAGGTTTATATTTTTACAAGGTAGTGTGAATATCGTTAAGGGAAACCTTCATATGTCCTTTTTAGTGGATGTGGGATCGTGACTGGAGAGGTGAACATGTTTGTGGCAGAGGTGTACAAGTCTCTGCTAGTAAAATATGCAAATTAGGGGAGTTGGGTACAGGTTTTCTCGGAAACTGTTTAAAAGTCATTATGAGGTGCCTTTGCAGTGAGAGTGTACATTTTCAAGGCCTGTGGGGTAATTATACAAGTTGTCAAGCGAAGCGTGTACTAGCCATTACGGTAGACATATAAAAGTCTTTTGAGGCACGCATAATAGTATTTTCGTGGGATGTATGCAAGTATTTTCCAGAATGCACCTAAAAGTGTCAGATAGGGATGTGCAAGTTTCTCCTGTGGACGTGTAAAATTATGTAAGAGACATATAGAACTTTCAAAGACACCTATATATACAAGTTTAAGAGACCTCTACAAGTCGGTGTCGTGAGAGATGCAATTATCGAGTGTGTGTAATGGAAAACCTCCCTGCATAAAACTTGATGATGTTGATGCATTGGGGAGATCAACGGATTAGGCAGGCGATGAGGAGAACCAAGGTAGGATTCAACAAAAAGTGACTTTTAAGGTTAAAAAAAAGGTTTAAAATATCACTTTAGTAAAAGTGGTTGTTGTATTTACCTCCTTGCCCAGCCCTTTGATCCCTGGGGCTCCATTTGAGCTGGGAATGCCGTTCGAGCTATGCGTGTTGGATCCATCCTCCTTGGTGGACTCCTGGTCGAGAGACAACTTCAGTCCCCACTTAAGTTTTTCTCGTTTCTCCTTGGCTGTCTTGTCATCAGCCCACGCACTTGAGTGGCCATCCTTGGGGTCCCATACAGAGGACTTAGCTCCATCCTTCCCTGTCACCTCTACCACGACAGTGTGGGGGCCTGGGTCATCTCGGGGGGTTACGCGATCCCCGCTCATGCTAACTACAAGAGATCCCACCCGCCCCATTCAGTTTAGGACTTGTGTATGTCCTTTCGAGCTGTTCCAGATCCCTCAAATGTGAGAAGAAGAGGATGGTTGGAGTCAGTCTTGTGTAATCCAGGTGCTAATTCCTCTAGTGGAGGTCAAGATTGCGCAGGAAATGGTCATTTTTTAATATTTTTGTCTCAAAGAAACGAATAAAATTTAGTCGTTGATATAAAATCTACACCAAAAATGTATATTGAAAAATGGGTGTAGAATAATTCAAAATTCTTACTAATGGCATTGAATATTGGAGGGTATAGGTAACATTTGGACGAAATATGAACAGATGGATTGAACAGTATGAGCTTGGTCAAAGTTCACACAACGCAAAGCGAAAACTTTAGTTTCTAGTTTTTATTGTTCTAATTCTGATATTTTTTTTAAATATCTCAATTCACTTTGGGGGTACCACTTAAAGGTACCGCATTAAGAGAAAATCTTTATTCACATGAATATTATTATATGTATCCTTAACTTGGAAATCACAGGCATAGACAAGAACACTAAACAATCAAGTCAAATCCATGTCCTTTTTCTCGTTAATTTGCTTGCCCGGGAAAGCAAAACATTTCCAAGTCACTGAACCCTCAAGCAACTGCGCGTCACTTGCACGGGAAACAATGAGTCAATTTAATTTTCACCTACAATGTTATTATTATGCTCCATGATGCAGTATGCAACCCTGTAATCTGAATCATTAACGTTCCTTCCTGAAGGTAAATCGAAAACGTTACGGTCTTTCATGCGATTATCACTCATCTGAATAACGCATTCTGGCATCGCGATTGGAATGAGTTGGAAATAGATAGAACGTCTAAAAAACACTGTATACAATGTAAAGCTCAAATGGAAAACAGATAATAACGGCTGAAGATAACACGTGATAAAACGAACAAAGGTATCACTCAAAATGATGATTAAATCGATAGCCTAATATTACATTAGGCTATCAAAATTACAACACAATATTTGTTCGTCATTCACGGGAATCAATTTCTAAGAAACCACCACAAAGCGTCAAGTGTCTACACATTGTAGAAACAGATCCAGAATCATTTAGGTTCGATAAGAATCTAAAAAATATCACACCTTTGAGCATGAATTATTGGTACGGGTAAAAACTGCACAGGGACGTTCAAGGAACCCGAGTCTTTTGGAATTGTGGCTGCAAAAGGGCGTGGAGGCCTGTTTATATTTCTGTTTTCTTTCGGGTAACTCTTTGGCGAGTGGAGCGCTTGCTGTACGGGGCGGTTGAACAGCGCCTCCTGGCAGAATGACTTAAATCCAGGCGTGTCAGAGGCTGATACAAACGCAGTGTAAGAGAGGAGAGAGCGGGAAAGAGCAGAATGAAGATTGGGAGACGGTGGGTGTGTCCTGGTGAGCGTGTTTCATGGGTGAAGGAATTGAGGAGGAAGAGAGAAATATTAACAGAAGATGGCTTGTCATGAAAAACTAAACCATGAGATGGAGGAATAATAATACTTTGATTTAGGAGCAGCCCGCCTTCGCATTCTGATGATTTCACAAAAAAATAGGGAAGAAGTAAAGGAAGTTGAAGATAAAGGTTTATATGAAGATCACCCTAAAAACAATAAAGAGTAATGACTATTAAACAAAGAAATAAAATCCACGGGCAAATAAAAAATAATAGAGTGGGAAACCATTAGTATAAAGGAAACATTTGAAGACGGTTTTTACCCTCCCCGTATGGTATCCAGATTTCCACAAAACTTTAAAAAAACCAACGTGAAGCAAAGAAGCAATTTTACCTATTTTTTTTAATTGGCAAAAAATAAACAAGGTCCTCTCCACCAGAAAGTTCTCAGATGTTTTGTGAAGGAATTACTGAAATTAGATTTAACAAATGTGTAGAAGCAGAAAGAAAAAATATTAAAAAATGGAATAGAAAACAGAAAATACAAAGTGGAATTAGAAATAGAAAGATGGACGAAGCTCGCAAGCAAAAGGAGGAGCCAAAGGCGCCACATCGCTGCTGAGGGAGGGGCAAGGGACTGCGCAGCAGCACGAGAAGTGTAACAAAGAGCGAAAACTTTATTCCATCACACAAAGATGTCATTCACCTATCTTGTATTAAGAGAGAAAAATGCATTTATTATTGTCAAAGCCGGCATGAGAGAGAAGGGAGATATAGAGAGGGAGAGAGATATAAAAGAGGAGAAGCAAATAGATAACAAAGGAAAAAGAAAGGGTAATGCATAGAGATAAAGAGAAAGGCAGAGAGAGAGAGAGAACAAGGGAGATATAAAGGGAGATGCGGAAGGAGAACAACTGAGATAGAAAGGAAGATGCAAAAAGAAAACCAGAATTGAGAGAAATGGAAATACATAGAGAGAGAAAGGGTAAGAGAAAGAGAGATGCAGAGAGAAAAAAGGGAGAAAGAAAGGGAAAGTCAGAAAAAGAAAGAGAGATGCGAGAGAGAACAAGGGGGAGAGAAAGGGAGAGGCAAAGAGAAAAAAACGGGAAGAGAGAGGTAGAGAGAGAATGTGGGAGAATCTTTAATTTTATGATCTTTCCTGGTGGCCTCCAGAGAGGCAACAGCCGCCGATAGAAAGAGAAAAAGTAGAGGAGAGATAAAGAGAGATAGATTACCAGAGAGACAGTAGAGCATATTGAAAAAATTCTAGTTTCTCTTCCATTACATTATTGCTACGATATTTCTATTATAACAATCAAGGATTCTGCTCAGGGGATTCCTAGGTTCATACTCGTATCTTCAGAAAGAGGCGAGCTAGCGATTATTTGTGATGGGCGGAGCGTGCAGTGTAAGAAAGATGCATAATTCCTATTAGAAAGGAGAAGAAAAATGTGTATCAGTATCCGGTGGGTATAGAAAGATTATTCTTTTGAAATTGACGTGACTAACGAAAGCATTGTCGGTCTGTGCTCATTGTCGAGGCATAGGAAATAGACATTGAATGCAAATGTGCAAAGATAAGAAAGAACGTGATAATGATCCCGGACATCACTCAAAGTTGGGGCAGGGAAGGAACGTTCAAAACACCCAGAAATATTTTGGTACAAATTTATTTCTCATTGTTATAATTTATATGGAGTTAAAAGGCGAAAATCAACAAATATGGTAATGTTCACCTTTCGGCTTTTTGAAGATTGCTTATTCAAAATATAAAAGAAAACCAATAAGGGCATTTGCGGCCCAAACGTTAGGTAAAAGAGTTGTAAAGTGAAGTTAAGGTAATGAAAAAGCGAAGACAGTACAAAATCCGATGTGCCAAAAGAAAAGACTAATTGAAGCATCTGAGACAAGAAGCGCACGCAACTGCCTTAATCTAGCTCTCAACGAGGGGTGTTTCGCTAGGGGTTACTATGGAAATTCACTATTTTTCACAAATGACCAACTATTTTTTATTTTACCTCCAATTATAAGAAGTAAATTAGTTGAAGTCATGATATAAACATATAATAGATTCTTATCGATAATGAGCCTTTAAATTCTCCATGGAGTGCTCGTTAAAAGGTTTATACATGTTTAATGGAAAGTAGTGTATCGCTCACTAGCAAAGAGTCATTGACAGTCGTATGGTTAGTCATTTTGAGATAAAGATGCGGCCAAGATAGATACCAAAATTCCTAAATAGGCAAACTAAGACTTAAAACTGACCTAAGATAGGGAGGCATTTCTGTTTTTTCCTACCCATCGTGTCAGTTTAAGAGAGGATGTGAGTCTGTCCAGAGTCAAAGATTCCTCAGCGATGAGTGCGTTTGATCTAATTTCCACTTGACATCTGGTGTGCCTTATAATAGAACTTCTGACGCATTGAGATCCCCAGGGATAGATAGTAAGTGATGAGTGAGGTGGTTTTTCCAAGCTCTTTGGCCACTATGGTGGCGGGTATGATGGATGCATCATACCAGCAGAAATGGAGGAAGAATTATGGAAGGAAAAAGCGATATTTTTGCAACTGATATAAACAAGGTGTAATCAATGATGGCATTTTCACTCAGAACGAAAATAGAACTAGTTATGTAAATGAAGGGGAAAAAGGTTGATAAAGAGAGAGGAGACTAATAGTGATAATTGTTCTATTGTCACTTAACCTCACGTGGAATACATCCAAGTGCTGTGGTCGCCTCCAGGTGGGGCGATGGTGTCATATCCACATGGTGATGACTGACCACTCTACACCAGTCTAGCATTACTGCTAGATAGGGCATATTGTAGTTTCTAGAGCTCTCTGGAAGCAGATGGAATTTCTAGTCCCTCCGCCTCCTTGGAAGATTGATGGAGAATTCCTTAGATTCTACAGTCTATACTGTATGAACCCGTCAACGTTACCCCAATTAAGTGGGGCTTCCCTTTCTGACAGGCTGTCCTGAGGGTGTGGGTTTAATCTTATTCTCCCACCCTGAAAATGTTCATCTCGGCTTCAATTGAAAAATATCATCTTGAGTAATTTGCGTTCATTGGAAGCCAAATGCAACGGCGCCTTCCGAACTTCCACGGTTTTAAGCTTAAGCGTAAATGATCTGTTTAAAAAGAGGGTTCACCACTCACTCTTACATCAGCAGTAAACGAGTGTGCATCATAATTTAAAATAAAATGTCTCTCCCTAAAATGGGCGGAATAAAAATGCGTATTCGCCATGTGACGCGGAAGTTTAAGAATAATAAAACGATTCAGAAACAGCAAAGAAAATTAGTAGCGTTTTTATGGCTAAGACGCCACTATGGATTGCCAAGTCCGAAATTGGTTTCCCAAGTTTCATTCTGGGAATTAACTATTGACAGATGAACCAAGACCAGGACGATCATCAGACTTCAATGAAGATGTTTTAAGAGAACTGGTGGAATGCAAACTTATACTATCAACAGCTGCAACGTGTGCATGAAGACCTTGTGCGAAAACGCCCCGGATGGTTAACAGGAGATACGTTGTGATTTTTCATGATAAAGCAAGAATACATAGAGCGAGAATCACACAGAAATAATATGGGACTTATCCTGGTGTGTTCTACCCCATCCAACATATTGAACAGCCCTTGCAAAAAGTGATTTCCATGTTTTTTGTTCACTACAAAATGTTATAAAAAGTAAAAAAAAAAATAGGAAGAAGATCAAGTAAAAATGTTCGGGGACAGCTTTTTGAACTCAAACCGGCTAAACTTTACTTTAGAGAAATCAATAAGCTAAATTGCAATAGCTGAGTGGCGAAAATGGCGAATATACTATCAATTTAAATTATTTAATTGTTCAGCTATTCATAAATAAATATATTTCACAAAAACAGAAATTACTCATGACTCAACCTGATATTTGTAACATGTCATCCATTTCACGAAATCACTTCAAGATGGCGTGATTAAAAAACACGCCCGCTCTCATGGCACTACCCTATCCCGTGAAAAACTGAATCAGGACACCTCTATCACCCTGAGACTCCAAAATCGCAGAAGATTGCGGATGGCAGAAGCCTTCATCCTTCAAATGAAGAAACCGGCAATTAACGTGCAACTTTAGCCGGAAACCATATTCTCGACATCTTAGCGTCTCCGAGTTGACCACCGTTAAAAGAAGCACGTTTTCAAATTTTATTTTTCTTTGCCTCCTTTGCCAGAGAACTAGATTGGAGCGATAAATAGTCAGACACAGAAACAGGAGAAAGGGTGTGAGAGATTGTAAAAGGCTAGTTCGTCCAGAGCTATCCCGCCCCATCTCCTCTCTTCTGGCCCACTGTCGGGACCAGAAGTGAGGAGAAGGGACGAGAGAGCCCGGACTCCTCCTATTCCCCCTCTTCCCACTCTCTGTGCCTTGCGGCACCGGTGAGAGGGTAACAGGAGAAAGAGGAGGAGGACAGAGAGAGAGGAAGAGGAAAGGGAGCGATAGTATAGCAAGAAACTAGTAGAAGATCAAACAGATGACCTAACTGGTCTTGACCCTACATCTAATACGCGGTGCTAATACTACGATGTGCATCACCCACCCTCGTATATTTGTAGAGCCCGTTAAGAAAGACATTAACTAAGAGTTAGTGAGAGATGGAAGAAAGTTAGAGGCGTGCGGTGAGCCGCAGAATGCTTGGAGGTCAAGCTAATCTCTGTCCATTTTAATTAGTTAGAAGTTGGGATTATAGTTATAGAGGAAGTACCTGAGATCCAGGTGTCTGTGCTTTCCGGTTTTGTTACCTAGTACTTATAGTTGGCGTTCAAACCGTTATTAGTGCGTGTTTGTTTTTAAGTAGAATTTGTTTGTTTTTCTCGCATGTTATGTTGTATTCTAACTGTCTATTCTTGCATGTACGAGTATGTTTTCCCTTTTATCTTTTACCTTCGAAATTTTCTGTTCCTCAAGGGTTTTGTTACCCTTTCCTTCGTCGCTTTGCCGTATCTCTCTACCTGTTGTCACATCCGGTGATGTATCCTTCCTGCTACGTGTAGATGTCTTCTTCTTCATCTTCATTTCCGATCCTCGCCCTGAGAAGAGTCAGTGAGGCCTCCAGTCTATTCCTAGTTCTATTTGAGTTGAATGTTCGTCTCCAATTTCGTCATGTCAATCTGAGCCTTCCAGTTTTATATGTTTCTTGTAGCGCTTAGTTTCCCCTTAAAAAATTCAAGCACCATAGATTGGTCAATTTTTGTAATACTTATGTTCGCGTAGAAATACTATATATAATGTAGAAATTTTGGAATAATTGCATTTCTGTTCATTTCCTAAAGAGGGCCTAACATGGTCTAAAGATGTCTAGGAATAAAGAATGTCATTCGCGGACGTTTTTTCTCGCCTCGAAGACCCAGTTAAAAAGCTTGTAAGAAATATTAAGAAAATACAAGTTAAAATTAATAATGCTGCCACGGCTGTCGACTTCAATAGAACCTGCATATATATATATATATATATATATATATATATATATATATATATATATATATATATATATATATATATATATATATTCTATGTAATCTAAAGATCAGAGGAATTGAGAGTTCTGCTCTTGAGGATACGCAAATATGAACCTAATTACGTTCTACACTGAAAGCAGACTACCCACCCACTACAGGGATCTCTGCAATGAAATTTAGTGCCTCCAGAAGATGGCAAAAGGAAGTGAGCTTCTCTAATATGACAACCTAGAGGAAGCAGGAATCTTTTAACAGGAGAAGAGAAATTTCTTTTTTTTTGTCAAATTTATTTAAAAATCTCTTTTACTTTCTGCCGAAAAAGGAAACAAAGTCTTGAAAAGTGGCCGTTTAGGGATGCAAAACAATTGAGCAGCCATGTGCCTGCTCAATTGCTAGTCCAAAGGTACCCTCCTTGAATGGACCGTAAGGTCTCCTAGGGTACCTTCTTTCCTTGTTGTTACTCCTTGTTGTTGAAAGCCTTCGTGACTCTTCAGTTTTGTATTTAGGCAAGAGTGCACTTAAGAGAGACAGACACAGCCAAATGTAGGTATTAATTGCATTAATTAACGAAAGCGCCATCTCTCAACCAGTGCAAAACCTTAAAGAAAGTCGTTTGAGAGAAAACAAAACCAGCTAACGGACATAAGGATACTATAGAAATAAACAAATACTTAATTCGCTCATTTTTCTTGTAAACACGGAAAATTCTGCCCTCATACCTATATAGCAGAGAGTCAAAAGCCTTTGGAGAGAGAGCATCTGTCCCTGGCTGACCAGATATTTTCTGGGATATTTGAAAGCATGTAGGGAATTTGTTATACTTACTTATTTGCACTTATGCCAAGAAGGACACTGTAAATAATGAACTTTCTAAAGCCATGGAATCTCCCCCCCCCCAATATTTTTGAGATTACAATAGCTAATAATTTTTTAACTAAACTTAATTGGAAGTCTTTAAACACAAATGATTCTTTGCTATAAGTTGACGGGGATTCTGCGCCACACACAAATACGGCTTTGAAGTGAATCAATTAAAGGAAGGTATTAAAAATCTGAAGGATGACGAGAGATAAGAAAAAGAACATCCACGTCGACTAATGAGGACAATATATTTGCAATCCAGGTACTGTTAGAAATAGACCTCAGAATTCACATCAAGTTTATAGTATAAAGTTATAATTATATATAATTCGGTTAAAATAGCTAAAGTTTACCTGATCGAAACTGCATCGGTAATGCTTGGGTGATGCTTCTAAACCACGCCAAGAAAGTGGCTGTGTCAAATAAATCAATCTAACAGCCATACAATAAGAACAGTGACAATTGCTATTTTAGCAGGTATTTTTTAATAACAGGAAAAGGGATAGTTTTCATCTACTGGTGGGAGCACGATATATATATATATATATATATATATATATATATATATATAAACTGCAATGACGCAGCTATGAAATATGATTGAAATAACAATGGTTTGACACCTCGACACTGCCTCGGACCTAGCTGGCGGATGCTCCTCATCCATTTACTTGAATTGTTATTTTTGGGGGGTCGGGTTGCTTTGAGTTAAGCGACCCGGTGGCCAGGCAACTAAAGGTGAGGCCGGATATAGGACGAAGCAGGGTTTTCCCTATAAATCCCAATTTACTCACTTGAGCATACACAATGTACAGCTTTATCGTGCACATCCTTAGAGCAATTATCACAAATTTCTGGTTGACCAGACTTGGCACATTTGCAATATATGTTAGTGTGGCCGAGAAAGGGGCAGTGGTATCACTTATTAATTAATGGGACGAGAAACGAATTACTTTAGTCCCCTAGTGAGAGGTCGATGGAGCATGTGCTCATTCAACAACCTATTGTCCATCAGAGTTCTGAATAATCAGAAATTGCTCAGTCATTTTACTCTTATTCTTCTTTTTACTTTTAGATAGAGGACGCTGTTTTCGCCTTATTCACTCTCCCTTTCCCTCCCAACTGGGGCTTGAAAAAGGGCAGGCCTGCCTCAGCCTGCTCCTCTACAAGGGTAAATGATCCGACCACCTGTGGAGTCATTCTAAAAGAAAGAGTCTACGTCCCTTTAAGTGTTCGGGAGCCCGTGTACCATAAGAGCATAATTCTCGGTATCGGAGTTAGGCTGACAAATATTTTGGGCCGAGACGGTGTCCTCTCACAGGTAAGAGCCTGCCGTTTGCAGCGATAGTACTTTAGGATCCTCACTTTCCTTTGGAGGGGGCTTCTTATCGGCTATCTTTCCCTGAAGATGTCGAGGATCCCGACCAGGTACTCAGTAAGAATATGGACCGATACTGGTCTGCAAGTCTGGGGAACCGGTACGTCGGCTTTCAAAGGGAAGATTCGGGTAACTGGTACGCTGCGTCTAATAAAGCCAATGCTAGATTGAAGAAGGGAAGGCAGAGCTCAATGGAGTCAGCCTTTAATATTTCCTTTAAAGGGATCCAATATGATGCTGCACCCATGAGAAAGCAAGGGGGAAGGGCACTTTAGCAATAGTCGCTCGGGATAAACTCGATGAACGGGGATAACTCGAAAATGTCATTACCGGAAGACATGAGCGAGGGAAGCCAATCTCTGCTAAGAAGAACTTGGAGGGGCCCTTAAAGGGGAGGTGGGCCACATCCACAGTGAAATGAAAGCCACTTGGGAGTGACTCTTGGGCAAGATTTGTTACGGAATAAAACCTCTTTACCATCTGCACTTGGTGAGACGAGACTCCCTTCGCCGGTTAAAGAGGTGTCCGAAGTCGTATCCTTCTCTAATTGTGGCTATAGTACTGATTTGTAAGGAAAAGATGCGCATAGAAGAAGGATACTATGAAAAGCCACATATGATCAAAAACGTCTTAACTATCATCATTTACACATATTTGGTCTCAGTCGAGAGGTAGGCTCTATGTGTACACTGGAAGCAATGAAGAGAGTCGTCAGACTAGTACACTTTCAACCTCGTAGTACCTTCCTAAAGTCATAGGAAGCTTGACTCTTGAAACGGATGAGGACCTCGCCACTGAACTACTTTCAAATACGAGTGAACCCAGGAACCAGAACCTTTCTAAATAGCAAGATAGAAAGCTGGGAAATGTAGAGTTGGGTAGGTAAGAATGGGTATAAGAGGGTCTATAAAGAAGAAGAGGATAAATGTGGGTAGGAGGAATGCACGAGATCTTCCAGAGACTGGCAAGGGCATTGGAATCCCAATTAGTGAAAAAGGCCTCCCTTGCGGGCGTTGGGATCGGAAGAAAATTCAATTCTCCCGGGTGTCTGCTGACACCATCATGCGGAAGAGACAGGAAGAGAAGGTGCCTGTGAAATAAAAAAAAGAAAGTCTTAAAAAATAGGTGCCAATGAAACGGAAAATAAGAGGACACTTTTAGAAACGAAGTGCCATTGAAAGAGCAAAGGGGAGGGCCGCGAGGAGCCCATGACACTTTATGCACTGTCAGGTTGGTAGTAGTAGTAAGAGTGGTTCCCCAACCTGCCTTTATTCAGGTGGATCCCTGACCGGATAATGAAATAGGCATAAAGATCAGTAGGACAATCGCTGGTGAACCCAAGGGCCCCAGAAGCCGGTCCTCTTTTGAGGAGAGGTGCCAGGAAGTATTATTTTTTGGCACTAAACAGCGATCCGATGGAACCTTCGTCACCCCAGGGAAGAGGGATCAGTTTCACGTCAGAGGTATATGGATATAAATACCCATCGGCATGATTCCTTCAACAGAAAGTGTGTGTGTGTGTGTGTGTTGTGCTGCGAAGACAGGAGCGGAAAGAAAGCAGTGTTGTAATTGGCTATGTACGTGATGACAAGTGTAAGATCTACCCACCCGAATACAGAGGTGAGCACAGCGCGTCGACCAGTCGATAGCCAGATCTTGACGTGCGCTGACGTTTGTGTCCGTTCATGACGGCTTCGAACTCGGTACCGCCGACCAACGCCGTATTTACTCGGTTAGCAAGAGCTTTACGGCCAAGTTGGTGGCGCCATCAAACGTTTACATGGAAACTAATGGAGCTATTCGCATGAAACGCGACCATAATGAGAATGAGCTCTGTTGGTGGCGAGACTTGCGGCCAGGAAAATATGGCGACCTATGGTGGCGCCGTGTGAAAGGACCCTTAAGCCCCCAATGTCCATCGCAAGCTGCTGTAAATTTACCACTCAACAATTTAATGACGTGAGACATATAAATGACATTATGAAGCTGTAGATAACCGCTTATTGTCAATCAAGCGATTGTTCATGATTCTTTAAGATTTATAAAGCGATTGCTCGTGATTGTGTAAGGGCAGTCAAGAGATTGTTTTTGACGTTTTAAGGTCAATCCAGTAACTCGCGAATGATAAAGTCACTCAAACTATTATTGGTATGTTTTACGGTCGATCAAACGATTGCTTCTGACATGGAAAGGTCAAGAAAGCCATAACATACGGCTTTTTAAGGACAATCAAGCGATTTCTTGTATTTTTGTAAGTCTAGCATAACATTAATCTTGACTATGTAAGACAATCAAACGACTACTCGCGAGCGTTAAGATCAATACAGCAGTTCAAACCTGTAATTTTTAAGGTCCATTATGAAATTACTTCTGACCTTGAAGGTCAATCAACGTCTGTTCGAAACTTTCTAAGATCAATTAAAAGAGTCATTTTGAATTAAAATGTCAATAAAGCGAGATACTGTGATATATTTGAATATACGCAAGCGTTTGCCGATTGCCTTTAAAGCCAATCACAATATTACATATTTGTGTCAATGGGGACAATCAAGAATTTTCTCGTGATTTGTATGTATATAGGGTTTGAAGTGGCGAATCTATAACGAAAATCTTACTCTCAATCTTTATGTACGACAAAAGTCCAGTTACTAGGCGATACTAGTTTCAATTAACTTTACAGGCTATTAATGGCTTAGCCGAGTGGAAAAACCGGGTCCGATTGTAGCGCAGTTAAGCCACATCGGTCGTCATTAGTCGTCGGATGGAGTCCCGTTTCAGGAGATTTTCTGGCGACTGCCATATGCTGTAAATACCCTGGGTTCAGATTCCACGTTAATTAGTAGGTCTACAATGAGAAAAAAACACCATCTTAAATGAGTGCAGATCGCTAACCTATCCTAACCCCCTCCTTACCGGAACCTATTATCTCATAACCTAATCTAACCTGAAGCCGGTACCTAACCTAATCCCCCTAATCTAATCTAACATAATCCCCTTAACCTAACCAAACCCTTTAACTTAACCTAAAATAGCGCGCGTACCTAACCCCCTTAACCTAACACCTCTAACCTAATCCCCATAACCTATCTCCATTAACTTACCCTTCTAAACTACCCCTCTTCCTAACCCAACCCCATAACCTAGGCCAGTAACTTAACCTAACGTAACCACTGAACCTTACCTAACCTTCCTAACCTAACCTTCCTAACCTAACCTCACTAACTTAATATAGCTCCCCTACATAACTACCTGAGCTATCCACTTAACTACCCTAACCTAACCTACTTTATTGGTAAAACCTTGACCAATTTCTTTTCACTTTCCCTAACTTTACCATCTCTTATCTGCAAAGTTTTCCCAAAACTTTCGGGTGGAAATTCCTTCGTTGTTTTTCGTTTTATTTTCTTTGATTTATTAATGTTAGTTTTCTGTTTAATAGTTTTTTATTTATTAATAAGTAAATGCGCACACACGTGGTAACTATGAATCCCACAACTACATAACTTTCACCGCACATTTTTACTTCCCCTAACTACATCGCTTCCATTATGCAATTTTTCTATACTTTTCTAAGAAAAATATCTTCCGTTGGTCTACGTGTTTTTTTTTAGAATCACTCGTTTTACCAATGCGAGAAATTGCAGTAAACAATTTACAAGAAGCGAGAAATTGTAGTCAATACTACGAAAGAAGCAAAAAAAATGGAGTAAATACTTGAGGAAAAAGCAAGAAATTACAGTAAATATATCGAAAGAAGCAAGAAATTGCAGTAAATACTTCGAAAGAAGCGAGAAATTGCAGTAAATACTTCGAAAGAAGCGAGAAATTGCAGTAAATACTTCGAAAGAAGCGAGATATTGCAGTAAATACTTCGAAAGAAGCGAGAAATTGCAGTAAATATATCTAAAGAAGCCCTAAATTGCAGTAAATATATCTAAAGAAGCGAGAAATTGCAGTAAATACTTCGAAAAAAGCGAGAAATTGCAGTAAATACTTCGAAAGAAGCGAGAAATTGCAGTAAATACTTCGAAAGAAGCGAGAAATTGCAGTAAATACTTCGAAAGAAGCGAAAAATTGTAAAAAATATTTCAGAAGAAGCGATAAATTTTAATAAAAAGTTAAAAAAGCAAGAAATTTTAGTAAATACTTGTGAGAAGCGAGAAAACTACAGTAAATACTGGAATAAGACAAATAAGTCAAATAAGCAATTATTAAACAGGGCAGACTAGCTCCCTACTTAAAAGGGGAGATTGCATTTCTCAATTACACAAGTATGGCAAGTATTTTCTGAGTGAGCTTTTCAATCTCTTAAAATTCCCTAAACCGGTACAGATGTTGGATAAACAAATAGCTGCGGTGTAAACAATATTTAGAATAGTCTAACGAGGAAGTTTGGTTGACGTAAAAATGTTTTTTTTAAGCTTACCCATGCAATAAACTTATATTATGTAAGCCATGCGGTGGAAAAAATTGAAAAGGCATAAATGCAGTTAACATTTTCATCCTGGTGCTTATCTCAACTCGATATGTTTAATCTAATTTATTCAAGTTCAATTCATGCCAAAAAACTTTGCCTTGATTTTATTTAAATTTATTCCAACTGCAACTCATTCTAAAGTTGACATTTCTCTTATAAGAAATAGAATTGATATTAATTGAATTTGAGGGATGAATTCATAAAACGTTTATATTGTTTGGTACTGGGGAGCGAACTCTCGGATTATTTAAAAAAAAGTGGAATGGAATTTATGTTGGGAAGGCATTTCAGTCAACTGCTGCTTTTGCTGACAATAATTAAAAGCGTTTATTGCAGGATAAAAATCATATACGAGAAGGTAAGTCTAAGGTTTTCATAAATAGGGAGATAAGCATTTGTCCCTTAAACTGAGTCAGAAGTGTGGGGAGTTTTTCCAGGAGCAAGTCGGCCGCTGGCCTCCTACTCTTCTCTGCCCCCCCTGATCGTGGGGGGGGGGGTACAGAGGGAAGGAGTAACCGCGAGCCGTATCTTTTATCCCCCTAACCCCCAGGAAAAAACAAACAAACAAACAAACAAGTATCTAGAAACTCCTTCGCAAATGAGTACTTACTCATCCTGAGTTCCTTGATGTAGTTTCGATTATATGCAGACAACTTACCTGAAAGGGAGAAAAAAGATTAGGTCATAATTGTAAAAAAAGGCCCAATATAATACGTGCTACCAGAAACAACCACATACTTTAAATGTCATTTTAATACCCCCCTCCCCCCCACACACACATATCACAGCCATTTTGTATTATTTTTGGGATGAAGGAAGAAAGTTTCGATTATTTTTGACTGCGAAGGGTCATTTCTCTTCATGCAATTTTGTTGCTGTTAATAGCACTTAGGGAGTAAATGACCCGTGCCCCCTCCGACCGCTTGGGAGATTAAGAGAGTTATCATAAAATATTCTCGCTTGCTTATGTTTATTATTATAGGCCGTTTAAAAGAGGTATCATGTAACAATGAATTCCGTGATGTCATTCTACGAGGGGGATAAAATGAATAAGGCAACAAATGAAGGCAACCTGATCGTTCTCCAGCGAGTTTCCGCTTTTCCTATGACGTAGCTTTCCGTTTTGTAGCCACGATGTAGTCACTTCTTTATGTTTAAATATCAATTGTCCTCAAGTTATAGTTGTCAACATCAAAAATGGCAAAACGTATCCAAAAGAGAAGCATAATGGCTGAAGAGCGACAATAAGGGACGAAGATCAATGGAGAAGGGTTTGTATGGAAACCATTCACATTTCAGTGCAGCTACAACTACTGCAAGTTAATGACAAGAAAACTAGATTTCAACCTTTCTGAAAAGTATATCCATTGAAGAGAGAAAATTCCTATCCATCGAATAACAGAAATTCTAGATAAATAGTCTAAAGAGGAGACCAAGAAGCGCCTGTGATCAGGAGAGTTTGCAATGTTTGTTGTTTTTTTAATTTAGGCGCTGATCTGGCGGCTGCTACCATGGGGCATAGCCGCCCAGACATTATACTGGCTTATTAATAACTTATATTGAAACAACAAAAAACCCCATAATATTACACAAATTTAAAATAAAAGGCCAAAATCTCAACTAAAAAAGCAAAAGGCCTGGCCATGCACAAGAGGGAGGCACCCTACCTCTCTGGCTCGAACATACACCCAACATCCAAAGACAAAATACTGTGGATGCTCGCCTCCTTCCAAAACTCAATTATGACACAATTGGGAGGGCACGAATCTGTGCCGAGGACAAAGGTGAAACGGTAGCGACCCCGCCTGTCTTGGTACCGGGACAGGTCCGCATATAAAGATCTCCATGACTAAGCCATTCGATAAGAATGTGCTGGCCAGTTTGAGAGGCCAAGCATTCGTCACGATACTTGTCTCTAAACGGAGACCAGTGTAGTGGATCGAGTCCATATTTCACAATTCGCGATCAAAGGGGACGCGTAGAACTCTCATTCCTACTTCAGCTGAGACCAAACCAAAGAGCATCGAAAAAGTAAAGAAATAGTCCTATAATCGCCCCAGGTGCTGAACGCAAGGGTACGAGGAATCTTTATGGAGCGGACACAAGAGACCCTAAGGTTGAGAATATGGGCCTCCCAGGTGAGGCGTCGGTCAAGAATTAAACGAACGAAACCATGAGACTCTACTACATCCAGGCGAGTTCCATTTATGAACAAGTCCAGCCATGGGTGAAGCGGTGGATGGCAGCAGAAGTGCATCACCTTAGTTTTGTCCAAAGAAAACCGAAACCCAAGTGCTTCGGCATAGCGAGCTAGAGGTGATTTGGTTAGTGTCTTTTATCCTTGGTGGCTGGCTAAGGCATACATCCATATTATATGACCCCTAACTTTAAATATACCTTTTTATGCTGATTACTATTATAATTACATTACAAAAAAATATTACTATGGCCTCTTGCAACCACAATAGCACACATCTCTCCTGAATCTTTCTATCCTTCTCAATAAAGGCAGACCCTTTTGTGTGGGAGGGGGCTGATTAAAAAGTAGAAGTAGAAGGTAGTTGCCTCTCCTATATTTGAAAGAGGTAGCAAACGTTCCATTGAAGAGTTCAATAAGGAATAAAATTGCACCTCGTGGACTTTATAGCATGTCCTCATGCTATCGATGAACTAAAAGAAAACACGACTTGAAGCTGTTAAGTTCCATGGGAAGACAAGCCATCGAATGAAGTTGTTTTTTTACCTGTTATACTGTCCACACTCGGGTAGTGGTTATCATTGAATATGAAATTATCTAGTGTAAAACTGGGGCTCTCCTCTGAATCCAGTAAGGCATAAGCGTGCGGCTAGAGAAAGATAAATAACCATCAACCCGTACCCAGATTTGAACCAGCGACCTCTCGAATGACAAACGCAGGCCTTGCGACTAAACCCCCAGAAGAGGAGGGAAGCAAATAAGAGATATCTGAAGCTTATACTTGTTATTTCTTCCCCTCTGAACATACATTTATTCTTTAAGGGCAAGGCTACATTTCCTTAAGGCCAACGTGGGTGGATAAGGCACGAACTTGTTAAACCTTAACACCACTAAGCTCCCAAATCAACTGGGAAATGTTTACTCACTGGAAAATTTGTTGCCTCCAACGATCAACCTTTAACCTCTTCTTAATGTTCCCAATAAAGTTGTAATTGTCCTATAATCTGAAAGCAACCCAATAAAAGAAATAAGATTTTTTTTCGTTACAAATATAGTTTTGAGGATTTTCGAAATTGGTATCTTCAAATTGCTCTTTAAAGAGGCGTGCAAGCTCGTTAAATTGATTTTGTTTTATTTAAACATAAAACATGTATTTTTATAGTTCACGTGAAAACAAAATAGAGAGTCTAATACATATAGCAATTTTTATTTAAAATTAAACATTATGGTCGAGCTAAATTTATAATTTAGAGTTTTCACCGATTGTGTTTTATATATTGGTGACATTCGCTTTATTTGTCTCCTGGTGTACTGTGAAAAAACCATGCATGCCATACGTATGCAAAAGAAAAATGGTCTTATATTAAAACAGCGTCTACATATGGTTCTGCATAGAAATCTAGAAGCTAATTGATGTGCCTAAACGTGAAGTTTGCTTGGAGGAATTTGCTTGCAACAGCAAAACAATTAAATACTCTCATGAGTGTCAAATTCTTAAAGTATCTTTTAATATTTATTGCTTTTAAAACCTTTTTTTTTTTAGTTTGATGGATGTGGCTGGATAGAAACAGCTTATATATATATTTTTAATCTTTCGCAATGAGTATAATCAATAATTATTGTAAACGAGCACTTTCATGCTTTTAAAAATTTATTAAATAGACTAATTTTCAATAAAAATTATGATAACTAGAAAAAAAAATTTCAATTCAATTATTTACAGAAGTTATTGCTTTAAAATAACAATCATTATTGTTTGTATTCTTTTAATCAATATAATTAATAAATTTTGTTATATAATGATTTTAATTAAAAACGATTCAATAAATAAATTGTCATTATTGTATTTTTATATCAGTTTATTTCATAGAGAATACCCTCAACCAGGCAGGAAACTGGCTGTGGCGCGACCCCGACACCCCCAATCCCGCCTACGTTCCCCCACCACCATGGGAGTCCCCCGCCGCCGACTTCTCCGCCACACAGCTGCCCGCCAGCAAAGCGAACTGCCTCACCGAGGAGCTGCGCCAGCACGCCCTCAGGGCCATGTCTGAAGTCACGGAGCCAGGCAACTCAGTCTACTTCGCCGACGGCTCCGTCGACCTCGACAGCGGGTGGTCCAGCGCCGACTTCGTCACGAGCGGCCTGACGCAGGCGTGGATGACATTAGACCACTGCTCCATCCTCCAGACGGAGCTGGTAGCAATCCTGCACGCCCTCCAACACGCTCTGCTCCGCCAAGAGGCCACTGTGGTGATACACACGGCCTCTCGGTCGGGACTGCAGGCGCTGCAGCACGCCCACGCCCACACCAGGGACAACATCCACCTCACCAACACCATCCTGTGCACCCTGCAAGACCTGGAAGCTCAGGGCAGGCGTGTCCGGCTCCACTGGATTCCCAGCCACGTTGGCGTGCGCGGCAACGAGGCTGCCAAGCGAGCCGCCTACGGCCCCACCATCACCTGGACCGTGCGCCCCAGCCTGCAGCAGCTTAATGTGCAGGCCAAACGCAGGGCCGCCCACAACGCCCACCATCAGCACCAAGAATGGGAAGCAACTAAGAGGCAAGCGGCGTGGTATGCTGCAGCCACAGCCTATCGCCCACTGAACCGATCCTTTCAGCAGCCCAGAGCGAACGGCGTGCTGCTACAGCGTGTGAGGCTGGGCTACTCCACCCGGGAAGAGATGCACGACGACTTTGTGGCAGGGAGGTGCGAACACTGCGGCGGCCGCTCCCGGCGCCCACTGGTGCACTCCTTCCTCTCCTGCCCAGCCACCGCCCGCCTCAGGCCAGAGCGAGCTCCAGCCCCTGCCCCTGTAAGAGGCGCCCTACTGAGGGCGCGAAAGGCAAGAGCCGCCCAAGTGGTCCGCCACACCCCAACAAATGAGGTGCTGAGAACAGCACCCCTTCCGCGCTGATCGCCGCCCGCGCCCAGCCGGGCGACGAGTGGTGAGGACCGCCACCACCCACTTGCAGCAGATTAGACACGCGTGGGACGCTCCGCCGCGTCTTACTGCTCGCCAACACTGGTGGGCTCCCCGCTTTGTGTAATGCGTACGCTTATATTATGTGTATTTATTTATTATTATATCATATTATTATTGTATTTGTATTAGATCATGTATAAATGTACGCTATTGCAAAATAAACCTATACAGACAATATTAAGATTTTGCAATTTATAAGTGAGTGAGAAAGAAAAAGAGCAAACGAAGTGAGTAAATGCAATAACTTGATTAGCGTGTTATCCTGGCACCTTGCTCCTTCTTCATCTAAAGTTTTTTTCCACCTCACACTTAAAATATCTCTCAATCTTTCTTTTAATCGCAATCATTCTTTAAATCTCAATCTCTGTCTGAATCTAACTTTCAATCTCTTTCTTTCATTCTTTCTGATTCTTTCAATCTCAATTTCTATCTTAAGTTCACTTTTCTCTCAAATTCCCCCCTTTCTCAATCTCTCTTCACACACTTTTTCTATGTTTCGCTCTCTCCCATACACACTTTTTCTCTCTCACACACACACTTTCTATCTCACAAAATACTCTCTGCCCCTCCTCTCCTAATCTTGTTAATTGGTCATGAGATACTGTAGGGGCAGTGATTTCTGGTCAGGTCCAATGTACTTCTGCAGGTTATTGGTCAAAAGAGTGGATAATTAGATCCGTCTCTAACGGATCACTTTAGAATGTAAGTTGAATTGACATTGGCGGAAAACACGGTTTTAGGCAGGATCAAGCAAGGCAAATTTAATGGTGGTCTAAAGTGATAACTTTGGTAAATTAAGGAAATTATTGAAGTTATTAAGAAAATAAAATAAATTCATGTACATTTTTTTAAGTTAATCGGATTAGTACAAAACATGCTACAATTTATGTGTGAAATTTACTGAACATCAGGTATTTCATGTTCTGCACTAAAATGATATAAAACTTTGGTAGAAAAAAAGAAGCGATTAGTTTTCAACATAACTTCCTCTACGCCATTCCACTTCCTTCGGTGGTTTCAATTTTTCGACCTCTTCCAAATCCATGGAATCTTGAGTGCTTGGAATCGCGCCGCGTCAAAACTGCTCAATTTTAGTCGCGTGCGCGCGACTTTGCAAGTTACTATGTCGGTTTGTAGGTCGTTGGTGGGATGGTAACTATTTTACATTTCAATAGGCTTTTTGGCAATAACATCATAACTAATCGGTCGATTCTAACAAAGTTTTTAACCCTTATGTTGATCTAAATTCTCTTTCTAATGATATAATTGACAAGGTCCTTCCAAGGTTAGTCAGAGAAAGAATAATTTAAAGAAAACTAACTATGGGTCGCATTGCCCCACCTCTTGAAGTCAAATGTCATAAGTCAGAATAATTGAGAGCACGCGCCTAAGGTCTGTTGACCTTGTTCTTTCATTATCGGAAATAAAAGTAAGGCTAAAGTGGCAAGATCAGGGATGTTGTAAATGAGGGGGAGGGGGAGATTTCCGATCGAAATATACCTTAAACATTTGTGAATTAATAATACAAAATGAACGATTTTATGGTACCATCAAAACCTAGATAACAAATTATCCGAATCTTCAGAGTCTTGAAATTGCTCGTTTAACTTCCATGAAAATTACAGATAATATTCTTTGAAACTTGTCTTAGATAGTGTCCAAGTTTCGTGTCATAGAAATGCGGCTAAAAAGAATGAAGAAAGTAATGCGTATTTGAAAAGAAGATGCATCCAAAAACTAGAAAAGGATAAGTATAAATGTAAATAATAAGTATGAAGGCCCTTGTTCGGAATAACTCGAGCGCATCTTCAGTTGCAGGACTTCCCTAATTTGTCGTAGAATTCGGGCGTAATTAGATTCCATTCTTCCCCGACTCTTTGCCGGAGAACTTCAGCCTACGTCAGTATCCGAGCCAAAACCTTCTCAAGGAATATCTTTCATAGGTTTTCTATCGCATTTAAATCAGGGTTCTGCGCAGGCCGGTTCATCACGTCTGCATTTTTCTCATCCCCAAAACTGATTCAACGTCTTAGTTATGTGGCACGAAGAATGATCTTGCATTTAAAGAGATACACGTACCCCTAATGTTTAGAAAGAGGGGATCAGATGTTCCTGAAAGAAGATATTTGTATACTGCAGTTTACTATGGGGATAAACTGCTTAACAGATTCTCGCGCGCTCTTGAAAAATGACACAATAATAGCCACCTCCAAATTTGAGTGGCTTTTTATGCAGTTAGTATCAAAGTTTTCAAAGGAAAAATACTTTCCCACTATCTATCACTTCACAGGATATGCTAAATAGAGAAGTTTAACCTCAGCACTTTATTCCCTCTACTTATGAGTGATTTCTTACGAGTGGAGCATGTGTGAGGCCCCCCCGCCCCTCTCTCTCTCTCTCTCTCTCTCTCTCTCTCTATATATATATATATATATATATATATATATATATATATATATATATATATATATATATATATATATGATAAAAATTAATGCAATATCGCAAGAAAAGATGAGGAATTAAAGCACATTCTCCGAAGACAATTTAATTCAGAACAGTTTCGGTTTATCTCACACCCTTTTTCAACTAACACTGGATAAAAAAGATTAGAAAAGTGCTTACAAACATAACACGGGGTCAGGTCGTGAAAGATCCCCTCTTTTTTCCCCCAATCCCCTACTTGTGGCTAATCAGGACGGAGGGGGCTGTTAGGCCTAAACATATTGACGGGCTGACATTTTACTATTTTGTTTATTTGCTTTCGTATTACAGGATTAAAAGAAAATTGACCCTCAGATAGATTTAAATTTAGGAACTGACGATATCAAGCTCGATTCTACGATTATTCTCTTAACATAGTTAGCCGATTTAAATACCATTTTACTTCCATTGAAATTGATCGAATGATTCAAGTCTCTAACATGGCAAAATATTCCACTGCTTTGGCTGCCCACTCTAATATCTCTTTTGTGTTCGTACAATCTCTTGTCTAGATTTCTACCCGTTTTCCCTATATAAACTGTATGGCAATCGTTGCATGGTATTGCATATACTCCTATGTTATGATGTTCTTTGGGTTTCATGGCAATCATCAATTGGTTTAAGGAATTATTATATTTAAAGGCTAGATTAATACCCGCTTTACCAAATATGTCCTTTAAACTATTTAATTGATTATTAAATGGCAATGTTATACATTTGTTGAAGTCATTAGTGCGGGAAGGCTTATTAACATAGAATGTTTTCCTAGCTGCAAAATGGGGAGACGATATAATTCCTTAAACCAATTGATGATTGCCAGGAAACCCAAAGAACATCATAACATAAGAGTATATGCAATACCATGCAACGATTGCAATAAAGTTTATATAGGGGAAACGGGGAGAAATCTAGACAAGAGATTGTACGAACACAAAAGAGATATTAGAGTGGGCAGCCAAAGCAGTTTAATATTTTGCCATGTTAGAGACTTGGATCATTCGATCGATTTCAATAGAAGTTGAATGGTATTTAAATCGGCTAACTATGTTAAGAGAAGAATCGTAGAATCAAGCTTAATATCGTCAGTTCCAAATTTAAATCTATCTGAGGGTCAATTTTCTTTTAATCCTGTAATACGAAAGCAAATAAACAAAATAGTAAAATGTCAGCCCTTCAATATGTTTAGGCCTAACCCCCCCCCCTGATTAGCCACAAGTAGGGGATTGGGGAAAAAAGAGGGGATCTTTCACGACCTGACCCCTTGTTATGTTTGTAAGCACTTTTCTAATATTTTCTATCCAGTGTCAGTTGAAAAAGGGTGTGAGATACACCGAAACTGTTCTGAATTAAATTGTCTTCGGAGAATGTGGTTTAATTCCTCATATATATATATATATATATATATATATATATATATATATATATATATATATATATATATATATTCTATGGTTTACTGTGAACCAATTATATAATTTCCTAAGACTTCAAAAGGCTAATCTTTGAGGTGTTTTGAGTCACATTCGGTGGTTCTATAATGTGGTTCCAACACCACAGGAGTTCGCCGCGAGAACGTGGAGTGCGTTAACATATTATGAATAAACATAGAGGTACTTAAAATAAATTCGGAAGTACTTTAGAGCGTTCAGACGCAGGAACTGCCGTATTTAAATGCGAAAAAATTTTTTTTGCGGATGTGTGTGTACACCACTACTTTCTTATGCCGTTCCTTTACTTCTATCATTGGCTGCAGTATAATTTAATTATATTTCTAAGCATACCTACAGCTTTGTGTGCACGCGCACAACATTATATACTTCCGTATTTCATTAGTTATTCTTGAATGCATAACATAGATTTCAGAGGGGTCAGCAGTCCTGAGATTCCTTGTATAACCTATGTTATGCCAAACGATTTAACAACATTGATTAAAACGTTCCGCATAACGTACTCGTACCTGCAGATTCTCGTCGTGTACGAACTTTGCCTAATTAAACAGAATTAATTTTATATTGATGTCTACACTAATTTTTTCACACACCCCAAATTACTATATTATTCTCATTACTGGACCCTTTATATTTCACTAGTTGCACTTTTAATTTTTGAAACTAAATAGGCACTGAATATACACTATTAAAATTATTTACACTCGGATTTTTACACTATTATGGTATTATTGATTTTTAAACACTTTGCACTTCTGTCCGAAGGAGAGAGTAGTCCTCTGATGAAAAGACTGCAGCTTGAAGTAGATCGACTGTCTCGGGAGGTAATGTCGCAAAGATATCGTAGAATTTTGTGTCCTCCAGAATTATCCTTGAGATATGGAATTGTGCTTGTGCAATTTTGAATCCCGCAACCGATGCTTCATTGAATACAGGAGGTTTGATTGTGATTGAGTTGGCACACTCCACTTCATGGTGTAGAAAATGAGCCGCTTGTTGATGGCTTGATGCGTCGTCGCCTAGCGAATCCATTTTGTATGATCACGTTTCGTTCGAGTAGAGGGATCACCAGTTATAAGGTCTCGGTGACGAATTCTCTCTCTTGTAGTTTCGAAGGCTGGGTTATGTGATAAAACGCTTCCTTATGGGATGAAAGAAAATATATATAACTGGATTCTTTATTCCTTGGTAAATAGCTGGAATAAGCCTCGAAATGGCGAACAGTAATGACAACTTTTCTTCTTTAATAATAATGATAACTCTTTCTGTACTGACTAGATTTCGAAGATATACTCAGTTTTAGTAGAAGTTGGGATAGTGGAAAATATAGTAGGTGAAAATTAAAGAGTGGTGGGGGGGTTATTTTGCCCTAGTAGGGAGGGCAGCGTTTTATTTTTATTTTATATTTATTTTTGTTGTTTGTTTATGCTTTTTATCCTATGTTTGTGTAAATTCATAAGTTTTTTAGTGTTCTTCTTATTGTTTGTTCTCTAATGGTTTGTTGTACTTATTTTCGTTGGAAAAAATTCAGCTTTTAAGCCTTTTTTAGCTTTAGTTGCCGCCATTTACCTAGTATTTCTTCTTTTATGATAGTCGTATTGTTTGCTGTTCTCATTTCTGTAAGTTTTGATGCAGTGTTTTTATATGTTGTATTGCGTTTTTACTATGTATATATTGGTGTGATTACTTCTTGTGTGCATAGTTTTGTGGACTGCCTTTTCCACAAAAGTACACCTATATAAATAGTCATTTCATCTACTCATAATACTACAAAATTCAACCAATCAGGATTGAGATATATTTAATCGTCATACTTATGTTCATTTTCGGAATAACAGACTTTAGCGTTAACAAATTGACGCTAACCTCGAAGAGATTGATGAGGAAATTAACAAGATCACCAATCTCCTCATTCAAGCCGACGAGATATGCGTTTCCAGAGTCTCCTATAAAATACTCCCACAACCTGAGTGGACGGACGAGATAAGAGAAATCGCCCGAGAACATAGAGAAATCTATGATGAGATCGGAAGGACAGGAACCAATAAGGAAAGGACAGCCAGAATGAGGCATCTAGGTGTGGAACTGAAAGACATTTTAATTGAAAAACAAAGAACAATCTGGAATGACATCATTGGGAGGCTGGACAGGAAGAGCAATCCTGTAAAACTTTTGAATAACATCCGAAGAATTAGGGCATTGCCTCCCAGACCCAGAACCCAAATCAAAGATGGAGACGACATCATAGAGGACCCATAGTCTCTCGAAAGAAGATTTAGAGCACACTGGCAAGAGATTTTCGCTATATCACCTGAGGAGAACGACGATTTAGACCAAGACTTCGAAGACCAATTGCTCGACGACCTCAGCACAGTGATACATAGAACCTACCCCCATGCGCAAGTATCTCGGGAAAGAGTGATGGTTGACCACGGATGCCCAATAACTGTCGAAGAGACCTTGAACACCATAAGGTCGTTCAAACAGAGGGCTCCAGGCTGGTCTGGGATTACGAAGAACAACCCCGTAAATGCCCCTAAGGCAAATTATTCAGGGCTTGGCGAACACAATGAACGCTGTCCTGAATACAGGCTACTTCCCTAACGGATACAAGATGGCCAAAATCATCTTTATTCCGAAGGGAAACAAGCCCCTGAACCAGGTGGCAAACTATCGCCCGATCTCTCTTTTTGAGATAATGGGAAAAATCTTTGAAAAGATTTTATCAAACAGGCTACAAGCTCAACTGGGCAAGTTAAGAGTGAATAACCCCCAACAGCATGGGTTCCGAAAAAGAGGGGCACAGACACCGCCCTGGCGCTCCTAATGAAAAAAGTAGCATACTCCCAAGCGAACTGGTTCTATGTAGACATTGTGTTGAGGGACGTGCAAAAGGCCTTCGATAAGGTCTGGCTGGAAGGACTTCAATACAAGATCCTGAATCTCCAGCTAGACCCAATCCTGGAAAGGATCCTCTGTGACTTCGTCATGGACAGAAGGGCATGTCTCATGATAAAAGGATACAGAGGCCCCGAATTCGAATTAAATGCGGGCGCTCCTCAGGGTAGCTGCCTGAGTCCTCTGCTGCTTTACTTGGTCTTCACAATCGACCTCCCAACTCCGGTGCACAGGGACACGATGTATCTGCTATTCGCAGATGACGTAAATCAAATTGTCCCATGCCCGGAGAGGAAAGCGAGGGCGCAGGCGGCTCGCACAATAGCGGAAATCAATAACATCAGCCAATACGAGAGACGATGGAAAATCAGGACCAACAGGGCTAAATTCAAAATCGTCCCGTTGAGCCACGAGTTGACATGACCCATCATCATAAATGGGAGGAGATACGGCTACTCTGCCGAAGGCACCGTCCTGGGCCTTAAAATCACCGACCATGGATACTCGAGACACCACACGGAGAGGCGGAACCTGGAAAGGAGAGAAATCTCCAAGCTTTACAGGTTTAGAGATTTTAGCTCGGCCAACATCAGGAAAATATATCTGATGTATGTCCGGGCTATGCTGATCTACCCTGAAGTGGTCTCCCAAGCGGCAAATAAAACCTCGATGAAAAGGCTCCAACGTGTCTAGAACACTGCCTCTCTGCGAATCAATAAAGTAAGAAGGCGTGATCACTCTTAGGCAAAGTGGTTTGTACAGAAGGAAACGTTTGGAGCCCATCAATGTCGTCACCCAGAAACTAGGTAAAAAGATCTGGTCCACTCTTACGAATGGTGTCATTCCAGAGCTACAGGGAACAGGCGACAGGCTTAATATACTTGCAAGGCTACGGGCGAAAGTCTCACGCCGAAGTCGATTCCCGAGCACAAAACTATGTACCCAAGCAGCATCAGACCGACTCTCTCTCGGTCTCTCGGCTTATTTTCCTCTCTCTACCTCCCGGCAGCCTTGCGGCTTACCGGGAATGAGCCGGCTGACACGAAGCAGGGTTGTTCCCCCTACTCTTCAAGAAGACTCTGGTTCATCGGAACCTTCTCAGACAGAATCATCTAGCGATACGCGGTACATGGCTGTGAATCCAGTTGAGGCCCAAGCACAACGGAGGCTCTCGGTGGGCAGGATTCCGGTGGACGCGGATCGGGTTTTCTCAGATATCAACGACCCGGTTTTGCTGAACTCACCACCACCCGCGTATCCCAACGTCCTTCAAGTGGACCCGGAATCGGCAACTCAAGAAGGACCTTACCCGGAAACTCCGAGGGTCCCTAGGGGCCCCCCCGCAGCAGGATCTCATCCCGCGATCCTCCCGTCGGATCATGAAGTGATCGACGCAGTACAATGGACTGTGGTGGTTGAAAACCTGCGTAACAAAATAGATAGTGAAGTGTTCAAAGTGCGAGATAGAGAGGAATTAAAATCCCTCCTTGTGTTATTTCGTTTTAGGAACAGCCTTACGAGAAGTGAATTTCTCCACTTGCATACGCGGTTAAGGCTATTTCATTGTGTGGCCACATACGGTTGGCAACCGGCGCTTCGTGACGCGCGTGAGCAAGAATCCCTTATAACGGGAATTGTGCTAAGTGAGGCAGCATTAAGCGGGCCTAGGGTACAGACCATTAGGGTCACAGGCAACTCAGCTCCACCAAGATATGGCAGCTGGTTCCACTCCGGAATGGCTCCGCGAGGCAGAGGCGTACCCCGCGCGGGGTATAGACCACGCGGCCCGATTCCTAGAGGACGTCGTAGGTAACCTCGACGTCACCTGGCGTGAACGGGTTTCCCGGATGGCTGGCCGCATGTTCCAAGAGGTGCCGTTCCAATCGGACTCCTCGTCAACAACAGCCACGCCACCTGGGGATCTCCCCACTCTGGAAATGCTGGAGCCTCCCATTTCCCCCATCCACCCCAGGTTCCCGGTATTGGAAATTCGTGACCTACCTGCTCTCCCTCCGGTATCTCCCTTGGACGTAACAATCTCAGAGGTAATTGACGTCGCGCAAGAAGACTTTCAGATGCTACAAATAGGTCCTAATCCTATGACAGAATTTTTCGAAGAAGCATCAACACAACTGGGCGCCCTGCATATTTATGAGGGGCCAGATATGATCGCCCACATCCCAATGCCAGGCTTGGCCGTTCCTACTGTTTTGGAAATCACAGCTCCAAGTGAACACAATCCATCACTTGCATCATCATCTAACCCTTCAGATCACGGCGACGTAATCATGGAACCTATTAGCGCTCCTCCTGATATTATGCAGGACAGGATTAATAGGAGCGAAGTATCTGAACAGGAAGATGCTGATGAAGAAAATAATGAAGAAGAAGCGGAAGAAGAGCAAGAACAACATGGCAATGACGAACGCGAAAACCGCGACAATACTGAAGAAAATAGAAGAAACCAGGACTGGTTTCCCCTGGAATGGACCCTCTGGAACCCAGCCCTCCAAGATCATTTGATGAACAGGCACGACTGGATATTGAGCCACCCGGCAATATCCTCTCCCTACCTTCTACGAACCACATCATCAAAGCCGCTCAGGGCAAAGGTGTTAAAGTTTTCATTAACAGACACTATCGGACCTGGGTAAGTTCCTCCCCTAACGTAGCTCCACTCCTTCAACAACTCCTCGAGAATGATGTAATCGAGGAAAGCAGACAAGTAACAAGATGTCACCGCGTCTTCGCGGTACAAAAACCCAACGGATCAGTGAGAATTGTCTATGACATGCACCGCCTTGATGAGTACTACAGTCCTCCGTCCTTCAGACTCCCGTCGGTGCAAAAGGTGCTTAAGAAAACTGGCCCCAAGGATGTGGCCGTTAAACTCGACCTCAAAGATGGATTCTACCATATTCCCCTAACAGAAAAATGTAGACACTGGTTTGGCATCCGTTGCAACGGGAGAACCTTTCGCTTCAAACTTCTCCCAATGGGCTTCTCAGGTGCCCCATTCATTATGCAATCCACTATCGGTCCCGGCATCCAAGCTTTGGTCAAAGCAAGAGGTTGCCAAAGTTTCACATACTTGGACGACATTCTAATTATCGGGCCACTAAGAAAAGTGCGCCTATGCGTCCGGGATATCTTAAATAGTACCCTTAACATTAACTTGGCCAAAAGTACTCTTGTACCTACAAAGAAGATAACGTACCTCGGGGTCAAGATGGACCTCAAGCGCAAACGCGTTGCATTGGTACCATCCATGTGCCACAAGATCAGGGAAGCTCTCCTTTTTGCTTCGAACCACACGGTCTCTTACAGGGGATGGACAAGGTTTGCGGGCCTTATGAATTTCATTGGTCCAATCATCCGCCTTCCTTTCCTGTGGGTACAGCTAATGATGGATCAACCATCACACCATGACCCGGAAAAACTACTGGCCCTAGCAGACTTAATCAACACCAGATGGACCTCATGGAAGGACCCCAGGGCCCACTGGGAACTGGTATATACGGACGCCTCGGAAACCGGTATAGGCATCACTACGGGTCCCAACTCTATGGGCATACCTTTACCCGTGGAACAAACCGGATCTATCTTCATGTCCGAAACTATCGCCTACTGGACAACACGACTTCTCTTTCCCTTTCGCCCTATTCTTGGGGATAATCTGCCTGTTGTTTTCAACAGCAAAAGGGGCAAGCTCCTGATGGATCTCATCAGGACACTTTCTGTGGACTCCTTACGAACCATATCCGACATTTTTCGTTTCGCGTCTAACAACCTGCGATGGGTTCGCTCTCATAATAATATTGCCGATGGCGCCTCTAAACTCTTCGAGAATTGCAATATAGCGTGGTTGGGAGGCTGCTCCTTAAGATCTATATAAGAAGCGCCTCCACCAGGAGGACGCCATGGTCGTTTTCATCTTCGTGCAAGCAGCATTAAAAACGCTGCAGTAAAACACAAAAAATGAGAACAGCAAACAATACAACTAACTCTAAACAAGTAATACAAGGGAAATTATCGGCATACAAAGCTATGAAAGGCTTGAATGCTAAATATATTTTTTCCATCAAAAATTAGAACAACAAATCATAAGGAAGAAACAATCAGGACAACGCTAAAGAACACACGAAGGAACATAAACAGAAGATAATAAGCCTAAACTAACAAAACTAAAAAAGGCAAAATGAACAGAAAATAAAAATAAAGCGATGCCCTCCCTACCAAGGCAAAATACCCCCTTCTCATCTTTAATTTTCACCTGCTATATCTTCCACTATCCCTTCTTCTACTAAAACTGTGTATATCATCATCATTAGACATAAACAGTGTAATAATTGTCCAATCAGTGCCATGATAGATTTAAAAAGTTAATAGATGACCTCCACAATTCTTGGAGTTTCGTTCTTCTTACTTCTCGATGACAACTTTTCCTTCTCTACTCTCCTTTTTTGTGTGTATATTCACCACTATTAATCTAAATTGTTTTGCTTGTATGTATTTTTTTTTACTTATATGTAAAATACTCAAATTCGTAAACTCTGTTCTTTTAATTTAAAAAATAAAATCCGAATGACCGCTAAAATTTTCGTGTTATAATTATTTCTCTCGTACATTGCAGTTGCAAAAGGAGATTTTGTGTGAACCGTTTAAATTTTTCATACGAATGTTTACTTGGTTCGACCCCCACAATACAAAGGACAACGAAAATAATTGATTCTTCCTGTTAAAGATTTTTTGTTTAAGATAGTCAAATTTGAATCCTATATCATTATTGAACTTCAGTTTTTTTTTATTAAACCGTTAATTTATAAATACTAAATTAGAAAGGGTTAAGCTTGGGCAATCTTGAGGTTTAGAGGCAAGGTGGAAGAAACCCCTCGTCCGAGGGTGAAATTTCGCTAAGGTTGAATTCTTTCTTAATTGCATCTCAAAACATATACAATATTTATTCATAAAGCATAATTATTCATTGCATTCCATATTATTATTTATCAGTGTCTTGTGTTCACAAACTCTGCTAAGTCTGAACATGTGCAACCTAATAAAAAAAAGAAGAAAAAAAAAAAAGGAGATCCATTCGTTTGCGTCCGAACAGCCTTTTATGGATTACAATCGCACGTAGCAATGGAAGATATCCTACTCCTATTTTACCGGGAATGCATGGCATGACAAGAGCTAATGTACAGTAGGCCTACGAATTGGTGTATTTTTCTCATCGTTTCTTAGATTTTACTATTATTTAATATTTTATTAAGGAACAAATAAGATAGGATACTTTTCGTTTGATTTTATAGAGATGGAGAATGAATTACGAAGTTGGCCCTAAAATTGTTTTCTTTTAAATCAGTTTTCAAAGAAATTTAATTTTTGGTAAGCTATACTAAAATCAGTATTTGTTCCCACGTTCAAACAACACTTTTCATATATACATATTGATGCAGATGCACCTAAGGGCTCTTTGGCTGGGACCATTTCCAATTCACATATGATAAATAATATGCTCCTCATTAGTAAACTTATAAACTGATAATTTTAGCCTGGTTAGTTTCGATGTTTGTTCCCTCTTTACTAAAGTTCTCGTAACCGATCTCTTGAATTTCCTTGAAGAACAACCCCTCGACATAGTTGCTCTCCCTATACCCGATTACATCGTCATTAAGCTCATTGCTCTTTGCATCATCAATTGAAAATTTACCTTTAATGTAAAATTTTATCGCCAAACTTTTGAAATGGCAATGGGGAATTGTTTGTCCCCTGTACTCGCCAACCTATACATTGAATTCTTCGAATCTAGAATACTTCCCGAATTAATGAAACCCCTATAACTTAGATGCGAAATGTTGACGACATCTTTTGCCTTTGGCCTAATAATTTAAATATTAATACATTTCTTACTAAAATTAACACCTTAGTGCCCTCCATTAAATTTACTTTAGAAGTTGAAAAAGATCGCACACTCCCTTTTCTAGATATTCTTACTCATCGGACAAACCATTGTTTCAAGTATGAAATATATAGAAAACCCACAGCTATAAAGTCTTATATACATTTTTATTCTAACCACCATAATAACATTAAACAAAGTGTCTTCTCCTCTATGTTTTTGCGTGCCATTAGAATTGTCTCACCAGAATACCTAGACAAAGAAGTCGAGAGAATATATAAAATAGGGATAAATTTGTGCTACTCTCTGTTCTTTCTCGACAATTGTTATAAGTCCGCCAAGCCTTCCTATTATCAAACTAATGTTAATATCCCTAAGTTTCATGCCCAAAACTTATTAGTTCTACCCTATAATCCTATTTTCATTAAATTACCTCGTCTACTTAGGCCTCTGAACATAAATGTTATTTTTAAGTACGAGACTACAATTTATCGCATCCTTATCAAAAATTCACACCCCCGACCTGGCATTGTTTATTCGATAGGCTGCAACAACTGCCAAAAATGTTATTATGGACAAACCGGGAAAGAACTAGATGTCCGGGTTAAGCAACATCAAGCCAATGTACGTAATCACAGTGAACAATCTGCGCTTTTTCTACATATATACAATCTTAACTTTAGCATTAATTGGAACAGTGCAAAACCAGTCATAAAATGCAGTAATTATATTTCGAGAAATATATTAGAATGTATCTCCATTAACGCGTTCCCAAATTTCAATCTAAGCCCTGGTTTGTTCACGCTAGACCCCATTATCACTACATACATAAAATCTCAAATAAAGTTGTTTCAGGATTTTGTACCCCTTAATTAAGGTTCAGAGGTGGGTAGTCTATTCCTCCCTTCCACTATTTAAGGCAATGTATGTCTAGCTTCCTGTTCAGTCCTTGAAAAGGTCTTTAAGAATAGAGACGAAAGCGCTCGGAATCGTTTTTCACTTTTCCTTTGTGGGTGTATCTGCATAACTTTGACTCACGTGCACTTTGTCAGCTTTTTTCATACATATTGATATTGGACAACTTCTCAAATGGAGTGAGAGGGGGCAACAATCCCAAGTCAACTCACAGGAAATAGAAAGAATGACGCATTCCTAGCACTTTCGAATTTAAATTCATTCATTGAGAATGAACTGAATTTAAGTTCAGAACTGCTTGGAATTTGTCTTTTTTCTATTTCCTATGTTAAATTTAAATTTGCAATAATTATATATGAATTATCGAAATTATATTTCATATATGTATAGCTGCGGCCAAAGGTTTTCAGAAACCTCGGAAATTTTATGAAATTATATAAATGCAAGGTCGTAAAGTTAATTTTTTAACAGTTATTTTATTTTTATTTTAGCCTTGGGAGGGATTTACTAGTGTAACTTTGGCAGGGATGATCTTTACTTGGTAAAATGGGAGCGACTATCTTTATTTCATCGAAAAAATAACTGTAAAAAAAATTATTTAGGAACGTATTTGTTAGAAAGTTTATTTTAAAACAATTAAAAATTGTAAACCTTGTAGAACTCTAAAAAATAAATTTTAATAACTTAATTCAAACGGTATTGGCTGGCAATCGTATCTCAAAAATCATTGAAAATATTGTATTTATGTCTTTCAAGCATTCTTGTAGATAAGAGCTTAGCACTGCTCTATTACATCCTAGCATGCGTTTAATTCTTAGTTTATGCTTATTCCAGTAGCTTTAAAACGACTATGTCATAAACTCGTATACCTCCCATTTTACCAAGTAAAGGTCATCCCTGCCCCAATTAACCAGGTAAAGTTAATCACTCCTTTTTGACTTAGGAGGGAGTATCTTTACTTGATCCTATTTTTTTTTATTTTAGCCTTGGGAGTGATTAGCTTTACTAGTGAAACTTTGGGAGGGATGATCCGAAAAGTTTTTATTTGCATCTCAATAAGAATATAAGAGTGAAAAAAGGACGAATAAATAATAATAAGTTATATAAGCCCTAAACAATTGTGATACTCAAATTGCAAGGAAAGTAGGCCTGTAGAACTCAAATTGCAGGATAAGTAGGCCTAGCGAGGAAACCCCACAAATGGGCGACCGGTGGATCTATGAAATCCTGAAAATGGGTGCACGCATGAATTAATGAAGTAATATGTCATGTAATAGATAGTGAGCCAATGAAAAATAGAGAAAAATAATATATCTCAATTGTATATTTATTAAGAAATATGAATAGAGAAAAGTGGATCACCAGTCTCACACACGGCCACACACAAACATACACACGCTCGGAAACAGCTGCCAGACGGAACGGTCTCAATGATAGATAACAGAGACAAGCTGAACAAATACAGAGTAATGTATGCCTTGACTGGTTTAAATTTAAAAAGAACTGTGAAAAGCAAGCAATCTCTCTGATACAGGATAGGCCCAAAACGTGGAAAAATATATAAGTTAATTAGTTGCACAAAACTCTTGTACCTCTGCCCAAGTGAAAAAGGTTACGCCCCTTGGAGACGAAAAACACACACACACAGACACACACACACACACACATATATATATATATATATATATATATATATATATATATATATATATATATATATATATATATATATATATATATATATTAAACACACACAGAGGAGAGGAGACTGAGATAGAGAGAGAGAATCAGTCAAGTCGTCTGTCAGCAGCCTATTGCAATTATTTAGGGTCACGAATCCGTTCCCTCATTCTTGAATCTTACCGCCTTTAGACTCAACTATATAGCCTCAACGGGAAACTTACACATAGCCAGGTAGGACTCGAAAGTTTCCATCGACTTCCATTTTGGTAGGCCCAAGCTAAGAATAAAACCGACTTATCGCCGCCTTCTTTTCGAAGTCTTTTCCTTAATCTGTGATTATAGAGGCACCTTCGGGAATCCAGCCTAAACGCGCATTCCACCGCGAGAAACTTAAGGAGTCAAAACAACTAATTCCATTAGAGGACAACATTAGGCCTACTACCTACAAGTCCTCGATACCCGTCATGTCCCCCTCAGCCAGACTCCATCACACACACATCACTAGTATAAACGGGTGACTTCGGGGAGCGCAATAACATAGAGGTCCTTAATAATCAACAAGAATTAACAAAGTACAAAATTTTACAAAACATGTAACATCAGCAACATATAACATATAAGTAGATGAAGCTCTGTAAAAATTACAGCAACCTCAGTAGCGTGTCGATATTTCCTTGACAGTGATGGGAACACTTATTTTTCGAGGATTGCTCTTCACGAGTCTGTGACACTCGGCATATACGATACTTTCTTACTTCTCGGTGATGGCTGCCTTCAGTTGCTTATTGTAGGCTGACTGGCGACGTCTTACCGCCTCTTTCAGGTCGTACCGGAGGTGATCCAGTTGATTCATATTCGGAGACTGAGGTGGATAGGCCATCACCGTGATATCGTCGACCCGGGACCGCTGTATGTTGACTCAGACTTGTGGCATTGTCTTGCTAGAAAATCACATCCAGGCATGCTGGCTGAAGAAAGCATATAATCCTCAGGGACAGGTTGATACTTCCTTGGATTCATGGTACCATCACAAACGGTGAGACGACCACCCTCTGATTTTAACATGCAGCATTACAGAGTGGCCACGATGCCTTAGCACTCGCTTTATGCACTCTCGATTCCACTGCTCGCTTGGCCTCGGGGAGGCTCTAATGTTGCTTGAGGTTGAGAACAACTGGAACGTTAGCTTGTCGGACCATAAGTCATGTTCCCACTGACGTATGGTCCAGGTGCGGTGATCAAGTGCCCAAGCGGGTCGACGTCACTTTTGCTGAAGTGGCGTATGGCGGGCTTTACATGATTTCAGCCCTTCTGAAACCAGTCTTCGACGGATTGTTATGACGAATGCTTTAACCTGGTCGCCATTTATCCATTCATTTTGCAACTAGACTGGGGGTTTCTTACGACCCCAAAGGCTCATGCGACGCAGAGACCTGTCGTCACGTTGCGTACTGACCTTGGGTCGCCCATAAAGAATTCGGTCTTGGAAGTTTCAGCTTTATCGGATCCTCTTAAACACTTCTGCAATATCGGAATGTGATTCGCCCACCCTCAGGGGGGGAAGGGGGGCGAGACCCTCCTTATGTAGCATGCGTATGACTTCCTTCAGCCTCTATATAGTTGTTTTCGCCTATTTTATATCTATCAGATCTTTTCGACATGGAATATCATATTTATCAACAAATATTTGCATTTTTTTACTGCAAGTGCCATATGTATGGAAAGTAATAAAAATGGAATTTAAGGAAATACATTATAAGGGATAGAATTCAAAGAATATGGTCTTATCAGATAATATGGTTAAAAACCATTAATTGATTCTTGGGAAATGCATACTGCTCCAGTATTTAATGGCACGATTGCGTCAGTGGCTGCTATTTTTATTTAAAGTTAGGGCAAACTAACGGGGCATCATCAGAAGAAAGATGTTGAAAAAAAGGTTGTAAACAAGGAATTGGAATAAGAAGGGTGAAAACTTGTGCCGATGTATATTTTGAGTAGCCAACAGAGGAGACTACGGGGTATACGGAGGATACGCAACTCTCTTGAACATAGCCTCATTCAGTAACAGGAGGCAAGTTATCTTAAGCTGAGATAGTTGTTGAGGTTCATTAGCAAGATTCTTACATTTTAGAAAAAAAATAAGTAGTTTAATTTATAATGTGCATTTAATTGTACAAAAATGGAGCAAAAACCAACGATGGCATATCCATCAAATAGATTTGAAGGTAAATTCAAAAGAAAATGGCTAGGTTAGGTTAAGGGAAAATATGTCGAATGTTGACATCTCACGCAGACAATTTGAGGTCCTCAAAGCCGAGAGCGCGCGCAGCCCTATTGAACCTGGCCATATCCCCTTTTTTTTTCATTTAAAGCGAAAACCAACGGGGGTATCTTCCGTAGAAAAATTATAAGATCTGTAAGGAAAGCGGTGAAGGAGGAGGAAATTTGTAGAAGAGATATAACCGAAAGTGTACCTGCAGGCGTTGTGCTCGGGTGGATAAGCAATCCATTAGATATCAGCTGCAGCATACTAGCACATCCTAGACATGACACCCTCGTGTAGGCCAAAACTGTGCAATTTATAGAAATGACCCTTTATAAAAGCGGACAATAGAAAGACGCCATTTCGAGGTAAAAACATTCTCTTCGGCAAAGAGTTATTGATGAAAGCATTTGGAAAGATTTCCGTTACCATGGCAACAATAAGCCAGGTTCCCACCGCATCGAACACACCTGAGAGATTCTTCTTTACTTTCACTTTTGCCGTTATAGTACAGTTTTCATGCCTATTAGATTGATGCATTGGATACAGTCGCTTGGCGTAGATGAAGTGTGTCTCCGAGGTGTAGTAAATGTAAGGTTCCTGAAGAGGGTTGAGGAACTCCAGGAGATTTCTCTAGAAGATTAAGGAATCTTATTATTACCTTTACCTAACCACACCAGACATATATATATATATACATATATATATATACATATATATATATATATATATATATATATATATATATATATATATATATATATATATATATATATACATATACATATATATACATATATATATATATATATATATATATATATATATATATATATATATATATATATATATATATATATATATATATATATGACCTTGCTCATTATGGATGCTTCTTCGCTTCGCGGCGCAGCGCTTTGGTCGTTGTTGCTGCATTGCTCCTCAGGAGCACATAACGACTGCTTAGGAGATTAAGGCAAAGAAATCCTTTGATCCTACAGCCTATGCTGTCGGACCCCCGTCACCATTACCAAAATTAAGTGGTGCTGTGCCCAGGTACCACCAGGTTAGAGTGAACGGAAGCTGTTGCATGCTTGGGAAATTTTATAGCATCCCACCCGGTGCGAGCGGTCCATGCAACAACTAGAAAGCGAAGTTTCATCTGCAGCTTAACCTGGACTGCATCCGGGTGGGGTGGTGAGGTCATATCCAGGTGGAAATGAAGTGACCACCCTACAACTCTTTTTCCATTTTCTTTCAGGGTGGCTACAGCATTAAAAAACACAGCCTTTCCTGCTGGACCATCCGTTGTGGTTCTCAACCGTGTTCAACCACTTCAACCCTCTCTAAACCACTTCAATTCGCTTAATTCCAATACTTACTTCACTTCGTTTAATTCCACTACTTTCTTCACTTTGCTTAATTTCATCTCTTTCATCACTTTGCTTGATTTCAATCCTTTTCACTTCGCTTAATTTCACCACTTTCTCCACCTCATATAATTTCAACATTTTCTTCACTTCCCTTGATTCCACCACTTTCTTCACCTCACTTCACTTCGCTTAATTTCACAACTTTCTCCACTCGTTTATTTTCACCACTTCTTTCACTTCTCATAATTTAACTACTTTCTTCACTTATCTTGATTCCACTACTTTCTTCCCTTCTCTTGATTTCACCACAATCTTTCCTTCTTTTGATTTCACCACTTTCTTCATTTCGCTTAATTTCACCACTTTCTTCACTTCTCATAATTTAACTACTTTCTTCACTTATCTTGAATCCACCACATTCTTTCCTTTTCTTGATTTCACCACTTTCTTCCTTCTTTTGATTTCACCACTTTCTTCATTTTGTTTAATTTCACCACTTTTTCATTTCGCTTGATTTCGCCACTTTCCTATCTTATTATAATTTTGCCACTTTCTTCCCTTCTGTTGACTTCACCAGTTTCTTCACCTCGCTTATTTTCACCACTTTCTTCACTTCTCTTGATTTCACTTCTGTGTAAATAAAACCTTTTACGACCAAAATGGGTGGTAGTGACTTAAAAGAGCCATCTTGCGTAAGAAGCGAGAACATGAAAGATGGCCCGTGTTTCTGCCAGGCCAAAGTGGCCTCAAAATGGTACACTGGGGGCTCTTATTTTTTTTTAAATGTCCTGTGGAAGGGGACCCATTCTACGGGTCTTAGGCACCCGGCGTCTTCTTCTTGAAAAAAAAAGACTAATACCAATGCGAGCATCGCCAGGATGTTTTAGGGTGAGAAATTTGCGCCCTCAAAAGAGTTGATGTTAGGGCAAGTGTAAATGTGTAGAAGGTAAACAAACTGCTTAGTCTACTTGATTATGGTTGTTTAAATGAACTTATGTGGACAGTATTTAGCTTGGGTAGTCTAAAAGGCTGGGCAACTAAGGCTGTTCGGTAATTAAGGAGCGCACAACTTTCCTAATTATTATAATTTTAATTATTACTATTATTGACTATTATTTTATCATTATTAGTAACTCATTAGAAAAGACAAACGAGGCCACCTTCGCCAGAGAGCTTAGGAGAAGAACGAAAAGAAATTGGTGAAGTTGAGAGAAATGAGGAGGTGTGACAGAGTACCTGAGGTGCTCTGGACCAGGAAAGGGTCAGGCTTCTGAAGCTCCCTTCGTTTTTTATCGAAAGCAGGAATACACATGCATGTTTAGATGTGAAAGTGTGTTAAGCCTTATATTGGCGAGGAACATACCGTGTACATACAGTAAAATCTACCCATAGAAAAATAAACATAAAAACTAAGATTCCAGACATTTCTCGCTTTTATTTAACAGGCCTTATTCCCTGAGTGCGGCCTATTTGACTGGAAGGAAAACGCTTCCGAAACCCTGGCTCTCGAACAGTGCCTACGAGGTCTCACTATATAATATTCAAATCGTTAAAATCACAGTTAAAAGAAAATTGACAATTCCTCTAGTTTGTTGATCCATCCAAAATTCCGTCGGGTGCTGGTGCCGATCAATAGCCGGCGCTATAGTCAATGACAACCTTCCAATAGTGTAAAAAAACGCTCAGGCAATTTATAGAAGCGATCGACCAAGGTTGTGAATACCATTTGCTTCTACTGACGGGATTTGTCATCGATTATGTTATAGAATACATGACAGGTTATTGGATATTGGATATGGGGGTTAGTTACTTTTTGCGTGAAAAAGTGTTAGCAGAAAGTGATATAGTTGGTCCATCTCTATGTTATAGTGTTCAGCGTCTGATCGTACTATTTTATGATGAAGGTACTTCCATAAATAGTGAAATTGATTGTCGTGAACAAAAAAGATTAGGGCGTAGGGTTAATATGTTGTTTTATTTAGTTGTGTTTTAAGAGGGGTTTTAGTAATTTGGAGGTGATAGATCGTCGAGAACCTGGGACACATAACTACTCATCACCATTCCAAATGTTTGTTGGAAGAATGTTCCATTAAATTTACAATTGTTAATACATAAAGAGATTAGTTGACTAAAATAGTATGGTGTATATGGAGGGTAGGTGTAATAAGAAGGAATATACATTGAAAATAACAAATAAGGAAAACGAAAATCATTAAGTTTGCTAATAAGGGGTGTCCTTAGGATAGTCTCCTCACAATAGTTGACCAGACCCTCGACAAAATGTTCAATAAAATAACGCGAAATTGGGTTGTAGAGGAGCATAAAATTTATTTATGAGACTAGTTTTGGTATGAAGTTTACCATACCCTCTTCAGTCATATACTGAGAATGAAATGAATACACAAATTACTAAATATTTCAAAATCCGCACCAAAGAAAAATAAAACCAGAGAAAAAGGGTCATTAATTACGGGGTGTGGTTCTAAGATCATTGACTAAACTGTTTAGGATCGGGTTCCGGGAATAGGAGCTACATTTAAATTGACCATGCTAAAGATTAAAATTGGGAATTTCTCCTTTTAGTATCGATTCTACAATTTTTCTTTTACGGAAATCTGTACAATTATATATAATTTCGGCCTTTGAATAATCTATTTGGTGGTTGCAATTGCTAATATGGTCAAAAATGGTGGATGTAGTACTGCCTCGCCTGACATCACCTTTGTGTTGATATATTCGTTTTTTTTAATGTTCTCTCAGTCTCTCGCTTTTGTAAATGAGGGACAGTTAGTGGATTCACACGGGATTACATATACACCTGCCCATTTGGCTGATCCATGGGCTTGGTTGAAGGAAAAGATTTAAGGATGGAAAAGGGATATTTAAACGAGGCTTGACCTAGAGAAATAACTCTGTTTACTCCTTTGAGTAGGGGAGAGAATGGAAGGAATAGCCAATCTGTGTTACTCACGTCTCATTGTGATGTGGAGGGGATTATTTAATTCCATGAATCTGCAGGTTATATATGTAATCTCGTCTTCTAGAGCGCAAGGATCACATATACTAACTGCTTTCAAAAACATACCTCATGCAACGGCTTTTTTAATGTTAACATCATGATGTGAAAAGAAATGGATATAAGAGTTAGAATGGGAACCTGATCGTAAAAAGTTTAGTTAATGATCTTAGAACTACACTCCGTGATTAATGACCCTTTTTCTCCGGTTTTATTTTTCTTTGGTGGGGATTTTGTGATATTTTGTAACTTATTCCATTCTCAGTATATGACTGAAGAGGGTATGCTAAACTTCATACCAAAACTAGTTTCGTAAATATATTCTATGCTCCAATACAGTGGTTTCACTATCATATGCCATAAATCGCTATTGAGTTCTTTCACACACACACACATATATATATATATATATATATATATATATATATATATATATATATATATATATATATATATATATATATATATATATATATATATATATATATATATATATATATATATATATATATATATATATATATTCAAAGGAGCAAATAAACAAACATGAAAAGGAGAAAATGAAGCAACAATGAAAGGAAAACATAAACAGAGATAAGTAGCCAAAAGAGAACGAAAAACATGAAAAAGAAAAGATAAAATTTGGAAATAGGTATAAAACCATGAAAAAAAGAGATATTTGGCAAAATGAACGTCAATGCTAAAATAGGAGAGATAAATTACAAATCTCACCCAGCATGAAATAGAGATAAATGGACAAGATGGAATAAAGATAAAAAGAAGAAATCATCTGCAAAAAGGCAGATGATTGCAGAGGACGAGACTATTTTAATGGATAAGGGAAATGGGGGAGATTAATGCTAGAAGGATCGTTTTATACACGGATGTGATATCATCTATACAGTGAGATCCACGAAGATAGCGTACAAAACAATCATAATAAAAGAAGGATTTCTTATCACCATCTGCATGGAACTAAAGTAATCATCATCATCATCATTATCATCACCACTAACTCTATAATTTAAGAACGGGATTTTGGGGAGTATTTGAATGATAACTTCATCTTAGTTTGTTATGACTTAATTATGTTTTAAATTTTTATCAAGGTAATTTCTAAGAATTTCTTTAGAGTTTGAAAAAACAAAATAGTTTAGTTCAGAAAAAACTGAATATGATTATCCGATGCTTTATAATGTTTTAAAGTTCAGAAAATTGATCAAAATTTAAGTAAGGCTGCCTTTTTATTTCATCTATAACTATATTTTAGCAAAGTGATTTTTTCCAAGGGAGGAAATAGTTTAGAGTTCCTTTTTAAAATTATTATAATTTTCGGCTATTTTTTTAGATTTTAAATTTTAATCCTAGTAGCGAAGCGCAAGCTCCCCCCGTAGAGGGGAGTGGCGAAGCCATTGCCTGGTTATTATTATTATTTAAAACTAAGAAATAAAAAAAAAAGATAGCATCTTTGAAAAATTGTAAGGAGTGGTTTTTAAGGGCAGTAATGAAATGGAAAGAAGTAAAAATGCGTGGAGCGTACATAACCCAGTTTGAAGAAGAAACTACTTGGTGCGCTTCGATTCTAGCAATGCTACCTTCCCTAACCAGGGCAGGTTCAATGAAGGTAGATGCCCCTTGTGAGGAGAATTAAAGCGTATTGAATAATTTAATGCTTTAATAAGACTATTAATAAGTTAAGGATATTGTTTTATAGCCCCATTCAAGGTAATCTCCATGCTTGTAAAGTTCTTCAAGGGGGGTGTACAAAATATTTATGCCGTTTTCATTACTCTACACTGCCAAACGTTCACGTTTTAATATTACCTGCCAATAATGTTTTAGAGTCATAGATAATTTGGGAGTAATCTTTTGGGCACGGCTTAAAGGCATTGAGAAATATAGGTTTATTAATGATATGGGGAATTTTTTTAATCCTAAGGAATAAACGCAATGCTTTATTTTCTCTTGTCGATGAATTGAATGCACATTTGAGTGCTTCATGATGCTGTCTAATCAGAGACAAAGATCCATAAGACGAAAGTTTAGACGCGTTGGTTCATCTTACCGAACTTACTCATTATGTAGTGGAATTGAGAAGGAAAGAGAATGAAAATATGAGTTCATTATGCAAAATATGAGTGTTATTAGTAGGGTAATAGTTTAGATTAACTGGTAACTATTACACTTGATCCATAAAGCTTTAGCTGTAAGTTATTCAAAGTAAAGTTGCAGCGATTAAATGATTTGGGACGTTAGTAAGCAATTGCTATGAAGGAACGATTTTTCGTGTGAATGTTCAGACCGAATTTCTCCGATGACAATGCAGCTATGTGTAAAGAGTTCCACTGCCTGTGTAAATGGAGCTAGGATGACAATATTGTCTTAATATGATAATATATTATAATGGTAGATGTTTAACCTACAGCTTGGTCGAAATGACATAAAAGATGTAAAGGAGGGAAGAGATTATCTCTCCCTGCATATGCAAGATTTACATCCCCCAATGTCACTCAAGTATACTGATTCATATAAAAAACTTTTCATCAATTATATAAATTATGTAAGAAAGTTCTTTGCCTTTAATTAATTTCTATATTAACAAATAAAATTTGAAAGGTCATAAGCTTTAGTAAGATTTTAAAACTAGCATAATTCTTTGTAAAAGAACAACCTCTGCCACTCCCCCCTCCAATTTATCGGATACCACGTTCTATTGGTATCCCACCATGGACGATGTCATTTCTTGTTGAAATATTCTCGAATTTTCGACTCCTGAGCACGTGGGAAAATATTGCCTAATCCTGCGAACTCGTCCCAAGCCACCTTCTCCCCGGTGACGAGGCGAGGAAGAGCCGCTATTTCTCGCACCTCGCTGCTAAATGATGAATCGACTTCGCCTCTGGATTAAGATGCATGGAGTTTGTGACTCCTTTCTCCAAACTACCCCTTTCCCTTTAGAATCGGGCATACAAATAATCGGGTTATTCTGTAGTTCGACTAGTCCAGTCCGCACCTCAAGGCAGTCCTTATCGTCTCGTTCCGTGAGCGTTCGTCAGACAGCAGACTTCTTCAGCCGTGATTCTATCCAAGTCAATTGGTAGCTTCTGTGAACGGCAAGCTTTTAAATTTGCGCAACAGTCTCCCTTCGTTTAATCGAACCGAAGAAAATCTCCATCGATTACCTTTGAGGAAAAGAAGATTCCTCTTTCAGTGGAGTTACGAGAATTCCCACATTCCCCGTCGAACGTCATCTTTGAAGTTTGACTATCTTCATCGAAAGGCTGGTTCGGATCGTGCCCCACCTGCCTCATTCAGATCGTGCCCCACTTGCCTCATCGGATCGTTCCACACTCGCTTTATCGCAAGGAGGACCTTCCTCGAATTTATCGACTCGTAAGACTGAAACCCCCTCTATTATTAGTATTGTCAAGTTCCCCCTTTTTGATATGAGCCTAGTACATTAATCAATTAATTCCATTTGAGAATCCCTTCTCATGATAAGTATCAAGAAACTCTTTCAATTCAAATAATTCCCCTTTGCCTACTATTATTCTTATTTTAATCTTTCTCAATAAAATTATATTTTGTTGTTTCATCTTTAACTAACCTTGAGCGATACTCTCGGCCTATTCAAGTAAATCTCGCTAACCATTTATGAACTCTGTCTGATGATTAAGGATTTGAAACCCAACGACTCAAGTGTGAGCTCCTAGTCGGTCGTTAAACCCTGTGAACAGTCCTTAAACGGTTCGCGTTGCAGTAGGTGATTAAGATACCCCCTCCACATAATATGTATAGGAGTGATGTATGGAATAGAGTGGTTGTACCACGACATTCTTATAACCTTAAAAGTTATATCGATGTTTAAGTTCTTTTATGGTCAAAATTTATGTTGTAGTAGACGTTTCTTTTCTAAAATAAAAATAATTTATATTAATTTTAATATATTTATTTAGTTCTGGTAGGATACTATATTCGAATAGTTTAACTATGTAAATTATAATAAATCATTACCCAGGGAAGTTAGAATAAGAATTGAATGGTAACTCAATGGTTTCAGACCGGTTTTGAGTGGTAACTCAATGGTTTCAGACCGGTTTTGAGTGGTAACTCAATGAACGATAATAGGCAAGGAGACACAAGGAAAAGCAGTACTTCATAAGTTCTTGGGAACCATATCGAGGATGCACCGTATATGCAGGTCCTAACAACAAGTCTGAGGGAAAGTATAGCAAAATATGTGAATGCCCTCCACCCCCACCTCTTGCCCCGCAATATTGCGGTTAGGAAATAGAAGAACGAACTAGGCATGTTGGAAAAGGGCATACCTAGGAAGTTAGACAGGAGAGTTGAAATATTTCTAATTTTCGTCTGCCTTTTCTAACTCGTGCAGTACTCTATCCAGCCGAGACTTGAAATGTTCAACTGTTGAACTGTTTACCACCTCCGCTGGCAAATAGTTTCATGTTTCACAAATAGACAATATGCAGATTAACTCAATTTTACACAATAAACTTTTGTAAAATGGAAAATATTTGTTTGCAGATAAATTCAAATTCTATTATAAAATATCGAAAAAAAGGAAAATATATTTATTATTTTTTTAAATGTAATTCAACTTCATTAATTAAAATTATTTATCAGCCTAACTATAATTTATGTAGGTTTCAATAGGTTGAGTCCTATGGTTTATTTCATGGAGGATGGCTACGGTAAAACAGACAGAGCCACGAAAACAATTTCTAATGATATAATACAAATACACATCTTTATTTGCTAGGCATGATTTAAATTAATTTAGTGAGATATTAAGCTCTTCCTGCCTAATTATTTTATTATTTGTAAATTTAAGATATTGCTCATCAAACCTTTGTACATATCTTCAAAGTATCCTCATTTTTTATGAGAGAAATTGTTATAAAAAATCGACTTAAATTTAGAGCTAAAAATTTATCATATTCTTACCATGGTTGGATTTGGCACCAATTGTGGACAGAGAAAATAAATTTTATTCCTTTTAAGACAACGTACGGTGCTCTAAAAGCTCTTTAAATCAACCATTTTAATCCCCTCTGAAGTTCTTCATTATGAATTTCTTCTGCATGGCAAAATAATCGACTTTAGCCTTTAAAGTTAGCTCTTATCTCTTTCATGCTGTCATATACATATGTCTCCACAGCTTGGTTTAGCGGATTATGTCCAAAGTATGAAATTCTCCTCGGTAGTTGTATCATCATTATTAGTCCCCTCTTCATTGAGATGATTTATTTATTTATTTTTTTTTTTAGACCTCATCTGGCGACTGCCTACATGGGCATAATTCGCCGTATTAAAACTGGCCTAGTTCTAGGCTACTTTAAAATAAAATTAAAGAAACGAAAAAAACACCCCAAATGGGGGAAAGGAAGCAAGCTCCTGCGTCAGGGAAAGGTCCCCCCGGCGCAGGAGCGTGAACCTGATGGAAAAAAAACAACACAAAAAAACAAATGCAAAAAACAAAACAAAACAAAAAACAAACGAACCCTGCTTAAATAATAGGAAGAAGGCCGGCCTTCCCCCAAAAGTCAACAAGTCTACCAGTCGATGTGCACGCACTCATCCCGAGTACAAGGGACAGGCAGTAGCGACCCCGCTCATCCCGGTACCGGGAAAGGTCTCGTGCGCGAAGATCACCCAGACTGGGACATTCGACAAGAATGTGCCAAACAGTCTGGGGGACGACGCAGTCGTTGCAATAGGGCGCAGGCGAGCGCTCCATCAAATAGCGATGCGTCACACGAGTGTGCTCGATTAGGAGACGACAGAAAGCAACCTGAAGCCGCCGCGGCATTGGGGGATAGGCCTATGGGAACAGTCGCGGCGCCACGTCACGCAACTTTAGGTTCCCTTCGACCGTCTCCCATCTTCTTTGCCAAGCAGTCCGAAGAGCTGCCCGTATTCCTGCCAAGTAGTCGGTGTGAAGAAGAGCGAAACGCTGGTCGGTCGCAGAGTCTTCGCGGACTCTTTGGCGCCCTCATCGGCGCGCTCATTCCCCGCAATTCCTACATGTCCTCCGAGAACCAGGGGATGCGGAGATTCCAATGCTCCGAGAGCACTCAGGGCGCTTTGGAGTCGCTATAGATCACAATCCGGTCTCCGAACCGGGCACGTAGCGTAATCTCCCGTACCGAGTGGTGTATTGCCACCAGCTCGGCCGTAAGACAGACGCAACTCCTGGTAGAGCCCCGCTGACTTCAAACAGAGGGGATACGGCGTGGAAGCCGACCCCATCTTGGGACTTGGAGCCATCCGTATACACTGGCACGGTTCCAGCGTGACACGATGACTGGCGTATCTCGGCGGCATAGGCACCATCGAGATCAGCTGCGGGCGCACAGTGAGAGCTGTTGGCGACTGAGGGAGGCGCCGGGCTTGCGCGTACAGGCGAGCGATGCACTGCACGCGGCGCAGAGCGAGTGGCATCTCCCCAGCATCGACCAACAGGCTCTCAATGGGGGAAGTGCGGAAGGCACCGGTCACAAGGCGAAGGCCGGTGTGGTGGATCGAATCCACCTTCCGCAATAAACGCTCGGCTGCGGATGCATAAAACTCGCATCCGTAGTCGAGCTTCAAGCCAAAAAAGGATCGATAAAAAAGTAAGGCAGTAGCCCTATCAGTGCCCCAAGCGCTGAACGTTACGGAACGGAGAATGTCCATGGCGCGGGTACAAAAGACCCTAAGGCTGCGAATATGAGCCTCCTAAGTGAGGCGTTGGTCGAATACAAGACCAAGGAAACGGTGCGACTCTACCACATCCAGGCGCACTCCATTAAGAAACAAATCTGGGTCAGGGTGAAACCGTGGATGGCGGCAGAAGTGCACCACCTTAGTCTTGGCTAAAGAAAACCGAAACCTGTGCGCTTCGGCATAGCGAGAGACGCGGTTCAATGCCTGTTGGAGTCGACGCTCCAGAGTTGGCATCTGGGCCGCGCCAAAAGAGATCGAAAGGTCGTCCACGTAGAGCGTAGCGAGAACATCTTCCAGCAGCACGGAGGTGATGCCGTTGATGCTCAGGGCAAAGAGTGTGACACTGAGGACACTTCCCTGCGGGACACCCTTTTCCTGCTCCTTTGGGCCTGAGAGGGCTCCCCCCACCCGTACGCAGAATCGACGATCTCGCAAAAATTCAGATATAAACATTGGGAGGCGTCCCCTCGCCCCCATCGTGTGGAGAGTCTCCATGATACCGTATCGCCATGCGGTATCATAGGCCTTCTCCAGATCGAAAAACACCTCGGCGTAGTGCTGTCTACGAAGGAAAGCCTCGCAGACGGCATTTTCCAGTCGGAGAAGAGCATCCGACGTGGAGTGGAACTTACGGAAGCCGCACTGTGCGGAAGACAGATGACCTCTGCTGTCCAGAAAAAGGGCTATTCTAACATTTATTAATTTCTCCATTAACTTGCACACGCAAGAGGTTAGAAAGATTGGGCGGAAACCGGTCGGAGTAGAGTGATCTCTCCCCGGTTTGCGAAAGGCGAGCACAGTAGCGATTCGGCAGGAGTCTGGGAGAAGACCGTCCACCCATATCCTGTTAAACAAATCTAACAGAAAGGCCATGCCTCGCTCACCCAGATGTCGAAGCATGGCGTATGGGACATCGTCCGGACCATGGGCGGTGTCCGCGCACGAAGCAAAGCGGAACGCAACTCACTCACAGTAAACTTGTCGTTGAAGGGTTCTCCGCCTCTGGAGGTAAAGTCAAGCCGGTGGCCTTCCGCGACATCACGACGTGCATTGAATGCTGGCGGAGCAGCATCACGGCTAGAGAATGCGGAAAAAGCGGTCGCTAAGGATTCCGCCACGGACGCGGGGTCCGAGATTGCGGTCCCATTCTCCTGGATAACGGGCGGGGGGTCCTGCGAGAACTTGCCCCGAATCCTTTTGACTCGCTTCCACACCTCAACTAAAGGGGTCTTCCCGTTAAGTGGAGACACGTATGCCCGCCAAGAAGAGCGGCGGGCGTGTTTCGAAATATCCTGGAACCTAGCCCTTGCCCGACGAAATTAAGCGAAGTGAAATCGTTGGGCGGCGCTTATAGCGCATGTAGGCATAACGCTTCTGTTTGAGGGCCGTCTCACACTCGGTCGACCACCATGGGAGTGGTCGGCGTGCAAAACGGCGTAGACGTCCTAGAAATAGTAGTTAGGCCCACGGCGATGAGGTTGCCGGAGAAGAACTCAACGGCCTCATCTACCGACCCAAACTCCTCGACTGAGATAGAGAATTCAGTCATTTCCTGAAATGCAGGATACCGCGCCCGCGCCAAGCACCACCGAGGTGGTCTCTCAGGTGGCAGTTGCCCTGAAAATGATATTTGAATGGGAAAGTGATCACTACCATGGAGTTCATCGGCCACCCCCCAATCAAAATCAGGCTGTTTATCCGAAGAGCAAAAAGATAGGTCAAGGCAAGAAAATGAAGCGGTTCTCGGACAGTGATGCGTAAACTCATCCACGTTTAGGACACCCATCTCAAGCTCTTCGATCAGATCGGCAAGGACTTTTCCCCTGGGATTTATGAAGTAATCTCCCCAGAGAGGATGCCTGCCGTTCAGATCTCCAAGCAAGAGATAGGGCCTCGGCAACCATGCCACGATGCGACGGAAGTTCCCCGCGTCGAAGTCAGCTGACGGTGGAATGTACGCAGAAATAATAGTATACCTCCTATCCAGGTGCAGCTGCACAGCCACTGCCTGAAAGGAGGTATCTAAAGAGAAAGGAAGAACGGAGACATCATGACGGGTATAAACCACGCATCCCCCAGCCCGGCCATCCTGCGGTAGTGGGGTCGCAAGACCCTTATACACCGGGAGAGCGGGCAGGGGGCACGCGTCTAGCATGGTCTTCGGCAAAAAGATAGCTAACGGGAAACGGGACGAGACGAGCATCTGCAGCTCCTCCCAGTTGGCCTGGAGTCCACGGCAATTCTATTGAAGGAATATGCCCTCTAGGCCTAGCTCGGAGGAGACCCGGGGGCCCTCCTCGAACTGAAGAACTTCAAGGGAATGGCCGTACACTTCCCGGGCGCTGTTGGCCGGACAAAGCGCTTAAGGCGCTGTCGCCTTCGAGGACTTATTGGGGGAGGTTGGGCTCGCCATGCGAGTCTTTTCCTCCCTCCGCCTTGAAACCTTAGGCGTGCGTTGTGGCTTCGGAGGCGGAGCGCCCTCTTTTCGAGGAACCACTGTCCCCGAGCTACTCGCTCCACCTCGGAGCGTGGGCGAAGGAGCCGAAGCTTCTTTGTTGCTGTCCTCCTTTCGGGGGACAGCTTTAGGAACAACTGAAGATGGCCTAGCGACCATCTTCAGGGTTGTTGCCTCCTGTGAGTCTAACGACTCGGTGGAAGCGCCTGGCCGTTTCGCCTTACTGGAAACGGTGACGCTGGGGGAAGAGGGGGGAGCCCTGGTTTTAGCCGGGGCAGGGTATGAACCCTTTTTGCCGCCAGCTTTACCAAGGGAGCGCCCGGGTTGAGTAGAGCCCACAGAAGGGCTCCGAATGGGCGCGGAAACAACCGTGCTCGTTAGCCTGTATCGGCCAGGAGCAGAGGGTGCCTTTCTAACTATTGAGGCATATGACGTCCCAGGCAGAGCCGGGCGCGCCAGGACCAAGTCCTTAGCCTCGCGGAATGAGAGTCTATCCTGGGCTTGAACGGCCAGGATATTTTTCTTAAGGAGATATGCACCACATTAGTTCGAAGAAGCTGGGTGCGGCTCTCCGCAATTGACACACTTGGCTTCACACGATTTGGACTTATCATGTGCAACCTTGGAGCAATTTACACAGACTTCGGGTGACCCCGACTTTGCACGTCTGCATGGGCGATTCGTATGGCCGAAGCAGTGACAGGAATAGCACCATTGCGACAGTGGCACGAATGCCTTTACGCGGTAGCGGTACAAACTGGCACGCACCAACTCAGGGAGTTTGTCACAGTCGAACGTGACGAAGAGTGTAGGGGTGTGTCTCGAGGCCCCTCCCTGTTTTCTCATCACACGTTCGGCCTTGACCGCCCCATGGTCGGCAAGCTATAGGGTGATTTCCTCAGTGGAGTAGTCAACGAGTTCTCTCGCATAAACTACTCCTTTCACAAAGTTCATGGTAGAGTGCGGCGTCACACTCACTGGGGTGCCATGAAGTGTCCGAAGTTCACTTATCTTGGCCGCCTCGGCAGGATTAGCCACATTCGCCAGAAGGCTCCCGTCCGAGAAACGGGTCACCTTCGGCTCTCTACCAATTGCACTAGCTAATCCTCTCCTCTGATGGATCATGTTGCCCATGGACAACATGGTGCCATCAGTGGAGCGAATAACGAGGAAGCGTTTGAAATCAGCGGGCTCGAAAACACCAGGTAACCTCTGAATCAGGGGCCCCTATGTCATCGAGGCTTCGCTCTGTGCACTTTTGGTCTTAGTCAGGGGCTCCACAACCGGGGGGGGGGAGGGGCCGTATGTGCCGATCTTGGCTTGGTCGCTTGCCAGAGTGGCATCAGACCCATACGTCCCCGCAGCCCCCGCAGATGGGGAGGAGCCCAAAGTATTCTTTGTCTTTTTGGTCTTGGTCTTTTTCTTTTTTACGGAGGGCGGGGAATGAACCCGCTTCTCACCCTCGCGGTAGAAGCCCCTAGGCCAGATGTACCGGCCTCAGCCAGGTCCTTCTCCGAAATGGAGAAGGTCCTGGTGGTCGCAGGGGCATCATCTGGAGGAGATCCCTCCCCTCCTTGTACTGCCTGAGAATCCCCAGCCGTTTGAGGAGGACCTTGCATAGGGGCGGATTCGGGTTCGGTGCTTGGCGCCGAGCCCGGATTCCCCCCCATGGAAGGCCATGCCGTTTGAGGCTGGTCTTCCTCAAGGACCATGTCTTTCAAAGGAGGGGCCTCCACTTGGCCATCCCCTCCCAGGACATCACAGGTCCCCTTGTCAGCGTCATGAGTCTTTAGTGGGGAGGCACAGGCCTTGAACCCGGCAAGGTTTGATATCCTTGCCAGCAGGTCTTTTGAGGGAAGCAACCGAAGGGTCCTGGCTTCCCTCTCCCCCCTAAGGGGGTTTGCCCTACCGAGCCGCTTACACGAGGGGCGGTCGGCAATGGGCTGCCTGCTGGCTTTCTTGGCAGTCCCCTTAGAAAGCAAAGGAGGGACTGCCGCTGGAAATAGGGAGGTGCCCGAAAGCACCTCCAGAGAAGGGGTTGAGGGGGAGTCCCCTACACCCGTAGGCGTAGAAGAGGAGTAAGCTTCCTCTCCGGTTAAAGAAGTATGGAGGGTCCCCTGCGCAAGCACAAGGGGGGGGGGGGGGGCATTTTCTCGGTGGAGCTGCCCGAGGGCGGCTCCGTTGATGTTCTTGGGGAAGTTGGGGGTTGGGTTTTTTTTATTTTCATCATTGGGCATGGTGACCCTATTTGTGCTACGGGACGCAATAGCTCATCACCTCTTGCAGTTGCCCGCACTGCATGTGGTGCTTACAGGCCTGGCAGAGCCAGGCGCCGCCATTTCGGACCACCCCTCCCGCCTGGTGGCCTGGCAGATAATCGGCATGGCGGCTCCACCTTGAACACGGCGTAAAATTGATAGAATGTGAAGAGGAGAGGAAAAGGGATGTGAGGAAGGTATGGGTGGGGATGAAGCAGGTTGTTAAAAACCAGCCACCCCAGACCGGAGCTCAGGGGTTAGGAAACATTGTCCCCTCCCCCCTCAGCCCCGATGCGGGACGGTTGGCTGAGAGGAAGGTCAGCATCTACCCTGTGAAATTAGAGGCTGACCAAAGAAAGTTGTGGGAGAGGTTGTATGAAAAGCGAGGAAACAAGTGTTTCGAAAGAAGAAGAAGAGGCTAAGCTGGGGTCGGACGGGGTGCTGAGTCCCGTCAGCACGGCGGCCAAGATGGCAAATCGCCGCGCCCCTTACGGGGTTCATTGAGGTGAGCTGTTCTAAAATTTAGATGTGGCACTCAACATGATAGTTTCAATATCATTAACAGAATAAAGAGTAGTGGTCTCGAAAACCAATCCTTGAGGGACATCATTGATTATACACCTCCGCTCCGATGAGATCCATTGAATTACTTTGTTTAAACACACATAAAACAACCTAAACTCTAACTCACAGGTATACTGCAAAACATGCCCCTCCTTCCTCAGTGTCGAATGAGCCTCTGCTGGTGGCAGCAGGCAGGTAAGCTCGAGAGCAGAGAGTACTAAGAATACAGGGGTTTAGTTAAGAACTCTAGCTAAGGGAAAGTTAAGGACTATCTTATTACATTCAACCCAATCATTCAATCAAGTCTGAAGGAGAAAGGATGAACCAACTAAAGTCTGGACCCGTATTCTCAGGCAAACTACAAACATTCCTCACGCCACTCAAAACAGAATGATGAAGTTAACGGAACAGAAATCTGTGAGAGATAAATTCTCATTGTAACTAATCAATCAGTCTACACTACCGAGCAAAATATTAGAACGATTTTCCTTTCTTAAAATATGTTAAAATATATAAGTAGGTAAATTAAATTTACACGCCACATAAAAGCATGCATTTAATATATTTTAGGAAGATTTCATATGATACAATCGTATATTAAAATATTAGACTAAATAAAGTAACAAAATAAAATATTGACACGTGCAAAATAAGAGAACGATCATTCACTCAATTGATTAGCAAACAAATACACTAGAAACAAAGCAAGATTTGACAATGATGAAACTTAAAAAACTAAATATTAGGTGTTGAAGCTTTTTTTTATTAGTTCTGCGCAGCAACGACCACAGGACCTCATCTGTTTCTTGCAAAATTCTGCTGGTATTTTATTCCATTATTGTTCAGTTTTCATTTATAAATCTGTTACAGTTCAAGGCTACTGGTCTCTAGCTTTCTCGTCAATGATCTTCCAGAGGCTTCCAATTGGGTTCAAGTCCAAGCTCTGAGCCACTCACTCAATTACTTTGATATCTTCCTGGTCGAAATAGTATTTTACTCGCGTTGCAGGATGGCATGACGCGTTGCCCTCCATAAATAGTGATGGCTAGTTCAGAGATACTCGCAGTGAAAGTATAACATCTTGTTGTACTAGGTTTAGATACACATTCGCATTTACCTTTCCAATTATTCGCACTAGTGGACCAACTCCTGTAGACGAGAACATCACCCATGCCATGACGCTGCCTCCTCCATGCTTCGCACTTTTTAACAGATTTAGGGTTAATTCTGTTACGTGAAACGCGTCTAACAAAAAGTCTACCATCAGATCCAACTAATTTAAAGTTACTTTCGCCGCTGAAATGAATAATCTCCTAATCTTCATCCCTTCAAACAACATGAAGTTCAGCATATTCGACTCTTGTCTTCTGATTCTTATTACTTGGTTGCTTGGGAAAGAACTTTTAAACCAGATGCATTAAGGCAACGGGACGCTGAGTAACAGCTCACTTCTTTACTAATATTGGTCTTATTTGCTCGAGAAATTCCTGCAATAGTCTCGAAGGGATCCTTTATAGAGAAGCGCCTAATAGTCTTGACTTCTCAAATAGTAGTGATGCAGGCTAGATGGACTTTTACAGGAGATTTATAGTCTTTGTTTTTATTGTATAACTTCTGAACTCGCGAAATCAGACTCATGGACTTTCCTACCTTTCTTGAAGTCGCAGAAAGAGTCCTCTCTGAAACCTTCAAGCTAACAATTCTCAGCCGGAGCTCATGAATCACTTTCACGTATGGTAGCATCTCTGCAAAGTAAGTAAGACAACAATTGTGGTTGTACAGTTCCTACCTACTGAGAACAATGTTACCAAATGATTTCAAGCAACTTCTAGAATGTTCCTAAAAAATAAAATTTTCTTATTTTGCACATGTTAATATTTTCTTTTGTTAGTTTATTTAGTCTAATTAATTTCTTGGATATACGATTGTATCATATGAAATTTTCATTATTAAATGCATGCCTTCATGTATCATGGAATTTTCATTTTACTTACTCATTATATTTTTGAAAATATTTTAATAAAGAAAAATCGTTCTCCTATATTGCTCGGTAGTGTATGTGGTAGATAAGAACTGGGAGGTGCTCAATTCTCTCAAATCTTTCATAACTGTATTTTCGGTGTGAGTAAGGAAGATATTCTTCTAAACCTGAGTTAAAAAAAATCTTCGAGACCTCAAGTAAAGAAACAACCAAAGAAAACAAAGGAATTACTCCTTACCAAACCGTTTCGGAGTACCCAAACAGCGTGAAACAAAAGTTTTGAAAAATAAACGCAACAAATCAGCTAATCTTTAGTCAATAAGCACATGTAAAAACCCCGCAAAGAAATAACCAAAGAGATTTACCAATTTTATTTCTTTCAGAGATATTTATATACTCTAAATATATTTAATTTACTCACTTATTTCTTAATAACCAGCAACAGTTTACCAGTTCCTAAGAAATAAGATACAATGAACCATTTTTAATGAACATTAAAATAAATGAAATTTAACCTAATTGCTTCCGCAACCGAGCCAAGGAACTAATGGGTTCATTCTTTGCTACGTTTGCTTATTTGTTTTAGAATGAAGTTTCTCGATATTATTTACAATTAAAAAAATTTGTTCTGTGGTTAGTTTATCTGAAGGTCCTCCTTGAAAGCCGCAAATGGGGTTCAGGCTTAGGGTGGTCAAATTTGCTGGTCCGGGCATCTGAGGGACTGCGTTGACTCCCGGTACTGATGTCTCCCAGAGGAATCTACTTCATTTGATAAGATTGAGTAGGACCTTAGAGGTTGGATTCCCTCAGGCCAGAGAGCCCCCATTAAGGTCTTTTTCAGAGCATTTCACTTCTGATAGAGATGCCCTCGTTAGTTTGGTCATTCAATTTTAAGTAAATAACTAACGACTTAAAAATGATTAAGCTGTTCATGAACAAGAATCCGAGCCAAGGGCAGTGACCGACCTCCAGTTTTTGCCGCTATTTCCCGGATGAAGTTTCCACCCTGTGAGGAGAAGAAGGGCGCGGGGTTCCTCTCTTTCTCGAGAGTAAGAGTAAAGGTCAAGGGTGACTCGGGGAGAAAGACGGCTGAACCTTTGCAAAGGTCATGAGTAGCTCGGGCACTAGGTCCGATTGATTCAGATTTAGATGGAGCAAAGGACAAACACAAAGAAATAGGAAAAGAGATTTAGTAAAAAGAGAAAAAGGAGAAACAGAAAAGGAGAAAAACGAGAAGAAAACGACATAGAAGAGAAAATTAGAAAAATGAAGAAAAAATAACTGAAAAAGAGAAAAAAGCTAAACGAAACCGCCTCGAAAAAAAAATTTAAAAGGAAAGTAAAAGAGAACAGGACAGGGATGAAACGGCAAGGGAAACAGGGATAGAATATACTCATTGATAAAAGCCATAACATACAACTTGAGAGAAAACACATAGTATAGATAAGGGCTCTCCATACTCCCCTCTCCCACCCGCCTCTGCTTGCTCCGAAATTATTATTATTATTATTATTTATTATTAATATTATTATTATAGAAGCCACTTAAGTCCCCAAACATGGTGAAGGTCACACATGGTAACCACACAAAACACCCGAAGGCACTGTAGAGGAGCATCAGTAGCATAAGAAATGACTAGAATACACAAAGACACGAGAATTCATTAAAATATAATAAAAAAGATTATTTAAAATTAAACTAAAAATATAAGCAACGAAGTGTCTGTCTGACCCAGTTAAATGCAGGAAATAAAGAAAACAAACCACTTTCAACATGATGCTAGTTCTCTCTCTACAAGTGTTTGCCTAGATAGATACATAGATAATAATATTTTACTCTCCATCTCACAGGCCCTTAATGTTACACATGTGTGCTCAAGCTAGAAGCTTACTTAAATTTTTACTCCATAGATTCTTCACTTTTACCATTACTTCAGCAATCTTCTTGAATGATATTGACAGCGACAAGTGCACCTTATTTACATTGGAGTCAGAAATCTTGATATTGAAGGATTATCATAAATATTAAATATTCGAGAAATTTAGGACCTGCTAATTATTAAAAAAAATAGATTAATTTTGCTCACTTGCTCAAATAATAGGCACAAGGAATAGGAGGACCTCAAAGATCATTGCTATTGATACCTAGCAGATACTATTTAAGGAAAGCTCTAAAATACGGACGACCAGCGAGAGGCCTGTTCGCTGATTACCACCCTTTGTCCCCCCTTAGCCTCCTAGTTCATAATCAAGTTTCCAATTTTATACTAATACCGATCGCTAGCCCCTTTAGGTAAATGACTCAGGTGGGGTACTTAAGCCAGCGCACTTTTGAACTACAGATAAAGTGTACCCACTGACAGACCACAGGTGTACAGTGCTAGTATGTGGAAAAATCTACAGAACCCGTAATGTGGCACCTCTTTGGGGAAAATACCCTTCAAAGGAATGACGTTAGCCTTTCTGGAGACGAAGCTCCAAGCGATGTTAGAACTAGAAAGCGTTGAAGGCGTTGCTACTTTCGAAAGTATACTGTAGGAGGCTCGGCTCGACGTGAAAGTTTTTCTCTACTCTTGCCTCGACTTAGTCGACAGGCGGAGAAGTAGCTTTTGAGTGGGGGGAGCACTCGTTCTTTGAAAAGTTCTGACAATCCAAGGCACCACTTCCAGCGTTGGGCAAGGGCAAGGGCAAGGAGATCGAAGATCCATTTTGGCTGCCCTCCTTTGGAAGCAGGGGAACCGCCTCACAAACACTTTCTGAAAGTTTTCCCTCATGTGAATCAAAAGATTCGGTGGAGGCAACAGACGCGGCTCTTTTTGCAAAAAGGATTGCCTTGTGGTGGTAGTGCATGGTTTTAGTTGGGGTGGGGCAAGAACCCATATTGCAGCAAGCTTTACCAGGTTGGTGTCTGGGGGAGGTAGAACCTGCAGAAGGTGCCGTTATCGTAGGCCTAGAAGGTCAAGGAGTAGAGGGCAGTTTCTTAACTTGAGGCGTAGGAAGTCACAGATTACAAAGGGCAAGACAGAACGAATGGCTTTACATCTCGGAAAGAGATTTGGTTCGCAGACTGAAAGTTCTGGGTCTCTTTTTCAAACAGCTAGGAATCGCATTGCCTCATGGACTCAAAGTGCGACTGATGCAATTCATACACTTGTCCTTACACGATACATCTTTATCTTGTAAGGCCTTATATGAGCCAGGAAAAAAATTGGGTTAACCCACTTTGCACGCCGAAAAGTAGTGATAACACCCCGGCGTAAGCACAAATACCTTAACGAGCGGTAGCAATACCAACAAGATCTCATCGATACAGGGAGCTAATCTGGGGAGAACGGGACGAAGGGTGTAGGCATGGATCCTGAGACATCTCCTTAATTTCTCACCATACCTTCGCCTTTAATTTCACGGTCGTTGGCCTGGTCTTTTTTAATTTTTCGATGGTGTAGTCAACAAATTCACTCACAAAGACTTCTCATTTCACGTAATAAAATTAGAGTGAAGTATAAACGGTACAGCAAAGCCATTGAGTATTAAAAAAAATCATTATGGCTGTCTGGAAAGGGTTTGCTGCATTTACCAAAAGGTTACCATCAAGCTGGGAACTTTTGGTGTCCTATCAAGAACCCTAGCTCACTCCTGGCTCTAATGGAGCATATTTCCCTTGAAAAACATGCTTCCATTCAAAGAACGGACAATCTTTAAGGAGTTTAAGTCGGCAGGCTCTAAAACTGCAGGTAACCTCTTGATGAGAGACCCCATCGTCACCGAGGCTCCGCTTACCATAATACATGCTTTTAGTGGCAATTTAGCCTCTTATACCAAAGGCGTCCAGAGCCGAACATGCTATCCTTGGCCGCTCCTAAGTGGGTCTACACGTCTATGAATTTGCTTAGCTGTACAAATGTGCGAAGAACTCCTTTGCGGTCTCTTTGCAAAGATACGCAACATGAACCTCATCCTTTTACACTGCGGCATTCCCTAACATACGTGTCCTAAGTATTGTCCGTTGCGACTCACTTTCTATTGTCTATACGCTGTCATCCTATTCCTGATGGTGGTTAAGATCTCTGGACTAAACAATCTGTGCTGTATAGTTGCGACTCTTAGTCTTTGTAGGCAAGGACTTGGCTTATTAACCCATGAACTGTTCTTTTAACTGGAGCCAACTGGCACCAGCAACGTCAGTGTTCTGTATGGGTCAACACTCTGATCGCTCTTCTGAGCCGAGTAAAGTCTGTCCATCTAATGTCTAGCTTTTATTCCACCTGCCTTGTGTCCATTCATAGATGGATTCCTTAGATCGAGCATAACCATATGTGGTTACTATAACATTACCAAACACTATAATAAATAAAGAACAAATTTATTACAAATGTAACAAACCTGCTAATTGACCAAGAAACAAGAAATTAGCTAGCTAATCAACTAATTAACAAAGTAACGGACCTAAGCAGCAACCAACTAACTCACCAAACAAGCAACCAGCAAATGACAAAACAACACCAACTAACCGACAAACCAATCAAAAAAATAACCAACCAAAACAATCAACACAATAACTAAACTAAACAATGACCAAATTACCGACAAACAATCTCCAAACTAACCAAGCAAATAAATAACCAACAAACCAACAACCAACTAACTGATAAAACAGTTAACCGACCAAACAATCTCCCAAATAACCAACCAAACAATAAATCAACTAACCACCAAATAATCAATTAATTAAGCGAGAAAACAATTAACCGACAAAATAATTACCCAATTAACCTATCTAAATAGCCAAAACACTAACCAACCACACACTCAGACAATTATCGACAAAACAATCAACCAATTAACCGACCAAAAATTAAAAATGGAACTGACAACACAATAAACAAAGTAACTGACCAATCAATAAACCAGCAGTTAACCAAATTTTAAACAAACAGTTAACCAACTAACCAACACCAAAATTAACCAACTAACCAACCCAAACAATCACCCAACTAAACGATCAAAATTTACCCACCTAACCGACACAAACAATCACCTAACTAAACGACCAAACAATTAACCAACCGAACTACTACGTAATCAACCAACTAACTGACCAACCATTCAAACAACTAATCAAACAGCTAACAAGCTGAACAAACAATAGGCCAACTAACTGACCAAACAATCAACCTGCAAGTGGAACAAACAAGAGGCTAACTAACCGACTAAACAATCAATCAACTAACAATCAAACAATAAACTTATTAAATACCAAACAATCAAACAACTATCCGACTCTCAAATCCCCAAACATATTGATTAAAAAATCAGCCAATTAACCGACAATCAATCAACTAACAAACTGAACAAACAATCAGCTAACTAACCGACAAAACAATCAACAAACTAACTGACCCAAAATTAACAAAGTAACTATACAAAGAATCAACTGACTAATTGACCAACCAATCAATAAACTAACTGACCAAACAATCACCCATTTAATTGATTAAATAATCACCCATATACCCGACCAACCATCCACACAAATAACCCATGAAATAATCAACCAACCATACAATCAACCAACTAACTGACCAAACACTCAAATAACTAACTGACCGACACTCTAGGTGGATCAAAATGACCTAAATTCTATAATATTTTTTATTTTATTTGTTTCTCTTTGGTCGTTTTCGTGTTTCGGACTTTCTTTAACTCTTTTAATTTTGATCTCGAAAGAAATTGTTCCTTTTTATCGTTATTCTTGATTCCAAGATAAGAAGATTACTTCAGATTACCCAAGATTATTTTTGAGATTTCTGATTAAAATTAGGGCTAGACATATTCTCGGAAAATTATTACATATACGGTCATGACCATCTAAACACTGATGTATATACGATATGCGCTATTGGGCTCAAGTATACATGTACATATATACTATAGGCACACGGAGGTATACATATTCACACACCCAAGTATCAATACATCTATAAGAATATGCATGAGCACAGAATTATTAAATTGTAAAAAAGTGAGGTTTTATAACCTTACAAAGTATTTTTCGTTCATATATTGAGTACCTGTTTGTTTTCTTACGAATCGATTTTATATTACAAACCTCTGGTTTTATCAGAGAGGAGACAACCTAATTTTACCAACTACTTGCTGAGAGCCTCGAAAACAACGGTGCCATCAGCTGAAGGGAAACTGTGAATGTCCAAAGAGGGGACAGTCGTTTGTGACTGGAGAAGCACGTAGCTCTCCAAAATCCGATTCTCTCTCCCAACGAGGGCATGCTATCTTATAGGAGGGTAGGTTGCTAGAAATTTTGAGAATATGGTTGGGGGTAGACAACTTAATGATTAATGGCTTTCTAGATTTTTACTTTCCCCGTTCGATTCCAACATGTTGGTAGCGTGTTGCTGATGCCAGTGAAATCTGTGTTTTCAGATGAATTTCGTTCAGTTGACGACCAAGTGAATCACACAGATGAACTCATTATGGGGGTAGAAGTCGAAGGTTAATTTCTTCTCGGACTTTAAATACCTTATTGGATTGCAACATATGGAGACCATGTTTCACATGTAGATGTAACATGCATGTGCGGTCCGATTAATTTCGTTTGTATAGTTTAAGAAAAGAAGAAACATTCGCTTAAGGATTAATTTCATCAATATACACTGCACTTCATTATAGTGTGAGGATTTAACTATCACTTCTCTTCTGGATTTTAAACACAGGGTGTTCAAATGAACTTCATAGAGTTCCACCCAAGAGACTTATTTAGCTATTGTGTAAGATCTATACTTTTTACATTGTACTCAAGTAGAGAGAAAATCTCACGGAAGATCTCAAGAGAATAAGGAGAAAAAAATACTCTGGGGAAAAATAAAAGGCGATTTCAAGTGCTTTTGCTTTTAATGACTAAGATTTCTTTAATGAGAATTTAATAAATAAAGGCGAAAGTGCGTGAAATCACCCGTTTTCTTTCTTTTTTCTACGGGCAATATTCATTCTCAGGTCCATGAAAGTTTTATTGGGATATAATTTGCGCTCATTAATTATAATTTAGTGGTTCCTTGGCCTTAAAGTTATGAGAGGGTCTCTGTCTAGTGGTAACCAACGAGCGCATGTTCAAGTTTAAGCATATTGGGGTCAATCTCTCCCTAGCGGTCATCAGGTTTATAATAACTCTTTAATTTCCTTTACAAAACTAGCCCTTAAAAACGAAACAAACGAGGGTATATACATAAGTCAGCAACAAAAGTGACGAAGTTACAGAAGGCGAAAATGAGCTGAATGTACAAAGTCCGAGTTGTCAAAATGGGAGACTACTTAGTGCGACTCTATTAAGATTTGTTTCAGAGTCATTTATATCTTGAGTGTAAAAGACCCCATTAAAACTTGTAAATATCCCACTATCACGTACACACACGAGTACATACGTACACTTGGGTGATGTTGTGCGGATTCTACTTTCTAAAATCAAAAAGTGAACACAGACCATTCCAGAAGACAAGGGGGCAGTTTTAATAATTGATTCCATTTATACACGGATTTTGTTTGTGTTTGTGCCTCGTTAGCGTCAGCCGGAAGAGTTTATTATCACAAATATATTTATCCCTACATAGCCTCGTGCTAACTCCAGTTACTATTGCCCCTTGTATTTATGCATATTGTTATTCCTGAATAACCAGATTTGAACTATGCAAACGAGTAAATCTATGGAATTCACTCGCAGGTTTTGAATGCGGACCTTCTTTGCGCTTTTTAATATCATTAGGAGTTTTTGGTAAGGAGAAGGACCAAATGATTTGTAAAATATAGGATTAAATCCCTAAGGTAAGAGAAGCAGGATCATAGGTCGAATATTACCGCCTTTGATATGAACAAACTGTCCAAATGAAACCCAAGTGCCACCAAATAAAAAAAAGAAGGTAAAACATTCACCAAATAAGTTTCATTAGTTTAAATGGGGTAGTGGGTGCATTAAACCTTAGATAACCCAAATGCTAGATAGCTATAAAAAGGCTGTTCTTGGAAAGTCCAAAGGAGATAACTAGCAACCGAACTTGCGAAATTAAAGATTCACTTCACAAAAGTTTGCGCTAAAGTGCCTGCGTTGGTTTCGACTTTTAAAATAAAGTTTAAATAAATACGGATTGGCATAAAAATATATTGGTTTAAAGTTCAATAAATGATTTAAATCATTGCATGGAGTAATGCGAAGCGCATATAAAACTGCTGGTCTTCATTGTGATAAATGTCAGACAGTGGGATTCGATGGCAATAATATATATATATATATATATATATATATATATATATATATAATACAATGAGACGACACAAGTATTAGAACACTTAATTTTTTTTATTTTTGACATATTTCCTGCTTTCGTATGGTTATAAAACTAACAGGAAACTCAGTAATCATATATTTAACAGAAGAAATTCACATAAGAAATATTTCTTTGCATATAATATAAGGGAAAGGACTCCAAGAAGAATATCCCCTTAATTTGTTTCATGAATTCCTTCCCCCTCTATGTCTCCTAAGTATAACTCCACGTGGAGTAATCTCTGAATCCAAAGAGAAAAATAAAAGAAGAAGGAATTTGAATATCTGTGAGCGCCTCAAACGTGCAGTTAATTAAGTTGGGCGCTAAAAGCTTTTACCCCGCCGAGGAAGCGCTAATCTCCATAGTCAGGAAACTACTAGCCGAAAGTTTCCCACTTACATCGTTAAGGCCATTAAGACTTGGGTCAGGAGACAGATGCTGATCCATGTGGCCACCGGAAGCGGTCAGCCAGTCCTCTGAGCCTGACGACGAGGAGAAACCGCAAAAAATGTCCGTCATATAAATACGCTGGGTTTTCTAATATCGGTAGATTGAGTTTGAGAACCCGTCGCCTTCGGTTCAGATCGTGAGTCTGTTGCCCCAAGTCCCTGGTATTTGCTTATACAATCGAGATTGGATCTCACCAGGCAGATTCATCTCTTTTGTGAAGGCTTACTCTGTTGAGAGCAAGCCTCGAATCGTTTTATCCCCGAAGGACTGGCCAGGATTCCTGTCTTCTCATCTAGAACCTCCCCTCAAGGATCTTCAGTTTCCCGTGTGAGATTTCGCGCCGAACCGCATCAGAGTCTTGATTTTGGAAGTGGCACTTCTCTGGAGCAGAGGTGCCATCGTCCGTCTTCTCGTCTCCCCCCCCCTCATCTTCCTCACTATCAGGATATTTGGCCGAGAATCACGACCATTTTCCGTCTCCATTTCCCCTCGCCAATTTGCTAAAGGATTCCCCTTCCTCGAGCTGACTCCTTTAAGGTAAAACGACCCTTGCTTGTATTTACCGTTAATGGATCTACTTTCCGATATCTAAATATTCCTTCTGTATAAGGGATTCATAGTATCCCATTTAAAAGCTGATTAACGAGTATTAACGTTACCCGATTGCCAATTAATCTATATTCTGTCAGAATTGTCCTTATTTACATTACCTATATTTCCCGTATGTATATATATGTTAACTAGTGACTTATTAAAATTATATTTTTGGTTATCACTCTTTAAATATACCCTTGAACTGCAACTTGGTAAGCTCATTAAACGCTATCGGCCCTTGTAGTAAATCGCACTCTTATACCTCGGAATCAACGGATTACTCTTACGAAGTGAACGTACATTAGAGGATATATGTATATATAACTGTATATATACATATCCTCGTGGCTTTTATCTCTTTCCTCCCAACCAATAGATACATATATGTATATATAGACGTATTGTCTTGGGAGGTGACCTATTCCTCGACATATATCAATAATTGCTAATAAACAAAATTTAGCAATTTTCTATACATATACTGTTGGATAAAGTCATGATATAAAACGAAGTAAAGGTCTTGGAAATTCTCAGACGCCTATTAGTTGTAATCTCATTTCCCGCGGGAGAGCGCGACACCGGCTATGCCTCTAATGACAAGGCGACGTCAATTACCGGAATTTGAAAGAGGCATGATAGTGGGCGACGGAAACTGTGCTGTGATTCAATATCTTTAGATATACGGTGCCACGTTTGTACCGAGAATACTCCATTGAAGAGATACCCGCCCGCCGTGGACAACACAGTGGTTTAACCACGGGTGCTTAATGATCGTGGCCAGTGGCATCTGACGAGAATTGCCCATAGTAACAGACAAGCAACACTAATGAGTGCCGGAGGTACCAGACACATATCCATCAGCTCAGTGTAGCGTTCTTTACCTTATATTCGTTATTAGAACAGAAGACTCAACAGAGAGCCCCTGCTAACATTAAGGCCCCCGAAACAGTGTCACAGTTGGTTTCATGACCTCGCTGAATGGACTTAGAACGATTGACAACATACGGCGTGGTTCGAATCACGGTTGTTTCGAGCTGATAGTAGGGTTCTGGTGGGTTTTAGAACCCATGGAGCCAGTTGTCAACAAAGCACCATGTAGGGTTGTGATGGTTCTATACTGCTGTGACATGTGTTCATGTTGCATGGCTTGGGTCCGCTGATCAAACGAAAAACGCCATTGGCCAGTGAATGCAGGAGGCTAATGCCCCATATCTTCGAAAAAAATATTCGCTAAGTTTAAGAAGTTTTTCTTCGTCCTCAATAATTACCAGACTTTGCACATCTGATTACCACTTAAGTTAACACACCTTACCTAACTCGCAAGGTTTACTCTATATGAGTATGCATGAGGGTGGTAGAAAAGTATATAAAATCATATATTTCAGCGAAACTGAGTGAATTATTTAAGAAATATATCCACTGCTTATTTAGACGATGAGAGGAGCCATTGTTGTTACTACTGATGGAAATTAATTTCCTAAACAAATCCATTTTTTGTATATTAAAAAAGATTTTAATTTACTTTTAGAAAATAAAGACATTAATTTCGTAGCAATATAAATAGATAAAATTCATTGCGTGTAAATAAAATCTCTTTTGAGGAGGAAGATTTTTTATTGATGCAAGTACACGACTACTCTCGGAACATCACTTTCCATCTTTAAGCTTTACAACAACCCACAATAAAATAGTCCCCTAGGACTTATCTCCAAAGAACACTCCTCTCTCTCTATGATAATAACCCATGAAATGGTCAGGCGATTCATATTACGAAGGTGATTAGCAGTCTAACAACTCTGTTGAACCTGAAGTTCTCTTTCGAGAGATTATAATTTGAGATGAAATTAATTAATATTGCCACTACTTGTAGTTTTCAGCCAGTCATTAAAGGTTCAAATAAATTTCTTTCTTTTCTAATTGATGCTATTATTGGCAGACCTCCATTGAAATAAGCATTAGACTCGTTGCTTGTATGCTCAGAATACTTGTGTTCATAAACCATCTAAATCTGGCTGTTTTTTTCAGAACTTCCTATCTTTAGGTACTTTTTACTTCCGGTGACTCTTAAGAATGAAAAAATCCAGAGAAAGCCCCAGGTCCCCGAATAAATTAGGTGTGTATAAAATTCCTTTTAAAAATTGCGATGAAATGCACATATAACAAACTGTACGTAGCCTATCTAAGAGAGTTTGTAAATATTACCTGCACGTGTTTTGCATTTCTTTCCATGTGGGTTATTAATGCTTTTTTCTTTGGATTTAAGGAATGTCCTAAGGCGATATTTTGTCAGTAGTTGTACAGCTCCAAGATGAATCGTGATTTTCCGAAAGTACTCCTGTATTTTACCAATAAGAAATCATCGTCTTGAAAAGATCTTTTGTTTGAACTTAATTATCAACGCGTAAACTACGCTAATACCAACAATAAATTTCATTGTTTATGTATTTGTTTCATTTATTATTATGAATAAAATTGTTAAATTAAAATATCAGTGCTCTGTTTACTTTATCCATGTTTCCACCCGCAAACACATCATTCCATCCACACTTCAATAGAGTTGCTCAATAATTCATAGGAAATATAGAAATTCGTTTACTATCTCTCTCTTGCTTCCTTCTTAATCTCTGTACGATCCTCGTTTGCTCTTATAAAAAGACGAAATCGTTGTATCATCTCTTCTTATTTCTTATGGGTTATTGATCATCTACAGTGTCACGTGTTATTGTAATTTCCCTTTATTTGGAAATCAATATTACTCATTATAATAATTAAGCGCCCAGTTTCAGTCTCACTGAGGGAGATCGGTTAATATTTTTGCGTCATGTCAATTTTAGTAATGGATATATTATTTTAAAGAGAGAGATAGAGAGAGAGAAAGAGGTATAGATAGAGATAAAGTTTATAACTAGCAAGGTAGGTGCGAGGTCTCCAACTAGGCTTAGCAAATGACCATTTGCGAAATGCGAAAGCGTTTAATATATTTCATCCACTAACTCTTTCAAGAGAGGTTTATGGTTAGTCATCTTTGAACCTGATACCATAGAGTTGTGTTAGGGGTATCCTGGTGTTGTGTGATACATCAGATCCTAGTAAGGATTAAATGATCATTTCTGATCATTTTCTTGCTGGTTAAATTGAAATTTTGGTGAACATTAAAGCTTCCAATGGCTATAAACAAGTGTTTCGTGAAAACTACAAGTCTGCGAGAAGCGAAATATGGCATCTATTGCTTTGAAACTTAATCCAAATAAAATCACTTTTAAAGAGCATTATTTTTTATTAATGTAATTGTAAAAGAAGTTTAGGGGGTTTGCGCTTAACCGTGCAGCTGTGTAACGACAGGCGTGCAGTTGTACAAACCCTGTACTTGAAACAATAAAAAAAGTCGTTATATTCAAAGCTGCTTTCATTAACATTGAGTTATCAACAAGTACACTACGCTAATAGAAACGTTGTAAAACTCGCTTTTCGTAGTACTACAAAGTAACTCCAACAGTGCAATGGTAGTCAACAAAGATCCCAGAAAATGGAATTTTACGAAAAATCACTCAAATTTTAATTTTTATCCTGCAACATAAACTGTTACGACTATGTTATGATGTGTATGAAGAGTAAGTAGTTTGATGAAGCAGTAGAGAAGAAATAGAATATATGTGATGAAAAGGGGGGAAATCATAGAAAATGTATACAAGCACCAAAACACGATTGACTTCACTCTTCTTCCATCGCAACTTCACCAAATATTTGATGTTTATCCTTGCTTCCATTTTAATAGGACTCAAGTTCCTTGACTACTACTCCATCAAATCACCTCTTCTTTATAGACATCATAACATAATCCTCGTCGAAATTTATCGTGGTAGGACATGGATCGAAATTCTATGTTCTTTTGTTAATTCATTCCTTTTCCGGGAAACTTTTGGATTCTTTTCGTACCTCGGATATCCAAGATTCATCCATGAAAGCTGTGTGCAAGGGTTTGTTCAAGCGGATGTGGTGGTGGTGGGTGTAATTTTTTGATGGTTATTCATTGGTTTCTCTGGTGGAGGTTAATCCCTTGTTCAATATGGCTGCAATCAACATATAGAACACCAGATATTGGCTTTACTAGAGTAGCTACATGAGTAAACTAATCGGATATCCCAATATTTTAGTGTGACAATTGACAACTTTTCGTAACTTTAAAAATAAAATCTCGGCATGACGACAATTAATGAGAAATACTGGACACCAAACGACACGCTGGAACCAACTGAACATAACTACTATGTGACTGGAACCATACGCATTCGAAATATCTTTGGCACAAAGAATTGTTCCAAACCAATCAAAACAAGAGAACCTATGAAGAACTATTTGGAATAAAGGTTGAAATGCCAGGAGAAGGTCTTGGACAATACGATGTAATATAAGGATGTTTCCATCTGTCATACATTGCAGCAGTCAGCCTGTGGGAGAAAAGATGGTCTCTAAATGTTATAAATGACGACTATTTCTTTTTGTTTAGGGTGCTTGCTGAGTATCAAGAATACGTGAATCTTCAATACAAGTTAAATTAGAATGATGTTAGAAAAGATAGGTAGTCAGGTTGAATGAAGTATATTAAATTAGTCTGCCATATTTAGCAAAGAGGGACGGATAAAATGTTTCATATCCTTTGTCGAGAAGGCTTGTGCTGTATATAAGCTATTTGGGACTTTAAATGGAAAATGAGTTATTTTCTCTAAATTTTTATTAAATATACATTTTGGCTTGTTAATCAACTATCATCGTCCTATTGCTAAAGCTTATAGTCCATTTTTGCTGACTCATATCGCAACATTTTAATAAAATTTCTCCTCATCACTCACAGAAAATGACATTGGACCCAAAGCCACTTTTGTGGAGCACTGTTGCCTATTTACAATATTTTAACTCATTTTTTTATGTTGGCTTTAATAATATACAAAGTGTGGAGGTAAAATTTACGAAAACCTTTAAATAACACTAGATTCTTCCTACTCAGCTTATATTTTCTGTTCTTTAGAGTATATTAATCAAAAGCAAATGATCTTCAGCGCTGCTTTTGAGAGGAAAAGTTTGCGTCTGATAACGACTCGCAATGAGTCACAAATGTCTCATAATTTGAGGGTTGAGTCGTTTCCATCTTTGCCTAACTGTGAATTATCTTTATGCCTTTAGAACTCATCCCCTCTTATAGTCTGAAAGGTGGGTTGCTATGGGGTGCTGACTGCTGGGGGAAACTTATGAGATATTGGGGAAAGGTCTTGGAAATAAGTTGTTTTTTTTAAATAGTGTTTTCTCGCTATTAAATAAATCCGTCAGAATGCAATGGCAGTTATGTGTCTTCGTGTGGAATCCATTTATTTCACGGTTTGATGACATTTCATAATGGCATGTTTTACAGTTTTAGGGAAAGGATTGGGCTTATCATCTTTTGAGAACATAAATAAAATACAAAGGTGGCTTAAAACGAAGAGCTCTTTTCAAATGTTTTTCGATTATTCAGAAGAATCGATGGGCAAAAGCAATTTGTTCATTTGAGCATTATCGCTTTTATAGATGAAAAAGAGAGGGGATAAATTCCTAGCACTAGATGACAAAAATCACTTAGAGAGTTTTTAATGAATACTTTATCATTTTTAAAATCTTGCCATTTTACTTTCCTAGCCTAACCTTTCGATCATTTTGTTTTCATGTTTCATTTAATTTTTATGGATCATATAAAGAATATCGAACCCAATTACACAAATATCAAGATAGCGAACCAAATGTGAATATCATGGAAAGGAAAAAGTCAACCATGTGCAATGTGTATTTTATTGACGAAAAGATAAGTTAAGTTCGATAGATCACTTTGACATCACCACTTAAGGATGTGATTTTAACATCATTCCCCCCAAAGTTTAATTATAATAAAAATAATAATAACAATAATAATAATTATAAAATAACAATAATAATAATTATAATAATAATAACAACAATAATAATAATACCAATAATAATAATAATAATAATAAATAATAATGATGGATGAAGAATCTCCATACCGTTTTTCGTGTCGTAAAAAGCGACTAAGCAGAGATCCGGGTACGTCCCGCATCTAAATATTCTGTTTCTGCGAGCGCGATACGAATTGGCGATGATGCACGCCAACTCCACTTTGTAGGAAATCGCTTAATTATGATAATAATAAGTATTAATTCAATATTTCCGTCATTTTTTACCGCATGGGTGTAATAGTTTTTATAAAAAAAATTTAAAACACGCCATTTGAAATTAATATCGAAATTCCGATCTATGATATTAAATTTGTTCGTGGACCCTGCCAGGCGTTAGCTGCCACTTAATGTACCACTTCTTTTCCTTTCACGATAAGAACCATACTACCCCGAGTCACATAGGGCTGAAATTGCTTGGGGGCGAAATTCAAAAAAATTATCACACGTGAAAAACACTTTACTTAGTCATTAAATACACAAATGCTGGAGACGCCGATGCCAGATACTACTAGTGCATGTCTATAGACAAAAATAAAGTCAGTAAGTGAATTGAATACAATATTTGATGCAGTCAGCTCAGAGTCACTCAATCACTAGATGGCGATTCACAATAAATATAAACCACGACTCCTCTTTCTGAGTCGTATTGTTCCGAGTCATTGTACTTCAGACCTTCGCAATATTCGCTTCTCCGCGACGCTCTCATCTTTAAAGTTCTTCGGCCGACCGCTGCAACTGTCTCTTGTACGAATAATAAAGAGATTAAACGGCGTTATAACTTCCATGGTCCCTTTTGTGGTTGCGCACATCATAATTATCCCGGTTGTGTTTGCGCACACCACCATTGTGCCGCTTTTGGTTGCGGACACAACCATTGCCCCACTTGTTGTTGTGCACACCATTATTGTCCAGCTTTTGGTTGCGAGCACAACCACTGTCCCGCTTGTTGTTGTGCACATCATCATTGTCCCGTTTGTGGTTGCGCAGAACATCATTGTCCCGTTTGTGATTGCGCAGAACATCATTGTCCCGTTTGTGGTTGAGCACACCAGTAAAATCTATAATATTGGATGATCCAAAAAATGGTAACCATATAAAAGCCATATATTCTCAAAATTTTATTTCTTTTCTAAAACGTCTCATGCGAAAGAATAGACAAGATTATTATCAACTACTTATTCTTTAAAAATCACTCCTTTCAAATGTGTTCTATTGGTTTTCAGCCCTTCCTGTGTCCTCGCATGAATGAAAGTTCTGCCTCCCTTTATCAAGGAGTGTGCGCTGCTATGGCCTGTATTTCATTGGTGATGGCTTATTTTGAAGGCCTACTCTATACGAGTATATAACCTTTAAACTATTTTTCTCTTAATGGTGTTTAGATTTTAGAAAGGAACTTATATCGGGATTTTGCAAAATTTATGTTACACTCAGGGGGAGGGGGAAGAGTTCTTTCGAGGTGATTTCGTGTGTGATGAAAAGTTCCGTCAAACAAATTTAAAGTTCTGCTTCTAAAGAATGTCTCATTAAAACGTCTTTTCCATTTCGTCTGAAAGTTTGTCGAGAGCTCTACTCTCTTGTGCGCGACCCACAACAAGTCCAACATCTCCAAGTGGTTCAACGTCAGCCGGATGACCGCCCACACAGTCGCAGAGAAGCTCAAGAACGGAGAAGACCTCAAAGATCGATCTCGTTCAGGCAAACCTCAAATTGTCAACTGCTTTGGCTGTAAGAAAGGCCTTCCAAAGTGCTTTAAAGCCAAAAATGAGTGCGCTTGCGAATAAGAAGAACATCTCTGTGGCCACCGTGTCCAGAGCCGTCAAGGAAGAGGGGGGCAAGATTTTTTTTTTTTTTTTTGATTAAGGGGCTATCTGGCAACTGCCGACTTAGGCATAAGTTGCCGTAAACAAACAGCCTAGTTCTAGGCTACTTCAAAATAATTCAACAGGAAACAAAAATAAAAAGAAATAACAATAACAAAGCAAAAACAAAAACAACAACAACAATAAAACCGGGTTAAATGAAAGGGAGAAGGCCGGCCTCCCCCCAAAAGTCAATAAGTCCACCAGTCATGGTGCACGCACTCGTCCCGAGTACAAGGGACAGGCGGTAGCGACCCCGCCCATCCCGCTACCGAGACAGGTATCGTGCGCGAAGATCACCCAGACTGGGACATTCGACAAGAATGTGCCGAACAGTCTGGGGGACGACGCAGTCGTTGCAATAGGGCGCATGCAAGCGCTCCATCAAGTAGCGATGCGTCACACGAGTGTGTCCGATTCGAAGACGACAGAAAGCAACCTGAAGCCGCCGCGGCATTGGGGGATAGATCCATGGGAACAGTCGCGGCGCAATGGCACGCAACTTTAAGTTCCCTTCGACCGTCTCCCATCTTCTTTGCCAAGCAGTCCGAAGAGCTGCCCGTATTCCTGCCATGTAGTCGGTGTGAGGAAGAGCGAAACGCTGGTTCGTTCGCAGAGTCCTCGCGGACTCTTTGGCGCCCTCATCGGCGCGCTCATTCCCCGCAATTCCTACATGTCCAGGAACCCAGCAGAAGATAATCTCGACATCTGCCCGGCTCGCCAAAACCGTGGCGTCACGGATATCGCGAACCAGGGGATGCGGAGATTCCAATGCCCCGAAAGCACTCAGGGCGCTTTGTGAGTCGCTATAGATCACAATCCGGTCTCCGAACCGGGCACGTCGCGTAATCTCCCATACCGAGTGGTGTATTGCCACCAGCTCGGCCGTGAAAACAGACGCAGCGCCTGGTAGAGCCCCGCTGACTTCAAACAGAGGGGATACGGCGTGGAAGCCGACCCCCTCTTGGGACTTGGAGCCATCCGTATACACTGGCACGGTACCAGCGTGACACGATGTGTGCTCCAAAAAGGTCGAACGCAATACTCCCGGCGCAGTACAAGCTTTGGGAGCAGAGGCGTGGCGACAAATAGCCAAATGTAGTACCCTCCAGGGTAGCGTCCTTGTCAAAACCAGGGGCGCCACCGGCCCGAGAGTGATATCTACCTCTCGAAGAAGTTTCCTGGCCCTAAACCCAAAAGGCTTAGGGAATGACTGGCGTCTCTCGACGGCATAGGCACCATCGAGATCAGCTGTGGATGCAGTGAGAGCTGTTGGCGACTGAGGGAGGCGCCGGGCTCGCGCGTACAGTCGAGTGATACACTGCACGCGGCGCAGAGCGAGTGGCATCTCCCCAGCATCGACCAACAGGCTCTCAATGGGGGAAGTGCGGAAGGCACCGGTCGCAAGGCGAAGGCCGGTGTGGTGGATCGAATCCACCTTCCGCAATAAACGCTCGGCTGAGGATGCATAAAACTCGCATCCGTAGTCGAGCTTCGAACGAACAAAGGATCGATAAAAAAGTAAGGCGGTAGCCCTATCAGCGCCCCAAGCGCTGAACGTCACGGAACGGAGAATGTCAATGGCGCGGGTACAAGAGACCCTAAGGCTGCGAATATGAGCCTCCCAGGTGAGGCGTCGGTCGAATACAAGACCAAGGAAACGGTGCGACTCAACCACATCCAGGCGCACCCCATTAAGAAACAAATGTGGGTCGGGGTGAAGCCCTGGATGGCGGCAGAAGTGCACCACCTTATTCTTGGCCAAAGAAAACCGAAACCTGTGCGCTTCGGCATAGCGAGAGACGCGGTTCAATGCCTGTTGGAGTCGACGCTCCAGAGTTGGCATCTGGGCCGCGCCAAAAGAGATCGAAAGGTCTTCCACGTAGAGCGTAGCGAGAACATCTTCCGGAAGCACCGAGGTAATGCCGTTGATGCTCAGGGCAAAGAGTGTGACACTGAGGACACTTCCCTGCGGGACACCCTCTTCCTGCTCCTTTGGGTCGGAGAGGGCTCCCCCCACCCTTACGCGGAATCGACGATCTCGCAAAAATTCAGATATAAAAATTAGGAGGCGTCCCCTCGCCCCCATCGTGTGGAGAGTCTCCATGATACCGTATCGCCATGCGGTATCATAGGCCTTTTCCAGATCGAAAAACACCTCGGCGTAGTGCTGTCTACGAAGGAAAGCCTCGCAGACGGCATTTTCCAGTCGGAGCAGAGCATCCGACGTGGAGTGGAACTTGCGGAAGCCGCACTGTGCGGAAGACAGATGGCCTCCGCTGTCCAGGAAAAAGGCTAATTTAACACTTACCAATTTCTCCATCAACTTGCACACGCAAGAGGTTAGAGAGATTGGGCGAAAACCAGTCGGAGTAGAGTGATCTCTCCCCGGTTTGCGAAAGGCAAGCACAGTAGCGATTCGCCAGGAGTCTGGGAGAAGACCTTCCACCCAGATCCTGTTGAACAAATCTAACAGAAAGGCCATGCCCCGCTCACCTAGATGTCGAAGCATGGCGTAAGGGACATCGTCCGGACGGTGGGCGGTGTCCCCGCACGAAGCGAGAGTGGAACGCAACTCGCTTACAGTAAACTTGTCGTTGAAGGGTTCTCCGCCTCTGGAGGTAAAGTCCAGCCGGCGGCCTTCCGCGACATCACGACGTGCATTGAATGCTGGCGGAGAAGCAACACGGCTAGAGAATGCAGAAAAAGCGGTCGCGAAGGATTCCGCCACGGACGCGGGGTCCGAGATTGCGGTCCCATTCTCCTGGAGAACGGGAGGGGGGTCCTGCGAGAACTTGCCCCGAATCATTTTGACTCGCTTCCACACCTCAGCTAAAGGGGTCTTCCCGTTAAGTGAAGACACGTATGCCCGCCAAGAAGAGCGGCGGGCGTGCTTCGAAATATACCGAAACCGAGCCCTAGCCCGACGAAATTCAGCGACAGTGAAATCGTTCGGGCGGCGCTTATAGCGCATGTAGGCATAACGCTTCTGTTTGAGGGCCGTCTCACACCCGGCCGACCACCACGGGAGCGGTCGGCGTGCAAAACGGCCAGACGTCCTAGGAATAGTAGTTCAGGCCCACGGCGATGAGGTTGCCGGAGAAGAACTCAACGGCCTCATCTCCCGACCTAAACTCCTCGACTGAGATAGAGAATTCAGTCATTTCCTGAAATGCAGGCCACCGCGCCCGCGCCAAGCACCACCGAGGTGGTCTCTCAGGCGGTAGTTGCCCTGAAAATGATATTTGAATGGGAAAGTGATCACTACCATGGAGTTCATCGACCACCCCCCAATCAAAATCAGGCTGTGCATCCGAAGAGCACAAAGATAGGTCAAGGCAAGAAAATGAAGCGGTTCTCGGACAGTGATGCGTAAACTCATCCACGTTTAGGACACCCATTTCAAGCTCTTCGATCAGATCGGCAAGGACTTGTCCCCTGGGATTTATGAGGTAATCTTCCCAGAGAGGATGCCTGCCGTTCAGATCTCCAAGCAAGAGATAGGGCCTCGGCAACCGTGCCACGACGCGGCGGAAGTCCCCCGCGTCGAAGTCAGCTGACGGTGGAATATACGCAGAAATGATAGTATACCTCCTATCCAGGTGCAGCTGCACAGCCACTGCCTGAAAGGAGGTATCTAAAGAGAAAGGAAGAATGGAGACATCATGCCGGGTGTAAACCGCGCATTCCCTAGCCCAGCCATCCCGCGGTGGTGGGGTCGCAAGACCCTTGTACCCCGGGAGGGCGGGCAGGGGGCACGCGCCTAGCATGGTCTCCTGCAAAAAAATAGCTAACGGGGAGCGGGACGAGACGAGCCTCCGCAGCTCCTCCCAGTTGGCCCGGAGTCCACGGAAATTCCATTGAAGGAATGTGCCCTCCAGGCCTAGCTCGGAGGAGACGCGGGGGCCCTCCTCGAACTGTAGACCCTCACGGGAATGGCCGTATGCTTCCCGGGGGCAGAACCTCGGGCGCTGTTGGCCGGACAAAGCGCTGGAGGCGCTGTCGCCTTCGAGGACTTATTGGGGGAGGTTGGGCTCGCCATGCGAGTCTTTTCCTCCCTCCGCCTTGAAACCTTAGGCGGGCGCTGCGGCTTCGGAGGCGGGGGGCCTTCTTTTCGAGGAGCCACCGTCTCCGAGCCACTCGCTCCACCTCGGGGCGTGGTCGAAAGATCTGAAGCTCCTTTGTTGCTGTCCTCCTTTCGGGGGACAGCTTTAGGAACCCCCGAAGATGGCCTAGCGACCATCTTCAGGGGTGTTGCCTCCTGTGAGTCTAACGACTCGGTGGAGGCGCGTGGCCGTTTCGCCTTGCGGGAAACGGTCACGCTGGATGAAGCCCTGGTTTTAGCCGGGGCTGGGTATGAACCCTTTTTGCCGCCAGCTTTACCAGGAGAGCACCCGGATTGGGTAGAGCCCGCAGAAGGGCTCCGAATGGGCGCGGAAACAACCGTGCTCGTTGGCCTGGATGGGCCAAGAGCAGAGGGTGCATTTCTAGCTACTGAAGCATATGACGTCCCAAGCAGAGCTGGGCGCGCCAGGACCAAGTCCTTAGCCTCGCGGAATGAGAGTCTATCCTGGGCCTGAACGGCCAGGATTTCTTTCTCCAGGAGATATGCACCACATTGCTTCGAAGAAGCAGGGTGCGGCTCTCCGCAATTGACACACTGGGCCACACACGATTTGGACTTATCGTGTGCGACCTTGGAGCAATTTACACATACTTCGGGTGACCCCGACTTTGCACGTCTACATGAGCGATTCGTATGGCCGAAGCGGTGACAGTAATAGCACCGCCGCAGAAGTGGCACGAATGCCTTCACGCGGTAGCGGTACCAACCGGCACGCACCGACTCAGGGAGCTTGTCACAGTCGAACGTGACGAAGAGTGTAGGGGTGGGTCTCGAGGCTCCTCCCTGTTTTCTCATCACACGTTTGACTTTGACCGCCCCATGGTCGGCCAGCTCTAGGGTGATGTCCTCAATGAAGTAGTCAATGAGTTTCCTCGCATAAACTACTCCTTTTACAAAGTTCATGGTAGAGTGCGGCGTCACACTCACCGGGGTGCCATGAAGTGCTTGAAGAGCACTTATTTTGGCCGCCTCGGCGGGATTCGCCGCATTCGCCAGAAGGCTCCCGTCCGAGAAACGGGTCACCTTCGGCTCTCTACCAATTGCACTAGCTAATCCTCTCCTCTGATGGATTATGTTGCCCTTGGACAATATGGTGCCATCAGTGGAGCGAATAACGAGGAAGCGTTTGAACCCAGCGGGCTCAAAAACGCCAGGTAACCTCTGAATCAGGGGCCCCGATGTCATCGAGGCTCCGCCCTGTGCACTCTTGGTCTTAGTCAGGGGCTCCGCACACTGGGGGGGTAGAGGGGCTGGATGTTCCAATCTTGGCTTGGTCGCCTACCAAAGTGGCAGCAGACCTATTTGTCCCCGCAGCCCCCGCGGATGGAGAGGAGCCCCGAGTCTTCTTTGTCTTTCTAGTCTTTTTCTTTTTTGGAGAGGAGGGCGGGGAATGAACCCGCTTCTCACCTCCGCCGGCAGAAGCCTCCACGCCAGATGGGCCGGCCTCAGCCAGGTCCCTCTCCGAAATGGAGAAGGTCCTGGTAGTCTTGGGGGCACCTGTCGGAGGAGATCCCTCCCCTTCTTGTATTGCCTCGGAGCCCTCAGCCATTTGAGGGGGACCTTGCATGGTGGTGGACTCGGGTTCGGTGCTTGGCGCCGAGCCCGGATTCCCCCCATGGAAGGCCTTACCGTCTGAGGCTGGGTCTCCTCAAGGACCATGTCTATCACAGGAGGGGCCTCCAGTTGGCCATCCCCTCCCAGGACATCGCAGGTCCCCTTGGCAGCGTCAAGAGTCATTTGTGGGGAGGCACAAGCCTTAACCCCGGCAAGGTTTAATATCCTTGACAGCAGGTCTTTTGAGGGAAGCAACCGAAGGGGCCTGGCTTCCCTCTTCCCCCTAAGGGGGTTTGCCCTATCGAGCCGCTTACAAGAGGGGCGGTCGGCAATGGGCTGCCTGCTGGCTTTCTTGGCAGTCCCCTTAGAAAGAAAAGGAGGGACTGCCGCTGGAAATAGGGAGGTGCCCGAAAGCACCTCCAGAGAAGGGGGTGAGGGGGAGTCCCCTGCACCCGTAGGCGAAGGAGAGGAGTAAGCCTCCTCTCCGGTTAGAGAAATATGGAGGGTCCCCTGTGCAAGCACAGGGGGAAGGACCTCCATTTTTTTGCTGGAGCTGCCCGAGGGCGGCTCCGTTGTTCTTGGGGAAGTTGGGGGTTGGGTTTTTTTTTGTTTGATCTTCCTCATTGGGCATGGTGACCCTTTTTTTAACACGGGATGCAATAGCGCACACCTCTCGCAGTAGCCCGCACTGCGAGAGGTGCTTACAAGCCCGGCAGAGCCAGGCGCCGCCATTTGGGACCACCCCTCCCGCCCGGTGGCCTGGCAGTCCATCGGCATGGCGGCTCAACATTGAACACGGCGTAAAAATTAATAGATTGTGAAGAGGAGAGGAAAAGGGATGTGAGGAAGGTATGGGTGGGGATGAAGCAGGTTGTTAAAAGCCAGCAACCCAGACCGGAGCTGAGGGGTTAGGGAATATTGTCCCCTCCCCCCTCAGCCCCGATCCGTGACGGTTGGCTGAGAAGAAGGTCAGCATCTACCCTGTGAAATTAGAGGCTGACCAGAGAAAGTTGTGCGAGAGGTTGTATGAAAAGAGAGGAAACAAGTGTTTTGAAGGAAGAAAGAGTGGCTAAGCTAGGGCCGGATGGAGCGCTGTAGAATGAAGGACCATGAGAGGGAAACGACTATGAGAAGGAAACGTCTATGAGGTGGGAGAAACTATTAGACATAATATAAAATCAGATGAAAGAGACTATTAGAATAAAAATCGTCAAATAGTGAAGAAAGTATCATTAGCCAGTCGTATGAGTCTGACAACGAGGAGAAACCAAAGTTTATAACCTTCTGCAACGGAGGCAGGCGCTAAAGCATTGAGATGAAAAGGAAAAAGAAAAACGATTAGTATAAAAAATAAAAGTCATAGTATAAGAAAATGAATGGATAAAGAAGAATGGAAGAAAAAAGAATATGAATTGACGGAAAGGAAAAAAAGAGCGTGAAGAGCAAGAATAATAAGGATAACTATCAAAGAAAAATAAACAAAACAACAAAGAATAAAACCAAGAATAATAAAAAGATAAACTGTTTTGCGAACAGCATAACGTGACTGGTTAAAGGAAAAGAAATAAAGCAAAAAATAAAATTACGCTAAAATTATTAATTTAACCGAGCGAGAGAACGAAATTATTTATTCAAAGTCCTCGAGAAGGAAAGAAGATAAAAAAGTTGGAAGTCACTTCTCAAGTGGAGCATGTGATGAAAGAGGGTTTCATCTTCCACACTAACCTTTTGCATATTTTGAAGCTCGTGTTTGAGCAAACAGCAAAGCTGTCCAAATTTCACCCACAACAGGAAACCTATCGACGCTGAGCAAGACGTGACGTAGAACCCCAAGTCACGGGACGATTCCTTTGTCTTGAACAATTGCGGAAGTCTTGCAAGTTCAAAGGATTAAATTCTCATCCTTCTTAGATATACGGTCTTAAGGTAGCGGTAGTAAGGGATAAGTTGCGTTGATCGCTACTCTCTACTCGTAGCATCTATCCCTTGTTCAATCTGTCTGCGCTGAAAAAAACAACACTTAGCCAAATAGGTAATTCGAACTTATATGCGTATGAAAGTCGTAGTATCCGGTTCGATTCCCCGTGCAGGTAAGATAATTTTTCTGTTTTCCTCCGACCTTAGTGATAGTCGCTGGCGAAACTTTAGAATTAGAACCAGTCAAGGAAATTTAATTACCTTATTTATATTTAATTAGAGCTAATATTATACAACTTGATTTATTTTAGTGTTATAAAGTTGAAAAATATTGTGTATCTTTGACCTGAAGAAGTGTGAATATTGAAGGACCATGACGGGAGTGATAAGATAGAAAATGCGATGATCGATCTCCTCAGACGTAGAGAATCTCTCACTACTTCGATCTTTCTTTCTGGTGAAACCATCTACCGTTGGCAACACCATGCTGCGACAGCTGGCAACGTCATACTATTTATTTTGGCACTCGGGAGAGGCGGAGGATTGTCATTCACACAACACTCACTGTCACCATTGCTCCACCATAAGTGCCATCCTTCACATTAACATCCAAGAAGCTTTCCATCCACGCGGGCTGCAAATAAATATTTATTTTCAACGTGTTTGCTTAACCAACCGATCCATTGCTGACCCAATGAACTGCTCCATATTCAGGTATGATTTTACGCGGAAGAAAAAATAAATTTGGGTTTTCCCCTGACCTGAGCAAAAAATTGTTGAAAAGCTTTAGCTTTAAAGTAATTGGGATGTTATTCAACTTATGAAGTTATATGTAAGTAAATCTAGAATTAGAAATAGATTTGTTACAGGTATGTATTTTGGGGAGAGTTTGGCATAATTACTGAAGAAGTTTTAGTCATCGGTGGACTTTTCTATTTTGAAAAAGGCTAAGGCCTGAAATGATCAAAGTCCCGAAATTTACACCAAAGCAACGTGCAAACAAGATATTTAACTTCTTCAATATCAAAATAAACCATAAACCGACAGGCAAAGTCGTCTACTTAAATTATAACTCCTACAGAGCATGTTCAACCTCGGAACTTTTCAACGTAAGACGTAAAAGTAAACAGAATCCGGATATAATTTAAGAAAGTAGTGATAATGGATGAAGTAAAAATGTGTAGAAAATTCCCAGCCGATCCTGGTTAAAAAAGATTGAGATATTCAGAACTGGGAAGGCACGTGACATTCTAGAACTTGCCTAACATTCGCATTTAAAGCAGATTGTGTAGGGCACGCAATCTCTAAGTTTGTAAGAATGTCAAGTGATGGAAGTCTAAATGACTGGACGAATTTCGCAACCTCAGAAAATGCATTAAAAGCTAAAGCATTGTGAAAGGTCTGAATCATTTAACTTGTAATTTCACCAACGAGGCATGAATTTTTTAAATAAGATTAATAATTATTAATTACATGGCGTTGCAGATTCGCTCTTCGTGAGGTAGGTTGAAAACCTTTGCCACGTTACGTGATACATGTTTCGGATTTGTAATAAAGAACCAGAAACTGAATTGTGTAAACTATTTGATCGTATGTGAGAGAACCCCATTACTTTTGTATAGTTTATGTTTGTGGGATAAAGGGGAATTTGGTATGCTTACATTTGGCGTGCTAAAAATAATTATTCACGTAAGCTCGTGCCTCTACGGAAGCCCTTATTTCATTTCAGGAAGCCCCTTACTTTCCTTTTGAAGAAACCTGTTGGTTGAGAAAGCTTGTGTTTGTGCCTGCTTTATTTATCAATCGGATTTGTAAAGCTGCTTCATTTGAAAGTTAATTTTGTCATGTCGACTAATTTTAACCATTGCTACTAGTCGTTTTATGTCTAATGTCCTTTCTATAAATATAATCATTACTTGATTTCAAGACTCGAGTTTTAAGATTGTGTTAGTTATATTTATCTCGGTATGGTTCACTTACCTGGATGGTGGTTGGTTCACTTTGAAATTCTCTTACACAAGAAGCGCACTCGATAATGACCTATTCTAGGTAATCGCAAGTTTCCTTGCTCGTCAATTCTACCCCCTTTATAGTGTGAAGCATGGTAGGATGCTGAAGTATTTTCGCAGTATATGTACCAAATGTAATGTTTAATTTTAACTCCCATATTTGCTAGAAGGCTCCATGACTTAGATGGTAAATCTTTTATTTATTTTTGATCTTAGGACGGCGATTTATGCCCTTGTTGGTAGATGTCCGCTAAAATTTAGAATCTTAGGTTAGAGTTTAGTTTTCGTCTACGTACTCTGTTGTTCCTTCAGAGCTAAGTTTAAAGCACTTAAGGTAATGATAGTTGCCTAGGAACTGGGTTATCTGTTAATACTTCGTGCGATAAAGTGCAATGATAGACTACTCTTTATCAAAATCCTTTGGTATATCCATTTCGAGTATTGCTTATTCCATGCTGTCTTAAGATTACATTTTGCTGTCATTAAGACAACACCTTTGGATTGTACGATTTTAAGGAGATTTATATGGACGCGTCTTTTTTAGGGATTTACGGCCCAGACGACTACGATGGATATATGTCTTGTGTATTTAAGTTTTATAATTAACCACCCACGAAACCTGGGTTAGGTTTAACCGAAGACACCTATTTATATATCTACTTTATGGTGTTTGACTGGTTCCTCTAATGGAAAATCGTTCCGCCCCATCACAATCATGAGCAAGATTCCTCATGCAATACGATGATTTTTGTACATCAACAGACATTATGCACAATTTAGGTGGAAGAAGGACATACGCAATTCAATCCAATAGTTATGGTAGAGACTGCTACTTTAGGAGATAGGGTAATTGGTTTATATTTTATTGCCGATAGTGTGGGTGATTCATATCTGCATATGCTGACAGCCTTTCTTACACCTTATTGGGATGAAACAACATTACATCATCTACATATGGAGTCAGAAGGATGAGGCTCTGCCAATCTCTGCAACGAATGTTCGCAAATTTCTGCAGAAATATTTTGGGAGAAATTTTATTGAACGTCATTGACCAATTAAATGGCAGCACGGATATTCACATATGACACCTATAGATTAATTTATATTGAATCAGGTTAAATTAGTCGTTTAAAATAACTTCCCAAGATCAATAAAGGCGTTAAGTGATAACTTAACAAAAGAATTTGAAGCCATAAGAACAAATACTTCAATATTCAGAAATGTGCAAATGTGTTGCACTGAGCGTGTCATAAAATGTCTAGAAGCAAATGGGTGACATTTTCAAGATTTATTTTGAAATACTAACACTTAATGAATAGTTTAAATAATAAAGTCATAGAATTCTTTTATATTTTCCCTGTGGAGGCAGACTTTTGGGACACACTGTAGTTAAGCAATACTAGAGCGCTTTTGATTCACATAAGAAAGCTTATCCATAAATGAACCACGAGTAAATTAAGAAGAATAATAGCGGACCTTAGTCATTTGTTGATTTAATCATCTTCAAAGGAGTAACATTGGGTGAATGGACAGTTGACAAGAATTTACAAAGGAAAGGCAAAGGCTCTACGCACAAGAAAAGACAAAAGGCGTCGTGTTTGTCTTTGACACGACAACCTTTTGTGGTTTGTTTTTTTTCGGAACGTCCTTGCGCGTTTTTTGTTTACATCTTCTCAACTAGTCATTAAGGTACATACTGTTAGTCACTTGATAATGTTTGAATAAACGAAAGGTTAAAGACCCTTTTTGTTTTCTTCAATGTTTTCGTGTACGTCATCTTATGTTGGACAGACTAAGCGTCACCTAAAAACTATCAGAGTCCAGAAAGTAGTGGCGTTTTTTAAGGTGCAGGGTTTAAAAAATCCCCCAACAGGTAAATAATAAATTTATTTTAAATCAAAGTAAGTTCCACGTGATTTAATGTACTTTTGCCAACGTATTACGTCATTTATGCTTTTAATGTAGAAATGTTCAGGCCTCTAGTCAAGAAAGTAATGGCGTTTTTCTCATAATGCCATATATATGTCAAACCAACCACCGAAACTAAGTTCTAGTAAGGTTGAATGTAAATTTTAGGGAGTACATAGGATAAACACGAATTTTGTGTTGTCCAACTCTGAAATATTGTTACTTTTAATTTAGTGACGCTTAAATCTACCGAAACTGCATGAAACATCAACAAAGCATTTGGCCAAGAACCGGTTCCTGTTCGTGCTGTACAACGTTAAATTCAGAGGTTTCGAAGAGGGGATGAGAGTCTTACAGATATTCAACGTCCAGGGAGGAATCGATCCTTTGAAGATGATACATCAAGGGAACCATTTAAGTCAGACCCTCGTACATCAGCACATAAGATCGCTGGAAGCATGCAAATCATGTATTTCCTTTCACATATATAAAATTGAAAAGAAAAGGATGGATTAGTTTGTACCTCATGAACTGAAAAATGATCACCAACGAAATCGTCGCTACCAGATTTGTTCGACCTTGTTGCTAAGAGACCGGAACGATCCATTTCTTGAAAAGATATTTACTTGTAATGAAAAATCGATTCCTTACAACACGAAAAGGTTTGCACAGTTGTTTAACCGACAAGAGCAACCGATACCTATCTCAAAGCCTGCGTCCCATCAAAAATTGCATGAGATTATCCATTATAATCTCCTAAACCAAGTTTTAAATAATCACAGCAGTAAACTACTGCCAGGAATTAGAAGTAATGCATAAAATGTTGCAGAAAGAGTTGTCATTTCGAAAGTTGTCATTCTAATTGGGAGTAAATGGTTTAGATATTATTGTTTTAAGAATGAAGTGAATAAAATGCACTAGAAAGCCTATATAAGAATTATCATGACAATTAAAATCCAATTGATATGACCCAGTTGGGACTATTTCGAAAAATAAAGGAAAAGGGGTAATTTATGTTAAAGGACGGGTCAAAAGAAGACAGGACTATGCTCAAGAATGTTTCACGACTTTTATTTTTGTAATTTGGATTTAATTAATAACGATCAACTCGTTTTGGAATAGAATCTTTCTAAGAAATATAGTTTTCTTTCCTTATTTGGATTTAATTTGAAACCACGTCTCATTCCCATTTTCAAAATCAATTTCTTTCTCTCATAAGTCTGAAAATTGAGACCTTATCGATCAAGAATATCTTTCACTCACTGTAAATACAGGCAACTCTAAACAGCTTATTATCAATTGTCCTTCACTTACAGGCACATATAAACAGCTTATTATTAATTGTTGTCCTTTACTTACCTTACATTTGCTTACAAAATAGTAAATACAGAATTGATTAAGTTTAGTAACAAAATGGCAACTGTATATTGATTAAATTTAGCTATAAAATAATAACTATATAATTGATTAAATTTAGTTACAAAATGATAACTACATCTCTGATTAAATGTAATAAAAAAAGGGTGACTACATAATTGATTAAATTTAGTTACAAAATGGTAACTATATAATTAATTGAATTTAATTTAAAATACTTTTTTAAATGTGGCACGAACTTTCTAGATGACCTAATAATTATCCCACCCTTACTAGATTTATATACCTCTATCTTACAGAGCAGGCTTACAGCGACGATGTAAATCTAGGCTGAAACCGGCGCTTACGTGGAATTAAAAGTATCTTCCGCCGGTAATTTAGCGTTAGGAAAAAATGACAAAAATATGGTTTTCTTAATTTTTCATTTGTCGTTTCATTCAAAAAGCAGTATTCTTCGTATTAATTTCCGCCTTTTATAAAATTCACAAATAGATTTGATATTTTTACCTAAAAACACGTAAGATATTAAACTCGACGGAATATGAGTGAAAATTTAAAAGATTTGTTTGATGTAATTAATTCTGTAAGTTTTGTAAGTGTGTTAGTGTTCTTTTGACTTAATTCCTCCTTATTCTCTTTCCTTCTTGAAAGTTCTCATAAATCCTTAAGTTTGACGTCATCCTCAAAAATTATCATAGATTTAAAAAAAAATTCAATGGGCCTCAGATGGCAGCACGGCCGCGTCATCCTAAAACAAAGACTTTGCCCCCAAAAGGTTCTTATTAGAATTTGATAGGGCATTTAAAAATAGTGGTTGTGGCTTTAACAGTTCTTGTTATTATTCTTTTTCACTTCCTTTGTTATATCTATACTTATTTCCTTATTTTGTCTTATTCATATTCATTTTCACTTTTTTGGCCCACTTCTTCACCTCTTGGTAAATATTCTCCCCTCATTTTATTCATATAAGATTGGGAGTAAACATTTTTAATGATTCAAAATCTATTAACCAAAACCTTAATTTCTGCTCCTAAGGAGTGGAGAAAATACTAGAATAGCAGCCGTTTCTACTCTCATGTTTTTTGTCAGCGACAATACGGAAATAAATAATCCAATTTTTAAATGTGCTAACAAGTATTGCATACACCTCATACTTACTCGTTTATGTTTTTTTTCGGATCTATGTATTAATACATAACAAAATGAGAAACCTTTCTCATTTGCTAAATTGTGCCATGATTTGAGAAGAAGAAATGTGACTGAATTATTGTTAGTATACCAAAATTAAGGAAAAAAAGACTGGTAGGCGCCACCTCTGGATATAAGGCGAAATTTGTAGATAAGGACATTAGAAAAATAAAACGCAGTGTGTCGAAAAAGTATTAACCGAGAGCTGTAAAATAGATTGCAAATATTAACTAATACTTTGCCATCTTAATGCCGACCAAATAGCTTTTTGAGATGTTCCTGCAGCTGTGAAACGCATCCTTTCTTACATCAATGCTAAAAACGAAAGAAATGGTGTACTAATATAATCAGAACTGTGAAATGGAACAATGAAGGATGGTTATTTAAATTACTGGCTTTTCGCGCTTTTTTCCATCCTCAGAACGTGTTTACCTCTGGAGGCAGCCCAAAGAATCGTTTAACCTTGAATGCCTGAGCCCCACCATAAAGCATTGTGGTAACATCGTGAAGATTTGAGTAGTCATATCCTGGAATTTTCTTGATCATGCTATAGTGGTACATTTTAGGGGTACACACAGGAGAGCTGCCATTTTAGGGGTGCCCTCAGGAGAGCTGTCATTTTTGAGTGACCGAGCACAACCTACAATATATAGTACCCCAATAGTGCCGCATCTTCCAAGATGATAATAAATCAATCCACATCGCTAACACTGTTAAAATGATCCTTAGAGAAGATGTTAGTGAAGAGTAACACTTTGATTTCTCTCCACAATTGCACCAGATCTTAACATAATTGAGCATCTGTGGTTTATATTAGAGCAAGAGGTGGAAAACCGCCAGAGGCACTGAAGAAACTGGAACAGACTTTGCTTCAAGAAGAATTCAGGATTGCAGTAACCCACTGTCAAAAATCTGAGCGCGTTAATATATCGATACATTCAAATAATTCGTTCTGACAAAAAAGGATAAATTCCTTTTTAAATAATACGGTTTAGATTTGCCATGGAAAAGTGCAAATTACACAATGATTGTATGGCGTTATTATAGCATCGGGCACGCGTGGGGTGAAACTCTTCATCCACAACAAGAAAGTGACTGTACTGCGACTGCAAAAGTGAAGGTTAAATAGCCAATTGATAGTTTTTTTAGAGCTGTTAGATGAATATATTGGTTTAGGTCACTTGTTTAGGGTGAATGAAGAGCGTCTCCTAGGCGTGCTGGATGATTGCGAAGGTAGTTAATATTACTTTATTAACCGCAAAGCTTACATTTTTGCGAAAATGTTTTCATTATTTTGTCCACCCTCTGAAGATGATATAAAACTAGGTCTCAATGTATTCTCCATTAGTTCTTTGACTAATAATACCGGCCGTGTTCTCAACCGAGGGAAGGTATAAGTCAAATAAGATTTACTACGCTCTTCCTCGAGTTTGGCGGAAACGCTAAAGAAAGAACCAGGTATCTTTAATTATAGCTCTATCAGAGGTATAAATTGGGTCCGGTCCGGAGCGGACTAGCTTGTAACGATACCTCTTCTATTGTTCTCGTATTTTAAATTTCATATTCTATTTACAAATATTTTTTATTTACTATGCAATTGATTCAAGCCATCACGTGTTCAATGTGCAAGGTGAAGGAGAAGAAGAAGAAGAGAAAGAACAAGAAAGGAAGGAAAAAAGAACCAAGAGAGAGAAAAAAAAGACAAGAGTGATGAAAGAGTATTTATGTAAATGTTGGTACTAATTTTGATTGAATGAGTATAGTATCCTTGCCTCATGAAAATAGAGTCAAGATAATTAGTTTCTAGATTTTATTTTTAAAGTAATAACAGAAAAATGGCTTTCTATTGAATTCTCCTTTTCAAAACCAATCAAACCCTTTAACACAATCATCTCCATTCGAGATGAAATGTAAATGTAGTGCGAGGTTTATGTTCTTGAACTATTATTCATAAGAAATATGCAAACTTGGAACCGTTAGTTCTTGTGGTAGTGTTTGGAATATTTTGTCCTCAAAATTTACTAACCATCTAATAGAAATAGAGAAACGTCTGAGGAATTTCATTTTTCCTATTAAACGGATAGGTTACAAACCAATTTCTCAGGACTCAAGAAATATTTATTGAGAAAAATTTACTTTGACAATAGCTAACTCAAAATAACAATATTTTTATAGTATTTTATTGTTACAATTAACAAATCAGGAGTTAGATCGATTGGATCAACTGAAATAAATGTGTCTAAATAACCCCAATTGAAGAATGCGGATTTCAATTTTATCTAGCAGGAGTAGGCACTAATTTTTCTCGACTTATTGATAAATCTATTTTCAAAGTTATAATTTGCAATTTTGATCTACCTTAAAGTTGTTTCTGCACCGTCAAATGCAATTATCTACTCATTTAGAATAATTCTTCAAGCTTGAAATTTCATTAAAATGACCTTACTTCATTTCACTTGCAGACGATTTCTACTTGAATAAATAATTGATGGTAATCAAGGTATTTTTTTCATTAATTAAATAGAAAATAATATAATATTAGTTCACTTTTTGATCGTGAGAGAAGCCTAAACCAAGTAATGTTCAATTAAAGTTTTAAATTAAACCAAACTAAAGAATTCCCACTTCAATTATACCCTTTTGAAGATGCCCCAAAGGAGGGGATGCACTGTTTAAATTGCTAAGAGGAAAAAGAGACTCGGCAACCGTGTAAGGAGCAAGCGGAAAACCGCCACTTCCAGGTCAGCTAACGTTGGAACGTACACTGAAAGAATAATATACTCACTATCCAATCGAAGATAGGCTGCATTACTACTGTATGAAGGGATTATTTAAAGTCCGAATGAGAAAGGATTCACCATGTCGGGTGTATATTGGGCATCTACCTACCCAGTCCCCTCCCGTAGGGGTGGGGTTATAAAACTCTTATACTCCAGGGTTTTGAAGAGAAATTGCTAGTTTTAGGAATGTTCGAGAAGTTGCCAGAACGCAACCCTGGAAACTTCTAAAACCTTCTGCTATGTTCTGAAATATTACTTCAGAAATATTTATACGGGGATTCACATCTGCTATAATTTCCGCTCTAGGCACCATAGGGAACATATCAGAAGAGAAATGACATCAAGTGGCTGCAATCATTCTGCAGATGCATTTTATTATATCTGCAGAATAATGTTCGGTGTGACACATCTTTGAGAGTGTGTGAAGCCTACAAAGCATAATTTGGCATGTCAGTTCGAGACACAGACATACTCTGGGTACCTCAGTTTGCTTGTGAACGCTGCAAGAAAACTTTGGAAGGTAATAAAATTGTTTGTGGCAAAGAATAAAATATTAAATGTCGCCAGTATTTAAGCTATTATGTTTGTTTTGTAAGCAGAAAGAGTACTAAAGTATATACATATTTTTACTTTTACAGGCCAAGAGCCTTAAAATTTGCTATTCCCAGTATTTGTCGTGAACTCACTTACCACTCAAGCAACTGTCCTTCTGAATGGTGGCTTTTTAGTCGTGTGCAAGTCTAGTCGCGAGCGACTCAATATCTCACTATGTCGGTCGGTTCCAGGTTTGCTTGTTTTTTGTTTTTGTAATAACATTGTAACTATTTGGCAAATTCTAACAAAGTTCGAAATCCTTAGGTTGTTTTACATTCTCTTTCGAATGATATAATTGTCAAGGTCCTCCTAAGGTTAGCCCTGGAGTTATTTTGTTTTGGCAATAACATCATAACTATTCGGCCGATACTCTGCTAGACTGGACTAGGCTATAATATGCTATACTCTGATAGGAAAGCCTAGAATAGACTATACTATGTTAAGCTATGCTAAGATATAATGTACAAGGGTAAGATATACTATACTAATTTAGGCTATAAATTGCTAAGCTATGATAGCATATAGTATGTTAGACTAGACAATACTAAGCTATGCTAGACTAGGGTATAATAGGATAGTATAGGCTATAGTTGCCTAGGATAGTTAATGCTAGGCTAGGCTAAACTATGCTAAGTGATACTAGGCTAAACAATGATATACTATACTATGCTAGGGTAGGCTAAAGTATAATAGGCTGGGGAGGGCTATGCTCTGCTATGCTAGGTAATACTATATTAGGCTACGATAGGCACGCTAACCAAGGTTATAATAGGCTAAGCTATGCAAGGTTATTCTAGTCTAGGTTATGGTATGCTATACTAGTCTCGGATATACTAGGCTAGGCTATAATATGATGCGCTTGGCTATATTATGTTAGGTTTGGTTATTGCTAGGATAGGCTATTCCAAGCTAGTTTATAGTATGCTAGGCTAGGCTATAGTAACCTATTCTAGCTTGGCTATGATAGGCTAGACTACTCTAGGCTACGCTAGGCTAGGCTCTGGCATGCAATGGTAAGCCATACCTGGTTAAGCTAGGGTAGGCTATAGTAAGCTGGGCTACACAGGGCAATGCTACGCTAGGCAAGGCTATACTAAGCTAAGGTAGGATAAAGTAGGCTATACTATGCTAGGTTTTACTACGCTAGGTTAGGCCCGGCGCAGATAGGATATTCTATTTTAGGATAGGCTATCCTATGTTTGGCTAAGCTTAGCTATACTAATCTAAAACAGGGTAGGTTATACTATGATATGCTTGGCTATGATATGCTATGCTATACTAGGCAAGTTTAGGCTAGGCTATTCATGGCTATACTAGGCTATGCTATGCTAGACAATACTACGCTAAGCTAGGCTATTCTCTACTATGCTATGCTAAAGTGTGTGGCTATACTATGCTATGTTATACTATGTTATGTATACTATGCTGTGCTATATTATGAAATGTTGTGCTATGCTATACTATGATATGCAATAATATTCTATAATATACTATGCTCTAATCTGCTATGGTATATATGTTATACTATGGAATACTGTGCTATTAGTGTGTGTCAATCTTTTGAACGTTCTAATTACATAACTTAGGGGTGCACAAAATTTGCAGTCCTACTTATGAATTCTAAAGTTATTTTTTTTATTTTAATATAATTTTAGTTCTACTTGTTTAGCTACTTAAAAGTTTTGACTTATTTTTGTCATCTTGGGAAATTAAATGACTATTATTATATTAATAATTATATCTATTTCACTTTTTTCTTATTTCACCGTTTGAAATATATTCATCAGTGTGCTAAAGATTACGTGACCTTCAGTACTACCATCCTACCAGTGGGATTTGACTTACAATTGCTTTCAAAATTAGGACAAGACTGGCAACATTCACACATTTAAATACCTAAATTGAAAATAGCAGAGTTGTTGCCATCTAAATTCCAAACTCTGGTTGACGTTCTGAAATTTGGATGTGAGAAACTACCCTGCAGTCTATCTTGCAAGGAATATTTACCATAAACTGCTTGAAAAGTGGGAACGAGGAAACAGTTCTTTTCTAGCCCCCGTTGTAAATTCAAGAGTCACAATCCACAATCTTAAACAGATCCAAAAGAACTGTGAGCAGACCAAAAACATATTCCTTGGGAGAGGAGAGTTACAGGCCTAAGACACTTTCACTACAAAACTAGACAACCTGTTGATATCATCGGGCGCAAGTGTAAATTTGTTTTTTGCTGCGAATTTGGCTGCCTTGTTTGCACAAACGAAACTCATATTAATTTAAATCCCTTAAGGAGATAAAGATCTCTGTGAAGGAACTTGCTTTCATTAATGGCTAGAGAGAAATGATTACTTCTTTTGGACCACATCAGGATAGCTTTCGAGAACAAAATAAAAAACAAAGCAAAAAGGCAAGAAGGAAGCGCGCTCTGGCGTCAGTGGTAGGTCCGCCTCCCAATTGCGCAGGAAAATTCGGCCCACAACAGACAGTCAAATAAAGTGGAGGAGGCCAGCCTCCTCCAAAAAGTTGTAAAGTCCACAAATTAGTGGCACGAATCCGTCCTGGGTACAAGTGACAAGCAGTAGCGACCCCTCTCGTCCCGGTACCGGGCAAAGTAACGTGCGCAAAGATCACCAAGACTGGGACATTCAACAAGAATGTGTCAAATAGTCTGGGGGACAACGCAGTCTTCACAATAAGGTGCAGATAGAGCTCCATCAAATGGTGGTGTGCCCCTCAACTGTGCCCAATACGGAGACGACAGAAAACAACCTGAAGCCGTCGCGGCATTCAGGAGTAGGTCCATGGGAACAGTTGCGGCGCAATGGCACGCAGCTTTAAGTTCTCCTTGGCCGTCTCCCATCTTCTTTGCTGAGGAACCCGGAGAGCTGCCCGTATTCCTGCAATGTAATCAGTGTGGGGAAGAGCGCTGAATGGTGCCCCCTTAGAAACGTTAAAGTTTCGAAAATGCACCTGTTATTTCCTATTCCGATCTTCCATCCTTTATTGCACCAGTACCACACAGTGGTGATCTTCTTCAACCTACCCTCAGAATAACGTAACGATTCAGAAGCTGTAAATATCAGTGAAGATGTAAACTAGCGTCTGAAATATGGCTGTTGAGAGGAATCCATATTATCTGACCCAAAGAGACCTCAATAAACTTGTCAGAGATCTTGGCTTGCCAAAGTCAAATGCCGAGCTTTTAATTGCCATCTTCAAAAAGTGGGATTTGCTGGATGAAATAGTGCAGGTAACCCACCAAAGGAAACGTCATAACCATTTCTCAAGATTCCATACTTATCAAGCTGAGCTATGGTACTGCAATGATATATCTGGTCTGTGTGGTGTAATTGAAATTGCATGAAACCATATGAAGGTAGGCTCTTTATTGACAGCTCATCAAAAACATAAAACTGCACTTCTCCTTAATTGGAATAAGCAACCGGTTTTTCACACCACTCATTCAGTATATATCAAGGAGGACTACAACAGTGTAAAGCTTCTGCCACATCCACCTGGGCTTCGGTAACCATTGAGCGCCATTTGATTCTGTCTCTTGTTAGCTGCAACAACTATGTAGGCTTAAGATTTCCCCCTGCCACTCTCCTCACACCGTCCATAAATTTCCCCCTCTGTCGTCTTCTTGCTCTTCCTCCCTCCACTATTCCAGCCAGCACCACGGCCTCCATATCTTACCTCCTCATCACATGTCCGAGAAATCTCATTTGTCGTCTTATTGTTATCATCATTTCCCTCTCCACTCCCATCTGTCTTAGCACAGCCACATTAGTTCGTCTTGTTGTTTATGGTATCTTCCGAATTCTCACCCATAACTACGTTTCAGTTGCTTCCAACTTTTCTTGCATCTTCCTGCTCACCGTCCAAGTCTTACATCAATACAACCATGTTGACCACAAAAATAATTTGCTTCTCGCTTTCTAATTCCAGTAGACAACATTCTATTTGTCGGATATTCGTTCATTCTTCTAAATGCACTCTTTGCAATGGCAGGTCTCGTTCTAATTTCCTTTTCACATCTACAGTCTTCTGTTATCAAACTCCCTAGATACAATTTTTCCACCTGATCTATTCTTCTTCGTCTTACCTCTATTCTTACTCTGGGTGCATTCGTCTTAGATGCCACCAACACTTTTGTCTTGTCCATATTGATCTTTAACCCTTTCTCCTCGCTCGCCCTCACCTTCACACCCAACCTATGTTGCAACTTCCCCGCAGAGTCTGCCACCAACACTGTCATCTGTGTACCTAATATGGATGATATTGTAGCATCTTATATTGACTCCTTTAAGCCCTTGCAGCTCCCTTAATATCACTGACTTACTCCTCTCCTTATGGTCTAATACGCGTAGTTATAAATAGAAAATCATCTAGCTGGACAGACGTCACTAGCGGGGTACCTCAGGGATCTGTTCTGGAACCAGTTCTATTTTTATTATACATTAACGGCTTAGACGAAGGCCTTTCCGGCATAATATCGAAGTTAGCTTATGACACCAAAATTGCGAATTCAGTTCTCACTAACGCACAGATTAATGAAATGCGAAACAGTCTCGACAAATTGTCGAACAAGGCGCAAACCTGGCAAATGCCTCTTAACGCAGATAAATGTAAAATGCTCCATATCGGATACCGAACGGCAAAGCAAATTACTCACTAAATGGTACTTAACTCTTAAGAGTAGGCAGAGAGAAGATAGATCTAAGAGTAACAATATTAAGTGACCTAAAACCCAGTCAGCAATGTTCAGAAGTCCTTAATAAAGAAAATAAATAAATTGGATTTATTGGTAGAGCGTTCGAGTATAAGTCCAAATATACAATCCTTACTCTCTATAATTTCTTGGTCCGCCCCATTATGGAATACTGCGTTCAAACCTGGTGGCCGTACTACCAGAAAGATATAACAAAATTAGAACGAGTCTAACGAAGGCTTACTAAATTGATACCAAATTTTAAGAACAAAACATACGAAGAGAGACTTAGAGAACTAAATCTATTTCCGTTAACTCGGCGTAGATTAAGAGGGGACCTAATTCGGGTCTTTAAAATTATCAAAGACAGAGACAATATGGATTGCAATAAATATTTTACTATCGACCAGTCAAATTACACGAGAGGAAACGGTTGCAAAATTATAGGTAAAGATTTTAACTCGCACGAATCTAAGAATTTTTTTTTTAAAGGAATCGTCAACTTATGGAATGGGCTTCCTCGTAAAGTAATAGACTGCAAAACCGTAGATACTTTCAAAGTCGTAGAGATAAATATTTTGAATCTAATCCCCGACCAACAGCAGTTTCTAGCGAATAACTAACTCCCTAACCTTCAGGTGAGAGGTTCGGCAAATTTCTCTTACTTTTCATCTCCCCTAAATAAATTTTTCCTGTGTTTCCTTTACGACTAATACAAGGTGTACTATCTATCTTCCCCATAATCTTTATTTTTAGGTCACCTAGTAAGGACCACAAGATCTGTTGTGGCCTGTTTATCTATGTAACTCTAACTGCAGCTTTCTGATTTCCATATAAATTTCTTACTACTCTCATTTCTTTCCTATCGATGTCCAGCTCTTCCAGTATCCTCATCAGTTCCTCATGCCTTACTTTATCGAAAGCCTTTTCATAGTCAATAAAACAAAAGAACACGATTCTTTGTTTTTCGATCATTCTTTCTAAAATTCCAAAAATGGTAGCAATTTTTATGTCTCCAAGGAGGTTTTATCGTTTCCATGTCATCTTAGTCTTTGCGACAGTAGGGATACCACATCTCATTACCACAAAAAAAGACTCGCCACAAAAGACTGAATTCCATGCTGGAGGGCATAATCTCAAGCACGAACAATTGATATACCCTCAAAAGATATTGTTTACCCCATTATATTTTATACTAGGTCTCATAAGCGATATTGTTAGAGCTGTTAACAAAGAATCTGAAGCCTTCAAGTACCTTCAAAATTTCTCCCCCAAACTCTCTCAGGCAAAAGTAAAAGCTAGTGTTTTTTGTTTGAAAAACTTACTAAAAGGAAAAAAGAAGACTGGAAGAGTTTTATTTCGGTTTGTCAGAATATTTTGGACAACCACAATGCTGACAATTCTGTGGAACTGGTTGAGAACTTAATGTTAAGCTATGTCCAAATGGGCTGCAAGATGTACCTGAAAGTGCACATCCTTGATGCCCATCTTGATAAGTTTAATGAGATTATAGGAATATACTCAGGTAAACAAAACGAACATCTCCATTAAGATATACTGAAATTTGAGCATAGATACCAAGGAGTATACGATGAAGACCTGATTAGAGACTACATATGGGGGCTTGTGCGGGAAAGTGATTTACATTACAAACAGAAATTGAGGAAGCCTGTTCAATTGTATCTTTTTTTTACTTGTTTATATTTATTTCCTGTAGAATTTTCGATAAAAATGTATAACTTTAACTCTGTGTTTTTGTTTTTAGCCTTACAATGGTGAAAACACCCTCGAATCTGTCTATTTTTAGTAAATGTTTCATCATAAAAGCTACAAAAGTAAAGTTCAAAACAAATAATGCCTACATTTGGGAGATTGTACGGGAAAGTGATTTACATTACAAACGGAAATTGAGGAAGCCTGTTCAATTCGATCTTTTTTTACTCGTTTTATTTATTTCTTGTAGAAGTTTCAAAAAAATGTATAACTTTAACACTGTATTTTTGTTTTTAGCCCTACAATGGAGATAAACCCCCCTAAATTTGCCTTTTTTAGTAAATGTTTCATCATAAAAGCTCCCATTGTAAAGTTCAAAACAACTACATAATGGCTATTTTCCAATGTGTTGCAATAAAAGGAGTTGGAAAATAACAGACTGGCCAAGAACACAAATTGTGTTAAATAGTGTGATAATTTGATCAGAGATTGCGTGTGAAGGGTCCGTGGCAGAGTTGGTGAACTGGGTATTGGGAGAAAGCGAGATCAAGAATGTTACCTTCGGTCTGGGTAGGGAAAGCGAAGTAGTGGGAGAGAGAAAAAAGTTTGAAGACTTCAAGGAGATGTTGATGTGAGGTAGTGTTTTGGGAGATATTGAAGTCGCTGACTACTACCACGATGGCGGATGAGTTTGAGAAGGGGGCGTTAGGAAGATTACCCAATTCGTGGAATAAATTAATATGGATTCATTGAATTGCCTTCTGATATTACCAATAAAGCAGCTTAGTGCAAGACTAGCACGAATTATTCCCAAATTATCGAGGGATAGATGGATTGGTGTGAGTGAGGGGCAGAGAAATTCAGCAGACTAATACCGATATATATATATATATATATATATATATATATATATATATATATATTATGAGGAGATAGGGTATAAAAATGTTAAAATATCCATAATTCTTTTATAATCTCTAAATCTGATTTTATCATGCTTTATTGATAACGTATATTTTTTTTTTTTTTTTTTTTTATAGAGCCCATCTGGCAACTACCCACTTGGGCATAAGTCGCCGAAAAACACGACAGCCTAGAATTAGGCTACTTTAAAGTTAAAATATGAAAACTTAACAATCAATATAAATTTGAAAAACTTAACAATCGAAGCAATCTCCGGCAGCGGGGGGAGGTCCCCCTCACCCCGGTGCAGGAGAGTGCAATCTAAAACAAAACAATAACAAAAAAAGGAACCTTAAATAAAGGGGAGAAGGCCGGCCTCCCCCAAAAAGTCAATAAGTCCACCAGTCATGGTGCACGCACTCGTCCCGAGTACAAGGGACAGGCGGTAGCGACCCCGCCCATCCCGGTACCGAGACAGGTATCGTGCGCGAAGATCACCCAGACTGGGACATTCGACAAGAATATGCCGAACAGTCTGGGGGACGACACAGTCGTTGCAATAGGGCACATGCAAGCGCTCCACCAAGTAACGATGCGTCACACGAGTGTGTCCGATTCGAAGACGACAGAAAGCAACCTGAAGCCGCCGCGGCATTGGGGGATAGGTCCATGGGAACAGTCGCGGCGCAATGGCACGCAACTTTAAGTTCCCCTCGACCGTCTCCCATCTTCTTTGCCAAGCAGTCCGAAGAGCTGCCCGTATTCCTGCCATGTAGTCGGTGTGAGGAAGAGCGAAACGCTGGTCCGGTCGCAGAGTCCTCGCGGACTCTTTGGCGCCCTCATCGGCGCGCTCATTCCCCGCAATTCCTACATGTCCAGGAACCCAGCAGAAGATAATCTCGACATCTGCCCGGCTCGCCAAAACCGTGGCGTCACGGATTTCGCGAACCAGGGGATGCGGAGATTCCAATGCCCCGAGAGCACTCAGGGCGCTTTGTGAGTCGCTATAAATCACAATCCGGTCTCCGAACCGGGCACGTCGCGTAATCTCCCGTACCGAGTGGTGTATTGCCACCAGCTCGGCCGTGAAGACAGACGCAGCGCCTGGTAGAGCCCCGCTGACTTCAAACAGAGGGGATACGGCGTGGAAGCCGACCCCCTCTTGGGACTTGGAGCCATCCGTATACACTGGCACGGTACCAGCGTGACACGATGTGTGCTCCAAAAAGATCGAACGCAATACTCCCGGCGCAGTACAAGCTTTGGGAGCAGAGGCGTGGCGACAAATAGCCAAATGTGGTACCCTCCAGGGTGGCGTCCTGGGCAGAACCAGGGGCGCCACCGGCCCGAGAGCTATATCTACCTCTCGAAGGAGTTTCCTGGCCCTAAACCCAAAGGGCTTAGGGTATGACTGGCGTCTCTCGGCGGCATAGGCACCATCGAGATCAGCTGCGGATGCAGTGAGAGCTGTTGGCGACTGGGGGAGGCGCCGGGCTCGCGCGTACAGGCGAGTGATGCACTGCACGCGGCGCAGAGCGAGTGGCATCTCCCCAGCATCGACCAACAGGCTCTCAATGGGGGAAGTGCGGAAGGCACCGGTCGCAAGGCGAAGGCCGGTGTGGTGGATCGAATCCACCTTCCGCAATAAACGCTCGGCTGCGGATGCATAAAACTCGCATCCGTAGTCGAGCTTCGAGCGAACAAAGGATCGATAAAAAAGTAAGGCGGTAGCCCTATCAGCGCCCCAAGCGCTGAACGTCACGGAACGGAGAATGTCCATGGCGCGGGTACAAGAGACCCTAAGGCTGCGAATGTGAGCCTCCCAGGTGAGGCGTCGGTCGAATACAAGACCAAGGAAACGGTGCGACTCAACCACATCCAGGCGCACCCCATTAAGAAACAAATCTGGGTCGGGGTGAAGCCGTGGATGGCGGCAGAAGTGCACCACCTTAGTCTTGGCCAAAGAAAACCGAAACCTGTGCGCTTTGGCATAGCAAGAGACGCGGTTCAATGCCTGTTGGAGTCGGCGCTCCAGAGTTGGCATCTGGGCCGCGCCAAAAGAGATCGAAAGGTCGTCCACGTAGAGCGTAGCGAGAACATCTTCCGGCAGCACCGAGGTGATGCCGTTGATGCTCAGGGCAAAGAGTGTGACACTGAGGACACTTCCCTGCGGGACACCCTCTTCCTGCTCCTTTGGGCCGGAGAGGGCTCCCCCCACCCGTACGCGGAATCGACGATCTCGCAAAAATTCAGATATAAACATTGGGAGGCGTCCCCTCGCCCCCATCGTGTGGAGAGTCTCCATGATACCGTATCGCCATGCGGTATCATAGGCTTTCTCCAGATCAAAAAACACCGTGGCGTAGTGCTGTCTACGAAGGAAAGCCTCGCAGACGGCATTTTCCAGTCGGAGCAGAGCATCCGACGTGGAGTGGAACTTACGGAAGCCGCACTGTGCAGAAGACAGATGGCCTCCGCTGTCCAGGAAATAGGCTAATCTAACATTTACCAATTTCTCCATCAACTTGCACACGCAAGAGGTTAGAGAGATTGGGCGGAAACCGGTCGGAGTAGAGTGATCTCTCCCCGGCTTGCGAAAGGCGAGCACAGTAGCGATTCGCCAGGAGTCTGGGAGGAGACCTTCCACCCAGATCCTGTTGAACAAATCTAATAGAAAGGCCATGCCTCGCTCACCCAGGTGTCGAAGCATGGCGTACGGGACATCGTCCGGACCATGGGCGGTGTCCGCGCACGAAGCGAGAGCGGAACGCAACTCACTCACAGTAAACTTGTCGTTGAAGGGTTCTCCGCCTCTGGAGGTAAAGTCCAGCCGGCGGCCTTCCGCGACATCACGACGTGCATTGAATGCTGGCGGAGCAGCATTACGGCTAGAGAATGCGGAAAAAGCGGTCGCTAAGGATTCCGCCACGGACGCGGGGTCCGAGATTGCGGTCCCATTCTCCTGGAGAACGGGAGGGGGGTCCTGCGAGAACTTGCCCCGAATCCTTTTGACTCGCTTCCACACCTCAGCTAAAGGGGTCTTCCCGTTAAGTGAAGACACGTATGCCCGCCAAGAAGAGCGGCGGGCGTGCTTCGAAATATACCGGAACCTAGCCCTAGCCCGACGAAATTCAGCGACGGTGAAATCGTTCGGGCGGCGCTTATAGCGCATGTAGGCATAACGCTTCTGTTTGAGGGCCGTCTCACACTCGGCCGACCACCATGGGAGTGGTCGGCGTGCAAAACGGCCAGACTTCCTAGGAATAGTAGTCAGGCCCACGGCGATGAGGTTGCCGGAGAAGAACTCGACGGCCTCATCTACCGACCTAAACTCCTTGACTGAGATAGAGAATTCAGTCATTTCCTGAAATGCAGGCCACCGCGCCCGCGCCAAGCACCACCGAGGTGGTCTCTCAGGCGGCAGTTGCCCTGAAAATGATATTTGAATGGGAAAGTGATCACTACCATGGAGGTCATCGACCACCCCCCAATCAAAATCAGGCTGTGCATCCGAAGAGCACAAAGATAGGTCAAGGCAAGAAAATGCCTGAAAGGAAGTATTTAAAGAGAAAGGAAGAACGGAGACATCATGCCGGGTGTAAACCACGCATCCATCAGCTAGGCCATCCCGCGGTGGTGAGGTCGCAAGACCTTTGTACCCCGGGAGGGCGGGCAGGGGGCACGCGCCTAGCATGGTCTCCTGCAAAAAGATAGCTAAGGGGGAGCGGGACGAGACGAGCATCCGCAGCTCCTCCCAGTTGGCCCGGAGTCCACGGCAATTCCATTGAAGGAATATGCCCATAGGCCTAGCTCGGAGGAGACGCGGGGGCCCTCCTCGAACTGAAGACCCTAACGGGAATGGCCGTACGCTTCCCGGGGGCAGAACCCCGGGCGCTGTTGGCCGGACAAAGCCCTGGAGGCGCTGTCGCCTTCGAGGACTTATTGGGGGCTGGTTGGGTTCGCCATGCGAGTCTTTTCCTCCCTTCGCCTTGAATCCTTAGGCGGGCGCTGCGGCTTCGGAGGCGGGAGGCCCTCTTTTCGAGGAACCACCGTCTTTGAGCCACTCGCTCCACCTCGGGGCGTGGGCGAAGGAGCCGAAGCTCCTTTGTTGCTGTCCTCCTTTCGGGGGACAGCTTTAGGAACCCCCGAAGATGGCCTAGCGACTATCTTCAGGGGTGTTGCCTCCTGTGAGTCTAACGACTCGGTGGAGGCGCGTGGCCGTTTCGCCTTGCGGGAAACGGTCACGCTGGGGGAAGAGGGGGGAGCCCTGGTTTTAGCCGGGGCTGACTATGAACTCTTTTTGCCGCCAGCTTTACCAGGGGAGCGCCCGGGTTGGGTAGAGACCGCAGGAGGGCTCCGAATATGCGCGGAAACAACCGTGCTCGTTGGCCTGGATGGGCCAGGAGCAGAGGTGCCTTTCTAACTACTGAGGCATATGACGTCCCAGGCAGAGCTGGGCGCGCCAGGACCAAGTCCTTAGCCTCGCGGAATGAGAGTCTATCCTGGGCCTGAACGGCCAGGATTTCTTTCTCCAGGAGATATGCACCACATTGCTTCGAAGAAGAAGGGTGCGGCTCTCCGCAATTGACACACTTGGCCACACACGATTTGGACTTATCGTGTGCGACCTTGGAGCAATTTACACAGACTTCGGGTGACCCTGACTTTGCACGTCTACATGAGCGATTCGTATGGCCGAAGCGGTGACAGTAATAGCACCGCCGCGGCAGTGGCACGAATGCCTTCACGCGGTAGCGGTACCAACCGGCACGCTACGACTCAGGGAGCTTGTCACAGTCGAACGTGACGAAGAGTGTAGGGGTGGGTCTCGAAACCCCTCCCTGTTTTCTCATCACACGTTCGACCTTGACCGCCCCATGGTCGGCCAGCTCTAGGGTGATGTCCTCAATGGAGTAGTCAACGAGTTCCCTCGCATAAACTACTCCTTTCACAAAGTTTATGGTAGAGTGCGGCGTCAAACTCACCGGGGTGCCATGAAGTGTCCGAAGAGCACTTATCTTGGCCGCCTCAGCGGGATTCGCCGCATTCGCCAGAAGGCTCCCGTCCGAGAAACGGGTCACCTTCGGCTCTCTACCAATTGCACTAGCTAATCCTCTCCTCTGATGGATCATGTTGCCCTTGGACAACATGGTGCCATCAGTGGAGCGAATAACGAGGAAGCGTTTGAAGCCAGCGGGCTCGAAAACGCCAGGTAACCTCTGATTGAGGGGCATCGATGTCATCGAGGCTCCGCCCTGTGCACTCTTGGTGTTAGTCTTGGTCAGGGGCTCCGCACACGAGGGGGTAGAGGGGCCGGATGTGCCGATCTTGGCTTGGCCGCCTACCAAAGTGGCAGCAGACCCACCTGTCCCCGCAGCCCCCGCGGATGGAGAGGAGCCCCGAGTCTTTTTCGTCTTTTTAGTCTTTTTCTTTTTTGGAGAGGAGGGCGGGGAATGAACCCGCTTCTCACCTCCGCCGGCAGAAGCCCCCAGGCCAGATGGACTGGCCTCAGCCAGGTCCCTCTCCGAAATGGAGAAGGTCCTGGTTGTCGTAGGGGCACCTGTCGGAGGAGATCCCTCCCCTCCTTTTACTGCCTCGGAGCCCTCAGCCATTTGAGGAGGACCTTGCATAGGGGCGGATTCGGGTTTGGTGCTTGGCGCCGAGCCCGAATTCCCCCCCACGGAAGGCCCTACCGTCTGAGGCTGGGTCTCCTCAAAGACCGTGTCTATCACAGGAGGGGCCTCCAGTTGGCCATCCCCTCCCAGGACATCGCAGGTCCCCTTGGTAGTGTCACCAGTCTTGTGTGGGGAGGCACAGGCCTTGACCATGGCAAGGTTTAAAATTCTTGCCAGCAGGTCTTTTGAGGGAAGCGACCGAAGGGGCCTGGCTTCCCTCTCCCCCCTAAGGGGGTTTGCCCTACCGAGCCGCTTCGATGGGGAGCGGCTGGCTAAGGGCTGCCTGCTGGCTTTATTGGCAGTCCCTTTGGAAAGAAAAGAGGGGACTGCCGCTGGGAAAAGGGAGGTGCCCGAAAGCACCTCCAGTGAAGGGGGTGAGGGGGAGTCCCCTGCACCCGTAGGCGAAGGAGAGGAGTAAGCCTCCTCTCCGGTTAGAGAAATATGGAGGGTCCCCTGTGCAAGCACAGGGATGGGGGGGACCTCCATTTTTTGTTGGAGCTGCCCGAGGGCGGCTCCGTTGATGTTTCAGGGAAAGTTGGGGGTTGTTTTTTTTTTTTGGTCTTCATCATTGGGCATGGTGACCCTTTTTTTAACACGGGATGCATTAGCGCACACCTCTCGCAGTAGCCCGCACTGCGAGAGGTGCTTACAAGCCCGGCAGAGCCAGGCAGCGCCATTTGGGACCACCCCTCCCGCCTGGTTGCCTGGCAGTCCATCGGCATGGCGGCTCCACCTTGAACACGGCGTAAAATATATAGATTGTGAAGAGGAGAGGAAAAGGGATGTGAGGATGGTATGGGTGGGGATGAAGCAGGTTGTTAAAAACCAGCCACCCCAGACCGGAGCTCAGGGGTTAGGGAACATTGTCCCCCAGCCCCTCAGCCCCCGATGCGGGACGGCTGGCTGAAAGGATGGTCAGCATCTACCCTGTGAAATTAGAGGCTGACCAGAGAAAGTTGTGGGAAAGGTTGTGTGAAAAGAGAGGAAACAAGTGTTTTGAAGGAAGAAAGAGAGGCTAAGCTGGGGCCGGACGGAGCGCTGGATCCCGTCAGCACGGCGGCCAGGATGGCAAATCGCCGCGCCCCTTACGGGGGAGGGTTTTAGTAGGAGAAATAGTGGGGAAATAGGGAAAAATGATAGGAAAGCGAAAATGAAAGGTAGTATGAAAGACAGATCCCTGGTGAAAGGGTATCACTGGCTTTCTTTGCGTTTTGGTTGTGTTTTTTTTTGATAGTATATAAATATACCATCCGGTAAATGCACTGGGCATTCAAGCCTTTGTAGTAGTAGATATTATCTCTACGTGGTTTTGTAGAAGATTTTCATCTTCGATTCTGGGTGTTTCACACCTAGATTTGGATTTTTATGTGTTGTTTAGTTTTGTTTTGTTTTAATTGTTTCTTGGCGATATTTCACACAAATGATAATTCAGTGGCTAAATTCGTTTGGCTTTGTTAATGATTTGTTGTGTTATGAATGAGGGTTGTTTAGCTTTAAGTGAACTTTGGGTAGATGTCAATGTCATTCGGTAGTCTACTGCTTTTAAAACAAATTGCATGTCTTATGTTAGGTAAATTGTCAAAGTCGATGTGCTCGTGCACAAACTCGGGAGGGAGGTGCCGGTGCACTTTGTCCCAAATTTTGGTTGCTCTGAGGTGAAGCTCCACGTTTATGGGGGTCATCCCCAGTTCACCATGGAGTTCACTCTGCCTTCTCCCTTCTCTCCCTCGGGTTCCCGTAATGATGTATACTGCCTTATTCTGGACCCTTTGCAGTTTAAAATCTTGGGTCTTGGAAACTACGTTTATAGGGACCGGGGGGTACAGGAGTTTTGAGCGAATGCACGCATTATAGATCTTAAGTTTGTTGGAGGTGCTCAGGTTTACGAATTTGTAAAATTCACCCAAGTCCCTCCGTGCATTCTGTGTAGTTTTCGTTACATGACTCCTATACCCACCAGTCGTAATTTGTAGTCCCAGAACCGTGCCCTCCGTGCGGTATGGGTTGCATACACCCCCCACACGGATGTCTGCCAGTGTCCTTCGGAATAGTGGAATTACACGGAGCTTTTGGGCATTGGTGGATATCTTCCATCTTCTCTCGAAAGAGTTGATGTTTTCGATTTCCACTGCCGTACTTCGTGCCATGAAATTCGCATTCCGATAAGGCCCCATACATATCATTGTTATATCGTCCGCAAATTGGACGTATAAGGAACTCTCAGTCAAGGGTTGGGGAAGGTCCATGGTGTAAATATTATAGAGCAGGGGACTGATGCATGGTATAGTTTTGCGTTTTGTTCACAAAACAACTTTAAAAATCTACGAAGAATTTCCACGAATGTATAAAATTTTGCATTATAATAATTTTTACTATGTTCTAGTCATGTTGCTAAAACAAAATATATACTATAAAGAGTGCACAAAACTTGAAATAAAATGATATAAAAATCAATGGTGTAGTTTTATTTTCACAAATACACTTTAAATATCTAAGAAAAAATGTCCAGGAATGTATACAATTTTGCATTATCTTAATTTTTACTATGTTCTAGTCATGATGCTAAAAAAATAATTATGCCATAAAAAGTGCATGAAATATGCAATAAAATGATATACAAAACCAAAAAAATGCGAATTTTTAATGAAACAACGCGAAAAGTAACTCAAGAAGAAATGTGTTATCCCCTTAAACTAGGATTATGTATGATATCAGTATGCATTAATGCCGTTATGTGTACAAAGATTGTGGTCTATGTACGTAGCTTTCGCCTCATCTAACATTTTGGTGTACAAGGATAATATGAGGCAAAAGTACACCCAAACTGGTCCGAGTACGAGAAATAAACCTTTTTAGGTTCACATTAACTGTATTCAGTAATTTCACATATACCACCTTTTAATTTTAAATTTAATTTTTTTTTTAATTTTAATTTTAAATTTATTCATGTTAATAATTTCGTTAGCGAGAGGTACAAAATTGGAGATATTTTAATATTCGCTGATCAAATGACTCAACAAAAGCTATGTGAGAGCAAATAATGTGTAGATCTCAAGTACATACACTAGTTTTGTATTAAAAAACTAAATATCCTCTGTGAAAACTTGTTTTTAATCGAGTCATATAATAATAGAATATTAAGTTTGGGCTAAGGAACCAGTTTTGGAGGCCTTTTCACCCGTAAATCGCTTCATAATTAAATGGATGGTTTCATGAAAACTGAAAATGAAGTTTGTTGCAATTTAGGGATTTCTTTGGCCTTTACTTTTATGCGTTGGCATTTTATTATAAATTTATTTCATGTGAATTGGCCTATTTATGATCTTAATCAATCTTTGCCTTATATTATAAGAAAATTTCACACATGCGATACTTTGTAGAATCCAGAAGAAAAAGTGTTCAATGAAAATTATATTTAACATTTTAGCCCCATATGATACACGATCTATTTTGTCGTTATATTGGGATGTCTCGCACTTATGACATTAAATAAGAAGCGTAAACCAACGGGGGTATCTCTGGCATAAAGATTATGAAGGTTTCGTAAATAAATCGGACAAGTAAAAGGGACAATTTATGGAAGGTTCATAGCCAGAGTACAGACAAGACTACTTGGAGCACTCAGGTCCGAGAGGAGCGAAATTCTCTTAAACTTGCCCCTCATCTCCACATAGGAGATTTCCATGTGGAGACTGGGTATTCAATATCAAAGTCATTTGACCCAACCAACAGAGCAAAGATCAATGGATGAAGACAAATTCGCTCAAGGTGGTAACTGGTTTTACCACTCATCATTAGCGATATAAATACAATCCTTAACAATTCCCTATATAAAGTAGGCCTTCAAATGATCCCTTCGTGTTTGCAACCTTAGCATATTAATACGATGCTTAAAATGTATCAACATTCGTGATCTTTTCCACAAATTCCTCTTTCTAGAATCATTTATGTCTTCTCTCCAATTTAGTATTCACATTAATCACCGAATAAACATTTTACTAAATTACCACACCCACCTCTTTCTATTAAACAATAACAAAACATAATCTCCAAATAAATATCCTTAACAAATTAATTTCCGGTATTGCTAAGAGCAAAAATATTCTGACATTTCTTCTATGGTAAGAAATATTCTCTTTTTGCCGGGGTCTTAGCGTAGGTTGCTTTGCGAATTGGACCTTCCCTTACGGAGTGGGGCATGATGTTGCAAGAAAACGAAGGCTCAAATATTCAGATAAGCAACAGATTTATCGGCAAATATCTGTCAGAGGAAAGTGTTGGGGTTTCTAAACTTAATAGCTTCAGATTCTTTAACTCCATCATATACATAATCTGGTATGTTATAAAAAAACCAATGACATGTTTTTTTATGACTGGATGTCATCGTTAGGAGAAATTCTGAGCGATGGTTCAACATTTTGGTTTAAATACGGTCACAGGTTTGGGGATTGGATTGTATTAAAGTGTAGAAGTTATCGGGTCATGGTGTTGTGGCATCAGGGTCACATTGTTACTTGTCCCCGATAACACCCTAATAGAGCACGTATGAACATAAGAACATAACATAAGAACATAAGAAAAGAAGGAGACTGCAAAAGACCATTCATGGCCTACACTTGGCAGCTCCTGTTCCAGTCAACACACAAAAGATTTCTTACCAGAGAAAAGTCATCAAGATTGTCACCCTTTACAGGAGTTCGTCAGATCTAATCTACAATATACATAAAATGCATCCAGAGGATTATGTCCATTCATGCAACCGCAAAATAATCTCCCCACTCCTTAGAAAAATATATACATATGTACATAAAAAAGTCAGTCCCATCTAGCAGCTTCATTCATATATTTATCTAATCTATTCTTAAAACTACCCAGAGAGGAGGCTTCTATCACATGTCTAGTGAGCCTATTCCATTCATCTACCACACGATTTGTAAACCAATTCCTCCCAATCTCCTTCCTAAACCTATACTTATCAAGCTTAAACCCATTGCTACGTGTCCTGTCATGTTCACTAAGTATAAGAACCTTACCCAGATCCCCTTTATTATATCCTTTTACCCATTTGAAGACTTCAATCAATCCCCCTCTGACTCTTCTCCTTTCCAATGTATGTAGATTTAGTTTTCTGAGCCTTTCACCATAAGGTAAGTTCCTTAGCCCACCAATCATCTTTGTCATCCTTCTCTGCACAGACTCAAGCAAATCAATATCCTTCCTATAATATGGTGACCAAAATTGTACTGCATAGTCTAGATGAGGCCTAACTAGCGCCAGATACAGTTTTAGAATGACTTCAGCACTCTTATTGCTTACACTCCTCCTAATGAATCCCAATATCCTATTAGCTTTATTCTTAGCATTTAGGCATTGCTTTCTAGGACGAAGGTCTGAACTTACCAAAATACCCAAGTCCCTCTCACAATCGGTCCTCCCTAAATTTCTCCCATTTAATTTATAACTATTCAGTGGATTATTTCTACCTATACTAAGTACACTACATTTGTCTATGTTAAACTTCATTTGCCATTTCTCAGCCCAATTGGACAGTATGGATCACGGCAAACAATTTTTGAATGCTTTTTTGTTTATAACAGTGTTTGGGTGACCAAATTTGCATCTATCCAACTTATGTCATCATATCAAAAGCCTAAATAAACAAATATTAGCATAGAAAGAAAAAAACAAACCAAACATTTGAAGTTTATTATTATTATTAAACCAAAAATCAAAGGGATGGAAATATATTAACCAAAACGTTACAAAAATAATTCAAGAAAGTGATGAAGTTAATGGAAATGAAATATGTTAAGAAACTGCTGGAATATAGAATCAAGACTAGAACAGACCCTTACATCCGTTCTATAGCTAGTTGAAGGAAAAGTGAAGAAAGTATGGTTTATTTGGAGAGCATTTAGAGTACAAAGCAAGTATTACGTTAATCTATGGTTAATATTACATGTTTTAATAATTAAATTTAATTTAAACATCTTGATTAATGGTACTTTGAACTAAATTAGCTAAAAGAGAGTTCCAAGTTGAAAGGATTTTCTAAGGAAAAAACCTCCTAACAATATTCGTCTCATAAGACTTTAATTTAAATTTATTAACATTTGTTCGCCTTTTGTTTTCAGCGCGTTTAAATAATGAATCAAATTTACATTTTTGTAACCATTCATAATCTTGAAGATTCTAGCAATTAGCTGTGAAGGCGTCTGTTTTTAAGAGAGACCAATTTTAATTCTTTAAGTCTGTCGTTCAATTTCTTTTTGTTTTTCAGCTCAGAAATGAGCTTTTTTTGTCTCTAGCTCTACTTTTTCTAATGTAGCAATATCCTTTGCTGATAAAAAGGCCAGAACTGAGCTGCAAATTGCCGCTTATGAAGCACGGCTGATTTGAACAATGGAACGAACTACTATTTCTCTACTCCTATATGGAACATTTCTTGAAATGACACAATGTCATATTTTCTTGTATAACTATTTAGAGGCAGAGTTTCGAAAATTGAAAACCCCTTGAAATTAAGAAGCAGAGATACAGTGCTTCTGACAAGGTTTCGCAGAAAAAAAATCAATTTAGGCAGCCGATGTGCATTATTTTGCGCTTATTAAGATCAAATATCACATACTAGGTAACAGACACATTAAATGCCTCGTTTAGATATTGCTGTTTCCCTGTAGATGTGTGTTGTGTTTCAAAATATGACCTAGTTAACATCGTCCGAGAACTTGACGATCTTGCTTAGTAATCTTGAATTTAAGTCATTTACAAATATAAAAATATACTGGATCAAAATCTAACCCCTGAGGCATGCCGCTGGGGACTTTAGCCTGATCAGATGATTTTTCATTTATAACCAACTCTGTCTACGGTTTTAAGCCATTTCTCGCTCCAACGCAATAGGTCACCTCTTTTCCCGTGCGCTCTAAGCTTTTCCACAACTTTTCCATGAGGCCCGAATTGAACGTCATCTCATCACTGGTGTATTATGGGGATCATATTTTACGCCCTATCGTAAATAATAAAAAATCTTTAACTATGAACAACGTTTTCTGAAACCTTAATGGATATCTGAGAGTAAAATAGTATTGGAACTAAATATACAGCCTACAGAACACTAGGTTGTTTGTATCAGAGATAAGAAAAATATACATGAAAACAGAAACAGTGAGTTGTTACTTATTGTCCTGGGGATTAAGCAGAACAATATTTCATGTATATATGTATATGGCAGCATATGAATATAACATAAATTTCAGTTCCCGCTATGGTTGTTTTATGAAATGTGCTAAAACTGGCCTTTCAATCGGCCAACATACTTATGATGCCGTTCTTTTTCGTCAAATTGGCCTGATAATTCTACGTTTCTCGTCACTGGTACATCCTGTGCCTTGACATGTAGTTTAGACGCGGAAATGAAAATTAACGTAATTTAAACAAAAAATATTTTACTTTTAATTCCTCATCAAATTATGCGATGCAAAAGCATCCACATCAATGATTTTTTTTAGGAGCCCATCTGGCGACTGCGTACTTGGGCACAAGTCGCCGTACTCACCACTACAGCCTAGCACTAGGCTACTTTAGAATAACAACAAAAAACACACCAACAACCAAAATATAAAGCAAAAAAGGCAACAACAGAAAGCAGGCTTGAGCGTCGAGGAGAGGTCCACCTCCCCCCGGCGCAGTGACGTGCGACCTACGGATAAAACACCAACAAGAAAAAACTCACCTAGTTAAATAAACGGGAGAAGGCCGGCCTTCTTTAATGAGTCTATAAGTGCACCAGTCAATGTGCACGAACTCTTCCCGAGTACAAGGGCAAGGGACAGGCGCTAGCGACCCCACCAATCACGGTATCGGGACAGGTAACGTGCACGGAGATCGCTCAGACTGTGACATTCAACAAGAATGTGCTGAACAGTCTACAGAACAACGCAGTCTTCACAGTAGGGTGCTGGCGAGCGCTCCATAAAATGGCGGTGCGTCCTGCAAGTGTGTCCAATTCGGAGAAGACAGAAAGCAACCTGAAGATTTCGCAGCATTGGGGGCCAGGTCTATCGGAACAGTCGCGGCAAAAGGCACGCAACTTTAAGTGTCCTTCGACCGTCTTCCATCTTCTTTGCCAAGCAGCCCGGAAAGCTGTCCGCATTCATGCCATGTACTCGGTGTTAGGCGTCTATTGGTGGCATAGGCACTGTAGAAATTAGCTGCGGATGCAGTGAGAGCTGTTGGGGACTGAGGGCGGCGCCAGGCTCGCACGTACAGGCGAATAATGCACTGTGTCGGACGTAGGGCGAGTGGCATCTCCCCAGCATCGACCAACAGGCTCTCAATGGGGGAAGTGTGGAAGGCACCGGTCACCAGGCGAAGGACGGTGGAGTGGATCAAGTCCACCTTCTGCAATACACACTCAGCTGCGGATGCATAAAACTCGCATTCGTAGTCGAGCTTCGAAAAAACAAATGATCGATAAAAAAAGTAAGGCAGTAGCCCTATCAGCGCCCCAAGCGCTGAACGTCATGGAACGGAGAATATCTATGGCGCGGATACAAGAGACCCTAAGGCTGCGAATATGAGCCTCCCAGGTGAGGCTTCGGTCAAATACAAGACGAAGGAAACGGTGCGATTCAACCACTTCCAGGCGTACCCTATTAAGAAACAAGTCTTATTCAGGGTGGAGCTGTAGATAGCGGCAGAAGTGCACCACCTTAGTCTTGGCCAAGGAAAACCGTTACCTGTGCGCTTCGGCATAGCGAGAGACGGGATTCAATGACTGTTGGAGTCGACGGTACATAGTTGACATCTGGGCCGCACCCGAATATTTTTTTTTTTTTTTTTTAAGAGCTCATCTGGCGACTGCCTACTTGGGCATTAGTCGCCGTATTAAAACTGGCCTAGTTCTAGGCTACTTTAAAATGAAATTAAAGAGAGAAAACCTCCCCCCAAAAAAACAACACCCCAAAAGGGGGAAAGGAAGCAAGCTGGTGCGTCGGGGAGAGGTCCCCCCGGCGCAGGAGCGTGCAACTAAAGAAAAAAAACAAACAAACAAAAAACAAAACAAATGCAAAAAAACAACCAAAAAAAACAAACAAACCTTGCTTAAATAATAGGGAGAAGGCCGGCCTCCCCCAAGAAGTCAACAAGTCCACAAGTCAGTGTGCACGAATCTGTCCCAAGCACAAGGGACAGGCGGTAGCGACCCCCCCCCCATCCCGGTACTGGGACAGGTATCGTGCGCGAAGATCACCCAGACTGGGACATTCGACAAGAATGTGCCAAACAGTCTGGGGGACGACGCAGTCGTTGCAATAGGGCGCAGGCGAGCGCTCCATCAGATAGCGATCCGTCACACGAGTGTGTCCGATTCGGAGACGACAGAAAGCAACCTGAAGCCGCCGCGGCATTGGGGGATAGGTCCATGGGAACAGTCGCGGCGCAATGGCACGCAACTTTAAGTTCCCTTCGACCGTCTCCCATCTTCTTTGCCAAGCAGTCCGAAGAGCTGCCCGTATTCCTGCCATGTAGTCGGTGTGAGGAAGAGCGAAACGCTGGTCCGGTCGCAGAGTCCTCGCGGACTCTTTGGCGCCCTCATCGGCGCGCTCATTCCCCGCAATTCTTACATGTCCAGGAACCCAGCAGAAGATAATCTCGACATCTGCCCGGCTCGCCAAAACCGTGGCGTCACGGATATTGCGAACCAGGAGATGCGGAGATTCCAATGCCCCGAGAGCACTCAGGGCGCTTTGTGAGTCGCTATAGATCACAATCCGGTCTCCGAACCGGGCACGTCGCGTAATCTCCCGTACCGAGTGGTGTATTGCCACCAGCTCGGCCGTGAAGACAGACGCAGCGCCTGGTAGAGCCCCGCTGACTTCAAACAGAGGGGATACGGCGTGGAAGCCGACCCCCTCTTGGGACTTGGAGCCATCCGTATACACTGGCACGGTACCATTTTATTTTTTATTTTTTTTTTTTATAGAGCCCATCTGGCAACTACCCACTTGGGCATAAGTCGCCGAAAAACACGACAGCCTAGAATTAGGCTACTTTAAAGTTAAAATATGAAAACTTAACAATCAATATAAATTGGAAAAACTTAACAATCGAAGCAATCTCCGGCAGCGGGGGGAGGTCCCCCTCACCCCGGTGCAGGAGAGTGCAACCTAAAACAAAACAATAACAAAAAAAAAAGGAACCTTAGAAAAAGGGGAGAAGGCCGGCCTCCCCCCAAAAGTCAATAAGTCCACCAGTCATGGTGCACGCACTCGTCCCGAGTACAAGGGACAGGCGGTAGCGACCCCGCCCATCCCGGTACCGAGACAGGTATCGTGCGCGAAGATCACCCAGACTGGGACATTCGACAAGAATATGCCGAACAGTCTGGGGGACGACGCAGTCGTTGCAATAGGGCACATGCGAGCGCTCCACCAAGTAACGATGCGTCACACGAGTGTGTCCGATTCGAAGACGACAGAAAGCAACCTGAAGCCGCCGCGGCATTGGGGGATAGGTCCATGGGAACAGTCGCGGCGCAATGGCACGCAACTTTAAGTTCCCCTCGACCGTCTCCCATCTTCTTTGCCAAGCAGTCCGAAGAGCTGCCCGTATTCCTGCAATGTAGTCAGTGTGAGGAAGAGCGAAACGCTGGTCCGGTCGCAGAGTCCTCGCGGACTCTTTGGCGCCCTCATCGGCGCGCTCATTCCCCGCAATTCCTACATGTCCAGGAACCCAGCAGAAGATAATCTCGACATCTGCCCGGCTCGCCAAAACCGTGGCGTCACGGATTTCGCGAACCAGGGGATGCGGAGATTCCAATGCCCCGAGAGCACTCAGGGCGCTTTGTGAGTCGCTATAAATCACAATCCGGTCTCCGAACCGGGCACGTCGCGTAATCTCCCGTACCGAGTGGTGTATTGCCACCAGCTCGGCCGTGAAGACAGACGCAGCGCCTGGTAGAGCCCCGCTGACTTCAAACAGAGGGGATACGGCGTGGAAGCCGACCCCCTCTTGGGACTTGGAGCCATCAGTATACACTGGCACGGTACCAGCGTGACACCATGTGTGCTCCAAAAAGGTCGAACGTAATACTCCCGGCGCAGTACAAGCTTTGGGAGCAGAGGCGTGGCGACAAATAGCCAAATGTGGTACCCTCCAGGGTGGCGTCCTGGGCAGAACCAGGGGCGCCACCGGCCCGAGAGCTATATCTACCTCTCGAAGGAGTTTCCTAGCCCTAAACCCAAAGGGCTTAGGGTATGACTGGCGTCTCTCGGCGGCATAGGCACCATCGAGATCAGCTGCGGATGCAGTGAGAGCTGTTGGCGACTGAGGGAGGCGCCGGGCTCGCGCGTACAGGCGAGTGATGCACTGCACGCGGCGCAGAGCGAGTGGCATCTCCCTAGAATTGACCAACAGGCTCTCAATGGGGGAAGTGCGGAAGGCACCGGTCGCAAGGCGAAGGCCGGTGTGGTGGATCGAATCCACCTTCCGCAATAAACGCTCGGCTGCGGATGCATAAAACTCGCATCCGTAGTCGAGCTTCGAGCGAACAAAGGATCGATAAAAAAGTAAGGCGGTAGCCCTATCAGCGCCCCAAGCGCTGAACGTCACGGAACGGAGAATGTCCATGGCGCGGGTACAAGAGACCCTAAGGCTGCGAATGTGAGCCTCCCAGGTGAGGTGTCGGTCGAATACAAGACCAAGGAAACGGTGCGACTCAACCACATCCAGGCGCACCCCATTAAGAAACAAATGTGGGTCGGGGTGAAGCCGTGGATGGCGGCAGAAGTGCACCACCTTAGTCTTGGCCAAAGAAAACCGAAACCTGTGCGCTTCGGCATAGCGAGAGACGCGGTTCAATGCCTGTTGGAGTCGGCGCTCCAGAGTTGGCATCTGGGCCGCGCCAAAAGAGATCGAAAGGTCGTCCACGTAGAGCGTAGCGAGAACATCTTCCGGCAGCACCGAGGTGATGCCGTTGATGCTCAGGGCAAAGAGTGTGACACTGAGGACACTTTCCTGCGGGACACCCTCTTCCTGCTCCTTTGGGCCGGAGAGGGCTCCCCCCACCCGTACGCGGAATCGACGATCTCGCAAAAATTCAGATATAAACATTGGGAGGCGTCCCCTCGCCCCCATCGTGTGGAGAGTCTCCATGATACCGTATCGCCATGCGGTATCATAGGCCTTCTCCAGATCAAAAAACACCGTGGCGTAGTGCTGTCTACGAAGGAAAGCCTCGCAGACGGCATTTTCCAGTCGGAGCAGAGCATCCGATGTGGAGTGGAACTTACGGAAGCCGCACTGTGCAGAAGACAGATGGCCTCCGCTGTCCAGGAAATAGGCTAATCTAACATTTACGAATTTCTCCATCAACTTGCACACGCAAGAGGTTAGAGAGATTGGGCGGAAACCGGTCGGAGTAGAGTGATCTCTCCCCGGCTTGCGAAAGGCGAGCACAGTAGCGATTCGCCAGGAGTCTGGGAGAAGACCTTCCACCCAGATCCTGTTGAACAAATCTAACAGAAAGGCCATGCCTCGCTCACCCAGGTGTCGAAGCATGGCGTACGGGACATCGTCCGGACCATGGGCGGTGTCCGCGCACGAAGCGAGAGCGGAGCGCAACTCGCTTACAGTAAACTTGTCGTTGAAGGGTTCTCCGCCTCTGGAGGTAAAGTCCAGCCGGCGGCCTTCCGCGACATCACGACGTGCATTGAATGCTGGCGGAGAAGCAACACGGCTAGAGAATGCAGAAAAAGCGGTCGCGAAGGATTCCGCCACGGACGCGGGGTCCGAGATTGCGGTCCCATTCTCCTGGAGAACGGGAGGGGGGTCCTGCGAGAACTTGCCCCGAATCCTTTTGACTCGCTTCCACACCTCAGCTAAAGGGGTCTTCCCGTTAAGTGAAGACACGTATGCCCGCCAAGAAGAGCGGCGGGCGTGCTTCGAAATATACCGGAACCTAGCCCTAGCCCGACGAAATTCAGCGACAGTGAAATCGTTCGGGCGGCGCTTATAGCGCATGTAGGCATAACGCTTCTGTTTGAGGGCCGTCTCACACTCGGCCGACCACCATGGGAGTGGTCGGCGTGCAAAACGGCCAGACGTCCTAGGAATAGTAGTCAGGCCCACGGCGATGAGATTGCCGGAGAAGAACTCAACGGCATCATCTACCGACCTAAACTCCTCGACTGAGATAGAGAATTCAGTCATTTCCTGAAATGCAGGCCACCGCGCCCGCGCCAAGCACCACCGAGGTGGTCTCTCAGGCGGCAGTTGCCCTGAAAATGATATTTGAATGGGAAAGTGATCACTACCATGGAGGTCATCGACCACCCCCCAATCAAAATCAGGCTGTGCATCCGAAGAGCACAAAGATAGGTCAAGGCAAGAAAATGAAGCGGTTCTCGGACAGTGATGCGTAAACTCATCCACGTTTAGGACACCCATCTCAAGCTCTTCGATCAGATCGGCAAGGACTTGTCCCCTGGGATTTATGGAGTAATCTCCCCAGAGAGGATGCCTGCCGTTCAGATCTCCAAGCAAGAGATAGGGCCTCGGCAACCGTGCAACGACGCGGCGGAAGTCCCCCGCGTCGAAGTCAGCTGACGGTGGAATGTACGCAGAAATGATAGTATACCTCCTATCCAGGTGCAGCTGCACAGCCACTGCCTTAAAGGAGGTATCTAAAGAGAAAGGAAGAACGGAGACATCATGCCGGGTGTAAACCGCCCATCCCCCAGCCCGGCCATCCCGAGGTGGTGGGGTCGCAAGACCCTAATACCCCGGGAGGGCAGGGAGGGGGCACGCACCTAGCATGGTCTCCTGCAAAAAAATAGCTAACGGGGAACGGGACGAGACGAGCCTCCGCAGCTCCTCCCAGTTGGCCCGGAGTCCACGGCAATTCCATTGAAGGAATATGCCCTCCAGGCCTAGCTCGGAGGAGACGCGGGGGCCCTCCTCGAATTGAAGACCCTCACGGGAATGGCCGTACGCTTCCCGGGGGCAGAACCCCGGGCGCTGTTGGCCGGACAAAGCGCTGAAGGCGCTGTCGCCTTCGAGGACTTATTGGGGGAGCTTGGGCTCGCCATGCGAGTCTTTTCCTCCCTCCGCCTCGAAACCTTAGGCGGGCGTTGCGGCTTCGGAGGCGGGGGGCCCTCTTTTCGAGGAACCACCGTCTCCGAGCCACTCGCTCCACCTCGGGACGTGGGCGAAGGAGCCGAAGCTCCTTTGTTGCTGTCCTCCTTTCGGGGGACAGCTTTAGGAACCCCGGAAGATGGCCTAGCGACCATCTTCAGGGGTGTTGCCTCCTGTGAGTCTAACGACTCGGTGGAGGCGCGTGGCCGTTTCGCCTTACGGGAAACGGTCACGCTGGGGGAAGAGGGGGGAGCCCTGGTTTTAGCCGGGGCAGGGTATGAGCCCTTTTTTCCGCCAGCTTTACCAGGGGAGCGCCCGGGTTGGGTAGAGCCCGCAGAAGGGCTCCGAATGGGCGCGGAAACAACCGTGCTCGTTGGCCTGGATGGGCCGGGAGCAGAGGGTGCCTTCCTAAATATTGAGGCATATGACGTCCCAGGCAGAGCCGGGCGCGCCAGGACCAAGTCCTTTGCCTCGCGGAATGAGAGTCGATCCTGGGCCTGAACGGCCAGGATTTCTTTCTCAAGGAGATATGGACCACATTGCTTCGAAGAAGCAGGGTGCGGCTCTCCGCAATTGACACACTTGGCCACACACGATTTGGACTTATCGTGTGCGACCTTGGAGCAATTTACACAGACTTCGGGTGACCCCGACTTTGCACGTCTACACGAGCGATTCGTATGGCCGAAGCGGTGACAGTAATAGCACCGCCGCGGAAGTGGCACGAATGCCTTCACGCGGTAGCGGTACCAACCGGCACGCACCGACTCAGGGAGCTTGTCACAGTCGAACATGACGAAGAGTGTAGGGGTGGGTCTCGAGGCCCCTCCCTGTTTTCTCATCACACGTTCGACCTTGACCGCCCCATGGTCGGCCAGCTCTAAGGTGATGTCCTCAATGGAGTAGTCAACGAGTTCCCTCGCATAAACTACTCCTTTCACAAAGTTCATGGTAGAGTGCGGCGTCACACTCACCGGGGTGCCATGAAGTGTCCGAAGAGCACTTATCTTGGCCGCCTCGGCGGGATTCGCCGCATTCGCCAGAAGGCTCCCGTCCGAGAAACGGGTTACCTTCGGCTCTCTACCAATTGCACTAGCTAATCCTCTCCTCTGATGGATTATGTTGCCCTTGGACAACATGGTGCCATCAGTGGAGCGAATAACGAGGAAGCGTCTGAAGCCAGCGGGCTCGAAAACGCCAGGTAACCTCTGAATGAGGGGCCCCGATGTCATCGAGGCTCCGCCCTGTGCATTCTTCGTCTTAGTCTTGGTCAGGAGCTCCGCACACGAGGGGGTAGAGGGGCCGGATTTGCCGATCTTGGCTTGGTCACCTACCAAAGTGGCAGCAGACCCATCCGTCCCCGCAGCCCCCGCGGATGGAGAGGAGCCCCGAGTCTTTTTCGTCTTTCTTGTCTTTTTCTTCTTTTTAGGAGAGGAGGGCGGGGAATGAACCCGCTTCTCACCCCCGCCGGTAGAAGCCCCCAGGCCAGATGGACCGGCCTCAGCCAGGTCCTTCTCTGAAATGGAGAAGGTCCCGGTGGGCGCAGGGGGTTCATCCGGAGGAGATCCCTCCCCTCCTTGTCCTGCCTGAGAATCCACAGCCGTTTGATGAGGACCTTGCATAGGGGCGGATTCGGGTTCGGTGCTTGGAGCCAAGCCCGGATTCCCCCCCATGGAAGGCCCTACCGTCTGAGGCTGGTTTTCCTCAAGGACCATGTCTATCACAGGAGGGGCCTCCAGTTGGCCATCCCCTCCCAGGACATCGCAGGTCCCCTTGGCAGCGTCATAAGTCTTTAGTGGGGAGGCACAGGCCTTGACCCCGGCAAGGTTTAATATTTTTGCCAGCAGGTCTTTTGAGGGAAGCGACCGAAGGGGCCTGGCTTCCCTCTCCCCCCTAAGGGGGTTTGCCCTACCGAGCCGCTTGTACGAGGGGCGGTCGGCAATGGGCTGCCTGCTGGCTTTCTTGGCAGTCCCCTTAGAAAGCATAGGAGGGACTGCCGCTGGAGATAGGGAGGTGCCCGAAAGCACCTCCAGAGAAGGGGGTGAGGGGGAGTCCCCTACACCCGTAGGCGTAGGAGAGGAGTAAGCCTCCTCTCCGGTTAAAGAGGTATGGAGGGTCCCCTATGCAAGCACAGGGGGGGAAAACCTCCATTTTTTTGCTGGAGCTGCCCGAGGGCGGTTCCGTCGATGGAACAGGGGAAGTTGAGGGTTGGGTTTGTTTTTTTTTTATCATCATTGGGCATGGTGACCCTTTTTTAAACACGGGTTCAATCGCGCACACCCCTCGCAGTAGCCCGCACTGCGAGAGGTGCTTACAAGCCCGGCAGAGCCAGGCGCCGCCATTTGGGACCACCCCTTCCGCCTGGTGGCCTGGCAGTCCATCGGCATGGCGGCTCCACCTTGGACACGGCGTAAAAATTAATAGATTGTGAAGAGGAGAGGAAAAGGGATGTGAGGAAGGTATGGGTGGGGATGAAGCAGGTAGTTAAAAACCAGCCACCCCAGACCGGAGCTCAGGGGTTAGGGAACATTGTCCCCCACCCCCTCAGCCCCGATGCGGGACGGTTGGCTGAAAGGAAGGTCAGCATCTACCCTGTGAAATTAGAGGCTGACCAGAGAAAGTCTTGGGAGAGGTTGTGTGAAAAGAGAGGAAACAAGTGTTTTGAAGGAAGGAAGAGAGGCTAAGCTGGGGCCGGACGGAGCGCTGGATCCCGTCAGCACGGCGGCCAGAGTGGCAAATATCCGCGCCCCTTACGGGGTTTCGGAAAGTGATGCGTAAACTCATCCACATTTAAGACACTCATCTTAAGCTCGTCGATCAGGTCGGCAAGGACTTGACCCCGGGGATTAATAGAGTAGTCTTCCCAGAGGGTGTGTCTACCGTTTAGATCTTCGAGCAAGAGAAAGGGCCTCGGCAACCATGCCACGACGCGGCGGAGGTCCCCCACCTCGAAGTCGGCGGACGGTGGAATGTACGCGGAAGTAACAGTATACCTCCTATTAAGGTGCAGCTGTACAGCTACTGCCTGAAAGGAGGTATCTAAAGCGAAGAGAAGAACGGAGACATACATCATGCCGGATGTAAATCGCACATCTCCCCGCTCGGCCCCCATCCCGTGGTGGTAGGATCGCAAAACCCTTATACTCTGGAGGGTGAGCAGGGGGCATGCGCCCAGCATGGTCTCCTGCAAAAAAGATAGCTAACGGGGAACGGGAGGAGACGAGCCTCCGCAGCTCCTCCCAGTTGTTCCGGAGTCAACAGCAATTCTATTAAAGGAATATGCCCTCCAGGTCTAGCTCGGAGGAGATGCGGGGGCTTTCTTCGAAGAGAAGACCCTCACGGACATGGTTGTACGCTTCCCGGAGGCAGAATTCCGGGCGCTGTTGGCCAGAGAAAGCGCTGAAGGCGCTGTCGCCTTCGAGAGCTTATTGGGGGAGGTTGGGCTCGCCATGCGTCTTTTTCTCTCTCTGCCTCAAAACCTATGGTAAGCGAGGCGGCTTTGGAAGCGGGGGGCCCTCTTTTCGAGGAAGCTGTCCTCTTTTTGGGGGCCAGCATTAGGAGCGTAAAAAAATATAGATAGTGAAGTGAGAAGGAAAAGGGATGTGAAGCGCCCAGCATGGTCTCCTGCAAAAAAGATAGCTAACGGGGAACGGAAGGAGACGAGCCTCCGCAGCTCGTCCCAGTTGGTCCGGAGTCCACAGCAATTCTATTAAAGGAATATGCCCTCCAGGTCTAGCTCGGAGGAGATGCGGGGGCTTTCTTGGAAGAGAAGACCCTCACGGACATGGTTGTACGCTTCCCGGAGGCAGAACTCCGGGCGCTGTTGGCCGGAGAAAGCGCTGAAGACGCTGTCGCCTTCGAGAGCTTATTGGGGGAGGTTGGGCTCGCCATGCGTCTTTTTCTCTCTCTGCCTCAAAACCTATGGTGGGCGAGGTGGCTTTGGAAGCGGGGGGCCCTCTTTTCGAGGGAGCTGTCCTCTTTTGGGGGGCCAGCATTAGGAGCGTAAAAAAATATAGATAGTGAAGTGAGAAGGAAAAGGGATGTGAAGCGCCCAGCATGGTCTCCTGCAAAAAAGATAGCTAACGGGGAACGGGAGGAGACGAGCCTCCGCAGCTCCTCCCAGTTGGTCCGGAGTCCACAGCAATTCTATTAAAGGAATATGCCCTCCAGGTCTAGCTCGGAGGAGATGCGGGGGCTTTCTTCGAAGAGAAGACCCTCACGGAGATGGTTGTACGCTTCCCGGAGGCAGAACTCCGGGCGCTGTTGGCCGGAGAAAGCGCTGAAGACGCTGTCGCCTTCGAGAGCTTATTGGGGGAGGTTGGGCTCGCCATGCGTCTTTTTCTCTCTCTTCCTCAAAACCTATGGTGGGCGAGACGGCTTTGGAAGCGGGGTCCCTCTTTTCGAGGGAGCTGTCCTCTTTTCGGGGGCCAGCATTAGGAGCGTAAAAAAATATAGATAGTGAAGTGAGAAGGAAAAGGGATGTGAGGAAGGTATGGGTGTGGATGAAGCAGGTTGTTAAAAATCCACCATTCCAAACCGGAGCTCAGGGATTAGGGAACATTGTCCCCTCCCCCCTTGGCCCTGATCGTGGATAGTTGGCTGAGAAGAAGGTCAGCATACACTCTGTGATAATAGAGGATGATCATAGTAAATTGCGAGAGAAGTTGTAGGGGAAGTGAGGAAATAGGGGAGAAACACACGCTGTCTGAAAGAAGGAGCAGAGGCTAAGCTGGCGCCGGACGGGACGCTGAGTCCCGTCAGCACGGCGGCCAGGAAGGCATATCGCCACTCCTCCTAGGGGGTCCACGTAAATGAATTAATCTGAAAATAGAGTTGTGTTAAATCGTGTAAAATTAAGTGCAAATGAGTATAATTTGTTTTAATTTAAAAACTAACTTTTTAATAATTTGATCATTTCGTGCATTAACTAGGATGTCAATCAAATTCTTTTCTAACATAAATGTGGAAGTGATAAAAAAGGGATGTAACAAATATTTCAACTTTGTGTTTAAAATAAAGGTAAAAATAACTGGAGTGAATAAAAAATAATAAGTTTAGATGGTAGTGCTTAACCTACTCACTTTATCGATTTACCCAACCTGGGCTCTGTTCGCCATCGTTAGGCAGACCTTGAAGATGCGCCCCCAACTTTGGTGTATTTGTAATCAGCTGCCGTGCATGTAATGATGAATTGCATGCGAAAAAGATAAATGTTAAATTCAGATTAAACACCATAAGAGAATTTCATTCCAAGTTATTTTGAAATACCTCATCAATTTTTAGCGCCCATTTGGCGACCCCTTACAAATGGAAAAGTCACCGTAATTAATTTAAAGCCTAATGCTAAGCTAGATCAAAACAGATTATAAAATGAAACCCCCCAAAACAAATACAAAACTAAAGGCATAAACAAACAAAGCAAAACGAAGCAAAATAAGCAAAAAGAAAAAGTTTCATTAAGAAAATGAAAAGGTTGAGATAAATAGAAAAGAGAGAAAAGGGGGGGAGGCAGAATGAATGACACTAAAATTTACATATGTTTATTTAATTCTAACAGAATCGAGGACAAACTATCTACAATTCATATTAAAGTTCAGGAAGGATGTAACAAACACATTAATGAATGTGGTGAGTATAGGAATGTGTAGCTACTTTCACATTGCATCTCGCACGCCTGAGGGAGGCCACTCAACCACGCCAAGAAAGTGACGGTAAGAAGTAGACCCACCTAACAGCCATAAAACTAACTGTATCATTTGGATACTTTAACCTTCACATTTGCCGTTCCAGTACACGCAGTGCTGTTAAATTGGTTTATTGGATACAGTTACTCCAGTTACTCGCTTAGGCGTGGATGAAGTACATCCTCCAAGTGTCTGCGATGCAGTATGAAGGTGGCTACTCATTGCTCTACAACCAAATACCATCACTACGTACACTGTAATTTACCTTACTATTTATCAGTGTTTCTGAACACATAAATACTAAAGTGCCTAAGAGCTTTATCACTAATCCAATTACTTACCTAATTAAGAGTATGAGATACGAGGGGCGGTCAATAAGTTTTGCGAATCGGTAGGGAAAAACAGAGGAAGGTGGATGGCTGTTTGTGGGAGTGTAAGGACAAGTTATGACAAGTCAGAACAGGCAGCCACACGCTCCTGCCTCATCTATTTAAGAAGCAGTAGCCGATCGCAGATCGTCAGTCACAAATCTTTCAACAATGGAGAAGGTTGAGCACCGCGCAGTGATCAAATTTTGGACCAAGGAAGGCAAGAATGCAAAAGAGCTCCATGATCGCATGATTGCAGTGTACACCGACACCGCCCCTCCCTATGCAACCATTGCTCGCTGGAATAGGGAGTTCCGCCATGGTCGTGAGTCCCTTGAAGATGACCCCCGTCCAGGACGCCTGCCAGACGTGACCAACGAGGACTATGTGGCCCGTGTGGAGACGACGATCCTCGAAAATCGACGGGTGAAGGTCGAAGAAATCAAGCGAGAACTTAGAATATCAAATGGAAGTGTTATCAACATCATCCACGACAATTTGGCCATGACCAAGGTCTGTGCCCGTTGGGTTCCTAGAAACCTCACGCCCCATGATCGACTTCAACGTCGTCAAAGTCCACAAGGCCAGAGTTGCACAAGCTGCCGTGCGCGAGTGCGGATTTGAGAAGCTCAACCATCCCCCCTACAGTCCAGATCTGGGCCCTAACGACTACTTTTTATTCCGCCAGCTCAAGGCTGCACTGCGTGGACGCGAGTTTGGAGACGATGAAGATGTCCAGCTCACCGTCCAAGAGTGGATTAAACAGCAGTCGGGAGATTTCTGGTTGTCGGGAATTCGAAGCCTCAGGGACACGTGGCGCAAGTGCATTGAAGTCGAGGGTAGTTATATTGAAAAATAATAAAACACTTTTACTCATATCTCGTTTTCTTATATCGGAATTGCAAAACTTATTGACCGACCATCGTATGGATGAATAAACGCGTTTTATTTACTACTAACATTAGATTCGAACAGTTCTTCTCTATCTTAATTTTTATTTGGCTTCTTTCCAGAAATTTTCTCTATACATTAGCTGATGAATGAAATAAGAAAAAAATATGAAATATAAGCAATATTTATGATGACAAAGTTCCAAAAACGAGATCAAATCCAACGACGCTCAGTTCGGGTTGGGAGAAGAGGCCCAAAACAAGAAACAGAAAAGAAAATGAACATATAAGATTCAATAGTGAAACAACCGAGAAATAATACAGCTAAATGATTATTGCAGGTTAAAATAAATTAAAAGAACGAAATTTTACTCAGGATGTTATGTCGGAGGTACAGCCTCAGCCAAAAGTTTCCTACACCTTGGAAGTTTTAGGTGATAGATAAATAGAAGGTGGTCAAGTTTTTATTTGCATATAAATAAGAATATAATAATGAAATAAGGAAAAATTAATAGAAGTAAATTATATATGCCCAAAAGATAAGTAAGAATTAAAATACGAAATTTGTTAAAACATGAAACCAGCAAAATATAACATAAACAGATGAAGCTCTGTGAAAATTTCAACACCATCAAACTGGTACACGAATCTCAGTAGGGTATCGATAGTCAATTAGCAGTGATGGTAGGATTTATTCTTCAAGGTATGCCCTCCACGAGGGTTCGACACATGAAGTCTATGATGCTGGTGGCCGACTCATCGATGATGAGTCCGTTTAGTTGCACATTGCAGGCGAAGCTAGCGGACACGTTTGACGGCCTCTTTTAGGTCCTGCTAGAGGTTTTTCAGTGGATTTATATCCGAAAACTGAGGTGGCTAATCCATGAACGTGATAGTGTTATCCCAGCACCAGTGTATAATGGATCGAGACTTGTGACATTGTCCTGCTAGAAAATCACATTCTGGGAAATTTCTGGAGAGATCTCAGGCTGAGGCTAAATTTAATCTTTCAGGGCAGCTTAATACTTCTCTGAATTCATGGTACCATTACAAACGGTGAGATGACCTACCTCTGAACTTGAAAAGCAGCCTTATACTATTTAAGAGCTTCCACTATGCTTTACTGTTGGCACTGTACACTCTCGGTTACACTGCTCTCCTCACTCTAACATTGCCTGGGATTGAGAATAAATGAAACGTGGACTCGTCGGACCATAAGACTCGTCCCCAATTGGGGCATGGTCTAGTTGCGGTTAGTAAGGGCCAAAGCCGTCTAAGTCGCTTCAGTTGAAGGTTGATTAGGCTTGACATGACTTCAGGCTTTGTTCAAACAGTCTGCAAAGGCCTGTTCTGACAGATGCATTCACATGGCCGCCTTCTGCCCTTCCATCTTGCAGGTGGACTGTAGTTTTCTTATAATCCAGATGGCGAGTGCGACGCAGAGACTTGTCGTTACATGGTTTACTTACACTGGATCGTCCATAATATGGTCCTTCGTAGATTTTTCCACTTTCTCTAATCCTCTTAGACATTTCTCCATCATGGGAATGCGATCCGCCGACCCGTCGCGGGATTTGTCGAGGGTTGAGTACCTCTTCATGCATCGTGCGTATCAGTCTTCTTTCCTCTACCACATAGTTACGTGTTCTTGCCCTTAACGTATCATTATCAGACCCTGTCGATTTTTTTTTTTTTTTTTATAGAGCCCATCTGGCAACTACCCACTTGGGCATAAGTCGCCAAAAAACACGACAGCCTAGAATTAGGCTACTTTAAAGTTAAAATGAAAACTTAACAATCAATATAAATTGAAAAAACTTAACAATCGAAGCAATCTCCGGCAGCGGGGGGATGTCCCCCTCACCCCGGTGCAGGAGAGTGCAACCTAAAACAAAACAATAACAAAAAAAAAAGGAACCTTAAATAAAGGGGAGAAGGCCGGCCTCCCCCAAAAAGTCAATAAGTCCACCAGTCATCTTGCACGCACTCGTCCCGAGTACAAGGGACAGGCGGTAGCGACCCCGCCCATCCCGGTACCGAGACAGGTATCGTGCGCGAAGATCACCCAGACTGGGACATTCGACAAGAATATGCCGAACAGTCTGGGGGACGACGCAGTCGTTGCAATAGGGCACATGCGAGCGCTCCACCAAGTAACGATGCGTCACACGAGTGTGTCCGATTCGAAGACGACAGAAAGCAACCTGAAGCCGCCGCGGCATTGGGGGATAGGTCCATGGGAACAGTCGCGGCGCAATGGCACGCAACTTTAAGTTCCCCTCGACCGTCTCCCATCTTCTTTGCCAAGCAGTCCGAAGAGCTGCCCGTATTCCTGCCATGTAGTCAGTGTGAGGAAGAGCGAAACGCTGGTCCGGTCGCAGAGTCCTCGCGGACTCTTTGGCGCCCTCATCGGCGCGCTCATTCCCCGCAATTCCTACATGTCCAGGAACCCAGCAGAAGATAATCTCGACATCTGCCCGGCTCGCCAAAACCGTGGCGTCACGGATTTCGCGAACCAGGGGATGCGGAGATTCCAATGCCCCGAGAGCACTCAGGGCGCTTTGTGAGTCGCTATAAATCACAATCCGGTCTCCGAACCGGGCACGTCGCGTAATCTCCCGTACCGAGTGGTGCATTGCCACCAGCTCGGCCGTGAAGACAGACGCAGCGCCTGGTAGAGCCCCGCTGACTTCAAACAGAGGGGATACGGCGTGGAAGCCGACCCCCTCTTGGGACTTGGAGCCATCCGTATACACTGGCACGGTACCAGCGTGACACGATGTGTGCTCCAAAAAGGTCGAACGCAATACTCCCGGCGCAGTACAAGCTTTGGGAGCAGAGGCGTGGCGACAAATAGCCAAATGTGGTACCCTCCAGGGTGGCGTCCTGGGCAGAACCAGGGGCGCCACCGGCCCGAGAGCTATATCTACCTCTCGAAGGAGTTTCCTGGCCCTAAACCCAAAGGGCTTAGGGTATGACTGGCGTCTCTCGGCGGCATAGGCACCATCGAGATCAGCTGCGGATGCAGTGAGAGCTGTTGGCGACTGAGGGAGGCGCCGGGCTCGCGCGTACAGGCGAGTGATGCACTGCACGCGGCGCAGAGCGAGTGGCATCTCCCCAGCATCGACCAACAGGCTCTCAATGGGGGAAGTGCGGAAGGCACCGGTCGCAAGGCGAAGGCCGGTGTGGTGGATCGAATCCACCTTCCGCAATAAACGCTCGGCTGCGGATGCATAAAACTCGCATCCGTAGTCGAGCTTCGAGCGAACAAAGGATCGATGAAAAAGTAAGGCGGTAGCCCTATCAGCGTCCCAAGCGCTGAACGTCACGGAACGGAGAATGTCCATGGCGCGGGTACAAGAGACCCTAAGGCTGCGAATGTGAGCCTCCCAGGTGAGGCGTCGGTCGAATACAAGACCAAGGAAACGGTGCGACTCAACCACATCCAGGCGCACCCCATTAAGAAACAAATCTGGGTCGGGGTGAAGCCGTGGATGGCGGCAGAAGTGCACCACCTTAGTCTTGGCCAAAGAAAACCGAAACCTGTGCGCTTCGGCATAGCGAGAGACGCGGTTCAATGCCTGTTGGAGTCGGCGCTCCAGAGTTGGCATCTGGGCCGCGCCAAAAGAGATCGAAAGGTCGTCCACGTAGAGCGTAGCGAGAACATCTTCCGGCAGCAACGAGGTGATGCCGTTGATGCTCAGGGCAAAGAGTGTGACACTGAGGACACTTCCCTGCGGGACACCCTCTTCCTGCTCCTTTGGGCCGGAGAGGGCTCCCCCCACCCGTACGCGGAATCGACGATCTCGCAAAAATTCAGATATAAACATTGGGAGGCGTCCCCTCGCCCCCATCGTGTGGAGAGTCTCCATGATACCGTATCGCCATGCGGTATCATAGGCCTTCTCCAGATCAAAAAACACCGTGGCGTAGTGCTGTCTACGAAGGAAAGCCTCGCAGACGGCATTTTCCAGTCGGAGCAGAGCATCCGACGTGGAGTGGAACTTACGGAAGCCGCACTGTGCAGAAGACAGATGGCCTCCGCTGTCCAGGAAATAGGCTAATCTAACATTTACGAATTTCTCCATCAACTTGCACACGCAAGAGGTTAGAGAGATTGGGCGGAATCCGGTCGGAGTAGAGTGATCTCTCCCCGGCTTGCGAAAGGCGAGCACAGTAGCGATTCGCCAGGAGTCTGGGAGAAGACCTTCCACCCAGATCCTGTTGAACAAATCTAACAGAAAGGCCATGCCTCGCTCACCCAGGTGTCGAAGCATGGCGTACGGGACATCGTCCGGACCATGGGCGGTGTCCGCGCACGAAGCGAGAGCGGAGCGCAACTCACTCACAGTAAACTTGTCGTTGAAGGGTTCTCCGCCTCTGGAGGTAAAGTCCAGCCGGCGGCCTTCCGCGACATCACGACGTGCATTGAATGCTGGCGGAGCAGCATCACGGCTAGAGAATGCGGAAAAAGCGGTCGCTAAGGATTCCGCCACGGACGCGGGGTCCGAGATTGCGGTCCCATTCTCCTGGAGAACGGGAGGGGGGTCCTGCGAGAACTTGCCCCGAATCCTTTTGACTCGCTTCCACACCTCAGCTAAAGGGGTCTTCCCGTTAAGTGAAGACACGTATGCCCGCCAAGAAGAGCGGCGGGCGTGCTTCGAAATATACCGGAACCTAGCCCTAGCCCGACGAAATTCAGCGACAGTGAAATCGTTCGGGCGGCGCTTATAGCGCATGTAGGCATAACGCTTCTGTTTGAGGGCCGTCTCACACTCGGCCGACCACCATGGGAGTGGTCGGCGTGCAAAACGGCCAGACGTCCTAGGAATAGTAGTCAGGCCCACGGCGATGAGGTTGCCGGAGAAGAACTCAACGGCCTCATCTACAGACCTAAACTCCTCGACTGAGATAAAGAATTCAGTCATTTCCTGAAATGCAGGCCACCGCGCCCGCGCCAAGCACCACCGAGGTGGTCTCTCAGGCGGCAGTTGCCCTGAAAATGATATTTGAATGGAAAAGTGATCCCTACCATGGAGGTCATCGACCACCCCCGAATCAAAATCAGGCTGTGCATCCGAAGAGCACAAAGATAGGTCAAGGCAAGAAAATGAAGCGGTTCTCGGACAGTGATGCGTAAACTCATCCACGTTTAGGACACCCATCTCAAGCTCTTCGATCAGATCGGCAAGGACTTGTCCCCTGGGATTTATGGAGTAATCTCCCCAGAGAGGATGCCTGCCGTTCAGATCTCCAAGCAAGAAATAGGGCCTCGGCAACCGTGCCACGACGCGGCGGAAGTCCCCCGCGTCGAAGTCATCTGACGGTGGAATGTACGCAGAAATGATAGTATACCTCCTATCCAGGTGCAGCTGCACAGCCACTGCCTGAAAGGAGGTATCTAAAAAGAAAGGAAGAACGGAGACATCATGCCGGGTGTAAACTGCGCACCCCCCAGCCCGGCCATCCCGCGGTGGTGGGGTCGCAAGACCCTTATACCCCGGGAGGGCAGGGAGGGGGCACGAACCTAGCATGGTCTCCTGCAAAAAAATAGCTAACGGGGAACGGGACGAGACGAGCCTCCGCAGCTCCTCCCAGTTGGCCCGGAGTCCACGGCAGTTCCATTGAAGGAATATGCCCTCCAGGCCTAGCTCGGAGGAGACGCGGGGGCCCTCCTCGAATTGAAGACCCTCACGGGAATGGCCGTACGCTTCCCGGGGGCAGAACCCCGGGCGCTGTTGGCCGGACAAAGCGCTGTCGCCTTCGAGGACTTATTGGGGGAGGTTGGGCTAGCCATGCGAGTCTTTTCCTTCCTCCGCCTCGAAACCTTAGGCGGGCGTTGCGGCTTCGGAGGCGGGGGGCCCTCTTTTCGAGGAACCACCGTCTCCGAGCAACCCGCTCCACCTCGGGGCGTGTGCGAAGGAGCCGAAGCTCCTTTGTTGCTGTCCTCCTTTCGGGGGACAGCTTTAGGAACCCCGGAAGATGGCCTAGCGACCATCTTCAGGGGTGTTGCCTCCTGTGAGTCTAACGACTCGGTGGAGGCGCGTGGCCGTTTCGCCTTACGGGAAACGGTCACGCTGGGGGAAGAGGGGGGAGCCCTGGTTTTAGCCGGGGCAGGGTATGAACCCTTTTTTCCGCCAGCTTTACCAGGGGAGCGCCCGGGTTGGGTAGAGCCCGCAGAAGGGCTCCGAATGGGCGCGGAAACAACCGTGCTCGTTGGCCTGGATGGGCCAGGAGCAGAGGGTGCATTCCTAACTATTGAGGCATACGACGTCCCAGGCAGAGCCGGGCGCGCCAGGACCAAGTCCTTTGCCTCGCGGAATGAGAGTCGATCCTGGGCCTGAACGGCCAGGATTTCTTTCTCAAGGAGATATGCACCACATTGCTTCGAAGAAGCAGGGTGCGGCTCTCCGCAATTGACACACTTGGCCACACACGATTTGGACTTATCGTGTGCGACCTTGGAGCAATTTACACAGACTTCGGGTGACCCCGACTTTGCACGTCTACATGAACGATTCGTATGGCCGAAGCGGTGACAGTAATAGCACCGCCGCGGCAGTGGCACGAATGCCTTCACGCGGTAGCGGTACCAACCAGCACGCACCGACTCAGGGAGCTTGTCACAGTCGAACGTGACGAAGAGTGTAGGGGTGGGTCTCGAGGCCCCTCCCTGTTTTCTCATCACACGTTCGACCTTGACCGCCCCATGGTCGGCCAGCTCTAAGGTGATGTCTTCAATGGAGTAGTCAACGAGTTCCCTCGCATAAACTACTCCTTTCACAAAGTTCATGGTAGAGTGCGGCGTCACACTCACCGGGGTGCCATGAAGTGTCCGAAGAGCACTAATCTTGGCCGCCTCGGCGGGATTCGCCGCATTCGCCAGAAGGCTCCCGTCCGAGAAACGGGTTACCTTCGGCTCTCTACCAATTGCACTAGCTAATCCTCTCCGCTGATGGATCATGTTGCCATTGGACAACATGGTGCCATCAGTGGAGCGAATAACGAGGAAGCGTTTGAAGCCAGCGGGCTCAAAAACGCCAGGTAACCTCTGAATCAGGGGCCCCGATGTCATCGAGGCTCCGCCCTGTGCACTCTTGGTAGTAGTCTTCTTTGTCAGGGGCTCCGCAACCGGGGGGGCAGAGGGGGCGGATGTGCCGATCTTGGCTTGGTCGCTTGCCAGAGTGGCAGCAGACCCATCCGTCCCCGCAGCCCCCGCGGATGGAGAGGAGCCCCGAGTCTTTTTTGTCTTTTTAGTATTTTTCTTTTTCTTTTTCGGAGAGGAGGGCGGGGAATGAACCCGCTTTTCAACTCCGCCGGCAGAAGTCCCCAGGCCAGATGGACCAGCCTCAGCCAGGTCCCTCTCCGAAATGGAGAAGGTCCTGGTTGTCGTGGGGGCACCTGTCGGAGGAGATCCCTCCCCTCCTTTTACTGCCTCGGAGCCCTCAGCCATTTGAGGAGGACCTTGCATAGGGGCGGATTCGGGTTCGGTGCTTGGCGCCGAGCCCGAATTCCCCACCATGGAAGGCCCTACCGTCTGAGACTGGGTCTCCTCAAGGACCATGTCTATCACAGGAGGGGCCTCCAGTTGGCCATCCCCTCCCAGGACATCGCAGGTCCCCTTGGCAGTATTGTCACTAGTCAGGTGGTGTGGGGAGGCACAGGCCTTGACCCCAGCAAGGTTTAAAATTCTTGCCAGCAGGTCTTTTGAGGGAAGCGACCGAAGGGGCCTGGCTTCCCTCTCCCCCCTAAGGGGGTTTGCCCTACCGAGCCGCTTGCACGAGGGGCGGTCGGCAATGGGCTGCCTGCTGGCTTTCTTGGCAGTCCCCTTAGAAAGCAAAGGAGGGACTGCCGCTGGAGATAGGGAGGTGCCCGAAAGCACCTCCAGAGAAGGGGGTGAGGGGGAGTCCCCTACACCCGTAGGCGTAGGAGAGGAGTAAGCCTCCTCTCCGGTTAAAGAATTATGGAGGGTCCCTTGCGCAAGCACAAGGGGGGGGACCTCCATTTTCTCGGTGGAGCTGCCCGAGGGCGGCTCCGTCGATTTTCTTGGGGAAGTTGGGGGTTGGGTTTTTTGTTGTTTTTTTCATTCATGGGCATGGTGACCCTCTTTTGATTACGGGACGCAATAGCTCATCACCTCTCGCAGTTGCCCGCACTGCGAGAGGTGCTTACAAGCCCGGCAGAGCCAGGCGCCGCCATTCGGGACCACCCCTCCCGCCTGGTGGCCTGGCAGTCCTTCGGCATGGCGGCTCCACCTTGGACACGGCGTAAAAAATATAGGTTGTGAAGAGGAGAGGAAAAGGGATGTGAGGAAGATGTGGGTGGGGATGAAGCAGGTTGTTAAAAAACCCCCATCCCGAACCGGAGCTGAGGGGTTAGGGAACAATGTCCCCTCTCCCCTCAGCCCCGATCCGGGGTGGTTGGCTTGAGAAGAAGGTCAGCATTCTACCCTGTGAAATTAGAGGCTGACCAGAGAAAGTTGTGGGAGAGGTTGTATGAAAAGGCGACGAGGTAGGGGAGAAATCGGGCTATCTGAAGGAAGGAAGAGAGGCTAAGCTGGGGCCGGACGGAGTGCTGGATCCCGTCAGCACGGCGGCCAGGATGGCAAATCGCCGCGCCCCTTACGGGGCAGACCCTGTCGACATGTAATATCATATTAATCAACAAATATTATGTTATATGACGAATGTTGACTGTAACATACCGCATACTGATACGTGGATTTCATACATTTCAATGGCATTTCCATTTTAAATATTTGAAAAAGTTATGAGGAATCTTATAGTTTTACTTTACTTTCAGTTGTATTGGACACATACATGCAAACTACGCTAACATATTACTAGACATACCCAAGGCTTAAGAAAAATTCTATGTGTCCGAAAACTTTTCGCAGCGATTGTATATAAATATATGAAAGTGAAAAGATACTAGAATGGCAAAAGGCACGAACAGAATGGTCTGGTAGCGTATAAAATAAGCAAGCAAGCCAATGAAGTCGCCAAACCTTCAGCCATAAAATCGGCACTCCGAATAGTGGCAATGAGTCGTACAAGATTTAATTTTCACAAAAGGTCAAAGGATTTCGAGCGTTGAATGGCCTGGTTGGTAAGAAATTTGAAAGGTTAGCAACCTGCATAATGCATCACACTTTACAAATAAGGCACTTAAAATACACCAGGTGACTTTATTCTGTAGAACAATCAAATAATCCTTAGAAGAACTATTTCACTTGTAATTAAGATTACTATATTCGCCCAAAATTAGAAGATATCGGAGGAATCCATTTAGCAATGGTTAACTATTTGTGGATTGAATAAAAGAAAAGGATCTAAAAGGCAATCAAGTAGATGTTTTTTTTAATGGAAATTATGAATTGGGGGATTATGTGAAAGGGGCCTGCTTGGATCCTACAACCCTGAACACTGACTGAAAGAGACGATATCACACATAACGCTCCATTACCGAGGTACAAAAGATTGTGGAAATTACAAGAGTAATAAATTGTTCGAATTATAAGATTAATATATTATGATCATTATAAGTGTAATAGATTGTGGTAATTCTAAAATTAGTAGATTCTGGCAAGGTATAATAGTAATACATATGGTAATTATAAGAATACTACATTGTACTAATTATATTATAAAAAACATTGTGGTGAATATGAGTGTATTAGATTGTCGTAATTCCAAGAATAAATAGATTGCGGTAATTATAAAAGTAATAGTGTGGTAATTATAAGAGTAACAGTCCAGGAGAAAAAAATCTGCTGCAATTTGGTAATCAAGTGGCGGGAGAATTTATACAACTTTACTTCATGGAACGAGACAAATACTACACTTATTAATTTATACCTTTAAGAACTAAAAAGTGTAAAATAGCGAGGAAAACTATGCAAAATGAGCTAAGTAAAAGTGTATGGTAGTTGCATTGCCTCTTCGTTTAGGTGTTTATCTTCATACTCTGTTCTAATATTATGTCACATAATACACCCTTTTCAAAGTTCACCTTTGCATTTAACAATTCCATCCATACAATTTTTAAAAAATGGGTATGACTAGTAAATTTAATTAGATAAGTAAACCATCCTTCTAGCAAACAAGGCGTAAAAATAACTCTTTGCAGCGCAACAGTACACTTATAATACCGTCAGCATTGGCAAAGCAAAGATACGGGCAAAATTCATCACCTTGTACAACTTAGTGGTACAGTCGAAAGTTTTACGTTTTACAAATTATATTATGGCTGATTTTTTTTTTATTTTTTTATGAGCTCATCTGGCGACTGCCTACTTGGGCATTAGTCGCCGTATTAAAACTGGCCTAGTTCTAGGCTACTTTAAAATAAATTAAAGAGAAAAAAAACAAACAAACAAAAAAAAACAAAAAAAAACACCCCAAAAGGGGGAAGGGAAGCAAGCTGGTGCGTCGGGGAGAGGTCCCCCCGGCGCAGGAGCGTGCAACTAAAGGAAAAAACAAACAAAAAACAAAAAAAAACAAATGCAAAAAAAAACAACAAAAAAAACAACAACAAACAAACCTTGCTTAAATAATAGGGAGAAGGCCGGCCTCTCCCAAGAAGTCAATAAGTCCACAAGTCAATGTGCACGAATCTGTCCCGAGCACAAGGGACAGGCGGTAGCGACCCCGCCCATCCCGGTACTGGGACAGGTATCGTGCGCGAAGATCACCCAGACTGGGACATTCGACAAGAATGTGCCGAACAGTCTGGGGGACGACGCAGTCGTTGCAATAGGGCGCAGGCGAGCGCTCCATCAGATAGCGATGCGTCACACGAGTGTGTCCGATTCGGAGACGACAGAAAGCAACCTGAAGCCGCCGCGGCATTGGGGGATAGGTCCATGGGAACAGTCGCGGCGCAATGGCACGCAACTTTAGGTTCCCTTCGACCGTCTCCCATCTTCTTTGCCAAGCAGTCCGAAGAGCTGCCCGTATTCCTGCCATGTAGTCGGTGTGAGGAAGAGCGAAACGCTGGTCCGGTCGCAGAGTCCTCGCGGACTCTTTGGCGCCCTCATCGGCGCGCTCATTCCCCGCAATTCCTACATGTCCAGGAACCCAGCAGAAGACAATCTCGACATCTGCCCGGCTCGCCAAAACCGTGGCGTCACGGATATCGCGAACCAGGGGATGCGGAGATTCCAATGCCCCGAGAGCACTCAGGGCGCTTTGTGAGTCGCTATAGATCACAATCCGGTCTCCGAACCGGGCACGTCGCGTAATCTCCCGTACCGAGTGGTGTATTGCCACCAGCTCGGCCGTGAAGACAGACGCAGCGCCTGGTAGAGCCCCGCTGACTTCAAACAGAGGGGATACGGCGTGGAAGCCGACCCCCTCTTGGGACTTGGAGCCATCCGTATACACTGGCACGGTACCAGCGTGACACGATGTGTGCTCCAAAAAGGTCGAACGCAATACTCCCGGCGCAGTACAAGCTTTGGGAGCAGAGGCGTGGCGACAAATAGCCAAATGTGGTACCCTCCAGGGTGGCGTCCTGGGCAGAACCAGGGGCGCCACCGGCCCGAGAGCTATATCTACCTCTCGAAGGAGTTTCCTGGCCCTAAACCCAAAGGGCTTAGGGTATGACTGGCGTCTCTCGGCGGCATAGGCACCATCGAGATCAGCTGCGGATGCAGTGAGAGCTGTTGGCGACTGAGGGAGGCGCCGGGCTCGCGCGTACAGGCGAGTGATGCACTGCACGCGGCGCAGAGCGAGTGGCATCTCCCCAGCATCGACCAACAGGCTCTCAATGGGGGAAGTGCGGAAGGCACCGGTCGCAAGGCGAAGGCCGGTGTGGTGGATCGAATCCACCTTCCGCAATAAACGCTCGGCTGCGGATGCATAAAACTCGCATCCGTAGTCGAGCTTCGAACGAACAAAGGATCGATAAAAAAGTAGGGCAGTAGCCCTATCAGCGCCCCAAGCGCTGAACGTCACGGAACGGAGAATGTCCATGGCGCGGGTACAAGAGACCCTAAGGCTGCGAATATGAGCCTCCCAGGTGAGGCGTCGGTCGAATACAAGACCAAGGAAACGGTGCGACTCAACCACATCCAGGCGCACCCCATTAAGAAACAAATCTGGGTCGGGGTGAAGCCGTGGATGGCGGCAGAAGTGCACCAACTTAGTCTTGGCCAAAGAAAACCGAAACCTGTGCGCTTCGGCATAGCGAGAGACGCGGTTCAATGCCTGTTGGAGTCGACGCTCCAGAGTTGGCATCTGGGCCGCGCCAAAAGAGATCGAAAGGTCGTCCACGTAGAGCGTAGCGAGAACATCTTCCGGCAGCACCGAGGTGATGCCGTTGATGCTCAGGGCAAAGAGTGTGACACTGAGGACACTTCCCTGCGGGACACCCTCTTCCTGCTCCTTTGGGCCGGAGAGAGCTCCCCCCACCCGTACGCGGAATCGACGATCTCGCAAAAATTCAGATATAAACATTGGGAGGCGTCCCCTCGCCCCCATCGTGTGGAGAGTCTTCATGATACCGTATCGCCATGCGGTATCATAGGCCTTCTCCAAATCGAAAAAGACCGTGGCGTAGTGCTGTCTACGAAGGAAAGCCTCGCAGACTGCATTTTCCAGTCGGAGCAGAGCATCCGACGTGGAGTGGAACTTGCGGAAGCCGCACTGTGCGGAAGACAGATGGCCTCCGCTGTCCATGAAAAAGGCTAATCTAACATTTACCAATTTCTCCATCAACTTGCACACGCAAGAGGTTAGAGAGATTGGGCGGAAACCGGTCGGAGTAGAGTGATCTCTCCCCGGTTTGCGAAAGGCGAGCACAGTAGCGATTCGCCAGGAGTCTGGGAGAAGACCTTCCACCCAGATCCTGTTGAACAAATCTAACAGAAAGGCCATGCCTCGCTCACCCAGGTGTCGAAGCATGGCGTTCGGGACGTCATCCGGACCATGGGCGGTGTCCGCGCACGAAGCGAGAGCGGAACGCAACTCACTCACAGTAAACTTGTCGTTGAAGGGTTCTCCGCCTCTGGAGGTAAAGTCCAGCCGGCGGCCTTCCGCGACATCACGACGTGCATTGAATGCTGGCGGAGCAGCATCACGGCTAGAGAATGCGGAAAAAGCGGTCGCTAAGGATTCCGCCACGGACGCGGGGTCCGAGATTGCGGTCCCATTCTCCTGGAGAGCGGGAGGGGGGTCCTGCGAGAACTTGCCCCGAATCCTTTTGACTCGCTTCCACACCTCAGCTAAAGGGGTCTTCCCGTTAAGTGAAGACACGTATGCCCGCCAAGAAGAGCGGCGGGCGTGCTTCGAAATATACCGGATTATTATTATTATTTATTTAAGGGGCCATCTGGCGACTGCCGACTTAGGCATAAGTCGCCGTAAACAAACAGCCTAGTTCTAGGCTACTTCAAAAAATGGAACAGTGAACAACAAAAAAGAAATAACAATAACAATAACAAAGCAATAACAAAAACAACAACAACAAAAACAACAACAAAATTAAGCCTGGTTAAAAAAAAGGGAGAAGGCCGGCCTCCCCCAAAAAGTTAACAAGTCCACCAGTCAAAGTGCACGCACTCGTCCCGAGTACAAGGGACAGGCGGTAGCGACCCCGCCCATCCCGGTACCGGGACAGGTGTCGTGCGCGAAGATCACCCAGACTGGGACATTCGACAAGAATGTGCCGAACAGTCTGGGGGACGACGCAGTCGTTGCAATAGGGCGCAGGCGAGCGCTCCATCAGATAGCGATGCGTCACACGAGTGTGTCCGATTCGGAGACGACAGAAAGCAACCTGAAGCCGCCGCGGCATTGGGGGATAGGTCCATGGGAACAGTCGCGGCGCAATGGCACGCAACTTTAAGTTCCCTTCGACCGTCTCCCATCTTCTTTGCCAAGCAGTCCGAAGAGCTGCCCGTATTCCTGCCATGTAGTCGGTGTGAGGAAGAGCGAAACGCTGGTCCGGTCGCAGAGTCCTCGCGGACTCTTTGGCGCCCTCATCGGCGCGCTCATTCCCCGCAATTCCTACATGTCCAGGAACCCAGCAGAAGATAATCTCGACATCTGCCCGGCTCGCCAAAACCGTGGCGTCACGGATATCGCGAACCAGGGGATGCGGAGATTCCAATGCCCCGAGAGCACTCAGGGCGCTTTGTGAGTCGCTATAGATCACAATCCGGTCTCCGAACCGGGCACGTCGCGTAATCTCCCGTACCGAGTGGTGTATTGCTACCAGCTCGGCCGTGAAGACAGACGCAGCGCCTGGTAGAGCCCCGCTGACTTCAAACAGAGGGGATACGGCGTGGAAGCCGACCCCCTCTTGGGACTTGGAGCCATCCGTATACACTGGCACGGTACCAGCGTGACACGATGTGTGCTCCAAAAAGGTCGAACGCAATACTCCCGGCGCAGTACAAGCTTTGGGAGCAGAGGCGTGGCGACAAATAGCCAAATGTGGTACCCTCCAGGGTGGCGTCCTGGGCAGAACCAGGGGCGCCACCGGCCCGAGAGCTATATCTACTTCTCGAAGGAGTTTCCTGGCCCTAAACCCAAAGGGCTTAGGGTATGACTGGCGTCTCTCGGCGGCATAGGCACCATCGAGATCAGCTGCGGATGCAGTGAGAGCTGTTGGCGACTGAGGGAGGCGCCGGGCTCGCGCGTACAGGCGAGTGATGCACTGCACGCGGCGCAGAGCGAGTGGCATCTCCCCAGCATCGACCAACAGGCTCTCAATGGGGGAAGTGCGGAAGGCACCGGTCGCAAGGCGAAGGCCGGTGTGGTGGATCGAATCCACCTTCCGCAATAAACGCTCGGCTGCGGATGCATAAAACTCGCATCCGTAGTCGAGCTTCGAGCGAACAAAGGATCGATAAAAAAGTAAGGCGGTAGCCCTATCAGCGCCCCAAGCGCTGAACGTCACGGAACGGAGAATGTCCATGGCGCGGGTACAAGAGACCCTAAGGCTGCGAATATGAGCCTCCCAGGTGAGGCGTCGGTCGAATACAAGACCAAGGAAACGGTGCGACTCAACCACATCCAGGCGCACCCCATTAAGAAACAAATCTGGGTCGGGGTGAAGCCGTGGATGGCGGCAGAAGTGCACCACCTTAGTCTTGGCCAAAGAAAACCGAAACCTGTGCGCTTCGGCATAGCGAGAGACGCGGTTCAATGCCTGTTGGAGTCGACGCTCCAGAGTTGGCATCTGGGCCGCGCCAAAAGAGATCGAAAGGTCGTCCACGTAGAGCGTAGCGAGAACATCTTCCGGCAGCACCGAGGTGATGCCGTTGATGCTCAGGGCAAAGAGTGTGACACTGAGGACACTTCCCTGCGGGACACCCTCTTCCTGCTCCTTTGGGCCGGAGAGGGCTCCCCCCACCCGTACGCGGAATCGACGATCTCGCAAAAATTCAGATATAAAAATTGGGAGGCGTCCCCTCGCCCCCATCGTGTGGAGAGTCTCCATGATACCGTATCGCCATGCGGTATCATAGGCCTTCTCCAGATCAAAAAACACCGTGGCGTAGTGCTGTCTACGAAGGAAAGCCTCGCAGACGGCACTTTCCAGTCGGAGCAGAGCATCCGACGTGGAGTGGAACTTACGGAAGCCGCACTGTGCAGAAGACAGATGGCCTCCGCTGTCCAGGAAATAGGCTAATCTAACATTTACCAATTTCTCCATCAACTTGCACACGCAAGAGGTTAGAGAGATTGGGCGGAAACCGGTCGGAGTAGAGTGATCTCTCCCCGGCTTGCGAAAGGCGAGCACAGTAGCGATTCGCCAGGAGTCTGGGAGAAGACCTTCCACCCAGATCCTGTTGAACAAATCTAACAGAAAGGCCATGCCTCGCTCACCCAGGTGTCGAAGCATGGCGTACGGGACATCGTCCGGACCATGGGCGGTGTCCGCGCACGAAGCGAGAGCGGAACGCAACTCACTCACAGTAAACTTGTCGTTGAAGGGTTCTCCGCCTCTGGAGGTAAAGTCCAGCCGGCGGCCTTCCGCGACATCACGACGTGCATTGAATGCTGGCGGAGCAGCATCACGGCTAGAGAATGCGGAAAAAGCGGTCGCTAAGGATTCCGCCACGGACGCGGGGTCCGAGATTGCGGTCCCATTCTCCTGGAGAACGGGAGGGGGGTCCTGCGAGAACTTGCCCCGAATCCTTTTGACTCGCTTCCACACCTCAGCTAAAGGGGTCTTCCCGTTAAGTGAAGACACGTATGCCCGCCAAGAAGAGCGGCGGGCGTGCTTCGAAATATACCGGAACCTAGCCCTAGCCCGACGAAATTCAGCGACAGTGAAATCGTTCGGGCGGCGCTTATAGCGCATGTAGGCATAACGCTTCTGTTTGAGGGCCGTCTCACACTCGGCCGACCACCATGGGAGTGGTCGGCGTGCAAAACGGCCAGACGTCCTAGGAATAGTAGTCAGGCCTACGGCGATGAGGTTGCCGGAGAAGAACTCAACGGCCTCATCTACCGACCTAAACTCCTCGACTGAGATAGAGAATTCAGTCATTTCCTGAAATGCAGGCCACCGCGCCCGCGCCAAGCACCACCGAGGTGGTCTCTCAGGCGGCAGTTGCCCTGAAAATGATATTTGAATGGGAAAGTGATCACTACCATGGAGGTCATCGACCACCCCCCAATCAAAATCAGGCTGTGCATCTGAAGAGCACAAAGATAGGTCAAGGCAAGAAAATGAAGCGGTTCTCGGACAGTGATGCGTAAACTCATCCACGTTTAGGACACCCATCTCAAGCTCTTCGATCAGATCGGCAAGGACTTGTCCCCTGGGATTTATGGAGTAATCTCCCCAGAGAGGATGCCTGCCGTTCAGATCTCCAAGCAAGAGATAGGGCCTCGGCAACCGTGCCACGACGCGGCGGAAGTCCCCCGCGTCGAAGTCAGCTGACGGTGGAATGTACGCAGAAATGATAGTATACCTCCTATCCAGGTGCAGCTGCACAGCCACTGCCTCAAAGGATGTATCTAAAGAGAAAGGAAGAACGGACACATCATGCCGGGTGTAAACCGCGCATCCCCCAGCCCGGCCATCCCGCGGTGGTGGGGTCGCAAGACCCTTATACCCCGGGAGGGCAGGCAGCGGGCACGCGCCTAGCATGGTCTCCTGCAAAAAAATAGCTAACGGGGAACGGGACGAGACGAGCCTCCGCAGCTCCTCCCAGTTGGCCCGGAGTCCACGGCAATTCCATTGAAGGAATATGCCCTCCAGGCCTAGCTCGCAGGAGACGCGGGGGCCCTCCTCGAATTGAAGACCCTTACGGGAATGGCCGTACGCTTCCCGGGGGCAGAACCCCGGGCGCTGTTGGCCGGACAAAGCGCTGAAGGCGCTTTTGCCTTCGAGGACTTATTGGGGGAGGTTGGGCTCGCCATGCGAGTCTTTTCCTCCCTCCGCCTCGAAACCTTAGGCGGGCGTTGCGGCTTGGGAGGCGGGGGGCCCTCTTTTCGAGGAACCACCGTCTCCGAGCCACTCGCTCCACCTTGGGGCGTGGGCGAAGGGGCCGAAGCTCCTTTGTTGCTGTCCTCCTTTCGGGGAACAGCTTTAGGAACCCCGGAAGATGGCCTAGCGACCATCTTCAGGGGTGTTGCCTCCTGTGAGTCTAACGACTCTGTGGAGGCGCGTGGCCGTTTCGCCTTACGGGAAACGGTCACGCTGGGGGAAGAGGGGGGAGCCCTGGTATTAGCCGGGGCTGGGTGTGAACCCTTTTTGCCGCCAGCTCTACCAGGGGAGCGCCCGGGTGTAGTAGAGCCCGCAGAAGGGCTCCGAATGGGCGCGGAAACAACCGTGCTCGTTGGCCTGGATGGGCCAGGAGCAGAGGGTGCTTTTCTAACTATTGAGGCATATGACGTCCCAGGCAGAGCCGGGCGCGCCAGGACCAAGTCCTTAGCCTCGCGGAATGAGAGTCGATCCTGGGCCTGAATGGCCAGGATTTCTTTCTCAAGGAGATATGCACCACATTGCTTCGAAGAAGCAGGGTGTGGCTCTCCGCAATTGACACACTTGGCCACACACGATTTGGACTTATCGTGTGCGACCTTGGAGCAATTTACACAGACTTCGGGTGACCCCGATTTTGCACGTCTACATGATCGATTCGTGTGGCCGAAGCGGTGACAGTAATAGCACCGCCGCGGCAGTGGCACGAATGCCTTCACGCGGTAGCGGTACCAACCGGCACGCACCGACTCAGGGAGCTTGTCACAGTCGAACGTGACGAAGAGTGTAGGGGTGGGTCTCGAGGCCCCTCCCTGTTTTCTCATCACACGTTCGACCTTGACCGCCCCATGGTCGGCCAGCTCTAGGGTGATGTCTTCTATGGAGTAGTCAACGAGTTCCCTCGCATAAACTACTCCTTTTACAAAGTTCATGGTAGAGTGCGGCGTCACACTCACCGGGGTGCCATGAAGTGTCCGAAGAGCACTTATCTTGGCCGCCTCGGCGGGATTCGCCGCATTCGCCAGAAGGCTCCCGTCCGAGAAACGGGTTACCTTCGGCTCTCTACCAATTGCACTAGCTAATCCTCTCCTCTGATGGATCATGTTGCCCTTGGACAACATGGTGCCATCAGTGGAGCGAATAACGAGGAAGCGTTTGAAGCCAGCGGGCTCGAAAACGCCAGGTAACCTCTGAATGAGGGGCCCCGATGTCATCGAGGCTCCGCCCTGTGCACTCTTGGTCTTAGTCAGGGGCTCCGCACACGAGGGGGTAGAGGGGCCGGATGTGCCGATCTTGGCTTGGTCGCCTACCAAAGTGGCAGCAGACCCATCCGCCTCCGCAGCCCCCGCGGATGGAGAGGAGCCCCGAGTCTTTTTCGTCCTTTTAGTCTTTTTAGTCTTTTTCTTTTTTGGAGAGGAGGGCGGGGAATGAATCCGCTTTTCACCTCCGCCGGCAGAAGCCCCCAGGCCAGATGGACCGGCCTCAGCCAGGTCCCTCTCCGAAATGGAGAAGGTCCTGGTTGTCGTAGGGGCACCTGTCGGAGGAGATCCCTCCCCTCCTTCTACTGCCTCGGAGCCCTCAGCCATTTGAGGAGGACCTTGCATAGGGGCGGACTGGGGTTCGGTGCTTGGCGCCGAGCCCGAATTCTCCCCCATGGAAGGCCCTACCGTCTGAGGCTGGGTCTCCTCAAGGACCATGTCTATCACGGGAGGGGCCTCCAGTTGGCCATCCCCTCCCAGGACATTGCAGGTCCCCTTGGCAGTGTCGCCAGTCTTGTTTGGGGAGGCACAGGCCTTGACCCCGGCAAGGTTTAATATTTTTGCCAGCAGGTCTTTTGAGGGAAGCGACCGAAGGGGCCTGGCTTGCCTCTCCCCCCTAAGGGGGTTTGCCCTACCGAGCCGCTTTGAAGGGGAGCGGCTGGCTAAGGGCTGCCTGCTGGCTTTCTTGGCAGTCCCCTTGGAAAGAAAAGAGGGGACTGCCGCTGGGAAAAGGGAGGTGCCCGAAAGCACCTCCAGAGAAGGGGGTGAGGGGGAGTCCCCTGCACCCGTAGGCGAAGGAGAGGAGTAAGCCTCCTCTCCGGTTAGAGAAATATGGAGGGTCCCCTGTGCAAGCACAGGGGGGGGGACCTCCATTTTTTTGCTGGAGCTGCCCGAGGGCGGCTCCGTTGTTCTTGGGGGAGTTGGGGGTTGGGTTTTTTTTTTGTAATTTTCATCATTGGGCATGGTGACCCTTCTTTTAATACGGGATGCAATAGCGCATACCTCTCGCAGTAGCCCGCACTGCGAGAGGTGCTTACAGGCCCAGCAGAGCCAGGCGCCGCCATTTGGGACCACCCCTCCCGCCTGGTGGCCTGGCAGTCCATCGGCATGGCGGCTCCACCTTGGACACGGCGTATAAATGATAGATTTTGAAGACGAGAGGAAAAGGGATGTGAGGAAGGTATGGGTGGGGATGAAGCAGGTAGTTAAAAACCAGCCACCCCAGACCGGAGCTCAGGGGTTAGGGAACATTGTCCCCCACCCCCTCAGCCCCGATGCGGGACGGTTGGCTGAAAGGAAGGTCAGCATCTACCCTGTGAAATTAGAGGCTGACCAGAGAAAGTTGTGGGAGAGGTTCTGTGAAAAGAGAGGAAACAAGTGTTTTGAAGGAAGGAAGAGAGGCTAGGCTGGGGCCGGACGGGGTGCTGAGTCCCGTCAGCACGGCGGCCAGAATGGCAAATCGTCGCGCCCCTTACGGGGCGAAATATACCGGAACCTAGCCCTAGCCCGACGAAATTCAGCGACAGTGAAATCGTTCGGGCGGCGCTTATAGCGCATGTAGGCATAACGCTTCTGTTTGAGGGCCGTCTCACACTCGGCCGACCACCATGGGAGTAGTCGGCGTGCAAAACGGCCAGACGTCCTAGAAATAGTAGTCAGGCCCACGGCGATGAGGTTGCCGGAGAAGAACTCAACGGCCTCATCTACCGACCTAAACTCCTCGACTGAGATAGAGAATTCAGTCATTTCCTGAAATGCAGGCCACCGCGCCCGCGCCAAGCACCATCGAGGTGGTCTCTCAGGCGGCAGTTGCCCTGAAAATGATATTTGAATGGGAAAGTGATCACTACCATGGAGGTCATCGACCACCCCCCAATCAAAATCAGGCTGTGCATCCGAAGAGCACAAAGATAGGTCAAGGCAAGAAAATGAAGCGGTTCTCGGACAGTGATGCGTAAACTCATCCACGTTTAGGACACCCATCTCAAGCTCTTCGATCAGATCGGCAAGGACTTGTCCCCTGGGATTTATGGAGTAATCTCCCCAGAGAGGATGCCTGCCGTTCAGATCTCCAAGCAAGAGATAGGGCCTCGGCAGCCGTGCAACGACGCGGCGGAAGTCCCCCGCGTCGAAGTCAGCTGACGGTGGAATGTACGCAGAAATGATAGTATACCTCCTATCCAGGTGCAGCTGCACAGCCACTGCCTGAAAGGAGGTATCTAAAGAGAAAGGAATAACGGAGACATCATGCCGGGTGTAAACTGCGCATCCCCCAGCCCGGCCATCCCGCGGTGGTGGGGTCGCAAGACCCTTATACCCCGGGAGGGCAGGGAGGGGGCACGCACCTAGCATGGTCTCCTGCAAAAAAATAGCTAACGGGAAACGGCAATTCCATTGAAGGAATATGCCCTCCAGGCCTAGCTCGGAGGAAACGCGGGGGCCCTCCTCGAATTGAAGACCCTCACGGGAATGGCCGTACGCTTCCCGGGGGCAGAACCCCGGGCGCTATTGGCCGGACAAAGCGCTGAAGGCGCTGTCGCCTTCGAGGACTTATTGGGGGAGCTTGGGCTCGCCATGCGAGTCTTTTCCTCCCTCCGCCTCGAAACCTTAGGCGGGCGTTGCGGCTTCGGAGGCGGGGGGCCCTCTTTTCGAGGAACCACCGTCTCCAAGCCACTCGCTCCACCTCGGGGCGTGGGAGAAGGAGCCGAAGCTCCTTTGTTGCTGTCCTCCTTTCGGTGGACAGCTTTAGGAACCCCGGAAGATGGCCTAGCGACCATCTTCAGGGGTGTTGCCTCCTGTGAGTCTAACGACTCGGTGGAGGCACGTGGCCGTTTCGCCTTACGGGAAACAGTCACGCTGGGGGAAGAGGGGGGAGCCCTGGTTTTAGCCGGGGCAGGATATGAACCCTTTTTGCCGCCAGCTTTACCAGGGGAGCGCCCGGGTTGGGTAGAGCCCGCAGAAGGGCTCCGAATGGGCGCGGAAACAACCGTGCTCGTTGGCCTGGATGGGCCAGGAGCAGAGGGTGCCTTGCTAACTATTGAGGCATATGACGTCCCAGGCAGAGCCGGGCGCGCCAGGACCAAGTCCTTAGCCTCGCGGAATGAGAGTCGATCCTGGGCCTGAACGGCCAGGATTTCTTTCTCAAGGAGATATGCACCACATTGCTTCGAAGAAGCAGGGTGCGGCTCTCCGCAATTGACACACTTGGCCACACACGATTTGGACTTATCGTGTGCGACCTTGGAGCAATTTACACAGACTTAGGGTGACCCCGATTTTGCACGTCTACATGATCGATTCGTATGGCCGAAGCGGTGACAGTAATAGCACCGCCGCGGCAGTGGCACGAATGCCTTCACGCGGTAGCGGTACCAAACGGCACGCACCGACTCAGGGAGCTTGAGACAGTCGAACGTGACGAAGAGTGTAGGGGTGGGTCTCGAGGCCCCTCCCTGTTTTCTCATCACACGCTCGACCTTGACCGCCCCATGGTCGGCCAGCTCTAAGGTGATGTCCTCAATGGAGTAGTCAACGAGTTCCCTCGCATAAACTACTCCTTTCACAAAGTTCATGGTAGAGTGCGGCGTCACACTCACCGGGGTGCCATGAAGTGTCCGAAGAGCACTTATCTTGGCCGCCTCGGCGGGATTCGCCGCATTCGCCAGAAGGCTCCCGTCCGAGAAACGGGTTACCTTCGGCTCTCTACCAATTGCACTAGCTAATCCTCTCCTCTGATGGATTATGTTGCCCTTGGACAACATGTTACCATCAGCGGAGCGAATAACGCGGAAGCGTTTGAAGCCAGCGGGCTCGAAAACGCCAGGTAACCTCTGAATCAGGGGCCCCGATGTCATCGAGGCTCCGCCCTGTGCACTCTTGGTATTAGTCTTCTTTGTCAGGGGCTCCGCAACCGGGGGGGCAGAGGGGGCGGATGTGCCGATCTTGGCTTGGTCGCTTGCCAGAGTGGCAGCAGACCCATCCGTCCCCGCAGCCCCCGCGGATGGAGAGGAGCCCCGAGTCTTTTTTGTCTTTTTAGTATTTTTCTTTTTCTTTTTCGGAGAGGAGGGCGGGGAATGAACCCGCTTTTCACCTCCGCCGGCAGAAGTCCCCAGGCCAGATGGACCAGCCTCAGCCAGGTCCCTCTCCGAAATGGAGAAGGTCCTGGTTGTCGTAGGGGCACCTGTCGGAGGAGATCCCTCCCCTCCTTTTACTGCCTCGGAGCCCTCAGCCATTTGAGGAGGACCTTGCATAGGGGCGGATTCGGGTTCGGTGCTTGGCGCCGAGCCCGAATTCCCCCCCATGGAAGGCCCTACCGTCTGAGGCTTGGTCTTCTCAAGGACCATGTCTATCACAGGAGGGGCCTCCAGTTGGCCATCCCCTCCCAGGACATCGCAGGTCCCCTTGGCAGTATTGTCACTAGTCAGGTGGTGTGGGGAGGCACAGGTCTTGACCCCAGCAAGGTTTAAAATTCTTGCCAGCAGGTCTTTTGCGGGAAGCGACCGAAGGGGCCTGGCTTCCCTCTCCCCCCTAAGGGGGTTTGCCCTACCGAGCCGCTTGCACGAGGGGCGGTCGGCAATGGGCTGCCTGCTGGCTTTCTTGGCAGTCCCCTTAGAAAGCAAAGGAGGGACTGCCGCTGGAGATAGGGAGGTGCCTGAAAGCACCTCCAGAGAAAGGGGTGAGGGGGAGTCCCCTACACCCGTAGGCGTAGGAGAGGAGTAAGCCTCCTTTCCGGTTAAAGAGTTATGGAGGGTCCCTTGCGCAAGCACAAGGGGGGGGACCTCCATTTTCTCGGTGGAGCTGCCCGAGGGCGGCTCCGTCGATTTTCTTGGGGAAGTTGGGGGTTGGGTTTTTTGGTGTTTTTTTTCATTCATGGGCATGGTGACCCTCTTTTTATTACGGGACGCAATAGCTCATCACCTCTCGCAGTTGCCCGCACTGCGAGAGGTGCTTACAAGCCCGGTAGAGCCAGGCGCCGCCATTCGGGACCACCCCTCCCGCCTGGTGGCCTGGCAGTCCTTCGGCATGGCGGCTCCACCTTGAACACGGCGTAAAAAATATAGGTTGTGAAGAGGAGAGGAAAAGGGATGTGAGGAAGGTATGGGTGGGGATGAAGCAGGTTGTTAAAAAAACCCATCCCGAACCGGAGCTGAGGGGTTAGGGAACAATGTCCCCTCCCCCCTCAGCCCCGATCCGGGGTGGTTGGCTTGAGAAGAAGGTCAGCATTCTACCCTGTGAAATTAGAGGCTGACCAGAGAAAGTTGTGGGAGAGGTTGTATGAAAAGCGACGAGGTAGGGGAGAAATCGGGCTATCTGAAGGAAGGAAGAGAGGCTAAGCTGGGGCCGGACGGAGTGCTGGATCCCGTCAGCACGGCGGCCAGGATGGCAAATCGCCGCGCCCCTTACGGGGATATTATGGCTGAAAACTATCATCTTTTACAACGTGAAACTACAAGAGACAGTCGTCACTTATTACAAGGTAATATTACAGTCTAAAATCAATGCCTTTCACAGAGGAAACAAGAGTTGAAAACCATCACATTTACAGAGTAAAAGTAGGGTTAAAAAACATCTTCTTTTACCAAACAAATCTATAGTTGAAAATCAAAATCTTTCTCAACGTAAAGGTAAAGTTGAAAATAATCCTCTACTAGTAACCAAATAAAAGTTGCGTTCATAAAATTAACGTTTAATAATGTAGAAGTGTAGTCTTAAATAATCTCTTTACAACGTAAAATTTCAATTTATATCTTTATCTTTCACAATGTAGAAGTAGAGTAAAAAAAAAATTTTTTCCCAACAAAAAAAACAATTGTAAATCATCACCTTTTGCAACAGTTATAAAATCAACTTTCACAACCTACAATTACATTTGAAAGGGTTTGTACAGAGTTTTAAAACGGAAAAGTCGTCAAAGACCTTACCTTTCACAAAGTAAAAATACATTAAAATATCATAACTTTTCAGAACATTATGATGCAAAAATATGCCCATTAGGGTGATGACTTTTTACAACCTCATATCCCTGTGTCATAATTTGATG